>CM057147.1:22922829-23522829 GCA_029964075.1 Patiria pectinifera | reverse complement strand
CTTACGTGGTCAACCTCGCTCCAACCGTACTGCCTGCACTCTCACACTGGTCTAGACCTATATCACGCTTCCCCCATTTCAGTCATGTTCCTTGTATCCAACAACAGTACTGAATGATAATGCTTTTTGTGCAAAAATGAACCAGACTATTTTCCCCTCCAGCCTCACTTTGGTTACATTGATTTGAATGGGAAAAAATCAAATGGCTGCAAAATGATGATGGTCTATTGGATCGTTTGCACATCCAAAATGTTTGGATACGTATGCAAATTCGGCTCCGTGTGGTCGATGTATTCTGGGCGCACAAATAATAGTCTGGTGGTAATACATTCACAATTCGTCACATTCACAGCATCAGCTTTTGTCTTTGGTATAATAACTTGATTGGAAAATCCATGCATTTCAAGGCTACGTCATGTTGTTATCTGTGGGTTCATGTGCACGAGTCGGAAAAAGTGTACAAGGACCTAATTATTCGTGATGAAACTGTTGAGATCTTCTATGACAAATGAGGATCTTATTAATAAGTAAAAGATACAATGGCCCATTATGTTGAACATTGATGCTTTATTAATAAATGTCACTGTCCAATCAGAGCACGAGTAAGGAGTTCCCATCCCAGGGCCTACTATTGGAAACGAGGTTGGAAATAAAGTAGGCCCTGGGAACGAGGTTGTTACGTGGTAACTTATGGTAACTTAGACTTGAGGACAAGTCGCCCAACAGTCGTATTTTGTTCGTTGGCGCTGCCAATATCTACATGCGCGGCGCTGTGTATATCTGTTTATTACCATATGCTCGGTGTCGACGTACATGCACATCGGGCCGGGGTCGAGGATGCACAACCGTCCCGCGTGCTAGTTACAGTCCACAAATACGTTGCCTGAAAGTGAACCCCGAACCGCGCGGCGACTTGCGGCCGGCCGCGGGCGACCCGGTGCGAGGGTTATTGATATACATGTATTGAAGTTGTACCTTTTGTGTCCTATCTACCTCAGTTGTCAGTTCATATTGCCATTTATATGAGAGTCAAGCCCGGTTCATACTCCACGCGAATGCGAAGCAAATTTGACGTCATGAAACATTCGCTTCGAAATTGGCCCGAGTTGAAATGTGCTCAACTTTTACGAATTCGCAGCGCGAATACTTGACAACACGTCACAAATTCGCGTTCGCTTTCGCGCCGAGTATGAACCGGGCTTTAAGGAGCTTTTTTGGCTGAGGCCTAACCACCTGTGTCATCTTAGACGTAGGCTTCAATATGTAGGTACTTGGGCACGAACAGTTGTCAGTCTTATGTTGTGGTCAGTTTCTTTTTGTTTTGTTTGTTGATAAACATGTACATAAAAGCAATATAGGAGAACGTAATGCATAAAAGTCTGTATTACCGCTTGTAAATAACATCCCTTATTGAATTGAAGTAATTGTACTTTTTTCATATTTTTTTGGGAGATTTTATGGACGAAGTACGTGCAGTCTCAGGTTTTAAGATATAGGTAGACTTACAATTTTAGATCCGAGTATTGACAGTAGCAATATTAAACTTACAATAAATGATTACTGTAGGCCTAATGAATGTTATTGTGTGTATTATGGGTAAAGAACCGAACTTTCAAATTCGATTCACATTATCGAAAATGAACCACTTTAACAAACAGTAAAGGTAATTGAATGTGCATAAATTCACGATGCGGGCAGAAACCTCCTCAGCGATTCCATCAACTTTAATGAGCACATAAAACCGACTGTACGTGGATCAGTTTTTCATTACTAAAGTTCAGGCCATCTTCATCGGGTGGATGTAGACTCATTTTAGATCCGAGTGCGAGCCGTGCTCGGGTTAATTGCCCACGACTGACAATTACACATCACGGAAGCGACTTCAGTCCGCACTTCACATAGACTGTAAAAGCAGTATACTAACAAACCTGTACAATCATTGCTTATTATAATAAATTAGTGTATTTTGAGTAACGAATCATTTTTGTCCGTGAATTATGCTGAGAAACAGTAATAAATCATTACTCAGGTAGACAGCTCCTTGGGTTCTCCGTATACTGTGTGTAACTAAAACCCATTTTTGCATGCACGAAATTTCCCGGCGTTTAATCGATACATTTGTAATAATTTGATCGAAAGTATCATGTAATATTAAAATTTGTAAATATCTTTAAATTATTTAGCAAGTTTGACAATGGAGAAAATGCATTATTCTTTCATCAGTTAGATCGCGATGCAAACTCTTGTCAATAAAATATATATAATGTATTGGACTGGTTCGGCTTTTTAAAGATGAATTGCCAAATGCGTATATTAATTATGGAATAAAGCTTTTAGTTAAGTCATGCGTGGATAATTAAAACCCAACGTATTATGTGACTCCCATCGTCATGTACGGTACGCCCATACGATAAGGCGTTAATATCTCTAATGAATGGACGGTGTATACAGGGTGACCAAACAAATTTGCAACCCTGAAACATATAATTTTTATATATGGATATCAGAAAAAGCTGGGAGCTTTTTCTTTCATGAAAATAATAAAAAACAACACATTGGGTTGCTGAGAAAATGTCAATTATGTAAAAGAAATGATTTTTTATCCGCTCCAATGGCGTTACAACAGTTAAGCGCATTGTGTTACCAACAACATGGCACATAATAAAGAGTACAAAGAGTACCAATTAATTTGATGAAAATACCTTTTATTTTCCACCAGAACAGGCACCTTATCCATTTAAGCTCCTATTTTCAACCTTTTCAGCATCATAAATATGTCAAAATATTAAAGAAATTGCACAAGTGAAAGACAATTGCACACTTGGCTTACAGTGACACGTTTCACTTTTTGAAGCACCTTTGGAACGGACGAAAAATCACTTCTTGTACATAATTGGCATTTTCTCAGCAACCCAATGTGCTGTTTTATGGGTTTTTTCAGTATTTAAAAAAAAAGCTCTCAGCTTTAATCTGCTATCCAAAACATACAAATTCACAAATCACGTTCTTGAAAAAAGGGAAACGTTTCAGGGTGGAAAGAAGAATTTGAAAGAGGAAAAAGACCAAAAAAACAGGTTAGGAAGAAAAGGGTTGAGATTTCTGGTATTTGATTTTTTTTTTCTTGGTCCTTGTCTACGTTATTGAACGATTATGATAAGCTAATCTAACAGATTGGTATAACCACGTTGAAAAAACACCGTATTCTACATCGAATTGGCAGGAAAGATTATTTTTTTTAATCCAACATGATACTTTCCTTTCTAACTATGATGTCTACGTTATTGAACGATTATGATAAGCTATAATATAACAGATGAGAATAACCACGTTGAAAAAACACCGTATTCTACATCGAATTGGCAGGAAAGATTATTTTTTTTAATCCAACATGATACTTTCCTTTCTAACTATAATGTCTACGTTATTGAACGATTATGATAAGCTATAATATAACAGATTAGTATAACCACGTTGAAAAAAACACCGTATTCTACATCGAATTGGCAGGAAAGATTATTTTTTTAATCCAACATGATACTTTCCTTTCTAACTATGATGTCTGCGTTATTGAACGATTATGATAAGCTATAATATAACAGATTAGTATAACCACGTTGAAAAAACACCGTATTTTACATCGAATTGGCAGGAAAGATAAAATGTTTAATCCAACATGATACTTTCCCTTCTAACTATGAAGTCTAAGTTATTGAACGATTATGATAAGCTAATATTACAGATTAGAATAATCATTAGGTCTGTATTGCAACTAAACTAAGTAGATATGATAACAATATAAAAAGGAAAAATGGATAATGCATGTGTGAATAATCGATGTCTGCTTGAAAGGGTCGGCTGCTTATGCAGGGGCGTCGCTAAAACATTTTCAATGGGGGGGGGGTTGGTCAGACACAATTTGCCGACAATTTGCGTACAAAACATCCAACAAGCAAATAAGAAAAGAGGGTCCTCAAATTTACAAATTTGCCGACAAACTTGCAACAAAATATTTGACAAGCAAAAAAGATGAAGAAAAAGTCCTCAGATTTCAAAAATTTGCCGATAACAGTAAGATGATATAAAAAATGCCCTCAATTTTACAAATTTGCCGACAACAATTATGGATTTCCCTGTGCTTATGTTACGACTGTACATTAAATTGTATAAATCAATCTTCCCTAGGGGATTGCTCAGAGAAATTGCGACATGAAAATGTCTTACACTCTGGGTTTTAAAACGAGGTGACTCGAGCCGGGAACTCGGTGTATTGTTGCTGAAAAACAAATGGATCCACGCAAACGAATTGCATACTGCCAGCAACGTTCCGTAACAAGTGCCCTGCTTGACAATTTTTTTGCATTTACAGCCAAGAATGAATTTTGTTTAACTGCTGCAATAGGTTTATAATTTAATGGTAACATTGAAAGTTACATTCCATGTTACTCAGTCTGAGAATGGAAATTAACTATGAACCAGACCACACAAGTTACTATTGAACACAGAGTTATAAGCAAAGACAGCATGAGAGCTGTTCTGTCGATCACTACTGCTACTTCCCGCCAAGTATGGTTGCTTGGCAACGGTCGAGTCTGGTGCCATTTCAGTCGAGTTTCGGACTCGCCATCACACACGCGCTTTCTGGCCCTCATGACGGGCGAATCGTGGGTCTTCGAGCGGGACATCGACACCGTGCACAGCCGCTTGGTGGCGTCGTAGGGTCTGCAGCGGGTCTCGTCCCAGTCCCCTGCCCGGCGGAGGAGCGACTTGGCCGGCGAGGCTTCCCGCACGTTCTCGGTCAAGTTTCCGGACAAGTCGGTCAAGTCACACGTGGACTCCACGTTTTCTGGCTCTCGCGTGAGGGAACTCTCTCCACGCCGAGATTTAGAGCTGGTTGGCGCGATTTCACCCGAGGTACGGTGACATACTAGCCTGGAGAGGATACCAAACACGATGTATACAACCCAGCGGGGGATGGGTCGGCGATTGTCCCGGTAAAACACGCCCAGTACAGCTACGGTGCACACGATGGAGGTGCAGGATAGGGCTATCATCGGAGTAAAGTAAAACCCTGCAGAAGAACCAAAAATACCGAGCGAAATCTGCTTGAGATTGTATATTAACTATAACGACACGAGTGTAATGACCAGCCAGTTGCGTAAGGGGGTAAAGTGCATAAGGGGCACAGTCCCCGCGTTCCTTCCACTAACAAAAGTTCGAGAAGAAAAATGTTTTATTAAGACTTTGATCAATCTCAAGGAAAGTCCCCTAAAAAAAACCCTTAACTATGTATCCATGCTTCGTTACTGTTTGTATCCTAACGCGTTTTTCTGTGTAATTAACTACTTGGGTAGAAGACGAGGCATTCGACTCAAAATGGCACCCGCCCGATGAAGATGGCATGCGGATAATGTTTGAATGTTTGTCTAATTAGGAAATTATTGTACGGCTAGAAAAGGAATGCGAACCTTAACATTAACAAAGCATGGTTCAGGTTTCAATACAGCAAACAAGACAATGTGAAACGTTTTGTTTAAACGAGTTTTTTTACTGGTACACTTTAGCAAAATCCTACCGATGATCGGGGCGTTGTGTGCGGTCGGCGGCAGGTTACCGCTGATCAACTGCTGGAACAGGATCAACGACAGGAGGTTGGTCACACCCAGTGATATCTTCTCCCCTGACTCGGGGGGCAGAATAAACACCATGAGGTTCAGGAGTGACAGCAGCAGACAGGGCAGGATGATCTGAAGGAGGTGGTAGAGCGGTCTGCGCCGGAGATGGATGAAGTGCGACAGGTCCACGTAAGTCGTACCGTCATCGTACGACACTTCCTCTCGCTCGACAACCACATCTAGGAGCTCCCATACCCCAACGTCGGTGTAGAAATTCTTGCGGGAATCCTCCGTGATCTCGGTGAGGTTCAGTTCGCTCGAGTCCAACGCCCAGGAGGAGAAGCGAAGCTGGCAGACCTGGGTGTCGAAGGGGAACAGACGGGCGTCGATCTGACAGGTGCATTTGAGGATGACAGGGGTGGCCCAGTTGACCAAGCCGGTATGACTGACCTTCGCGGAGATGTCCTTGTAGCTTTCGAAGTCGCGGTCGACACTGCATGAATATGCACGGAAGGAAAGGTGAATTATGTCGGAGTATTTGGCATAGGTCTGTGTTTGTATGCCTTTGTTGCATGGGCGTCGCGAGGTGGGGGCAAGGGGGGGCACTTGCCCCCCCCCCCCCTGGAAAAGAAAAAAAAAGGGGGGGGAGGAAGGAAGAAAAAGAAAAGAAAAAAAAAGAAAAGAAAAAGAGGCGCGAAGACAAAGTGGTGTAAATTTAATGAGTTAAACTGATAAATCGAGAATGTGTTGAGAAATACAAGCATTTTTTGGCAAAAAAAATTTTTGCCCCCCTCTAGAAAACATCCTGGCGACGCCCATGCTTGGTTGTTTGCAACCTTTCTTAAGGTTAATTACCATTTCAGTCTCTGCACCACAATATACCAAAACACGGTCTATTGTTATTTGGAAATTCTTTATTGTAATACTTCCACATGACCTTCCTATACTACAGCATTTCCCAAAGAGTTCCCAGTAATGTGTGAGGTTAAGTTGTCTGCACTGTACATACGCATCAGTGACAGCTAAAAACTCCCTGTTGTACAGAAATCACATCCAGGTCGTTTTTTGTATGATATGATATGATTCGCAAATACACAAGAAGCAAATACGTATGGCTATGCACATCAGAAATAATATCCCAAATATTAATGCCAACAACAATATACCATGTGCGTTTAAAATGTATGACGATGAACTTCGAGCAATACCCGCATTATTTTCACCACATAAGACATTGCATTTCAATGGAGGACATTAAACCTACTTTTTGTACATGGTTACATCTGGCAGCCATATCAGCGATTTGTGCACGTACAGGTGGTCCACTCCACCATAATCCGCCGGCTCCCATCTCATATACTCGTCAGTCCATCTCTGCATGACATACAAATATATCATCTGAAAATTGGGGTTTTTAAATTTTCGACACAGTGTTTTCTCTAAAAAGTGGTCCACAAATTGTTTACACTTTTTGGAATTGAGGGAGTTCTGTTAATTTTCTTTCAAGATTTTCCTAAACAACAGCATCTTCGTGTTATATGGTGAAAACGGCACTGAAAATAAAGCCCAAATTAAGAAATGGCGATGGTTTAAAGAAAGATGGTCAAAAACCAGTTTCTCCACACCCAAGTCTATAGGAGATGGTCAACACAATAGCAATGCGAACACAAAAAACTGCAACAATATTATTGTCATTAGGTCTACATGACTGCCATAGATTGCTGTAAATGGCCGTTATTTCTAACTACTTTGGGTTTCATTTTCATCGCCGTTTTCACCATATACGACCAAGATATTGTAATTTAGGAATATCTTAAAACAGTTTCAACATGTCTCTTCAATTTTGAGAAATCTGGTTCTGAAAAAAAGTGTAAACTTTCTCCTTTTTTTGGACCACCCTGCACTTGTCTGGGTCAAAATGACACTTCTCCGAATCATTTTGGCAAATAGTGTCATTTCGACGCTGTATTAAAGAATCAGACCTCAGAGTTTATACCTCTGGTTCTTTTCAGAACCATTCTTAGTTGAGAAATTATTCGCACATGGTATTTCCGCGAACCTTTCATTATTTAGTATCGCCACCATGCAAAGCCTCAAATCTTACTTAAAGATAGAATCAGACCAAACAGAATCAGACAAAATAGAACGCGGACTGCTGGTCAAATCTAACAACTTAGGACCTTTTTTTTATCTTGTAGGCCCTACTTTGGTTTTAAACCGTTGGGTATAAAATATTGCATTCTACAACAATTTTTTAGCAAAAAAAAAAAATTCTGTAATGTCAAGTAAAAAAAAAATTAACTAGTTTCTCATTCCCACCCGCTTCGTTTATGCCGCTCATCTCCCTTTTTTATTCAAACATTTACGATAATATATATTTAGCAATTATTATCGTTTATTTTGGACACAATTTTGTACCAGCATAAGAGTCAAGAAAATGGAAGAAACCATTCGCCATCTTGGAAAATCAGCCATCTTTGGGGAAAGAAAAAGCGCCCGTTTTTTTTTCTTTGTTTCTTTTTTTAAATCGGCCTAACACAGGCCACACTAAAATTTATCGCACGAAATGTTCTCTAGGACTACAGACGTCAGACACAGATTCAAACTTTTGCCACAGGGATCTGACCAGACTTTACTTGAAAAAAAAAGAGAGTTCAGTACAACATACCTGCGTTAACCAAGCGCCTATCTCAATCGTTTGGTGCCGTTCGTTCTGTTATAGAAAAGTATGAACAAATTGTGGAAAATCATCAGTAACGATTGGATCATCGGAGCTGATGTTGGGATTCAGTTGCGGTACCCCTCCCCCGAAATTGTGACCACTCCCCCCCCCCAATCTGATTTCTCGAGCGATACTTGTTTCAGAACAGTACGCAGAATCATGGAAAACAAGGGGAAAGTGTGAAGTGGGAATGGAGTCGATGTGACGTGAAACCCTATTCTTGGTGGTCAATTCAAATGACATTGAACTTGCTTTCTTGACTGCATTAAATTATGTACGAACTGTTTTCTCTAACATTACATGGAAAAAAAATGCGCATTTCATATTCTGTATATCATTGCTACAAAAGAGGCATTTTGAATGAACCTGTTTGTTGGTTATTTTTAGATTAGACTGGAAGCATTTTTGCAACATTGGCCTTCCATAGTTTGCCAACGCGTGGTTGGCAAAGACAGGTCTATCGCTGTCAAAATGTTTTCCAGTCCGCATGCGCATGCTCAGTGTTCAAGACGTCTGTCCCCATTGCATTCAGATACTGCATGACTGGCTGGCAAAATGAATGCCAGTGCAACCTCCAAATAAATTCTGTTTAACTATAAGTGGCTCCTTTTATAAAATAAGAAAAAAAACTTGTTCTTTTTTTTTTAAGGTTATTGACACCATTTTCTGAGTATACACACTGAGTATAAACAGTGTTTACACGTCGGTGAATGGAAAAACCTAATATTGATTGACACCATTTTAAAAAAAACCAAAATGTGTTTTTGACGATTCAAGGAACAACAACACAATTAAATCTAAAGCAAGTTTGAAAGTTAACTTGTCGAAATTTCAGCTCAGTGGACATCTATACTTTTGAGAAAACTGTAAAAATACATCTTTATTTTTCTGGACAAAAAGTTGAAAGCGATATGCTTTGGTCCTTACCATCGCAAAGAAAATGATGGTAAAGTCTTCTTTTTCTCGAAAGTGACAGCTTACAAGTTTCATTTTGGAATCTTTGCAAATAGTGTCCATTTGCCTCTAAACTGAGGCAATCTTGATATATTTTATAATTACGGAGGCAATTGCTGCAGCGTTGGTTTTCCGGTCAACTTCACGGAACAAACATCATCATGTCAGGTCGCTAATAGCTTCAGATACATTCCAATATGAAGTGTCCATCCATTTCCCATCATAACGGCGCAGGGAGCGCACTTAAGGCAGTGTTTACACATAACGCCAGGCCACCGCGAAAACGCCAGTATACCGGTTGGTCATTTCTTTAATGGCGATGGATTTTGTGACCCAGAAAGGTAAACTCTAATCAATTTTGTAACCGTCCATTAAACAATTGTATTAATAAACGTATGCGCGACCTGACACCTCCCCCTAGATATCTCAAAATAATTCCTGATATTCCGGTAACACAATGACCAACACAAAGGGGGGGGGGGTCCCTCTGCCATGTACCTTGCTTCACATGCCCCGCTACAGCACTCGGGGCCTGCCTCCTCCACCTCCCGCTATACCCAGCACGATTTGTGATAGAGTGGTACCCCATGTACCTCCCCTGTACCCTATATACACCCTAGACTATTGCAAGTGCTACCTAGCACACCCCCATGGTCTATTACATTTGAGCAGTTTCGCTAATTAATTATGCAAGACAACTGCATCTTGACCTCTAGATTTTGACCAATCAGCGGGCGCTTTCTATATCGGGTCTTCGGTCATTCACCCGTTGTCGCGCCATAAACATTACTGTTGTAATTTTGAATTCATATCAGGAGGCGGGATTTAGACATTATGCACGTCATACATATAATGTGCATACATTAGGAGAAAAGCCTCCTAATGCATTTTGGATTCACTGCTGGCTACCTGCCATATATACAAAGGACAATGGGGACCGGGAACCAGACTAAAGTACACTTCCGCTAATTGAAACCAATTTCGCTAGTGTATACGCCATTGTTGATAATGGCCACCATTTGCAAACTTTCCAAAAAACGAAAACTGCTCAAATATACAATGAAATATCATTGCACCAAGTAGGCCTATGCTGTCATTTTCAACAAAAGATGAATTACCATCGTTCCCCTTGTGATGGTTCGGATCGAACCATCGCGTGGAAATAAACATGGGTTTTTCTTTCACATGCTGCCCCAAATTAACCCAATTTAGTTAATCGGTTACAATTCCATGAATGAGAATGCCTTTTCTCGGTCGACAAAGGGGGGGATTATGCCACAAAAGGTGCAAGTCAACACGTAGGCCTATCAATGAACACATTGGAAGGGAGAACATTCAACGGAAATCTTGCTTTGCTGAGTATGATAGCTGAAATTTCAACAGGTTAGTTTTTTTAATAACCTGCTGCAGATTTATTATATTGTTGTTCCTTGAATGGGCAACACTCGCTTTTAAAATGGAATAATATTTCTAAAAAAAATAACAATTTAAATTTAACAAGATATGCTGCAGAGGCAAAACAATAAATACATAATATTTCAGAGGAAAGTAACGGGTAAAAAGCCTTACCAGTTCTATGACTTGAACGATTGTCAGTCTTAATTCGACCGTGGTGGGATGGGACAAGTTGTAGACGGGTCGCACCGTGGTATACCCGTAGTTATCCAGTAATTCCTTAAGTAGCCGATTCTGGTTGCTTGGTTCGCGACTTGACTCTATACAAATGGGGAAACACAGATGCTTTAGATTCAACTTATAAACAAAACTTAAAGGCAGAGAGGATGATTTTCATGCATTTTGTTCGTTTCCAATTATAAAACCACTAACAATTCATAGAAGAATGTTTAAAACCTAATCTGTTGAACTTTCAGTTCAGTAGGTAGGCCTATTACATTTTCGAGAAAACAGTGAAAAAATATGCACAACCTTTGGATCACGATAAACGATTTCGTCAAATGAACGATCGTTGGAAACCACCCATATTTCTTAATTTCTTCTAAATTAATAATAACTTGGAATAATTAATAATTTTACTGATGTTTAGTACCAGTATAAGACCTTTCATCCAGGTTAGCATTTTTCATAATAACTAGTTTTTGTGATAAATGCAAGTGATCCTATATATGCATTTAAACTGCAACTGAAGAGGCTGAGAGGTATATGATTACCACTTCTGTAGAAAAAAGTAAACGACCACGGATCGAAAATACCGTTTGCAACACTTAAAATATAAATATTAATTTCAGGGTGGTACCTATTTCAACAGTCATTAGGACAAAACAAATACATTTTCAAGCATCAATATGCATACACAAAATCATATACCAGAAGTTCAATGCCTTGTTTACGCCTACATTTTTTTGTTTATAGACCGGAAGCATTGAATGTTGAAGAAATGAATTGTAACATGGTGATGGCAGAATAACAAATAAAATGCAGTACATGCATGTAAGCTGCTGACGTTTACAAAGTTTTTTCACAATTTGGTACGTGGAAACACGCATATCTTACATGCATTCTTAATTAAAACATACAGTGTATATACAAATCTCATTTTTGTCTGTAGATTTTGGTACCTTTAAAATTCACTGCCCATAAAACAAAATGAGCAATGACATACCTAGTTGTTATGTTAGGGTTTTTTAATGCAAAAAATACTACTGGTTAATGTTAATCAATACATTTCGCATGACCACTATTTTTACTACATGAATTTCGCAAACGGAAACATTATAAATCTGACTTTATATTTGCAACCTCTTCGACGATTCTATATATAAGCTTCATATTGCCAGTGTCGTCTTATTTCCAACGACTTTCAAACTCAAATTAAACACCTGTTATATGGATCTCGATGAATTACTTACCACTGTGCAATACCGACATGGATCCAATCCAGATAAGTACAATCCGCATGTCAGCCATTGTGTTACCACGCCGAATATCCCATGTACATATATATGTGTATCCGTATCATAAGCGATACACCAAAATCACATCACAGAGCGTCAGTCTTGCAGCAAAATACCTCGCGTGTGGTAATTTCTGATAATGACGTCAACATTACACGCCCCTGTTCGCAGTCGACAACGTACTATTAAATGGACGTTTACTTCGATGTCATTGCTTCGTCTTCTTTACTTCAATTTCGGAGTACGCCCATGGCTAACGTAAATGCTGGAATTAAAGTTAATAACAACCTTATACCCATTATGTCATCCACGTTGTATAGACGGTGCGTTATCCGTATTAGTACCGATACAGAGACAAGAGAAAACACATAATTGCCTGCACTGCACGTGAAGGCCTACACGTATTCCGTGCGATAAGTAAGTTAAACAGGCCTATGTTATTAGTCCGTCAGAACTGACATCCCATCGCCATTAGGGCCTAAACTCTAAAGCGTACACGCGCAAGGGACAAATAAATCACAATGATTGGTAGAAAGATGAAGAGACTGTCAATGAACATGAAATGTGAAACACAGGCAGAATTATAAACACAAGCATTATGCCGACCTCCCAGTGAAATTAGCTCTCAGTAACAATACTCAGGGGCGGATCCAGGAATTTTTGCGGGGGGGGGGTCATCAGCAAATCAATGCTGAAATTTAGACAGGTTTTTTTTCTCCGGACACTTGACCTCTGTATAATCAAGAGGGGGTGGGTGGGGGTGGGGGCTCGTACCATACTTTCAATGTGAACGCTGTTCAAATCCTACGATCATGAACACTATATTACAGAATAGTGTCAAAATGCCCCCGTACCTCCTCAGCTGGCTCATCAGTCCGAATGTTGTGCACATATGCGGCAGGGGCGGCGGAACCGTGGGGGCTGGGGGGGAGGCATCCCCCCCCCAGATTTTCCGAAGTGCCCCTTTTGCTGCCATAATGTGCCCCTCGAGCATAAAAGTGCCCCATCGAGATAATAGAAAAATCTTAACTTATCTTACTATTTCTTAAAATTAACAATTTTCCACTGATGATATGCCCCAAAACCCATACAATACGCCCTGAAAATGAGCACATAATGCATAGTTATCATATAATCATCTGTTTTGAAGAGCGCCCCCTATGTGGGAAGGTGGTCCCCCCCCCCCCTCACTTTTTAATATTTCTGAGGCCAAGTGTCCGGTTAAAAAAACGTGTCGCCCTTTCAGCAAAAATGTTGAGCAAGTGCACCTTTTTGGTGATGCCCCCAGTTTCAAACCCGTTCCGCCGCCGCTGACATGCGGTCATTATTACCGGTATAATTGTCAGAATTTATTTTGATGTCAGAGCGGGGGGGTTTCACTTTTTTGAAATATATAGGTTTTCCCGGCCAATTTCCGGAAATCTTCATTCACGTCTGAAAAACGGTCATTCCTTTTCTTTTGAATTTAAAATAAAATGCACGTCTCCATTTTAATTCAACGAGAGTTCAATCGTTTTCATTGTCCGTGCATTCGGTTTTGAGAAACACACGGCCAATTACATTACCTGTGCATTCATTTACGCAAGCGAACCTTTTCTAAATTAATTTCAGGTATAGCTAGTTGAATGACGATTAATGAAAAAGAAACCCCTAATTGTATCTGGTGCAGATGGCATTAAACTAAAAGTGCAATAGAATGGTGAATGTTTGAAATCGCCATCTAAAAGCGAAAAAGAGGTCTTGTAATCTGAATGGACATAAACGAAAGGTGGTGCTCAATCACTTAATTGATTGAACTGAAATGGAATCGAATGCTCTCGTAGTGAAAATGAAACGCGTGTTCTAAGTAATTCTCAAATTCAGACGAAAAAGAATGGCCAATTTTCAGAAGTGAATGAAAATTTTAGGAAATTGGCCGGGAAAACCTATTTTACTATGAAAAACAAAATTGACCATGCTGGGGGCATGGGCGTCCCCCTCCCACTCGCGATGCCCATGCCCCCCCCCCCCCGAAAAAAAAAACTCTGGACCCCTCTCTGGATAGTTTGTGTGACTTGTGCTAATATCAATCGTTTGAAGTGCAATGCCATGATGGCCGCCAAAAGCGAGCGAAGTGTAGGCCCGTAGAATATTTGGAATTTAAGAATCACAATTTAACGTCTTCTTTTTTTTTGGAGACTGCAATGCTCACTGAACTCCGGAGGACGAAGATTCATTTTTTTTTTGAAATGAACCTTCAGTTTCAACCGCTAGTAATCTCGAAATTGATCAACACTCTCCAGTGGACAACGGCCATGACTGCCCTGACACAATCAAGGTCTTATTGAATACGGATATTGTATATTTGTTTAAACAGCAATATGCGTGGTCTTGTTTTCCCCCATGTCTTCATTAATAAATTAATTGAGCCAAAAGTACTCTCAAAGGGGTCGTCAGTCTCGGTCCGGCCTCTCCCGTGAGTAGTAGCATGATTATAGATAGCAATTACATGTCATGGAAAAAATTAATTACGGCACCGACCTGACCGACCTGCACAAACAAAAACTACTATCTACGGCCTTGTGTTGTGTTTTACGATCGTAGGTCCAGTATGGTGTCGACAAAACTACACGCACTTCCACTTGACAGGCTGTGTGATGATTATATCCGACTAAAGATTGAGAAAACAACCTTGACAAGGGTTCTCCGGGGGGGGGGGCTAGGGGCACGTGCCAAGAACCCCCCCCCCCACCCCCACCCACAAATCTGAAATGTTCCCCTTGCTAAGGAAGTGTTCCTTTTTTTTAGTATTTGTTTTACTTATCAAAACGAATTTAATAGAGGAATCCATATAGATGACTATGATTGACTTCCGTGATCCGCACGGCTTTGAAAAGTGAATAGAATCATGTAAGGAAAAAAGAGCGCCTTATAGCGTCAAAAGAGGTCCCCCGCTTTTCGAATTTGCAGCACTTGCGGTGGCCTGGAAATTAGGGGGAAATGTTGTTGGTGGGTCCGCCCTTGGTGCCCCCTAATAATATGCTGGTTCCCCCTCATAACATGCTGGTTCCCCTAATAACATACTGGTGCCCCCCCCCACCCCCCCCCCCGAGAAAATCCTGGTTACGCCACTGGTCAGTTGTTAATAACAGAATAATTCTCGAACTTTAGTTTCCTTTATATTATCCTGGATTCCAGAACCACAAAATCGAAAAAAGGTGAAATTTATTTTATTGAAAAGCATTAGCAAAATTGAAGAAAGTAAATTTGCTTTGGAGAAATCGAGCAAACCATCACGCCAGGCAAGGAAACTATGAACATCACTCGAAATCTAAACGATATCTCAAATCACATAATATAACGGTATTACTTCAATCACGTGATATTGTTTCGCGCATGGGTATTAAGGTAAATGACTTGACTTGGTTGCAAGAGAATAAAAATGGCAGCGAGCAAGACGAGGCTAGATCTACAGTCTAGGTATTTGCAGAGTTCTTTTCCCCAAAACCCACAAAAACACAATGCGGATGATTGAGGAATGAGCTCCAATAGACTGCGTGCATTTTGTACGTCCTCAACAGTCATTTGCAAAATAAAACCGTGAATGAATGACACTTGTAATTAACTGGTTCCCGCCTCCGTAAATATCGAAGTCAGAGTGATGAAGGAGCCTAGCCTGTGACAAGTCTCGTTCATAAGCACCAACTTGTGTGCGTTCTCACCAGGCTTGAGGGCGCTTTAACCTTTTCTTGTGGGTGCAAATATATGTCCGTTCCCATGGTACGTGTCGAGCAGTACGTTCCGGATCCCACCACGACCTGCTCTCTCACCCTGGTATTGGATCATTTATGTGTTCAAAAGTCTTGCACAACTGAGGTAAATGAAACAGTCTTGTGCCTAGCCGTGCTTTCGATGAGCTTCTAATTCGGCAGTACACTGCCGAAGCAACTATTTCAGTGATTGTTTTTGTGTACGGTGACTGGGGTTCAAACACAATCAATTCGAAGCGGCATGAGATCAGAAACACGATTTTTTTTTTCAAAGTTAAACTGTTACAATCTTATCCAGCCAATATGCAGTATTTATATCACATGTTCATAAAATTATTATTATAAGCAAAATGGAAAAGGGCGGATGAGGAGTGGACGTAATAATTCACAATACTCGTTCGCTCGTAACCCCCGCCCTGCAAACGGCACGCTGGGAAAGGCTGATAAATCAACGCTCTGATTGGATAGATTTTGCGTGACCTGTGACCGGCAAGGCGTCACGGCAACGACCCTGCAAGGTTTGAAACGGCCGTTAAGACTGAGTCATTCATCACTCTTTTATTCCCATTCATAAATGCGGCGCCCTTTTTTTGGTTGAAAAGCCTAATAATGTAAGAAAATCTGTAAAACTAATCTGTTTTGTAAATTTTCAACTCCTGCCAGTTGCTCAGGCTCCGTTTCGAATTCACGAAGGGTCAAAATGCATATCATTCGACGCTCAAAATCTGTCCACATGGTCCGCAATGAAAAAGAAATCACATCCGGTATGGTGTGTATGCATTTCTATGGCAAACTTTTCGGATAGCATTTGCGCGCATTGGCTAACTGCGGTCTACTGCTGCAGCCAGATGCTTTATACATAGGTCATGATAAATTACCCAGAATGCCATCCCCACTTCCTTCACAAGATTCTGTGAAGCTCATCTGCCCTTCCCAGCGTCCTGTTTGCAGGGCTGGGGTACGAGCGAAGGAATACACGATGGAAATAAAATCACCAAGTACGATATAACATCACCACGATATAAACCCATTACTTGCGGTATCGAATCAAGATACAGGAAGCAAGTTTCCCAACTTTTTTTTTTTTTGGGGGGGAAAAAATTAAATTCCTCTTCATAGGTTCAATGAACAGAAGTTATAAAGAAGGAGAACTCCCTACGTCACAACGCCGTGCTGTAATTTCACTTTTGTATAAGACAGGTGACCGAACCAATTTAAAAAACTGGCGACCTATTAGTCTTTTAAACATTGATTATAAAATAGCTGCGAAAGCTTTAGCAAATCGTTTATCAAGTGTTATAGGAAACATCATTCAAGAAGATCAGTCCGGTTACATCAAAGGAAGATTCATAGGAAACAGTATAAGATTAATTGATGATGTCATTCATTTTAGTAAAATGAAAGACAAAAATACGGCAATTCTCTTCTTAGACTACGAAAAGGCTTTTGACACAGTAGAATGGGACTTTCTATTCAAAACGCTGATAAAATTCAACTTTGGAGATAGTTTTATAAACTGGATCCGAACAATGTATAAAAATATTCAAAGTACAATAATTAACAATGGCCATATGTCTCAATTTTTCACGTTAAAACGAGGCCTAAGGCAAGGATGTTAGCTGTCTGCACTGTTATTCCTAATCATTGCAGAAGTTCTTGCGAATAGAATAAGAATGAACCAAGACATTAATGGGGTCAAAATAACAAATAAAACAGATTTACGTATTTCAATGTACGCAGAAGATACAACTCTTTTCTTATCTGATTCTGCATCAATTACAAATGCCATCAATATTGTGACCAATTTTGGAAGAATTGCAGGACCAAAACTTAACCTCCAAAAAACAAAAGGACTAATTATTGGTAACATTGATCTGGACCAAAACCTTCTAGAAATTATAAATTGGCAGCCCGAACCAATTAAAACATTAGGCGTTTATTTTGGAAATAATATGAATGAATGTTATGAATTAATTTGGGAAGAAAAGGTGATAAATTGTGCGAACTTAATTAATCAATGGAAAAGAAGGCATCTGACATTACCAGGAAGAGTAACAATTGTAAATAGTCTGGCAATACCAATATTTACTTTTTTAGCATCTGTTATTCCAACCCCACAAAAGTATGTTTCAAAAATAGATAACTTAGTGTTTCCGTTTATCTGGAATGGCAAAACAGACAAAATTTCAAGAAAAACAATGATTCGCAATTTAAACGAAGGTGGTCTTAACCTAACTGACTTCCAATCTCATAATATAGCACTTAAATGTAACTGGGTATTTAAATTGTTAAACAATAAGACTGGGAAATGGAAAATCCTTTGCAATCTATTTTTAAACTCATGTTGCCCAGACCTTTCAGTCCTCAATATGAATTTTAAAAAAGCAAAGTGCTGTTCAAGTATTACATTAAACCTTCCACAATTTTATAAAGAGTTAATATTTTGTTGGCAGGAACTAAACTCAACAAAGACTGTACAAATTGATTTACAGCCAACTAATATAAAAGCACAAATACTGTGGGGTAATAACTATATAAAGTATAAAAACAAGCCATTGTATTTAAGCAACTGGATTAAATCCAACATCATTTACGTTAATGACCTTCTGACCGAAAATGGTGAATTGTCAATTGAGTATATCAGAGACAAACTAATTAAGAAACATAACTGGTTAGCAGAAATGTACACATTAAAGAAGGCCATACCAAAAGAATGGTTCAGAACCCTAGCAAATAATAAAAACAAAACTCCCTTTGAAAGGCAGGTATACGTCAATGATGCTTTAAGCAGTTTAGAAAATATTACAACTAAAGAAATATACAAGGTTTTAATTGACGAAAAGAGTAAAACGCCAGTTAGTCACAAGCGCTGGGAAGATGTACTAAATGAAAAAATACAGTGGAATTCTATGTGGAAACACAAAATTATAAATATAAAAGAAGCTAAGTTAAGAAACTGTAATTACAAATTTCTACACCGCATACTACCGACCAAAAACTTATTGTATAAATGGAAAATTGTAAATAATCCGTTGTGTTGTTTATGTAACGAGATTGATGATTACAATCATAGTTTCGTGACATGTGTACATACATTAAACTTTTGGAATGAATTTGCTCAGTATTACCAAGCGATAACAAAACATTATTTTGAATTGCCAAAAATGTTTAATTTAGTAACAAGCCTTGATTTCGAATTTGAAATAAATTTGATTATAACAATAGCAATGTATTCCACATTCAAAGTAAGACTAAAGACATATCAAGACAATAAGTGGATTAACACTTTTGACACTTTCATTCGAGAACTTTACTGGAGAGCTAAATTACAGAAGAAAAACAAAGTCTTCTGGAATAAGTTTTTGTAACATGTTATTTTAATTAATGTTATATAATGTAACTATGTATTAAGTACGTACGTTTTTCTAAAAAATGTAAACAATGTTGCGAGAAATAAAAGCGCTAGACGCAATAAATGGAAAAAAAAAAAAAAAAAAAGTTTCCCAACCAGGAGTTACTTTTGAAAACGAGGTTGAAAATATAGTAGGCTTTGGGGACGAGATTGATCGAGCGTCATTTTGTCCAGGCCGCATCAAGTTCAAGAGGGATGAAGATATAGGGGTGCACCCCAGTACAAATTTATTTCCATATACACCAGTGTTAAATCCCAATACGTCAACATTCTTGGTTGGTTGACCATTGAATTTTTGGAGATATTGTCACACAAAGAAGACCACCCCTAAAACGACCGGTGTTTCCAGAACTGGAAAGTAGCCATTTTGAAAAAGGATCCCTCTACCACACGACTAACTATCGCCACTTTCGGACCCGCATCCAAAATGCTCAGACTTTGAAACTCCAAGTCCAGGGCAAAGGTATAGTGCATGCCACATTGTCTTATGGCTCTCAGAACTCTCTAACATAGAATCCTTTGATTCATGAGCTCGGTGGACGGATTTTTGGCCTAATACTAGGGTGGTGCCATATAGGACGGGATGCATATCGCCCCCCTTTCCTTTCTTCCTTGAAAGTGCAGCCTCATATGTATGAGGATAAATGCACTGTGTGTTGCGCATACGGCTGAGTAAGAAATGCAGTCAAGTGCAGATAATTCAAGGGTGGATCCGGGGGGGGGGGCCCCCCCCAAAAAAAAACTAAACCATTTTTTCAGAGCATCTAGAATCCAAATTTTTTTCGGGGCCCTTAAGCGGGCCCCGAACCCCACGCCGTAATTTTTGACCCACAAGATAATTATGTACAAGTACTTATGTGCATGTAAAATAGCTGGTTGTGTTGACTACTTAATCAGTGGATGAGCCCTCGGTGCCAGAAGGGCGCCCTTTACATCAATGTACACGTAATGTAGAACAGTATACCAAGATCATTAGTACAAAGGAAACGCAGGATGGTAGGCATGTTTTTATTATTATGCAAAAGAAATAGAACACTTTCGAAAAAGAAAAACCCGCGGTCACCATTCTAAACCCGTAGACAAATGTGAGGGCGCTGTTTTATCAGCCGATTACTATCCAATGAGAAAATAAATGGCCAATAGGCCATTCTGCGTTTGGTTGGCAAACTGCATTTTTGCCAACCACGGCCCGCAAAACTATGGAAGGTCCAGCACTGCAAAAATGAAGTGAAATCTGTTATTACAGATCACCAAAATATTATTTGATACTTGAAAATACAACATTTTCAACAAAGCTTCAAAATAATTCCTACATATGCCTCTTTACTATGTGTTGATGGCGTTATGAGGACTTTTTTGGAAAAATATAATTACCAACCACGGCTTCAATTTATGCGCTTACGGCAGCCCATACAAAATGGAGCCAAAGTTTACAAACAAAAGAAAGGCCTATAGATGTCTTCTTTTTTTAAAGAGCGCCCCCTTTTATTATCCTATTGCTACTGAATATACACAGTTGCGTTGACATGATATATCACAGTCCCACGCGTTATGAAGACTGACAGGAAAGGGACAGTCTTTTTATTAGACCTCTCGACCTCCCGCAGTGCGAACACAAAAGGAGGGCGCTATTTGGTTTGGGTAAATACAAGACTTTACCCAAATCAAACAGCGCCCTCTTATTTGAGTCTGCCATACCTCAAAATAGGCTAATGGTTTGGAGACTTTGGAGTTGTCTTATGATAATACGTAATTCTTAATTCTAATAAAATATCCCTTAGCTAGATATTATTTTGTTTTTCAGAAGTCTCTCGCTCATGCACCCGTAATGTACTCGTACTAATATAGAATATTTTAAAACAAATAAAAGTCCGAGTCAACGAGTTCATTAGAATGATCTTTTCACAACCTTCACTTTATAACCCTTCAATATGACTGTCATTTTCTCAGAATCCCAAGCAAACCTTCTTTTTGCCAACACCCTTCCTTTTCTTAATCCTGATAAAATACGGCAATTTTCAGAATATGGAAATGTTTCTAGGGTCATCGTACATCACAGTAAAGATATTGGCCAAAAGAAATCCACAGTTTGCCTTACATTTATGGAGAAAATATTCATAAGACCTGTTTATTTTTAACATATTATATACGCAGGTGCCTTTTTTTCACCGTGGCTATACGTAATTCAAGCAGTGAATAGTGCCATAATATTAGCCGTTTCAACTTTAAGTTGAAACATGCTGTAACTAAAATACATTGTAATCTAGTTAATAAACATGTGTGACTTGAATGACGACCAGCAAACTATCCCTAAAAGTCTGAGCCATATCGGGTTAATTTAGATTATCCTCTCGCAAACCTAAAGATGCATTCCCCGAGTTGTTTTCACATTTCACCTCCGAAAATAGATATGGTTTTTTTCAATCGCTATTTTCCTAGCAATATAAAAGTTATTCAATTTTAAATGAGACACTCGAACGAAAAAATCCACCGACGTTTAGTGCCTAGTTATTGAATAATTTCTTCACCAAATTCGACTTTTTGGCCGCCAGACAGTGATTCGACTCTCGCAGGGCGGGTTCATTATAATTGTGCGCAAAATGAAAGCCCTTTCCGGAGGATTGCAGACGCCCACACTCAGAATAAAGTAGTTTGTTTTATTAAAGGGAATGTACAACATTCGCTTTTGCTTCAATTTTCAGAAATAAATGGATTTGGAGGTTTAGTATATTATAGAAAATATTGTTGAACTGACATGTTTCACGTTTTGGGCTTGAATATGCTGGAAAAACCAAGAAAACCTATCATGTTCTTGTAGTCTGGTTCCCTGACCCCAATAAGATGAAACGGAGCACTTAATACACTGTAGGGAATTGTAAGGTCAGAGAATCAGTCTAGCAGGCTTGTACCCCTTCAGAGGTGTGTAATCAATTGCAAAGAAAATTCAGAAAACTTAATATGAAAAATTAAGAACAGTTTTTGAAAAAAGCCAGTTTTTTTTCAAACGCTGGTCGGCCGACCAGCGTTGGAAAAATACAGTTTTTCTTGAAAATGTCAGCATACCAGGAGCCACGATTTTAAAGGATGTTTTAGACTGTCATTTCCAACAATCCAGTATGGTATTTCGTGATAATTTGATCATTTCGGTTTTTGATGTTTGCAAATGTTATATTTTCCCTTTAAAAACAAAACATACAAATTGAAAATTCGTTTTGAGAAACAAATCCATTGTCTGAAGAGCACGAGGTTATGCATATTTTAGGATATTAGGATATATATACATATCGTAAAATATAGATATTTAGGATCCTATTAGGCTATTATTCTTTATCGTAATTAAAAAAAATTCAGAATCTTAAAGGAAGCTTGCCTTAACCCTTCCTCAAAAAAAAATACAATTCTTACATAAATGTCATAGACAATTTTCAGAAGCTACTATAGCAACTGCTGCGGCTTATGCTTAATTGTACTGTATGTATGCTTCATTTTACAGTGACAATGTGTTACTGCTTAGCCGCTAACAAGAAATACCGGATGGACAATTTGGACGTCAGCCTCTTGTGTCCCGAACAGGTTAGCTTAACTCATCAACAAACAAATGAACAAGACTGTCCCGGATGCGACCAGTATACATCATTTACTTTTGCTGTAATTTTCACAAATGGATGGAATTGGGGGATTGGAAATATATAGCAAATACAGTTGCACTGACTTTTTAGAGGTTTTGGGTTCGAAAATGCTATAAAAACCAAGAAAAACACTCATTTTCCTGTAGTCTGGTTCCCTGACTCCATTTAAGAAGAAACAGAGCAGTTTACATACACTTGGGAAATACAAAAATACCACTTTTCTTGAAAATGACAGAATACCAGGTGCCATGATTTTACAGGATGCTTTACACTGTCATTCACTAACAGTCCAGCAAGGCATTTCAAAATGATTTGATAGTTTTATTTTTTGATGTTTGCAAATGTTGTATTTTCCCTTTAAACTTTTAGTGACTCACCTCAGAAGCTTCCCCGAGGACACATTGTTTTGCAGCTCTAGCCAGGAGAGCCAGAAATAGACCCTTCACCGGATGGCAGATATAACTGGGGATAATTTCTCGAGGGCAATGCAGCTTCTTCCTTCTTAATCTGAGCCAGATGCCCTTTCCGAAAGGGGATAAATGCGGCATTTTGGGACTGGCTAACTTTAGCGCAACTTCCGCGGTCAAACCGCAATGTTTCAAGTCAAAAGCGAATGCGTCATTGCGCCCCTAAACGTGCACTGGCCGGGCATGCACACGGCAATGTCGTTGCGCATGCATGCACCTCGGTAGATAATCTACAAATAGCTTCGGGTTGAACTTAGGGTTAATTCAGTAAGCTTCTGAGCCTGGTTTTACAGGTCAATGCCGTTTTTATCACGCGAAACTACCGACATGAAACACTTGCAATGATCCATTAACCTCAAATAGCCTTTTGCAATAATTTATCAACACTGAAAAATGCGCGTGTCAATGTACTGTGTCAAAGTATACAAGGTGCAGAAATCAATGGCCCTACAATACGAGAAGGTAGTAAAACTGCATTGTTCCTTGTTGCCCCTATTCGTACAACGTAAATGCACCATGATTGAACTGATCACGTTTGCGTCACTAAAGTGTTCCTGTACGCGAGTCGCAAGACAGTCGAAGAAATCTTTTGCTACATTGTAGATTTTTTTTTTTGGAAAAGTGCAACGGCATCATGGCGTCACGAATAGGGGCTTATTCGGCCGGATGTAAAGTCATTGGTAGATGGTCACATGCATCGGTTTATAGTTTTAATTTTTTTTTTTAATACAGGGCCTGCAAGGAAAGCAGTTTTTTTTAACTGAGGAGGCCACCTTGTTTAAATAAGACTGCAAATAAATAAATAAAATAGATAAAAAGACCTTATTGTGCAGTACATAACGGTCTACCCAATACATTGTAAATAGAAATCCGCAAGGGAATACAGGCTTCAAAGTGCACGTACGTAGGCTTACGTGGTCTCAGTTTGACGTCACACGGAGGTCACATGCATAAATTAATACATAATTTGTTTTTCGGAAATCGGGAAAGTTGCGTTACAGAAGAACTAGTTTTTAATCGTTGTTTTAACACAAATACGAGAAGTATGCTAATTTTACCATTTGCATTGGTGAAGGGGTAATATTTCTTGTGTAAAAAAACCACACTTGTACAAAACCCAGCTGCATTTTAGTTCCTCTTTAAGCATTCTTCGACTCCAGTCTCGAAACTTTTCAATACGGTCCCATAGTTTACCGGGTACATGCCCCATAGTTAAACAGGAAAAACGTTTTGTCGAGCTTACTTTATATAGCAGGATAGAGGTATTTTCTGCTTAAGGAAGGGACAATTATTTTTTCCACAATCAAGTATGATGCCACTGCACGTAACGCACATGCGTCAGCAGCAACGGAATGGTTCTCGAACTACATGTATATACTTTCGTTTGAAAAGTTCACTAAACATTGGCGTGACCCGAGCGGGGGGGGGGGGGAAGAAGGGGAGCATTTAACCCCAAATATTTTGTAACGAGTGCCCCTTTTTCACGAGTGCCTTTTTTCATGAATGATCTTTTTTATTCACGGTATACAGGTAGCGCTGAGAAGGGCAATCAATCGTGACTCCGTAGCCGGCTACTAGGTGCATAGATCGTGTATTTTAAAACCTTGTATGTGAAAGCGGCAGCTCAGGAATGCTGCCGCTGTCGGGAAATTTGTGAAAATAGTAAAAATACCAAACAAATTTCTATGGAAAAAGAGAATTTCTGCAAATTAATTCACAGAACGTGATCTTCATTTTCTGTGTATGTATTTTCCAT
This sequence comes from Patiria pectinifera, assembly GCA_029964075.1. NCBI lineage: Eukaryota > Metazoa > Echinodermata > Asteroidea > Valvatida > Asterinidae > Patiria > Patiria pectinifera. Next base: position 23,497,616 of record CM057147.1, on the reverse strand, counting down.
TGAAATGACGAGCAAATATATTTTTAATTAGGTGAGGCAAGTTTTAATCACTTTTGATGGCCAGTCTTGATAATTTTTGTGGCGCAAATGAAAATAATCCAGGCACAAAATATAAACGATTCCTTGCTTTACTACAACAAATATAGAACTGGTGAAATAATTTGTCCAACAATACTACCGACGTTATTTTGAAAGGCATGTTATCGGAAGCAGAAGTGATTTAAGTTTACAAAGTTCAAATTTTTTTCGGGGCTATGTATGGGCTCCGACGAACCACGCCGTGGCTTCACAGGTTGTATCACAACAAAATTTCCCACAGGTTTGAAAAAAATCCTGGGGAAAACAGCACGGTTCTCAACTTTGAGTACAGAAGAAACTTTATTAGAACAAGAGTACATTTTAACAAATGAAAGAAAATTCTTCTTAAAATTAAACAAATTCTGCTTCAAAATTTCAGAGGAAAGTGCCCAGTAATCGCCTCAGATTGCACCACAGAGCATCTAAAATCAGAAATTTTCCGGGGCCCTTATAAAGCGGGGCTGTATGCCAATCATAGATTATCAGTTTGGAAACTGCATCTGCTATAGCTATTTGCATAAAATTTAAATATGCATAAGGCACTTCAAAAACCCATAGTTCAATGATAAATCCATTAGCTGTCTTAGAATTTGTGTATTCTTGAATTTTATATCTTCAACGCTGTGATTAGAAAGTCCACTGTTTTTGAGAAGTCAAGAAGCCTCCACATTTTAATAACTACCATAGACCCCAATGGTAAATGCTCCCACTTCAAAAATTCGGGAAAAATACTCACAACTTTCCAAGGTGTTCGAGACACACATCAAATTAAAGCTTATTTCATCATCTTTCATTTTCTTTTCAATTTTTTGGGGGTCAACTGATGACGTCTAGGAGAAATTTCCATCCGAAGCTGATCACCCCTGAAAATAGTCCTGAAGCCCATCGCCATCTTGAAAAACGATGCCTACACTCCATTGCAAAATAGAGCACTTTAAGGGCCCCAATTTCACCCAAATTGAACGGAACTACAAGCTCACAGTCCTGTGCACGGCTTCCACCCATATTTTTTACAAACCCTCAAGTTCATGGCCCACTGCATGCTCAAATACTGAAGATTTTGAGGGCATACAAATTGTGATTTGGCCGGCGTAGGCAACTTTGGACCGATTTACTGGTCTGCAACCTTAAGGAGGACAATGCCGGCAGAATACAGTTGGTGCGGCCGGGGATGTTATTTTGCCGTTATTTTTGTTCCCGAATAAACCATATTTCTAGTACCTTTTTCCAAAACAGGGGGCGCTCTTTAAAACCGGCCATTATGCAAACTGCCCATTTTCAGGGCGCATTGTAAGGGTTTGGGGGCTTGGTTTTCATATTCCTTGTTAATATCAGAACTCTCCATACTAATACCATTTTTGGAAATGGTTACGTATAACACATTATCCGAAATTTTAGGGCCAGTTTTGTTTTATCTCGAGGGGGCACATTTTATGTCCTTATTTTTTTGTTCCTCTGTTCCGTATTTTTGTTCCGAATTTAATTTGTGGTACGCTTTGAAACAAGCAAGGGGGGCGGCCAAAAAAATGTCGACCACCCCAAAAAATTACGGGATGGGGTTCGGGCCGCCCCGATTTTTCCTTGGATTCTAGATGTTCTGTGGTGCGATCTGAGACAATTTTCAGAACACTTTTACCAAATTATTTGAGGAAAAAATGGTGGCCGTGTACGAAGTGCATACTTTTATTGCGACGTCACTTAAAAAAAAAACGGGGTTCGTTTTTGGGGGCCGTGCCCCCCCCCCGGATCCGCCCTTGGATACACAATGAGGCCACTTTGAGCTCAGTTGAACATTCGATCCATTTAAGTATGTAATATGTTTGGCATAATATAAATAGAATTTATGAAACACTCCACATGTATAACCCACATGGGATGGATTTATTAGGAGGTTCCACAAAACCCTATACAGCCACCAGGACTGAACTTAAGAAGCGTCGACAGGATTTGGACTTTCGCACGTAAGTTTCGCATCTTGCCCCAGACCTCGAGTGAGCCAGCAACTCTGAGTCACAAATGAGGGCCAAGGGCAGCAAAGGTGGCCTGTCCTACCCCAGCGATTGTAGTACTTACGACTCCAGAGCCACACACAAGTAACATCAAAGCAGGATGTTCCAAGTGAAGTGCCAGAACATCAACCAGCTCTGTTCCTGGATGAAGACATCCCTTCCGCAAGGGAGGTTTTGGTCTCTGCATTCATGAGATGTTTCAGCACCGCTTCCTCCATGTTCCCCTGCACCTGAATGTTCAGCAGGCACTAGTTTTCGCCATCAGCTGCAGGTGGGGAGGGCTGTGCAGTGAGACCGTCTTGGAGGGGATGTTACCAAACCAAAGAGACGGCCAACAAGTTCTACAGAACTCGATCCCTCAAGCAAGTTCAATGAGTCCGCGTGTACAAGATTCAGAAGTGAAAGCCAACCCAATTTGGTCACCGAATAAACTTTCGACATGTTGTGCTTGTTTGTAGGTTGAAAGTTAAATTACCAAGTTAAGTGTGTCTTAAATTTGAGGAATTTTGGTGTCTAATATTGATCATATTATCCATGGTCTAAAAACGGTAACAAACACCTACATTAGCGTGATCAAATGTTCAAATATGCTGTTCATAGTACTCAGACATCTCCTCTAAATGCTCGTCTATTGATGAACTCATTTGAATAGGTAATAAAACATAAACATGGCCCGTATATTCTTTTCAGTGTTGTGCATCGTTGAGTACGACATTCAACAGCTGCCGGGTCAGTGATACGTATGTTTTGCGTACACAGCCCATTTGACTGACCCGATGGCTGTTGCATGTTTTAATCACTGCTTATGTTACATCACTAACTGCTCCTGGTATATCCAGGTCCACCGCCAGGTAAGCATAAGACTGACCAATTAGAATTCCCCAAGGTGTAACCTTGGTCATTTCAAAAAAAATAATGACCCCCTGGCTCCTGCTCTATATAAATAGATATAAATAACTAGTATTCAAAGGTCATTGACCCCTTAAAGGTCACCAAGGGTCAGATATGAAATGCCTCCATATTATCTGAAATTTTGTGTCATGGTATGGAAGACCTCACATGCCAAGTTTTCACGCTTTTATCACAAAAAGCACAATTCTGTCCCTATGCCGCACTACTACAGCAATCGATTAAAGCGTATATAGGGTATTATATGAAAGGTCAGAAAGGACCACAAGACCACTATTTTGTGTGGTCGTCCTTCGACAAACGCCATCGGACCGAATCAATTGAGCGTCACTGATGTACTTCGTATATAATCGTGGAACTAGTCCAGAGGTCACGTCTGCGGAAAACATCGCTTTCCGACTAACGGCAACAAAATGCGGGCGTTTACTATTGGCGTATGGGCGGTGGTTTCTGTGTTCTTGCAGTTGTTCGTGAACTCAACTATCGTGAAATCTCTGGGCATGATGTTAGGCGAGATACAGTACGAGTTCAGCTCAGCCACGTGGGTTCTGGGTACGATCTTCGCGCTCGTCGAGTGCGTTAGTGATCTCCTGGGTATGTACAAGACGATGTTTGCTCATGAAAGGATCCCGAGACCCGGGCTCCCACGGTGCAAAAAATCTCTCCGTGTCGTGGAAAATGCGGAGGTGTCTTTTGGGGGATAGGGAACCCCATGCCCCCCCCCCATTTTAAAGCGGGGAAAGGGTTTGACATTGTCCCCTGCCCCCACCCACCCCCACCTTTTCTTCCCCAAACTACAATAATGATTATATTGCTCAGAATGCACACAACACTACGCCCTACCCGATCTATGATCGGGTAAATCAGCTTGTTTACTATATAGCCCATAAAAATACGATTGCCTAGTATTAAACCTGTTCGTAACAAAAGTCTGAGGATATTGGACTTACGAAACTACTGATTTATGCTGGATATGCGCCTATCAATTGTTTCCCCCAACCTTCCCCAGGCTGACACACCCACGACTTGGGAATTAGCACTGAAGTGACAAAAACCCCACCCCTCGGGCAAAATTTAAGTGACAATCCCCGATCATGCCCCGACATATACGTGTACATGCGTGGGGCAAACTGTAGTGATTGCCTTTCCATGTAGTACGCCAATGGTAACAATGTTTTGAGCTACCAAAAGCCCACCCTGGGGCCATGAAAAACGTGACCAAATCCCGACATCGGACCTGCGGCAGCGGGGGGGGGCATTTTATTAGGCGCATTAGCAAAATGCAGCGTCAAGGATAGTGTTACGTGTGGACACACCAAACTAAAACCCAGTACGTCACACACGGCAGCAAATGCAAATTAAATGGGAAGAATAAACAATGAGCCAAAACAAAAGGGATGTGTATTGAACAACCAGCAATTAACAAGGCGGGGAAACGATGATGTCAATTCATAGAAATTAAGATGCATGACTTTTAATTATTATTCAAAGTCAATCCAAATCAGAGTGAGATCAAGTAAATGAATAAATTAATATAATACACATTTATACAATCATAAATTAAGTATCGGCCGATTCTTACGCAACTGTGAATGAATGAATATAGCGCCATGCTCAGACAAATAATACACCGGGGGTTGTGCAGAAAATATCAGGCGGTTAATTATTACTCCCAATAAGCCTATCACGCTCAACTAACTTCATAACTTCGGCAGCGACCGCAAGCCCCATTTAAAGAATATGTTAACTGAATGCAGGATCAAGGAAACTTTTACGACAACGTGGTAGTAATGGAGGACAATGCCAGCAGTTCAATTGGCGGGGCCGGGGGATGTTATTTTTGTGCCCGAATAAACCAATATTCTGCCCAAATTTTTATATGAAAGCTAGAAGGGTTTAAATGTATTGTTTTTGTTGCGTTTTGTGGTTGGTGTGCGCGGTGTAAATATTCAAGAATAAAACTCGTTTGGCTCGGCCCACAAAAAGTGCAGATAACGTCACTATTACAGCGATTACAACAGCGATATCCGACTGGCGCGATTAGAACGCCAGAGGACGCAATTAATTCGCGTTTGATTGTGCGCAGTGAGATTTTCTACGCGAGCTGATAAGCATGAAAAGTAGCCTTGGTCAAGGCGTTCGTCATTATTCGTCCGTACGCGGTAAACGATCGGCGGCATATCCTCGCGCGCTTCGCATGCAGTGCATTAAAAATACAGCGCGAACAGCGACCTCATTCGGCCACTATTTTATGCAAATTAGTTGGACCCGATCGAGTCCAACCGATTTACATAAAATAGTGGCCGCATTTGGTCGATGTTCGCACTGTATTTTGCCGCCGATCGTTTACCGCGTACGGACGAATAATGACGACCGCCTTGACCAAGGCTACATGAGAAGTGCCCCACAACTTTCTTTTGAAAAAGGAGACTGTTTGGCTTAAAAACGGTGGAATTGTATAAATATAGCCGAGGATCAACCCCCTGGTTTTGGGGCTTCCATCTATCTGAGGGCAGAATAGATAAAATTACGGATGATGGGTCCTATTATCCTGAGAAAGTGGATACCATGGCTGCACGCGGGGGCCCTGCCCCCACCCCCACCCCGAATCACCCGGTTCGATTCCAAGGGCGGATCCAGAACACAATTTTGGGGGGGGCCAAAAAAAATTTTGGTCCTCCAAAAAAGTGGGTCAGCAATTAAGGCGTAGTAAATGGGGCCCTTAGTTGCCCTTAAAAAATAGAAAAATTACAATTCTAGATGCTCTGTGGTACGATCTGAGGCCACTTAAACCAATGTTTTGGTGCGATTTGGAGGTACTTGGTGGTGTACTGCAATGTTTGAGAAAAGATGGTAAAAAAAAAAAAAATTGGTTTTTTATTGGATGGGGGCCATGGCCCCCCTTTTGTTCGATTCACCATTTGGAAAAGTCCAAAATACATCGCCGAAAACTGAACACTAACAAGTACATACATGCGTCTACCTTGTTGGCATCCGTCTGTCTCAAGAGACAATGGAGTTTTGCGCCGTATGTCAGTTGTTTGTACAGTTGCAGCGCCTGCTGTGGCTGTACAGCTCAATCATGGGGCCGCATTTATTGTAAAGCCGAGTCTGGCTGTGTGGTAGCGCTGATGTTGGCCTCTGTCGTCTGCGCTCTCTTCTCTCCTTCCACTGTTCGTCTCCCTTCTGCTCGCTCCTCTGTGTGCCTGCCTTTCATGTTGTTAATAACGACATGCCTCCACTAGCTGCGGTCTACTGCCACGGCTTCCCAGCTAGTTGGGTCGATGTCACTGGCTTTCATGTAACGTTTGCAGACATCGTTAAAACGCATGACGGGTCTTCGCACAGGTCTGGTACCTGTGGCGAGCTGTCCATAGATGTCTTTGGGGATTCGGCCATCTTCCATTCGGCTTACATGGCCGAGCCATCTCAAGCGTCGCTGTGTGAGTAGGGCAAACATGCTTGGGGTGCCTGCTTGTTTTAAAGACATCCTTGTTTGGAACTTGGTCCTGCCATTGATGCCCAGGATTCGCCCAAGGCAGCACATGTGGAAGGCATTCAGACGGCGCTCCGGCCTGCATGGCGTGTGTATGGTTCCCATGACTTGCTACCATACAGTAAGGTGCTGAGCACACAGGCCTGGTACACCTACATTTTTGTGTTGGTGGTCAGCAGGGTGTTCTCCCATACCTGCTTGGAGAGTTGAGCCATCGTTAATGCTCCTTTACCGACGCACTTGCTCAGTTCAGCGTCGAGGGACAGGTTGTAGGAGATCGTGGAGCCGAGGTAGGTGAAGGCCTCCACCACCTCGAGGGTGTGATCTCCGATGCTGATGCTGGAAATGTTGCTGCCGTCCTGACCCATGACGTTGGTCTTCTTGAGACTGACGGTAAGACCAAAGTCTCTAACATTATCATCCAAGGCAGCCTGGGTGGACATCCAATCTTCTTGAGCAGAGTGAAGACACCCTTTCTACTGACAAGGTCGAAGGCCTTTGTGAGATCAATGAAGGCGATGTGCAGTAGTCGTTTCTGCTCACGGCACTGAAATCTCCTGTAGTTGACGGATGGAGCAGCATCACTCTGATCAGAACACTGTTCGATGTCGATGTCGATGTCGATGGTTGACCTTTTTGGCCCTGAATCCACATTGTGATTCTGGATACACGCCAGCGACAAGTGACTGCAGCCTGCTCAGAACAACATGGACAAAGGCCTTCCCCACAGTGCTTAGTATGGAAATTCCTTGATAATTATTGCACTCACTGCGGTCACCTTTGTGTTTGTAGAGGGTGACAATATTGGCATCGCGCTTGTCCTGGGGCACTGTCCCCTCTTTCCAGCATTGACTTAGAAGCTCTTGTAGATGGTGGAGAAGGGCAGTATTCTTGCCGGCCTTAATGACTTCTGAGGGGATGCCATTCTGTCCTGGAGCTTTGTTGGAGGTGAGGGATCAAGCCTTGCTGAGATCTTCTATGGAGGGCGTATTATCAAGCTCTTTCAGGCAGGCTCTCGGTACTCTCAATTGCGCAATCTGTAACGGCATTTTCCTGTGAGTAGAGCTGACGGTAATGCTCGACCCATCTTTCCATTTGTTTGCTCTGGTCAGTGATGACTTCCCCGGCTGTTGACTTGAGTGGCGCGGTCTTCTTGACTGGTCCAAAGGCCTTCTTTGTGCCTTGATACATGCCTCGGATATTTCTGCAGTCGGCGGGGAGTTGGATGCTCTGACAGAGGCTCAGCCAGTAGTCATTGGCGCAGCGTCTAGCAAAGCCTTAAGCATCGTTCCTTGCCTTTCTGGGTGTTGCAAGAATTTTCTCAGAGGGGTTACTCTTGTAGTTCATAAGATCTTCAATGACGGGTTCCAACTCTGCGAGCCCAGCCTTAGTCTGGATTCTATTTCTCTCTTGCCAAAAGTGTCCATGGATGTGTTGTACATGGCACTGCAAATGTAGTTCCATCTCTCTTCCGCGGGGGCTGAGGGACAGTCCTGGAGGGCCTGTTCGATGGATCAGCAAAAAGCTCACTTAAGGCCAAAAAAAAAGTCTCCGGTTACTGGTATGGAGCTTTTTTTTTTTTTACCTGTTTCTTTTTGGCTTCAAATGTCGGCTGATGACTGCAAAATGCCCGACTAAACTTAGTGCAAATATAATGGGAGTCCAGAGAGGCCACATAAAGCTTATTCTCGATCATAACCCCAACTAAAAACACGTTAAAACTGTGCAGCAGCAGGATTCCAGTCAAACCAGTGAGTCTGGTGGTTTTGAAACATCATCTTTTATTGAAAAAAAAACACGTTTTCATTTTGCCGACGCGCATGGCTAAGGCGACGCGCGCGCATACCAGAAACCGGAGACTTTTTTTTGGGCCTAAGTCAGGGACTGACGTTCTGGCAGTATTGATGCGTGGACGACCTCTCTGGTTTGAACGGTGGATGCGCTCAGCTGGAATCGCACCCTGCTGCCAACAAAAGAGTGCATGGTCAGTGTCACAGTCATCGCTGTGATAGCTGCGGGTGATTTGGACGCTGTTAAGTCATGATGTTCTTGTGACGACGAGGTCAAGCTGATGCGGGTGACGAGACCTGGGATGCCTCCAGGACACCTTGTGGCATGGATTAGTGAGGAAGGTTGGGGTACGAACAGAGTTCCAGCAGCCTTTGTCCATTCTCATTCAGTTTCCCTGTGCCAAAGTGATGCAGTTGGGCCAAGAGTCGTGGTTGGATATCCCACCCGAGCATTGAAGTCTCCTAGTAGGTATATGTGTTCAGTGACAGTTACACTTCCAATGACAGAGTCCAGATCCTCGTAGAACTTATCCTTCCTCGCAGACGGTGTCGCAAATCATAAGAAGTCAAGTTTACGTTTGTTGAAGAGTCCAATAAACTTAAACTAATTGTGATTCCTCCCTCTCCATGATTCAGATTTTTTTTTTTATGGTAACACAACATTTTTTCATCAAATGACCTTCGCGCGCGTTTTATTGCATTATGATTTATTGTCAAAATTGTACATACAATCAGCCTTCGCCTGTGTACTACAGTTTTTTTTTCACTACGTTCCACCAAATGCGACTGCCTCACAAAATGCCAATTTAACAGACCAACGGCATTTGATTGTGCCGCTATGATAATATATATATCATGTGTGTAAATCGACGAGGGGGGAACCCACATACCCCCAGCATATTTTATTTTAGGGACATTGTTTTGTCCCCGCCCCACCCCCCCCCCTTCCCACCAAATTTAAATCGTAGCCTACAATAATGATTGATGCAGATGATTTGTATTGCTCAAAATCAATTAAAAAAACTCAAAACTTTAAAAGATTGCTTTTAAATAAAATTTTTTTCAGAAATTGCCTAAATTGCTCTTCTATAACTGCATGTCTCCCCAACTATATCCCCCATTTACATTTTACTCTCCACATTTTCATCCACAACACTACGCCCTACCCGATCTATGATCGGGTAAATCAGCTTGTCCTTGATATCTGCAGAGCTACACTGTGTTGGAGCGTATATACGCTCAGGGTATTTACTGGGCCCGAGGAGCTGGAGAGGCGAAGAGAGAGTATGCGTTCTGTGCCTCTGGTTGGTGGTTCTCAGCAAGGAAATTCTCACTGCGAAGCCAACACCGTGCTGTCAGGGTTCCTCTGGTTTCCTTCCCTGCCAGAAGAAGGTGAAGTCTTGTTCTCTGAGGATGCCGTCTGAGGGGAGTCTGGTCTCCTGCATTGCAGCTATGTCAATGCTCAGCCCCTTGAGTTCGCAGTCGATGATGGTTGTCATTCTGGTGTTGTCGACCTTGAATAGGTCATCCGACATGCCAGGACATATGGTCCTGACGTTCCAGTTTGCTTAGCGCAAGACTGGTAGTTTACTGATCGTTTTTTACCTGGTGCATTGTTTACAGACCGCTTGTCGAGTCAATCCTCTAAGCTCCAAGCACCCGATGAAGCAGGCGGACTTTGACGGCTCAGCACCTTACTAGCCAGGGGCTGCCCAGCTTGAGGTGGGCGGTAGCTAACCAGTGGAACACGATGATTCCTCCCACCGTTGGAGGCAACCCGTAGCGCCCGTACGCCAATTGGACTGGGCTTATAACTCGTAACTGTTAACTCCCGTGTTGTTTCTGACCTTGTGACCAGCAAGTGACCTCTCCAGTTCGCAAGCCTGGACGGGAATGTATGGAGATCCTGGGTTGCCCAATCGTCAGAATCCCCCTCTCGGCCTTGCTGGTGTGGTCGAAAGGAGAGCAGAGCAATACATTTAGAACCAACTTTGCTGTAGGAGTTGCCGGAATGGTGTTGAATAAAGCACCAGACCGCTTTAGGGGCTCCACTGCGGATTCGTGTAGGGTTTACTCTCTAGCCTTTGCCTTTCCCAAGGCACTCACAGGGCAGTGACAAGTTGGTATCTTAAAATTTCTATGCAAAACCCCGGGGGGGGGGTAAGTAGAAAATATGAGACGGTTATTTATTACTCCCCATCACACTCAATTAACTTCGGCAGCGACCGCAAGCCAAGTTAATGCAGGATCCAGGTACCAACTTTTACGACAACATGGTAGTAATGTTAATGTTAATGCTTCATATTCGAACCAGCCAACCGATCCCGTTAGCTCGGTGGTCGAGTGGTAAGACATCTGCACTAGAAAGCATGAGGTCGTGCATTACGGACACACTCTCGCAAAATGGGGTCCGGCAGCTTTCTATACAAAAACCTCGTTGGCTCGGGGTTTTGTACGTAAACCTTATCAGTCAGCCGATCACGCTCAAACGTCGGTGAAGGGCAAAATCTAATAAGATTTATATCACCCCGACCAAAATTCCAAGAGTGTGTCTCTAATGGTTGATGGAAACATCCAATCAGTTTGAATATGCTTCATGAATTTCTGAATAAACGAGCACATTTTTAACACTATTTAATTACTATTATTTTCGCAGTAGTGACTCGTGGCTCGGAGTCGACCTGAATGACTCGGGACTCGGACTCGAGCTGAGTGACTCGGGACTCGGACTTGGGAGAGCTGACTCGAGGACAAGTCTGTCCAGAAAGGAAAAAAGTTGGAAAGTTCTTAAACAAACGGATAGGAACATTCAAGCAAATACTTCGTAATTTGCTGTTTTTGTGTAATTATCGCACTGAAGAAGAAACTATCAAAACCAAGTCAAATTTTTTTGTCGTGTTTTTTTTTAGTCTCGAATACAGTCTCGTAAAATCTCGCGTAGGCTTTTGGGCCATGCGGCGTGACCTCGGGACAAGAAACTGAGATCAAACAGGGCTCTGTGCGTGACACGGCCACTGACTGGTAGCGGATTTCTGCTTCGGCAAAGAATTGCGGAGTACAATATTTTTTGTCTGCTTAGCAGCTTCGTATGTTCTTTGGTAAATTAGTAATCTAGCTGACCTTCACTGTGGACTATTTCATTATCAACATTGGGTACTTCACCGGGGGGGGGGGCTATTCAATTATGAACAATGGGTAAATAAACAAAATCACACTTCTCTTCCTCATGTTTTCCTATTGTCTGTCTAAAAATGTGTGTTCAACCTGTGAGTGTGCCTTCAACCTGTGAAAACAACAACATAATTGAATCGTGTGCGTTGTTTGCACAAGCAGTGCTCAAAAACGCCGCAAGCAACCAATACCAGCGGTCGCTGAGCAAGTTGCCCCTTCCGAAGAGGCACATTTTTAACTGGCACTGCACTAGTCATTGTAAATGTTATGAGAGGATTTGAAGAAGTTTTTCTCTTTCCCTTTAGCACCAATAGCAGGACCCCTTGGTAGGAGACTTGGGACCAGATTGGTCGTCATGGTTGGTGGTGTCATGGTAACAGCTGGACTCATCATCGCCTCACAAGCTTCGAGTGTTGTACAGATAGCACTCTCGATGAATATACTGTTGGGTTAGTGATATTGACTCGTTTTTAATGTTATTATACCGTATTATTCGTGTACACGTCCCGAGTCACGAGTTTGTTTACGAGACAATGTGGCTCATCAGGCCAGTGTTTATATCCGGTTTCAGTTGCATGAAACGACTGAGAATATTTCTACTCCCCGGCCCTGGATGGGATATACTACTAGGCCATGGCAGGTTATTCCCCAGCTAATGCCGGTACCCATTTATGCTCCTGGGTGGAGAGGCAAGTGGGGGTTCGAACCCCTGACTCTCTGATTATGACTCACAAACCCTAACCACTAGGCCACACTCTGTCAAATAGGCATAGCCCTATCCAATGTGCCCATACACCATAATCTTTTCAGGGATATGAACCTTTTCCTATTCCTTTTCCTTCCGTTAAATCTACAGCTATAGGATATTGCGTCGTCAACGTTCTTACACGTGCTGCTCTCGGCCAGCATTTTGACAACAGAATGTTTGCCCTGGCGTCAGGCATCGCCTACACGGGTAACTCCCTCAGTCTGGTCACCCAACCGCCCCTCATGCAGCTGTTTATAGACACGTATGGGTGGCGAGGAGCCATGCTGCTCTTGAGTTCAATCTGCTTTCATCTTGTTGTGTGCGGCGCCCTTCTCGTTCCCTTGCCAACAGGCAGTGGTGCAATTTCAACTACCACGTACACACCCCTGGAGCCGTCGACTGACCAAACCAACGATCAAATGGACGAGGACAAACGCGGCACCAGGTCTCGCCTGAAATCTTTTTGTCAGAGCATGGGGGAATCATTCGGCATTTCACTGATAAAGGACTACAATTTTTGGATTATCACTTTCATTTTCGTGATGAATCGAATCAACAAAGGAGCTTGGCTCATCTATTTTGTTCCCCACGCTGTTTCTAGGGGGATCGCCAATAACGTAGCTGCCACCATGGTGACGGCAGCTGGGCTGGGTTATCTAGCGACCAGCCTATTGGTCAGCCTGGCTGTATTCAAAGAGCTAGTGTCGAGTACCAGCGCTATGTTGGTTTCCATCGTAGTGGTATCCGCTTCGTTTCTCATCGAGCCGTGGATGACGTCAGGCTGGATGATGTCAGCCAATGCCTGCGTGTACATGGCTGGTATGGGCACGGTGTTTGGCCTTGGTGACGTCATGGTAAAGGAGTTCATTGGATTTGAAAGAATGGCCAACGCCTTCGGCTGGATGGGTTTCATTTCGGGACTCTTTCGATTTTTCTCAGGATTCGTTCCAGGTAGGAACATAACTATATATTCATATATGAAATATCTCTCACTTCCTTCGTTCAGCCTCTCGAACTTATTTTACAAAGGAAGAACTAGAACTGTGAAGTTCTTTTACCAACCAATATGAGTGAGTGGACAAAACTCCTTTTGCAACCATTGCAAAAATGGGATCCCGCGCCCAATTTGTTATACGTGCGGCAAAATTGTCATGCACGGTGCATCTTCAAACGTGTAGCCAACACTTTACAAAGGCTTCGCGCGCAAATGTACAGGAGAGGCGTGCACAAAACTTAGCGCTTGAGCAGGTACTTGCCAGCAATTTAGAAATAATATACGGTATTTCAATTTCTCAAATGTGGCCTGGGGGGTGGGGGGTATGTTGCATTTTGATTGATCTGTAGAATGTGTGGTGATGTCATTTGGCCTTTTTTATGGAAAGCGCAAGTAATATCCACCCGCTTGAAACCTTCTATAATAGACGAAAGAAAAATTGGGCCCCCATTTAAAAAAAAAAAAAAAGGAAAAAAAAGAAGGTACCCATCCTAGGCGTAGCCAGCGGGGGGTGGGGGGATTCCCCTCCCCCATATTTGTAAAGACTGCCCTTTTCCATTCAAATGCCTTTTTTTTCCACCACCGCTTTAATACCCCAATATTTGTAAAGAATGCCGTTCTTTTGTTAACAAGACTTGCCCTTTTTTTCTGAACAAGTGCCCTCTTTCTGAACAAGTGCCCTTTAGAAAAAATGTGGCCTTTTTTGTGCCATCGGCCGTCAGGGGTGCCTTTTTGTGAATTTCGCGTATCTTTGCCGTGCAAAGCACCATATATTGTCCGTTTTTGTGCATAATCGTCGGTTTTGAGCATCGACAGATGGTAACAGCCCCCCCCCCGACCGTTTGATGATTTTACGGAGGTCGCATTAAGCACGGTGTCCGGAGAAAAAAAGGTGTCTACGTTTCAGCACGCTGTGCAAGTGCCCTTTTCAAGTGCTTTTTAACCCAACCCAACCCCCCAAACCCCAATCAAAAAAAATTATAAGAAATGACCTTGCTACGCCTCTGCCCGTTATGGCCACCCCTAACTCAGATTGCTTGTTCAAGGTATTATAGGCGTTGATACAAAGCGATTACTACAACAATTCACTTTCTGTAAGCTACGCATGAGCCGTCATGCATACAAGCTTTGCCTATGGAATGGTGTGCAAGGATTTTGGCACTATTTTGTACGTGACGATTCCATGGCCGCGAGTAGGACGCTTCCATGCCTATTAAATAAACGTGTTTTGCACAGCTCTGTACATTGTACATACCTCGAGATCTATTGTGATGTTTTGCGAGCTTTGGCACGTCACAATCAGTATTAGATTTTGGAAAGCAACACCAGTCAGTATTCACATAAAAAGTGGCCATGTTGGATTGGTCCTAATAGCTAAAGAACTAATGCCGTGCAATAATAAATACATAGCACCATTACGTAAGCTAGATAGCATAATGTTAAACGTAAAAGACACAGGACATGACACAGGTCAATCTTAATCCCGATCGCCTTAGCCTTGACCAAGGCTGTCGGCTTTCCCATACGAGCTTGTTCCCGCTGCCGGCCGCGTGCGGTTGTAGCAGGAACAAGCTCGTTTATGGGGAAAAGCTTGACATAATTCGGGCGATTCACAATGCAGTGCGTCACCAAGAGTTTAATTGCCATGGAGAGTCAACTTTTCAAGTTTACGGTCGATAAAATATGGCCCATTTGAATGAGTGTCAGTAGACAACTTGAGCTATTATGTTATAGATAGGGCATGGCGTTCTGCCGCCTCACAAAAAAATCACCATATTGATACAAAGAAAATAAAAGGGCAAACATATACTCGAATCATACGCTTACGAAACTACTGACCGGGAAAAACGAACAATTTCAAATGTCCTGCGCTGCGAATTTGTCGACCATCTCCCACAATGCACTGGGAAAAATGAACTCTCCGTGGCAAACTAATTGGTGGCGCTCTGCATTGTGAATCGCCCGAATTGGTCAAGGGTACGATCACCTGTGCATTGACTTGAAACTGGGGGTAACTCTGTGTATTGATGTTACTTGTGACAATGGGCGTAGCAAGGCCATTTTTATTGGGGGGGGGGGGTAAATACTCCTTGCAAATGGCACTTGCACAGCCGTGCTCAAATGTATAAACACTTTTTTCTCTGGACACTTGGCCTCTTTTAAAATCAAAAAGAGGGGATGGGGGGGGGGCTAGTTGCATCTGTCGACGGTTTTCAAAACGGGAGAAAATTGATGTTCAAACAAAGATTTTGCACGCGAACATTACAATGTCTTTGTAACGGTAATTTGAGCTAGTTTCATTCAAAATAAAGTATTAGTGGCATCGGCCGTAGCAACCATAAGACTGGATAGGCCTATATATCTGGATGTTAAGGACATGATTGTGATGCCAATCTCTGGAAAATATGGGTGGTTCAAAAGTGTTGGCATTTTACTATGGCATGTTTTATGTGGGCAAAATATCATAAGAAAGATGCAAAGGTGTTTATTTTGCCTGAGGGCTGCTCAAGTTTTCGGCGTGATGCGATACGTGACGTCATGCCTACGACATATGTGACGTCGTGGTCCATATATAAGCCCCTTTAAACAATCAATCGGGTATAATTCATTTCAGGTTGGATTTATGATCACTCTGGTAGCTACGATGCAGCCTTCGTGAGCCTGGGCGCCGTTCAGTTGGTAACAGCGTTCCCGCTCCTCTGGATGTGTCTACGCAACAGTCGCTGCAGTAAACCACGCTCCTGAACCACTGATCTTCAAACTACTACTAATAATAATAATTACCGATAATTCGAGCGATTCACATTGCAGTGTGCCACCAAGAGTTTGCCATAGAGAGTCCATTTTTCAAGTTTACGGTCAACGAAACATGGCCCATTTGAATGAGTGTCAGTAGACAACTTGAGCTAATTCTTTATAGATTGCGGCATACCATTCTGCTGCCTTACAAAAAACACCATATTGATAAAAGGGACAGAAGAGGGCAAACAAATACTCGAATCATACGCTTACGAAACTACTAACCGTAAAAATTAACATTTTCAAATGTCCCGCACTGCGAATTTGTCGACCATCTCCTACAATGCAATGGGAAAAATTAACTCTCCATGACAAACTCTTGGTGGCGCACTGCATTGTGAATCGCCCCAATTGAATATTAGGGAGACATTCCCATAGACTTGTGCACATATTTTTTCCAACTTTAATTACCCCTAACTCCAGTTTTACCTTATCCTACCCCTACGAATTTCGGTATTTGTACTAATTGGACCAAGAGCAATCAATCTAGCCTATTTGCTACAATAAAATTTTGCCTCAATATACGGGTTGTGGAATTAGGGAGACATTGAAATGTCTCCCTAATTCCACGTGTCTCCCAATGGTATAACTTATGACGCTAAAGTGTCTCCCAAAGGGTATACTATATATATTACAATAGTGGGTATTATAAAGCGCACGTATCAACCAGGACTGGTGCTATGCACAAGGCGCTACATTATTATTACCCCTGTTCATTGGGCCCATGAAACATTCTAAAGACAATCTCGGCTCCCTGTGGACAGCTCGATGCAGCCTGTTAGGCGCAAGGAAGCTAATTCAATCACAATCTCTGTCCTCACAGGTACCCATTTACTCCTGGGTGGAGAGAAGCAATGAGTGACAAAGTGCCTTGCCCAAGGGTACACGCACCATAACCCAAGGCTGGACTCGAACCCACAACCTACAGCTTTACCCACAGACAATGAATCCAATGCCCTTAACCGCGAGGCCACAGCACTCCGTTAAGGAGAAACCCTGTTGGCAATTCTGAGATGTACACACTAGGGAAGCTACACGCCGGTTCCCGATTCCTTCATTCGAATGTGGGGAGGAAACCAGTCTTAACCTAGCCTTTAGTCCAGTCCCTCGCGCTTACCCGGACACGTGACGCACCCCGGATGCTGACCGTAAAAAGACTAGCACGAGCAGCAAAACCGAGAGGGCCTTTACCATCTCGTGGAGAACGTTTATGTTTTTCTTTACATTCGTCTACCGATTTGGTAGACATGCATAATGCATTACCCGTTGTGAATTGACCAATGAAAATGCAGAATTACTAACGTAAATCAGCCGTCGTCTAGTGCCAGACAGCACGCACGCCATGGCGCGGGTGCTGTTGCTGGTATTTACCGCAAACCACCGTTAGATGATTGGTTTATATTGCTTGATTTATATTACGTGAATAAATGAATAAGTGATTAGTTCCACGAGATAGTAAAGGCCCTCGCGGCTCCGCCGCTCGCGCTAGTCTTTTTACGTGTGTGCGTTACGTGTCCAGATGGTCCGGGGTATAGGCGCGTGGGACTTGACTAAAGGCTAGTCTCAACCACTCCCATCTTTCAACAACTAACTTCAACCGCCCTTAAGTATCTGGGTCCTTATTCACAAAGCACCCGTAAATGCTTGCGGGCGCGCAACTTCCCCGCAACCCTCACTTAAGCACTTGCGTGCCCGTAAACCACCCTTAAATTTGCGGGACCTCCAGACGTCCCGCAAGCACACAACAACTTGCGTGAATCATCTCGATTGTCACAATGGCGGCACTCTTGGCATGTATTTATTTTGGATCTAAGAACTGAATTGACGTGCCGGTTCATCTTCCGTGACCGGTTGAACCAACTATAGGATGAGTTAAAAAGAAAGTGACCGAATTTGAAAAATGTGTTCAAAATATTTGGCGCGTTCCATTTTCATGGGCGTCAATCGGTGGGGGACAAGTCCTCCCCCACTTTTTTTTTAAGTGGCGGATATCATTTCGTTGCACCCCCCCCCCACCCCACACTTTTCTATCCCCGAATACAAATTGTAGCCTACATAATGATTCTATAGTAGCTGATTCAATGACTCCAAACTCAAAAAATGATGTTTAAAAGATTATCTTTTGCTCACAAAAGTGGTTTGAGTGCTCAGAAATTGCCTCAGATCGCACCACAGAGCAAGCATCTAGAATCCAAAAATTTTCGGGGCCCGCTCCATGCCGTAATAGGTATGTCCTCCACTTTTGGGAAGCGACTGCCGCTTTTTTTATGGGACGAAGTACATCTTATGGGATTTTAAGTGTGAACATTTCACTTAAATTGCACAGTCTAATCCTAAGTTATGTCTATTTCAATAAAACGATCACAAACTTGTTTACCACTCATCACGTGATGCAAACTGAACACCCATTGAGTACAATGAAACGTGGACTTTCCCACCTCCACTGAATGAAGAGCATGGGAAAGGATATAAAAATCCCATCAATATTAAAAAAAAATATAGCTAACTTGTTTCTTATATACTGAAAGCACACATTCTGACAGTGGTTTCTGTCTTGCAGCCTTCGTGGGCCTGGGCGCCGTTCAGCTGGTAACAGCGTTCCTGCTCCTCTGGGTGTGTCTACGCAACAGTCGCTGCTGTAAACCACGCCCCTGAACAAATTGATCTTCATACTACTATACTAATAATAATAATTAACAATAATTCGGGCGATTCACAATGCAGTGCGCCACCAAGAGTTTGCCATGGAGAGTCCATTTTTCAAGTTTACGGTCGACAAAACGTGGCCCATTTGAATGAGTGTCAGTAGACAACTTGAGCTAATTCTTTACAGATTGCGGCATACCTTTCTGCTGCCTTACAAAAAACACCACATTGATAAAAGGAACAGAAGAGGGCAAACAGATACTCGAATCATACGCCCACGAAACTACTAACCGTGAAAAGTAACATTTTCAAATGTCCCGTGCTGCGAATTTATCGACCATCTCCTACAATGCAATGGGAAAAATTAACTCTCCATGACAAACTCTTGGTGGCGCACTGCATTGTGAATCGCCCCAATTAAATATTAGGGAGACATTCCCATAGAATTGTGCACATATTTTTTTCCAACTTTAACTACCCCTAACTCCAGTTTTACCTTATCCTACCCCTACGAATTTCGGTATTTTTACTAATTGACCACGAGCAATCGATCTAGCCTATTTGCAACAGTAAACTTTGCCTCTAGGTAGGGGGTGTGAAATTAGGGAGACATTGAAATGCCTCCCTAATTCGACGTGTCTCCCAAAGGTATAACTTATGACGCTAAAGTGTCTCCCAAAGGGTATACTAGTTATTATAATAGTGGGTATTATAAAGCGCACGTATCAACCAGGACTGGTGCTATGCACAAGGCGCTACATTATTATTACCCCTGTTCATTGGGCCCATGAAACATTCTAAAGACAATCTCGGCTCCTGGGGACAGCTCAATGCAGCCTGTTAGGTGCAAGGAAGCTAATTCAATCACAATGACCATCTCTGCCCTCACATGTACCTATTTACTCCTGGGTGGGGAGAAGCAATGAGTGACAAAGTGCCTTGCCCAAGGGTACACGCACCATAACCCAAGGCTGGACTCGAACCCACAACCTACAGCTTTACCCACAGACAATGAATCCAATGCCCTTAACCGCGAGGCCACAGCACTCCGTTATGGAGAAACCCTGTTGGCAATTCTGAGATGTACACACTAGGGAAGCTACGCGCCGGTTCCCGATTCCTTCATTCGAATGTGGGGAGGAAACCAGTCTTAACCTAGCCTTTAGTCCAGTCCCTCGCGCTTACCCGGACACGTGACGCACCCCGGATGCTGACCGTAAAAAGACTAGCACGAGCAGCAAAACCGAGAGGGCCTTTACCATCTCGTGGAGAACGTTTATGTTTTTCTTTACATTCGTCTACCGATTTGGTAGACATGCATAATGCATTACCCGTTGTGAATTGACCAATGAAAATGCAGAATTACTAACGTAAATCAGCCGTCGTCTAGTGCCAGACAGCACGCACGCCATGGCGCGGGTGCTGTTGCTGGTATTTACCGCAAACCACCGTTAGATGATTGGTTTATATTGCTTGATTTATATTACGTAAATAAATGAAAAAGTGATTAGTTCCACGAGATAGTAAAGGCCCTCGCGGCTCCGCCGCTCGTGCTAGTCTTTTTACGTGTGTGCGTTACGTGTCCAGATGGTCCGGGTATAGGCGCGTGGGACTTGACTAAAGGCTAGTCTCAACCACTCCCATCTTTCAACAACTAACTTCAACCGCCCTTAAGTATCTGGGTCCTTATTCACAAAGCACCCGTAAATGCTTGCGGGCGCGCAACTTCCCCGCAACCCTCACTTAAGCACTTGCGTGCCCGTAAACCACCCTTAAATTTGCGGGACCTCCAGACGTCCCGCAAGCACACAACAACTTGCGTGAATCATCTCGATTGTCACAATGGCGGCACTCTTGGCATGTATTTATTTTGGATCTAAGAACTGAATTGACGTGCCGGTTCATCTTCCGTGACTGGTTGAACCAATTATAGGATGAGTTAAAAAGAAACTGACCGAATTTGAAAAATGTGTTCAAAATATTTGGCGCGTTCCATATGGGAGTCAATCGGTGGGGGACAAGTCCTCACCCCACTTTTTTAAGTGGCGGATATCATTTCGTTGCACCCCGACCCCACACTTTTCTATCCCCGAATACAAATTGTAGCCTACATAATGATTCTATAGTAGCTGATTCAATGACTCCAAACTCAAAAAATGATGTTTAAAAGATTATCTTTTGCTCACAAAAGTGGTTTGAGTGCTCAGAAATTGCCTCAGATCGCACCACAGAGCAAGCATCTAGAATCCAAAAATTTTCGGGGCCCGCTCCATGCCGTAATAGGTATGTCCTCCACTTTTGGGAAGCGACTGCCGCCTTTTTTATGGGACGAAGTACATCTTATGGGATTTTGTGAACATTTCACTTAAATTGCACAGTCTAATCCTAAGTTATGTCTATTTCAATAAAACGATCACAAACTTGTTTACCACTCATCACGTGATGCAAACTGAACACCCATTGAGTACAATGAAACGTGGACTTTCCCACCTCCACTGAATGAAGAGCATGGGAAAGGATATAAAAATCCCATCAATATTAAAAAAAAATATAGCTAACTTGTTTCTTATATACTGAAAGCACACATTCTGACAGTGGTTTCTGTCTTGCAGCCTTCGTGGGCCTGGGCGCCGTTCAGCTGGTAACAGCGTTCCCGCTCCTCTGGGTGTGTCTACGCAACAGTCGCTGCTGTAAACCACGCCCCTGAACAAATTGATCTTCATACTACTATACTAATAATAATAATTAACAATAATTCGGGCGATTCACAATGCAGTGCGCCACCAAGAGTTTGCCATGGAGAGTCCATTTTTCAAGTTTACGGTCGACAAAACGTGGCCCATTTGAATGAGTGTCAGTAGACAACTTGAGCTAATTCTTTACAGATTGCGGCATACCTTTCTGCTGCCTTACAAAAAACACCACATTGATAAAAGGAACAGAAGAGGGCAAACAGATACTCGAATCATACGCCCACGAAACTACTAACCGTGAAAAGTAACATTTTCAAATGTCCCGTGCTGCGAATTTATCGACCATCTCCTACAATGCAATGGGAAAAATTAACTCTCCATGACAAACTCTTGGTGGCGCACTGCATTGTGAATCGCCCCAATTAAATATTAGGGAGACATTCCCATAGAATTGTGCACATATTTTTTTCCAACTTTAACTACCCCTAACTCCAGTTTTACCTTATCCTACCCCTACGAATTTCGGTATTTTTACTAATTGGACCACGAGCAATCGATCTAGCCTATTTGCAACAGTAAACTTTTGCCTCTAGGTAGGGGGTGTGAAATTAGGGAGACATTGAAATGCCTCCCTAATTCGACGTGTCTCCCAAAGGTATAACTTATGACGCTAAAGTGTCTCCCAAAGGGTATACTAGTTATTATAATAGTGGGTATTATAAAGCGCACGTATCAACCAGGACTGGTGCTATGCACAAGGCGCTACATTATTATTACCCCTGTTCATTGGGCCCATGAAACATTCTAAAGACAATCTCGGCTCCCTGGGGACAGCTCGATGCAGCCTGTTAGGCGCAAGGAAGCTAATTCAATCACAATAACCATCTCTGCCCTCACAGGTACCCATTTACTCCTGGGTGGAGAGAAGCAATGAGTGACAAAGTGCCTTGCCCAAGGGTACACGCACCATAACCCAAGGCTGGACTCGAACCCACAACCTACAGCTTTACCCACAGACAATGAATCCAATGCCCTTAACCGCGAGGCCACAGCACTCCGTTATGGAGAAACCCTGTTGGCAATTCTGAGATGTACACACTAGGGAAGCTACGCGCCGGTTCCCGATTCCTTCATTCGAATGTGGGGAGGAAACCAGTCTTAACCTAGCCTTTAGTCCAGTCCCTCGCACTTATCCGGACACGTGACGCACCCCGGATGCTGACCGTAAAAAGACTAGCACGAGCAGCAAAACCGCGAGGGCCTTTACCATCTCGTGGAGAACGCTTATGTTTTTCTTTACATTCGTCTACCGATTTGGTAGACATGCATAATGCATTACCCGTTGTGAATTGACCAATGAAAATGCAGAATTACTAACGTAAATCAGCCGTCGTCTGGCGCCAGACAGCACACACGCCATGGCGCGGGTGCTGTTGCTGGTATTAACCGCAAACAACCGTTAGATGATTGGTTTATATTGCTTGATTTATATTACGTGAATAAATGAATAAGTGATTAGTTCCACGAGATAGTAAAGGCCCTCGCGGCTCCGCCGCTCGCGCTAGTCTTTTTACGTGTGTGCGTTACGTGTCCAGATGGTCCGGGGTATAGGCGCGTGGGACTTGACTAAAGGCTAGTCTCAACCACTCCCATCTTTCAACAACTAACTTCAACCGCCCTTAAGTATCTGGGTCCTTATTCACAAAGCACCCGTAAATGCTTGCGGGCGCGCAACTTCCCCGCAACCCTCACTTAAGCACTTGCGTGCCCGTAAACCACCCTTAAATTTGCGGGACCTCCAGACGTCCCGCAAGCACACGACAACTTGCGTGAATCATCTCGATTGTCACAATGGCGGCACTCTTGGCATGTATTTATTTTGGATCTAAGAACTGAATCGACGTGCCGGTTCATCTTCCGTGACCGGTTGAACCAACTATAGGATGAGTTAAAAAGAAAGTGACCGAATTTGAAAAATGTGCTCAAAATATTTGGCGCGTTCCATTTTCATGGGCGTCAATCGGTGGGGGACAAGTCCTCCCCCCACTTTTTTTTTAAGTGGCGGATATCATTTCGTTGCACCCCCCCCCCCGACCCCACACTTTTCTATCCCCGAATACAAATTGTAGCCTACATAATGATTCTATAGTAGCTGATTCAATGACTCCAAACTCAAAAAATGATGTTTAAAAGATTATCTTTTGCTCACAAAAGTGGTTTGAGTGCTCAGAAATTGCCTCAGATCGCACCACAGAGCAAGCATCTAGAATCCAAAAATTTTCGGGGCCCGCTCCATGCCGTAATAGGTATGTCCTCCACTTTTGGGAAGCGACTGCCGCCTTTTTTATGGGACGAAGTACATCTTATGGGATTTTGTGAACATTTCACTTAAATTGCACAGTCTAATCCTAAGTTATGTCTATTTCAATAAAACGATCACAAACTTGTTTACCACTCATCACGTGATGCAAACTGAACACCCATTGAGTACAATGAAACGTGGACTTTCCCACCTCCACTGAATGAAGAGCATGGGAAAGGATACAAAAATCCCATCAATATTACAAAAAAAATAGAGCTAACTTGTTTCTTATATACTGAAAGCACACATTCGGACAGTGGTTTCTGTCTTGAGTTCAGTTATTAAAGGGAACCTGCAAAAGGATTTGTATGACTTAAATAGATTTAAAACAGCTTTCTTGCCATGTTACTATGACTTTCAACCTTCTTTTGTAGTAGTAAAAGCGAGAAGTTTTAACATTTCAATTTTTATGCTATTGAACAGTTTCATATTCATGAGCCAAAGCGTGATGTCATTCAAAGCAGAACAAAAGTGTCTCTACAGCTTTGTGTACAGTCGCCACTAGTTTTTTCGAAGCTTTTTTTGTGGATAACTTTGAAGGAGTTATGTTTGTACTGTTCATATGCACTTTTGACAAGGAGTTCCTTGTGCGACAAAAGCAAAATAGCGCCCTTAATAGGTTTTCCCGGCCAATTTCCTAAAATGTTCATTCACTTCTGAAAATCGGTCATTCATTTTCGTCTGAATTTGAATGCAGGTCTTTAATCCCATTTCAATTCAACGAAAGTCGTTTTCATTGTCCGTGCATTCGGTTTTGAGAAACAGACGGCCAATTACGTTACCTGTGCATTCATTTACGCGAGCATACCTTTTCGCGCAGAGTTCTGGAATACAATTTCGTGAATGTGCAATATAAAGTACGTTTTTCTCATTCAAACTTAGCAGATTGCATCATATTACATTAAACTAAAAGTGAAATAAAATGACTAATTTTTGAAATCGCCCTCTAAAAGCGAAAAGGAAGTCTTGTAAACGAATCTGAATGAGCATAAACGAAATGTGCTGCTCAATCACTTAATTGATTGAATGGAAATGAAATCGAATGCTCTGATAGCGAAAATGCATGAAACGCGTGTTTCAGAGCGATTCTCAAATTCAGACGAAAATGAATGACCGATTTTCGGAAGTGAATGAACATTTCAGGAAATTGGCTGGGAAAATCTATATTTACCATGAACAGAGCCCCCTAACGTCATCTGGTGTGTCCAGCCTAGGTAGCCTCCCCCCTTTCGCCATATCCACCCCCAATCTTCGACACGGATGTACCCCATGGCCCACGGATGACCAAACACTAAATACTGAATTTACATGTTAACTATAAACTTCACCCCCCCCCCCAAAAAAAGGAGAAAATGCAACTGACTTCCCTTTTTGACCTTCTGCAATTACAATGAAAATCACGAAAAGACAAATTCAATGGAAAGCCTTGTCCCGAGATATAGGTCTAATTAAAGAGACAATTTTATTTACATTGATTTCGGCAATAATATCAAGTTTGACTGACACAACTGTAACATAATTATTATTTAATATTTTAACACAACAGAAAACACACTTAAAACGAACACGTGTGAATACTTTTAATCACAATCGATATAGAGAAAAGTGCAGCACTCAGAACAAACTGCAACACTTGGTATGTTAAACATGGGCGTCGCCAGGATTTTTTCTAGAGGGGGGCAAAAAAAAATTTTGCCAAAAAATGCTTGTATTTCTCAACACATTCTCGATTTATCAGTTTTAGAGGGGGACAGGGACATTTTGCCCCCCTCCCCCCAACTCATTAAATTTACACCACTTTGTCTTCGCGCCTCTTTTTCTTTTTTTTTCTTTTCTTTTTTTTTTCTTCCTTTTTTTTCCCTTTTTTTTTGGCTTTTCCAGGGGGGGCAAGTGCCCCCCCTTGCCCCCCCCCCTCGCGACGCCCATGATGTTAAATAATTTTCCCTCAGAAGGACCATCAAAATACATGTATTAGCGCATATAGCCAGCACTTCTCCAATTCATTAATTGTTTAGTCTTTGCAATTTGCAATCTTTCTCCTTTTTTACACAAATTTTCATAATTCAAAAAGTATATTTGCAATGTGTGTTCCTATCATAAAAAAAATCGGTCTTGTGTTTCCATCACACATCTCTAAAAAATAAATCCTACTATTTAGGCCACCTTGGTAACATGCACTGCGTTTATATATAAACATGTACATGTATGTTTACCATAAACGCCTGCATGTTACTAAGGTAGTGTGAATAGGCCTAAGCCTACACAAGTTCAACCCTGCACGCCGTACTTTTTTTCTCGTAACCATAACTGTAAACCATTTTACAAAATTGTTTGTCTGGAGTTTCTGAATCTTTAATAGCCTACAACATTTATTTTTAGCTGCACCACCCGGATAGTGAATCAAGTGCTGTCAAGCCAAAAGGACATGAGTCATTCGCATTAACTAAACTGCGAGGGGAATTTCAGGCGACGACTTCCTTTGATCTCATTTGCAATTGGTAAGGCCAAAAAAAAGTCTCCGGTTTCTGGTATGCGCGCGCGTCGCTGTAGCCATGCGCGTCGGCAAAATGAAAAAAGGGGTTTTTTTTCAATGAAAGATGATGTCTCAAAACCGCCAAACTCACTAGTTTGACTGGAATCCTGCTGCTGCACATTTTTAACGTGTTTTTAGATGAGTTATGGTCGAGAATAAGCTTTATGTGGCCACTCTGGACTCCCAATCCCATATAGGCCTATTTGTACTAAGTTTAGTCGGGCACCATTTGCAGTCATCAGCCGACATTTGAAGCAAAAAAGTCGGGTAAAAAAAAAAAAAGCCGCGTCGCCGCACCACTTTTTGGGCAAGCTCCATACCAGAAACCGGAGACTTTTTTTGGCCTTACATGCGATTGTAATTATGAAAGGATTTGCTAACAATTGAAAACTACCATTTTCTTGTTACTTCCAACGAAAACAAGTATTACGATCTTGTATGTATTGTTGCGACACATAATAATGTGCAAGAGAACAAGATGAGCTGAATTTCCACTGCATGTTTCCTTAAAAGACTTGTTGGCATTTTAAAGTTTGTCTGTAATACGATTCTCACTAAACTAAATAGCTTCCAATGACATTCAAGGACAGCTATAAAAATGGGCTACTTTTGTAACACATGCATAACTTCTGATAGCATTGGTAAATTTTAGTGATTCATTTTTTTCTTCTTTAAATGAGTGGAAGAACATGCTCTTAAAGACATGCTTGATTGGTGTTGATTGTTTGCTAAGAAAACAAAGACATTTTTTTAATCGAATCTTTTTTAAAAGAATCTTTAATCGACTCTACGAGCAAGAATTCTGAAATGGGATAAAATTTCTTGGCATTTTTTTATTATTTTATGTTCAACCAATTAGTTGCGGGTGCCCGCAACATGCGGGTCCACTAAGGGAACTCTAAGGGTGCTTCGTGAATACCACTTAACGCAAGTAGTACGTGCCCTTAACATCCACCTACGGGTCCCCGCAACGCAAACATTTACGGGTGCTTTGTGAATAAGCACCCTGTGCCCTAAAACCTACAGAGAGCTGTCTCAGAGCCCACACTGTAGACAGGTTATGTCATTTGAACTGAGTAACACTGAAGGTAAAATTTGTCTCAATGCGTATGACTGTCACGGAGGAAAAACGACCTGTCAACAATGAGGGCGCTCTTTGCAAGCTTTCTGCGCCCCTTCCTTGAAATCTTCAAAATTAATATCCAACATTCGATATTGCTAATTTTGTTTATATATATACGGTTAGTATGACGTGACGAGGGCGTCGAGGGGGTTGATGTTCCAATTTACATTTGAACATAACGGGGTGTTCCGTTGAATATGCACATTTTTTTCCTGAAAATTATTGAGTTTATTTAAAAGTAGCCTATATAAAAGAAATCGTAAAACAATAAAAAGGTTCATATTGATTGGTCTCATTAAAGATTGATGTTCGACATTTTTATCAATGATGATACATTTGTAAATGTTCTGATGATTAAATGAATATTAATGTACATTGAGGGTTGAAATGGGTATTTTAAGTTGTGAAACTGGTGATCACTAAATGTTATAGATGTATTTCGATGTTGATTTTTGAAGGTAATAATATGCACATTATTGTCAGAACCCGAAATAATGCAACTTTGTTGAAACCATTATATCGAGTGAATTGGAGTGCCAAACTGTGATCCGCCATCATAGATATTTTGGATCAAAAGGGGCTTCACTGTTCACGAACTAACTGGCGGTGTTATTTATGAGCCCGTTGATTCTGAACATTACCATGCGACACCCCATGAGTTTTGCGAGACACTCCTTAAAAAACCCTTTTCCCCGGATTTAGAGAGTAATCGAAAGCTTTAATACTGACGCAGGCAACATGTACATGTACATACAACCTACCCAGACGCCGCCCGGGTGACGTCATCCCCTCTTGGCCCTCGGATAACCTGGCAATAATTTCATATCCGGCCGGGGACGGTCCAGTAGCTGCTCTATATTTAGTATAGTTAAATGGAATATACATCATTTGCTTTTGCTGTAATTTTCAGAAATGGATGGAATTGGGGGGTTGGAAATATATAGCAAATATAGTTACACTGACTTTTTTGAGGTTTTGGGATCGAAAATGCTATAAAAGCCAAGAAAAACAATCATTGGATCCGCCCCTGGAGGCCATGCACTAACCCCATCTAGTCTGTATAACTAATTCGCAAAATACAGAAGTTGCAACTATAGTTCGCGAATAACGTTGGACATAAAGAATGACAAAAATGGGTAGGTCCAATACAAGTGGAATTCTGCATTTACTTCAGAACACGATATTTGCTTCAATTTCTTAACTACCAAATCCCTGGCTATAGGCCTAGGGCACAGACACGACTGAGCACTTTATCGCGACGGGGAAACGATTGCATCTTGACGTGCGTACGAGCTCATCCTTGGAATCGAAAACAGATATCAGATACGTTTCGTGTTGACAGGGTTTATAGGTTGTCCAAAGTAATTCCAAAATTCTAATACGACTTCATTCGTTATCCTGACAAGATAATCCGGCATCCGGGCTAGATGGCACATTGTGTCTTGCCAAACTGACAGCCTCTTCTGTTTCGTGAGGATGACGATTTAAAACTTGTGTCATTTTTAAGACCATTAACGTCATCCCTGGCAGCATGACAATGATTTGCTTCCTGTCATCACCGAGCTGGCATTTTGTATACAGAGAACGACATTTCTCTGGGAAAAAAAAACCCGTAGTAAAAGCTTATATCATAATAATCTGGCTGCGACCCAATTTCATTTCTCACGCAAAAGGGTCAACGTCACTATGTCTCCAATTTAAAATGTATTAATACTTTGTAAATGAATTGTAATGTAAACAGGAAACGCTTGACTATGACTCAAGAGCTAAAATTATCTTCAGAAAGTGGTTCCGCTTATAGAACAAGGGCAGTAGCATTAGCATGATTTATGGACAGTATCACCTGCCAGGGACATTTGTCAGTTACATAAGGCACCAGACTAATAATATCTGTATTTAAAAGTACAAAGGGTCATGTCACTTTTTGTATATTGTTTCGTTAATCTCAGGAAAGGTGTTGTGAGAAAACAGTGGTATGATTTGGAAATCTTAGCCACTCAGAAAATGTCCCTAAACCAATGAATGCATGGCCCAACGTAACATCCAGAAGAAACTTAGGTATAAAGAAGTGAACGCAACGTGTACGAATCTTCACTCCAGGTTCCTCCTAGCTGATGAATGACACTAACTCATGCATAGATGTATTTTATCGTCCTAGATTTGCTTTCTCTTGTACTTCTCAAACCAATTCGAGATTGTGTAAGCAAGCAGGGAATTTTTAAAGGTTGACTTAGCACCCAAGGGCAAAAGATATGCCATTGCACTTTTGCCATCTCCACAGGGATATTCTCATAATGTTTATGGGTGCAATGGTAAGACTAGTTTCATGAGGTGACAGAATGGAATGTTCCATTTCACGAGACGAAGCCGACTGTGATTTAACATTCCATCTGCCACCTCATGAAATTATTCTTACCATTACACGAATGTGAAACATTCATTATTTGTTTTATACAACACCTGAATAAATCCCCGTTATCTGATTGGTCAGAGCGGCCAATCGTGTCACCGTGCAATAGAACTTCTATTTACCTATATAGGCATTAAAAATAGCTAATAACAAAGTTTTAACGCAGATACCGGCAAATGTATTGTAAAATTGACACAAAACCCTTCATCTTTTCCAACTATTACTTTTTAAACTTTATTTCCAAGATATTACGTTTTAAAAACCCAAACTGACTTTCGATTGGGGATAATTGCAAACTCATCTTCGCCAAAGTAACTAAGTCAGTGACTTATTTTCGAACATAGGATCTGGATTACAGGATTCTGCAAGACTATAGAAAAGAAACGCTTTGAAGACAACTCCAGACTTTTTCTGCTGACCAAAGTCTTTCTGACGGGGTTAGCTTTAACCTTAACCGTGACTCATTCTCACAAGCAACTTCATCATAGGCCGGATCACCCTTGGCTTCCGCTTTATAATATAATGTTAATAACCCACCAAGGACAGCTGATATTCACAAACACCTGTCTCTCTCGACGATTGCATTGGCTCGTTGCCTGAAGCGCTCATGAAGGCCAAAAAAAGTCTCCGGTTTCTAGTATGGAGCTTGCCGAAAAAGTGGTGCGGCGACGCGGCTTTTTTTTTTTTTTTACTTGATTTTTTTTGCTTCAAATGTCGGTTGATGACTGCAAATGGTGCCCGACTAAACTTAGTGCAAATATATGGGAGTCCAGAGAGGCCACATAAAGCTTATTCTCGACCATAACCCAATCTAAAAACACGTTAAAATTGTGCAGCAGCAGGATTCCAGTCAAAACAGTGAGTTTGGCGGTTTTGAGACATCATCTTTCATTGAAAAAAAGCTTTTTCATTTTGCTGACGCGCATGGCTACGGCGACGCGCGCGCATACCAGAAACCGGAGACTTTTTTTTTTGGCCTAATGCAAATTAACAACACCTGCCTCTGTGTGTGGTTAGGATGACTCACTACTCTCATTGGGTATTATAATATTTAACCAATAAAACTCGAGTTGCGCACAACGAGACTTGCTGCGCGGCAGCCAATCACAGACGGATCTATTTTTATAAAGTCATAAATCTTTCACGTGCGAGACAGGTTTCCGAGCTTTCTGGGCGCGTGATGCGCCAAAGTCAACCCTCGGGATTTAAGGAGTGAGGGTCCGGGGGCCAGGGACCGTATAAAACCCGATGAGCTCGGCGGGTGATTTTCATTATCATCACCAGTGAGCGCAACTAGAAAAACTTCGCTATATCCAACAAGAGATCGGAGGAGTCTGGCACACGTTGCAAGCATGGATGTGTTATTGTTCGTCTCAGGGTTATTTGCTATCATTCCATTTGTCCGTAAGTATCAAAATAATGGATGTGTACATTCAAACTCTGTTTTTTTCCCCCAGGTCTTTCTTAAATCCATAGGGTACGGTTTTTTTTCTCTCGGTGCATCCCCTGTATGACATTGACATCATTGTATTTTATGATGGGATTTCATCACTTTTGTTATGTAGGGTGGTGCAAAAAGAAGGGCACCCACTGTCGACAGCATATTTCACCTTCGTGTTGAGCATATTTTTTTTTTAAAAAACAATCAATTTAATGGTATTAAATATTGACCACATAAGTGCGAAAATAATGATTGCATATGCATGTTTTGTCTCTGTTTATAGTAGTTTAACAATTTCATGTGCCAAACCTGTTTATCCACGGACAGCTTTATTCAATACGCTTGACTGAGCTCCGGAGCTTTGATTTGAAGACAAAGGCCAAAAAAAAAAGTCTCTGGTTTCTGGTATGCGCGCGCGTCGCCGTAGCCATGCGCGTCGGCAAAATGTAAAAGTTTTTTTTTTCAATACAAGATGATGTTTCAAAACCGCCAAACTCACTGGTTTGACTGGAATTCTGCTGCTGCACAATTTTAACGTGTTTTTAGATGGGGATATGATCGAGAATAAGATTTATGGGGCCTCTCTGGACTCCCATATATTTGCACTCAGTTTAGTCGGGCACCATTTGCAGTCATCAGCCGACATTTGAAGCCAAAAAAAAAAAAAAAACAGGTAAAAAAAAAAAAAAGCCGCGTCGCCGCACCACTTTTGGGGCAAGCTCCATACCAGAAACCGGAGACTTTTTTTTTTGGCCTAAACGAACACTATCCACTAGACTAACACGTGGACAAACGTGATTTTGGTGACTTGCATGATTCAAATTAACATAATAACGCTAATATTGAGATTGTTTCTAAAGATTTTTCAACACGTGTGGTTGAAGAGCTATACTTCACTACATTATACCAAAAAAGTTCGAAGTCCAGTGTGGGATGACGGTGGGTCTTAAGTGGGCTGGGCATTAAGTGGGCGAAGTACATGGGTCCAATGTGGGGATTTGGTGGGCTATGTGGGCTGTCTGTGTACTGGGGCTTGCCCAAGTGGGTCCTGTGTGGGGGAATAGTTGGGCTCGGTGGGCTGTTTATTGAGTGGGCAAATAGTGGGCTTTCCCATGTAAAACCTGTGTGGGATGACCATGGCTTTTAAGTGGGCTGGGCTTTAAATGGGCAAAGCACATGGGTCTAATGTGGGGATTTGGTGGGCTACGTGGGCTGTCTACGTACTGGGGTTTGTTTATAGGGCTTGCCCAAGTGGGCCCTGTGTGGGGTATAGTTGGGCGCGGTGGGCTAGCTGTATATTGAGTGGGCAAATAGTGAGCTTTCCCATGTAGAACCTGGTTGGCATGACAGTGGGTTTTGCTTGGCTTTAAATGGGCAAAGCACATGGGTCCAGTGAGGGGATTTGGTGGGCTACGTGGGCTGTCGTATACGTACTGGGACGGGCTCGCCCGGTGGGCTGTATGTTGAGTGGGCTACGTGAGCTGCCTGTGCACTGGGGTTTGATAGGGCTTGTTTACTAGTGGGTACTTGTGTGGGATACGTGGGCGCGGTGGGCTGTACACAGTACTTTTCCACCACACATCTCTTTCGTGCCGACTTTCGGCGCGGCACTGGGGTCACACGACACTCTTGACCTAGCATACCACAGACAACCGTTACTGCAGGTAGCAGACCAGTAAATAAACTTCCATAGACCCCAATGGTAAATGCTCCCACTTCAAAAATTCGGGAAAAATACTCACAACTCTCCAAGGTGTTCGAGACACACATCAAATTAAAGCTTATTTCATCATCTTTCATTTTCTTTTCAATTTTTTTGGAGTCAACTGATGACTTTTAGGAGAAATTTCCATCTGAAGATGATCACCCCTGAGAATAGTCCTGAAGCCCATCGCCATTTTGAAAAACGATGCCTACACTCCATTGCAAAATAGAGCGCTTTTAGGGTCCAAATTACATCCAAATTGAACGGAACTACAAGATCCCAGTCCTGTGCACGGCTTCCACCCATATTTTTTACAAACCCTCAAGTTCATGGCCCACAGCATGCTCAAATACTGAAGATTTTGAGGGCATGCAAATCGTGATTTGGCCGGCGCAGGCAATTTCGGACCGATTTACTGGTCTGCACCCTATAAAGAAGCGAGGTTTTGAAAAATTTCCCCAAACCACTTGTACGGCACGAGGAAGGATGGATGACTCCTATTTCATTAAAAAAAATGCAAGAAAAAAATCTCTGACTGCGATTTCTGGCCTGAAAACAAGCCCTCTGTTTGCGGCTACCTTACTGCAGGGCGCTCCCAACGGGCGTTAATTAAGTTTTTGCTCCTTCCGACCCCAAATTACCCCCTCCCCTTGTTCGCTTGAAATTGCTGTGATCGGACAACGGTCCATCGGCCCTATTCAGATTTTGGGCGCATTTGTTGCGGAACCGCCATTGGTGACCCCTTTTGAAACGCTGCCCCTCCCCCAGGTTCCGCCCCCCCCTAAAAAAAACCACTCCGCAATCATTTGACAACAAACGATGGAAGGCGCCATTTTGAAACTATTAAGACGCGAGGTTTTGAAAAATGTCCCCAAACCATTTGTACGGCACGAGGAAAGATGGATGACTCATATTTCATCAAAAAATTGCAAGAAAAAAAAATCTGTGACTGCGATTTCTGGCCTGAAAACAAGCCCTCTGCTTGCGGCTACCTTACTGCAGGGCGCCCCAACGGGCGTGAATTAAGTTTTTGGTCCTTCCGACCCCAAATTACCCCCCCCCCCCTTGCTCGCTCGAAATTGCTGTGATCGGACGACGGTCCACCGGCCCTATTCAGATTTTGGGCGCATTTGTTGCGGAACCGCCATTGGTGACCCCTTTTGAAACGCTGCCCCCCCCCCCCGCCCAGGTTCCGCCCCCCTAAAAAAAAAAACACTCCGCAAACATTTGACAACAAACGATGGAAGGCGCCATTTTGAAACTATAGGTAGCAGACCAGTAAATATACTTCCATAGACCCCAATGGTAAATGCTCCCACTTCAAAAATTCGGGAAAAATACTCACAACTCTCCAAGGTGTTCGAGACACACATCAAATTAAAGCTTATTACATCATCTTTCATTTTCTTTTCAATTTTTTGGAGTCAACTGATGACTTTTAGGAGAAATTTCTATCTGAAGATGATCACCCCTGAAAAAAGTCCAGAAGCCCATCGCCATTTTGAAAAACGATGCCTACACTCCATTGCAAAATAGAGCGCTTTTGGGGTCCAAATTACACAGAACTGTAAGCTCCCAGTCCTGTGCACGGCTTCCACCCATATTTTTTACAAACCCTCAAGTTCATGGCCCACAGCATGCTCAAAATACCGAAGATTTTGAGGGCATGCAAATCGTGATTTGGCCGGCGCAGGCAATTTCGGACCGATTTACTGGTCTGCACCCTGCAGTGTGGCTGGTAGTGGCTAGTGCTGGTAAGTTTGTATACTGATTTGTGTTTTCAGATATTGCTAATATTTCTTATGGACAAGCTTATGCCATTTGTATCCTACGACATTTAGGTTACGTGAATTGTTACATTATTTATTTGATAATGATATGATGTAATTAAGACCTTTTGCGAATGTTGCCTCTATCAGTCACCAGATATGTATATATATATATATATATATATCGGTTCACGATCGACGTATACATTTCTATGCAACAGACAACACCCTTTTGATCGTTTTTAAGGATCAGAAAATTATCCAAAAAAGCAATTAAAGGAACATTGACATATTGTACAAAATGATATTTTCAAATCACAACTTTTGATCGTTGTTATGAACCTCTGGTACATGTAGTTTTGGAGAATTTTACGAATGAAAAAATTGAAACCCTTTATAGTACAAGTTAGAACTGTCTTAATTACATGCTTCTTCCAGACCGTACGATTCTTGCTTTTCTTTTTAGGTTGTCTTTATTTTTTTTATTTTTTTTTGTTCTCAATACCAAAGGAACTGGTATGAAGACCCATTGCGAAGAGATCCAAGTGGCTGGTTTGCAGGGCTCAGCGAGCCTAGAGGAATGTGCTACGCAGAACTCTACTGATACGCAGACCTCTACTGATACAAAACAATCTGCAGCAAGTTAGTAATTGACTGAACAAGACATTATAGCTGCTTCAGTTGGTTCTAGGGTGCATCTTTAAAGTATGTGTAGATATTCAGATAAAAATTAAGGATGTTAATTACAGTCTGTGGTAACATGAGACTAAATTTGATAAGATATCATGCATTTTTGTTAAAGACAATGGCAAACCAACTTTGACGTCGCGTAAACCTGCCCATGAAAAGATTTTTTTTTCCAGGTATTGAATGTGTGGAAATATCTTCAGATTACAGATTATCTTCATGCCAGTTAATTCCAAGAGATTGTTTTTGTTTTTTGGGGAATACATCTATCTGTGCTAGACAAGTGGCTCGGAGTGGTTTACAACCATAATTATGGAACACTTTGTATAGAAGCTTATTGTTGATGAGACTTAAATCTCTGGCGCATATTCAGTTAAAGATAAACTCAAGAGAGTAAGATATTACTAGCTTGGTGTTTCTAATTGCAATGCATTACAAACATTGCAACAGCTAATTATGGTTTACTAGCTCGGTCTGTACACATTGACGTAATTTTGATTTTAAGTCTTCTAGGTTTGAAATGCAGAGAAATAAGAAGTTTCTTGCTGCTGGTGGAATTATTCTAGAAGTATCTCATCCAAAAAAAAAGACCATATTCTTTGACTTTCGTGTCATTACATGATACAATCTGCATAACTTGAAGTAACGAAACCTTGTTTTGTTCAAAACATACTTTGACATATTCCAGAATTGTATAAATTGTTGTTATGATTATTGTCATTGGAAACTCCGATTTATTAAAGTACATTTTTTCTTTTGAGAACTTATACAATTATTGTTTCTCACTGGTTTAGTGTTTGCTTTTCTTCTCCCATTCTCCATGACTTGAATCAGAGTCAAAACCGAGCTGCACGAGAGCTCACTAGGACTGCTAAGTATTAAACCAACGTCATCTTGTGGAGTGCCCATAATGAGCCCATGCTTAACCTGCTGCTTGCCTTTGTATAAATTACACAGGGTCTAGATGGGACCCACACTTGAGCCAGCTTAGCAGGCCACAAAGGACCCATATTAATACGTACATATTGACCACATATGACCCAGTTAAAGTGTAGGGGGGACCACATAGGACCCACATATGACGCACATTCATACCTACATATTGCCCACTTATGACCCGGTTTAAGTGTAAATGGGACCCAAATAGGACCCACATTTAAATGACTGGGCTTGCCCATATGGGACCCAAGTGCCGCCGGCGGACAAAACTCTGTGGGCCCCAACTGGGCAGCCAACGTGGGCCCCGTAAAGTAGCCCAAGTGGGACCCATTTAGGGCCCACTAAGTAGTGTTGACTGGGGCTGTACAGTACTTTGTGATAATATCGTAACTTTGTTTTATGATACCTTTGTTTTGCCCTTTTATATATACAACACCTATACCGAAACTCATTTCACCTCCAGCTGTATGCCTATCGAGTCTTAGCGGTATGGTAAATCGTGTTTACATAGCCCGTATCTACCTTTGTTTCAATTCCAGATACAGTACCATGGGGCTACCCTGAAACAAAGCCCGGTAAGTTGGAACTTAACACGGAAACAGATTCTTCTTCTTTTTTGAGGCACTTCCTTGCCTTTCATCGCATTTTGTTCGTAACACCACTCAAAAACAAAACAAAGGAAGAATAACCTGTTGACATTTATTTCAGTTTA
Source organism: Patiria pectinifera (assembly GCA_029964075.1). Taxonomy (NCBI): domain Eukaryota; kingdom Metazoa; phylum Echinodermata; class Asteroidea; order Valvatida; family Asterinidae; genus Patiria; species Patiria pectinifera. The sequence goes on along the minus strand of CM057147.1, from coordinate 23,460,602 downwards.
GATATTTTTTCTTTGTTGTTAAATTTAAGCTTGGGGGTTTGGCCAAGTACAAACTTCGGTTTTCTGCCAGCATCCACCATTCATTACTATTTGTTGTATATTCTGTCTCATTTAATTGTATTTTTTTTTACAATATTTTTGTGATGTTTGGAATTAAATCCAACCAAACCAAATCAAACGCCATTTCGTCGATAGCCCTAATGGTTCCCAAATCTGTCATTGACTGATCGTTGGAAATCTAAACTATTCCCAAGTTTTTAATCAAAACTGTTTCTTTCCATTAATGTCCGCCCCCCCCCCCCCTACAGGCACCGATTACTGGCCCAAGATTTTCCCGCTTTACTGTTCTGGCCTCAGCCAATCACCGATCGACATTGTACCGAGCGCCGCTGTCAAGATGACCCCCGCCTCGTTTGAATTGACCGGATTCGGCTCGACCCCGCCCAGAGGGGCTAGGATCACTGTGCAGAACAGCGGACTGAGTGGTAAGAGCGATTATAGACTTTACTCAAGTCGGATTCTATATATAGCCAATATCCACAACGCCCGCTGCCATCTCAAGCCATTTGTGAATTCCCTCATCAACATCCTGCCCGGAACGAGACAATTAGTGTCATCGCATGCCAGGTTATACGTTAGGCCAAAAAAAAAAGTCTCTGGTTTCTGGTATGCGCGCGCGTCGCCGTAGCCATGCGCGTTGGCAAAATTAAAAAAAAAAAAATTTCAATGATAGATGATGTCTCAAAACTGACAAACTTACTGGTTTGACTGGAATACTGCTGCTGCACAATTTTAACGTGTTTTTAGATGGGGTTACGATCGAGAATAAGCTTTATGTGGCCTCTCTGGACTCCCTTATATTTGCAATAAGTTTAGTCCGGGCACCATTTGCAGTCATCAGCCGACATTTGAAGAAATAACAAGGTAAAAAAAGTCGCGTCGCCGCACCACTTCTTGGGCAAGCTCCATACCAGAAACCGGAGACCTTTTTTGGCCTTAAGCCCGGTTCATACTTAGTCTATGTAAAAGCAGGCGCTTTCTATAGGTCTATCGGGTCTTCGGTCATTCACCCGTTGCGCGTTATAGACATGGATTTTTTTTAAAAATGTCACGGCGCGCGGCGCTCGGTATCATGTTACGCGAATGCGCTCCCGGCTGTTGTCGTATTACAAAACACTGCATTCGAATTGACCAATCACGGCGCGGCGCTCGGTATCATGTTACACGAATGCGCTCCCGGCTGATGTTGTATAACAAAACGTTGCATACGAATTGACCAATCACAGCGTTAGTCCTGATTTTGGGATAAAATGACGTCACGATTTAGTTAAGTCGACTCCGATTGGCTGGCGCGCGGCTTGCATAAATCTGCATGCTTTGACATATCGACGTTAGACAGGAGATGGCTCCGTGGATAACGGGTGATACTCAGACTAGTTCATACTCGGTGCGAAAGCGAAAGCGAACGCGAATTTGTGACGTCATGGCAAGTATTCGCGCTGCGAATTCGTAAAAGTTGAACATATTTCAACTCTGGCGAATTTCGCAGCGAATGTTTCGTGACGTCAAATTCGCTTCGCATTCGCTTTCGCATGAAGTATGAACCGGGCTTGAGTTGCGCATAAATGCACGTACATTGGGGCTACCAATAGTACGTGTGCATGCATGTGCATGCACATGTACATGTACATGTACATGTTCATAGTATATAAACATGGGTTCTTTTGTAATGCGTATTTGTAAAAAAAAAAGAAGCTATTATTTCAACCCCATTCTACGCTAGAAGTATCAGCAGTGGTATTTGCGCATGCAGCCGGGGTGCTTGCCCTGTTTTAGTTGCAACCGCTCAATAGTTTGAACTTTTAAAGATGCCATTTCCGTAGAAATATATACAAGTTAGTCAACTTTGAATGAGACATTCAACGAAGAACAAATCCACCGACGTTTACAGTAAAATTATTTCTTCCCGAAATTCAAAACTATTCAGTCCTAGCGCAATCATTTGGCTCATCACGCAGGGTGGGTTTGTGCGCAAACTGAAGTCCCTAATTCAGAAGGTTACAGATAGCCAAAATCGAAAGAAGTGCTCTTGTTTTCTTTTTTTCTTTTGAAACAAACAACTCCGTTTTGGTTAGTGCACGGATATGCAACTCAGTATAAAGAATTGAGAAAGCCAAGGATTTGTTTTAACTATCTTTTTGCATAACAGCCTATCCATTTTGGGGTCAACAATTTATTACATAATTAAATGAGAAAATACTTATGTTAGGTCTATACCTGTTATGGCTCATTATTTTATCACGTTATACCTATAGTATCACATTGAAACTATTTCTGCCAAAAAAAAAACACGAAACAAAAATATTGATGGAAAAGTTAAAACGTACACCTGAACTTTACAAGTCAACTCTTTCAGACTAATAGCAGGTCTTCTAGAAGTGCATGTAACTGCATTTAGACATTGGGCACCGGCAACTTTGAATTTACAAAATTTGAATGTCACAGTGTTAGCTGCATGCTGACAAGCGTGAAAAGCGGGCTTCAATCCGTGTACACATGCGCCACTCCCTATTAAAATACCAGCCATGGGCCACTAAACCTTTTATTCTGATTCTATCCAACACCCAAGCGAATAATATTAACATATTCTGACTTACCCGCATGGCAGCTCAGATCAAGATGACTGGCGATTACCTGGTGACAGGGGGCGGTCTACCGGGTCGCCAGTACCGTGCGGCTGGTATCCATTTCCACTGGGGGAGCACCAATACCCAAGGCTCGGAGCACACTGTGGATGGAAGACCATTTCCTGCTGAGGTATAAAGAAAACAACCTCTGAATGAAAAAAAAATCTAGTCAGATTTATAGAAACCCAGCTGACTTAAGTTGTAGGAGTGTAAGTTCGACTGTTTTTTGGTCACATCTCACTTGATTTGAATGTACAAGGGAGTTGCCGATGTCACATGAATGTTTTACTTGAATTGTGGTCTGTCATAATTGACTCCAACCCTCACACGTGACCTGCCACTCTCCTAATTATCTCCACTTGGCATGCGCAATAAAACCAATGAGGCTGTACCACTGATCTATATAAAGACTGGATAGCGGATATCCATACACCAGTCACACAGTAGACTTTGCATATTGACCAATGCGCCCCCGGGCTCACGAAGATGGCTGCGTATGATACGAGTGACGTTCTACACGTATACAGCGCGCGTTGTATCAACAGTTGACGCGCATTTTGGTCACGTACACATATTATGATGTTCTAAAAGGACACATTTCCGTAGTGATTATTATTTCAAAAACGCCAAAAAAAAAAGGAACTGCGGCATTAAAAAAAAAACAAAAAAAACGGAAATCACGACGTTAGAAAAATTGTAAACCGTGGTCAGTGGTGGTGGTCAAAATCAAAATCAAGTGAACCGCGATGTTACAAAAGTAATCATGATGCCTATAAAGACGGCAACTTGTCCTTTGTAGATCACCAGCCGGTCTCACCAATATGGCGTCAAATTCATTCATTGTGCGGCTCTTTGTCCGTTATCCAGTCTTTATATATAGAGATCAGTGGGCTGTACTTCATAAATCCAAATTTCAGATGACACCGGTTCCAATGCTACTCCGTGTGTAGTGGTTGTGGTTTAAGTTGATATTATGACGTCACACTCACAGACCGGATAGGGCTGCCAAAAGCAACACATGCACGCAGCAGTGCAGTTCTCCTAGGTTTAATTTCTTCTGACCAATCACGTGTTTTTGCCTACGGACGTGGGCAGTGTTTTTGCTCACGTGAAGCTTATTGTAAATGATCGGTGTATTTCAAGAGGATATACAAGAATACCTTTGTATTCTTGTGATTGTCGTGGCTTAATATAAAAGCAAGGCATTGTTAGGCGTAGCCAGCGGGGAGGGGGGATTTACCCCCACCCCCAATAGTTTGTAAAGACTGCCCTTTTCCATTCAAATGCCCTTTTTCACCGCTTACCCCCCACCAAAAAAAATATTGTGTAAAGAATGCCCCCTTTTTCTTTTTTTTTAAAGAAGTGCACTTTTTTTCTAAACAAATGCCCTTTTTAAAAAGAAGTGGTGCCCTTTGTTGTGCCATCTGCCATTCCAGGTGCCTTTTTTTTTTAATTCCACGCATGTATCGCCCTGAAACGCATCTTTGTCCGTTAGTGGGTATAATCGTCGGTTTTGAACAGCGCCCCCATCGACAGAAAGATGGTACCGCCCCTCCCCCTCCATCCCCCCCCCCCACCCCCTTCGCCCGCATTTTGATTTTACGGAGGCCAAGTGTCCGGAGAAAAAAAAACGTTTCTAAATTTCACCACAAATGTGCAAGTGCCTTTTTCAATTTTTTTTTAATCCCCCCCCCCCCTCTGCAATGTCATGTTAAAACATACTAAGGAATTTCGCAACGTACTGTATTGATAGGGCTTCCAGTTCGTGCTATTTGTAAATGAACCAATATTTGATGGTAGTTCGAACGGAAACTGCTGTGGGGTATTGCACAACTATGGTACTAACTTTCAATTTTAAAAGCATTTCATTCAAATTGTCTGCTAAGCGGCAAAGGGACAAATTAAGGCCGAGGTAGAGTTAATATGTTCGAACTCAACGAGATTTACGAAAGCTAATCGATTTTTGTTTTTGTTGCAAGGACCTAAATCGTGCATTTTTGTGACCTATCTCTAGACCGTCTTTCTCTTTCTCAAAAATGAAATTCTACATAATACACGTACCATGTTTCCACCTCGTATCTTTGATCAGATGCACCTTGTGACCTACGACACGAGGTTTGCGTCCGTTGGCGAGGCTGCGTACAAGGTTGACGGCCTCGCAGTGCTGGGATTTTTCATCGAGGTAAGTCTCTCTCTCCTGATTTGATTTCCTCGACCGCCTGGTGAGTGCATGCTTCAAGGAAATAATGTTTCACTTGTGATACGTCCCTTCGTTACCATCACTGGGAAAGACTCGTTCCTCTGTCTTTGTACCATAGCGACGGTGAACGTAGAAGGGCGCCCTCAATTATAGTTTCCACTGCCATCTGTAGAATACATGTACTAAAGTCACTCACCGTTTTATGTCCAATGATGTTTTACTTTTAGGTTCAGACAGCGGACAATCCGAGCTTTGTGCCATTCTTGTCAGCTCTTTCGAAGGCAACATACGATGGTAAGTTCAATTCAGCAGAAAAATCGCAAAACTATTGCATACTTATTATCATGCAGTAAAAGAAACGGAGCCATTTTGGACACCTTCCTATAGTCCTACTAGCAAGCCAAAAAGGTAACCCGGTGCCACTCCTCTGACTTGTCTCGCGCAAACGCAGCACTAGCAGTTTCTCAATTCCCTGTTTAAAATTCCAGTTGACGATGGGAGACAAACAATGGCAGCACATGACACACTTGGCTTAACGTCAAAGATTCCCGCGCCAGAAATCCAAACGTGCCACTAAACAGGGAACGAATTCTCGAAGATGTTATATTCAAAGCAACAAAACATTTTTGTTAAAGAATGCTGCCCTATTATTGTCTTGGATCGAGACTGGATTTGGACAATGTTCCCGTGGCATACTGGACGGCTTTACCGCGCTCGCAAGGCATCGGCTGCACTATCATAATAGAATACCCCCCAAAAAAATCCAGTCTGGGATGAAGACTACACTCTTTTGAGGCAGGCTTCCATGAGCATACACGACTGCAGGTCTACTTGTTCTTTAGTACAGTAAAGGATTTGTTTTGAAGCCATATATTTCTGTTCTCTTTCTTGTTCTCAGGCACCACCGTCAACCTCGCGACCCCGTTCCCGATCGCTGATTTGTTTCCAATCACCAGCATTATGCAGCCATATTTCCGGTACCGGGGGTCGCTCACCACGCCGACGTGTAACGAGGTCGTCACATGGACGGTGTTCAAAATGCCGATCAGAATTTCACAGAGACAGGTAGAATTTCTCATATATTGCCATCCATGTCAATGAATTTTTGCTTAATGATTGCGACTTGCGTCCTCTAGTTGTAACCAAAGAGCCGGTTTTATTGTAACGACCCTTGGTGTACTTCTTTTCCCTCTCTCTCTTGAATTTCTACTCGTTTTGTGTTTGTTTGTTGTCTGTTTTTGTTTGTATGATGACATATAATTACACAAATTAAAAGAAATTGAAAAAAAATGAAATGGCTGCAGCAGTAACATATGCACAAAAGAGTTCTAAAACGTATTTTAAAGTTTACTTATTTTCAAGTGCAGACTCAGAATTTCATTTTCATCGCAAGTTGGTAACTCTACATCATGTGGATCTCTCCATCACGTTACTTAATTCTCCAAATTAGGTTTTGCCCTTCACCGCCGTATAAACACTGTGTTACCTCCCGAGTGAAAGTCAGAAAAAAAAATCTATCGGCTGGGACTCGAACCCACGACCCTCTTCTTTCTTGTGCAGATGTCTTACCACTCGACCACCGAGGTAACGGGTTCGGTTGGCTGGTGCAAATCTGATGTACACAGCAGCGGGCACCGTATTAACTATTCACTATAGATGGGATTTTTTTCCAGACTTTCACTCGGGAGGTAACACACCGAGTATACTGTGTTTATACGTCGGTGAAGGGCAAAGGGCATTACCTAATTTGATTTACATCACCCCGACGCAAAAGAAAAATCCCCATCTCATGAATGGTCTATTCTTTACCTTTACGCAGTTTGGTAACTCTACATGATGTGAATCTCTCAATCTCTCAATCTTCCTCTTGTCTTTACGTCCCGTTCTCATTCCCCAGCTCAACGTATTCCGTATGCTTAGGGCGAACGCCGCGGGCACATCTCCTGACATCCCGATTGTGGACAACTACCGGCCACCCCAGCCGCTGAACGGCCGAATCGTCTTCCATTCGGCCGGTATGATACGCGTCTAGCCGTGGAACAAGGAGGCCGCCATGTTCAATCCCGTTAATAATCGATTTGACGATCCATGCGTTTGTCTTTTATTTTTGCACCAACCGTTAACACACATAAACACGGTGTCACTCACAGTGATGGCTTTTATTCGTATAACTTAGGCCGTGTCCGAAACGGGCTTCCAGAGCTACGGCTACGTCTATTGTCAGCGCGTCCCCGCGTGTTTTCAATGGGCGCGGACCTACACCTAGCTCTAGACAGCTGATTCGGATGCAGCCTTATATTTAGGCTACTGATAAATTTCATTGGAGCTGGTATATCACGTGACTCATTTTTGTTTGAAATCGATATACTCTGTGTTGGTTATCTAACCAGTGATTGTCATGTCGATCAGATTCAAGGCACCTTCCGAAGTAAGGAAAATCAAAATACCAAGGTGAAGAATTCTAGATATTTTAGAAAATTCACTTCGTAGTACCAAATACCACGAACTATTTCTCTTTAACAAACTGTATATACACAAGACTCTGTTATAATAATATGCGGAATGGAAATGTGCAGTAAAATGTCCATTATTTTCAATTCTACTTTTTTCACAAAAGAACCATAGGATTAACAACAGTCCCAGGTGAAATTAACCAAAACAAACTACGAATCCAAAACTCCACAAAACAGGATGCTTAACGACAGTGTAGTTCCTGTGTCGCAAGGAAAAAGTTCTCCCTTTCAATGTTTTTTTTAGGGGTCAAGGGTAAACATAGGTTTAGGCAACTATTTATGCAGGGTGTTTCCAATTTTTTTGAATACGATGTATATTGAAAAAGAATTCTAAATGAAACGTGAAAATAACCTTATTTTTTCAAAATTCATTATGGATGTCTTCTTTAATTGTATGTATTTAAGACAAATATTGATAATCAATTTTTCATGCACGATTTAACAAGTAATTTGCACTTTATAACTTGTAAATAAAACGCACAAAATTGTATCAATGCATGTATTTTTTCATGATGACCTATTTTCTCGTACTGTAGCTACTGTATTGATTGTCTTCGCTGAAGTCCAAATGCTTATTACATGTAACAGGAAATAATAATCAGCCAAACGTGTACATTAAAGGGCAGGCCCCATGGAACAGCTGAATATCTGAATCTTCAAAGACTGGTCCAATTCTTTTACTTTATTACTTGTAACGAACTAGCAACAAAAGTGGTACAGGAACAGATCTCTATTTTCGCAAATAGGTTATGCATAATACGACCAGAGCAAGAGGAAAATAACTAAAATGTCAAATAAGACTCTGGCCACCAGCGATTTTTTTGCCCATCTGTTTCCCATCTTCTGATTGGTCCATTGCATGCATATCTAGTGCCTTGTTAGCCACAAAACAGAAAACCAAGGTAAAATGAGAAGAAGTGAAAAACGCTCACTGGGATTCGAACTCGGATCACCTGATTAGAAGTCAGGACTACTTCCAAGCAGTCCACGAATCAGCTGCCAATCGTCGGTGATTTAAACACCATTATTCCTTGTTATAAAGCCCTGAACATCAATGCATAACGCAGAGAGAGCGCCCTCTTTTATATTGTCCGATCTCGTTTGGGGGGAAAAATATTTCGCTGGCCGCCTAGCAAACTTCGTCCTGGCTAAAGGAAGCACACTTTAAACGCTTTCTGAGAGTTTCCGAAATAATACGAATCACTTTAGTTCACATTTACTCGAGACATTCAGTCGGTGAAATCTTTGACAATGCTTATGATAGTCTTGGCTCAAGAGGTCGTTGTTAATAAGATACGTGAAGAGTCACCCGCCGAAGAGGGCGTTATCAAAACGAACCGCTATCACAAACGCTGCTGCAGTGGAAACTGCATTTTGTTGCAGGCGAGGAACGAGAGAACGAAATATGGCAACCTCGTCCCCAGTGCTTACTTTATTTCCAATCTCGTTTCCAATAGTAAGCCCTGGACAGAAAACTTTCTTCCTGTATCATGATTCGATGCTGCAATCGGCTAGTATAATGGATTGATACCGTTTACTTAAACTAGTTGTTATATTCAACGTGCATTACGTGTTTTCGCGATCATTGTAATTACTACCTCAACCTTCTCAAAAATACTCCTTTCCTTTCCAATTTGCTCATAATTATATGAAATGTGATACTGCATCTTGGTGGGATAAGATTGTAACATTTAACTTGGAAAACAATCGTGTTTTCGTAACTCACCGCGCGACAAATTGATGCTGTTTTTACCCCAGGCACCGCATACAAACACAAACGCTAATGTAACGCACACGGAGGCACCAGCTATTCCTCATTTGCATACGTGTTCAAAAAAATTGCACATGCAAGTGATCTAATACCAGGGTGAGAGAGCAGGTAGTGGTGGGCGCGTACTGCTCGACACCCTGGGGACGAGGTTAAAAAAAATGACTAAAGATCTGGAAGAAGAGACCATGTTACGCATGTGTTTAATATAAAAATCAACGTGTTGTGTCAAAAGTAACCAGTATGGACCATATCTTGATCGATGTGTCTCACAACATCTGGTATTTATGCGCTATTTTCATGACAAAGAAGCAATATGTTTCAGTCAAGATCAAGTTTACTGATAATGTTTACTACAGAATAAAGTTGTTCTTCATGCTGAGTTCACTCGAAATGTATTATCACCATGATAAAATATCATGTTTTATATTTACTGTTTAAGTTGTATACGTTGACCTTCAAGGAACAGGACCACTTTCCTGGTAATGAGACACATCTAAGGAATGGCCAGTTTAGCCACAAGGTCCGCGTGGGTGGATGCTGGGCTGCACCGGAAGGCCACAGTGATTCAGCCCACAGACTTATAAGGAAATCCGATTGTTCTATTAATTTGCCTAGCCCTGCCCCCAGATACAAGTTGACCAAACACCTTCAATTCTGTATTATTAATACTCAATTATAGTTAGTGAACGATTCCTAATAAGGCAAGAAACCTGTAAGATAGCTGTAAGATTGGAATGTTCATTTACTGTATAAAAACCCAGTAGAATCTAGGAATCAGACAGAGACCGTCACAGCCAACCGAATAAACCACATCATCCCAAGTACCACTTCGTCTCTTACTGTCTTACTTTGTCTATATAACCTCACGGGTTATAGTATTTAGTCACGGTTGTCTGTGGGGAGTTTGGCTTATAGTGGTTATGGTTTATGACTCATGATTAGAGGGTCAGAGGTTCGAATCCAGCTGCTGGCCGTATGTTGTGTCCTTGGGCAGCGGCCACTTCACCCTTTATACTTGTCTCTCTCCTCCCAGGAGTATAAATGGATACTGTCTCATGTTATATAATACGCAATTCTTTTGCATGCTTCGAATGCCGCCTGGTCACCAGGATGGACCTTATTCACGCGGTAGCCATTTTTGTCGTGGTCCCTGAATGTATTTCATCAATTATTAATTGTTGAATGGGATGGCGCCAGACTATTTATACAGCCTTATTTTACTTTTTTTTACTTTTTTTAATCTGGCTTAAAACATTAGGGAATGTTTAGTTACAAATTGTAAATTATTCATTTAAGCAGACTTGAATTATTTAGTAATGAACTCGTAAATAAGGTCCATGGGCACCCGAGGCTATTATGAAACTTACCGCTGTTGTATTGAAATAGTCTGGTTCCCAGACCAAAAGATTCTGACTATTCCTGATGAATCTTAGGTCAGGTAGCCTCCAGTAATACATTGTATTACAATTTACGTCACGTGACTAAAACGGGAGGAATTCCTCCTTTTTCCAAAAATTTCCGAAGTTTGCCGAATTCGTTTCTTCGGCAATCGGATAGCGCCCGAGTATTTCCGAGTATATAATATAGGTTTAATTAATTGCCAATTGCTTATTTATTTATTTTTAAAATGAGTTGATAATTAATATTCATTGCTTTCATTTAGAAATCAACGACGATTTTGTGCATCAAATATACTCGGATCGTATGGGCGAACTTTTTGCTGCGTCATGTACAACTTTGAATTTGACGACCGTTACCGAGAGTTTCCAAAACTCGGTCTTCATTCGGCTCCGCCTGCTAAGGCCAAAAAAAAGTCTCCGGTTTCTGGTATGCGCGCGCGTCGCCGTAGCCATGCTCGTCGGCAAAATGAAAATGTTGGTTTTTTTTTCAATGAAAGATGATGTCTCAAAACCGCCAAACTCACTGGTTTGACTGGAATCCTGCTGCTGCTCAATTTTAACGTGTTTTTAGATGGGGTTAATTATCGAGAATATGTGGCCTCTCTGGTCTCCCATAATATTTCCACTAAGTTTAGTCGGGCACCATTTGCAGTCATCAGCTGACATTTGAAGCAAAAAAAAACAGGTAAAAAAAAAAAAAAGCCGCGTCGCCGCACCACTTTTTGGACAAGCTCCATACCAGAAACCGGAGACTTTTTTGTTTGGCCTAACAGTGCTATTTGGGTGCCTAATTTTGAAGATTCCAGATCAACATTAGTCAATGATATCTTACAGAAACATCAAACTGTATTATCATAACTGTAGGCCCTATGATATTACGAAGCAAGTGATTTATTTTAAAATTTGATCAGAACATTAAAAGCTAAAAGTGATGAAGCGAAATGGGAAACGAAGCCGAGCTTTGAAAAAGGGCCATCAATGTCGTCATGTTTATTTTTAGCCACGGAGGCTGCCTGACCTACAATTTAGACTTGAGCGAGCGTCGGGAATAATTGTCAGGTCTGGGAACCAGACTAGTATTGAAACCCACTGAGACATGCGCAGTGTGAAGCCATATTTTCCAAGTCCCTGACACGTGTCTAGAGGAGGTCGCCTCGACCGCTTCCGTAGTCGTAACGGTAATAGAATCCGTGGAATTTGCAAGGGAAAACAAACGTGACCTTATCAGAGGTCGAATCTGATGCTACCTGATGCTCAGACCCATTCATCCAATAGGGTGATGTAAACGCGCATTAATATGTTAAAGTTCAAGGTCCTCATTAATATTTACTAGCCTGGATACAGTTATCCAGCCAAGGAATATGAGATGTCTTCAATGTAACATATGCTTATCCCATAGAGCTAGCAAGGAAATCCGAAAGCCTGTCATTTTCATGCAGCGGCATTTTTCGGACTGAAAATAAGGTAAGATGCTGTCAGTTCAGCCACATTTTCTGCCCGCAACGTTAACTTGTTAAAGCGTGACACAAGCAGCTCAGACTTCACCAACTTGCTGTCGAAATGCCATCCCAAAACGTCCGAATTATGGCCCGATAATTTGGCCTAAGTGTGCTTGACGAAAATAGGGTGTGGCACAGTAGCAATGCATTGGCACGCAATGGACGCGTGTTTTGTCCTTCCAGGCTACGGTGTACAGACACAAGCCAATACAGCAACATGTACAGGACATGTAGCCTCCATGGTTATAACATGGCTTTCTACTAAAATACTGCCGATGGACAGGTAAACGAAATTAAAAACATGAGTGGCTGCCGATGGACAGGTAAACGAAATTAAAAACATGAGTGGACCTTTAGAAACAACTGACAGACGATGTTGACAATCGCCGTTGTAGGAAGAGTCAAGACTTTGTATTAATAAGTGAGCAATCACGGATCCTAGACACCAGGATAAACGACTCGGCCCAGCTCCTGGTTTAATAGACGCGTGATACTGACAACGGCATGTACTGGTGGCAAATACCATGAATACTTTTCAACAAAAAAGACCAATGCGCGCGGTGGCTTTCAGATTTGCAAGGCTCTGCGCCCGATCTGGCCTCGAAGTCTGTCAAGCCAGCGAATTATATTTTTGAATATTCATGAGTCTACGTTCTTGGTCTTATTTATTGAATTCTGATAAGTGATAACTACATAACCGTGGTAATTCCGAGCACAATATCTTTAGCTTTAAGATGAACAATGAAATGTCGCTTTTGTTTCATCGGTTCGGGATCACATCTCTCTAAAACTTTTTAATAAAAGCCTCATTAAAAACGAAATTTGGGTAAACGGTGTTCTCGTTTATTTTCCGGGTAAATACTTCATCTATGACGACAAAAACTGCACAATACCATCTGTTATATCCTGAAGTGTTTATTTCTTTAAAAACTTGGAACAATTATATCTTAAATAAGAAGTAGTTTTGCTTACAGTTTTATGAATATTTCCGTTTTAGATGTCGTGCAAAAACCCAACACAATGGCACATCTGGAAAATTCGCGATTACGCGCCAACGGGTATTGATGCCCGTTATCACGCGTCTAACCAATTCAGGCAAGTCCGCTAAGTGCATTTTGTATTGAAGCTCAGAAGAGTCGTTTATCCTGATGTCTAGGATCCGTGGACCATTGTGCACAGCGCGCTGTACGCATTATAATTTTATGCATGACATTGCACGCCATATACTGCCCGTACGATAGTAACAAATCCTTCTCAGTTTTGGCGATCTGACTCGGGAACCTTTCAACTCTTCATAACCTCATGACCTGGCTGTGATGTATCGCCAGACAGGGCTCTGGAGTGCTCTGAAACGTGCAAAACTAAATCAGGCCTACTTTACTCAGAGTTTAACCAGCAAATTTCTCCAAAAGTTCCACTGGGACAAAGAAAATGTCCTCAGTATTTCACCAACCAAGTTTGCAGACTCAATTTAATTTTTAAAGGAGACTTTTCTGCAATAGTTTGCACATGAGAGGGAAGTCAAGTGATTTCACCAAAATTTAGACTGACCCTGAGCACACATCCCTGATACCACTCTCACAACAGGTGTTCCACATTACACCCAAGGTCTTCACGTCACTCTTTTCCAAGCAATACACCCACAGCATACCAAGACTGTGATTTAACCCTTGTACAGGGAAAATGACCTCATAAGGGTACTCCCCCAGACCATGGAGGAATAAGAACACACCATTACGTCAGTCCATGGTCAGTCTACCTTTACTCAGAAATGATGTCATATAAGTTATGTTTTCCTTATATGACATCATCTCCTATTTTCACTCCAAGTGGTCCCTCTGAAACTGTATAAAATGTCCACATTTTCCCACTTTCATTGAGTTCTTCTTCTTCTCCCTGGGAAACCAGAGGCATAGCCATAAGCTGATTCAGCCCTATGCTCTGGTCAGTCTTCATCTACAAAACTCTTCAGAACCTCTGTCTTCTGTCTACAACTTCTATATTCTTGTACCCAGCCATATCCGTAAGCTGATTCAGCCGTATGGTCTGAGGCTATACATGTAGTTCTGTACATACACAATACCGGTAGAATATTGAGTTCTTGAAAATAAACCAGTTTTCCATATGCTGAGCTCATAGTCAGTGTGTCTTTGTATAGTCTTCGTAGTCATCTGTTCATCCTGCTCTGAGCCACAGCTACCCTATCTTAACATATAGAGTATAGTCAAACATCCCAAAGACTATATAGCCAAATCTATATGTTACATTAATACGAGACTGGCACATGTCCAACCATGGTCTAACTATTTGAAAAGACTGACCTCTTCATTCAGTGTCAATAGTCTGGTGGCTTGACTATGGAGACATGTGTAGTAAATTGAGACTAGTTCCCGGTTCATGCCACATGTTTCTTAAATTCTTTTGCCTAGTTTTGGCATGGTTGATTGATGCAGTACTGAAGCTGTGTTGGACTGGTTGTTTTAGGTGCCAGTCTATTTTCTTGTTTTGCATGTTTTCAATACCTTAAGTTTTGGGACTCTCAATACACAGTATTGAGAGTCCCAAATTTTCGGACTAATATATCGCCAAACGTTGGAGGTGTTCTCTTTTTTTCCCCAGCACACTAGCTCAGCTCAATCCGTGCTAAGATGAAGCTGATTGCTGCCATGTTGGTTGTTTTCCTTGGAGGTGAGTAACAAAAACAAGATGGCATGATTTCATACCATGGGATGCTAATATTCTTGGAAAAAAGTGATACGTCTTGAAGGAAAGATTATTTGTTGTTTGTACATTTTGTTCGTTTCAAACAAACCAAAACCCAAAGAAGAATGTTCAAAACCCAACCTGTTGAAGTTTCAGCTCAGTGGATGCTTCACTTTTCGACGGAAAACAGTGAAAAACTTGCACAAACTTTTGATCGCGAAACACGATTTCTTCATCCCTCTTTATTCCAAAAACCAGTCCATTGACTGATTGTTATGTTGGAAATCACCCACATTTCTTGATTTCTTCTAAATAACTGCAAGCCATTAGATGGAATAATTTCGCCGGATGGTTCAGTACCAGTACGATCTTTAATCCAAGTAAGCTTGTGGATACTAATTCGGTAGGTTACTTTTGGGATAAATGCATATGATCCTATAGATGCCTTTAAAATTCGAGTGTCTCTGTTTCCCGTTCGCAGTGGTGGCCGTTGGTGAGGCCTTCCAATGCTTCAATTGCAACAGCTTGATGAATCCGGGATGTGAAGACCCATTCGACCCGTCCAAGCACGCGGACTTCAAGCAGGATTGCCTCTTGACTTCTACATGCATGGTAGGCTCAAGTATTTTCTCGGTGGGCCATTTGTAAATCCATTCATTCCGATGGGGTTGGCAGCTAGAGGAGTGACTGACATGACCAAAGAGCAAGGAAACATAACCCAAGCATTATTTGCTTCGTGAATTTTTTTTTCCCGTTTCAGGCAACACACTTGCTCCGAATCTGACATTGAGTGCATTAATAACAATCTACCAGTGCAGTTGAGGTTTCGGCTCACTTCCCAGACAAAACCGGAGTATAGACCCCCGTCAGGTTTTAGCCTGAGGCGGTGGTAGGGTTTCAGCATATTTTCTTCTGGGAGAGTTGTATTACCAGATGGGTTCCCTCCACGAGCAGGAACTTCTATACTACAATAACGAAAATTTGGAGGGCGCTGCCATTTTCCCGACCGGTCTCCCGTCCTCATCGCGCGCGTTGGCTGCGGGGGAAGCGGAACGGGGCCCGGCTATTTTCCACCCTATTTCCCATAATTCCCTTCCCCATTGGGCCTCGCCATCTTGCTTACGGGCCGGATAATTGACGTGCCACGTATACGTTCGTTTTGAGCGCTGAGCATGCAGCGCATGCAACTTGCAAGCCCCACATTTCTTCAGCACAGCGTTGTTGACATGGTTGATGTATATCTGTTCCTTGCTCCAGTTTTCTCTTTGAACGGTAAGTCTCACTTATGATATGTATTGTTGTTTGTGAAAAGTGGTATTCTTTCGAACGCCACTGGCAATGAGAAGCATTGTTGTTTGTGAAAAGTGTGACTGTGAGTTTCAGTTTGTGAGTACGGGGAGGGTTGTACGTACGGGGGGAGGCCTCGGACATCGAGAGTTTGGCCGTGGCGTGGGTTAACTTACTAGGCTTAATGTTGCCAATTTACTGCATGACCTCCGTAAATACAGGCCTCACTTGGAACATGTACCCGAACATGTTTGTAGAACTTTGCCAACTCTTGATTTCACAATTGGGCTTTGTTTGTAGTTTATTTTTGGATTTTGCTTTAGTTTGTTTTAGGCCTAGGCCTATAGGCCTACTACTAGCTAGAAAAAACTGCTGCATTTGTATATAGGCCATGAAATGTACATTCATTCCATACAAATTATGCACACTAAATCTTTGTGCTAATCTTAGAACACGGCAAATCATACGTAAAACTTCCTTTAAAGAAATGACTTTCATACTCATAAGTCATAGGCAAAACAAAATTAATTTACTGCAAATCAAAGACCAATAACCAACTTAATAAAGAAACCCTCAAATCAAATTTAAAGACGTGATCAAGTTCAAACCTCAGGCCAAAAACCAAAAAATACAGGCAAAGACTAAAACCTGAAACCAACACAGTTAGAATAGTGGATATTAGAGAATACACTCTGGCAGAAAATCAAATGACTCGACAACAGACATGAACCCAAGCAGGATAAAGAGCTATTGTTAGCCGATGTATTTTTGTTTACAAGTTTTCTTCACCTTAGTCGTTATTCTTTTCTTTCTAACTCCTTTACACAGGAATCTCGATGACACCCACATCACATGACCAGCTCCAACCATGCTCCAAGCATGCTCCAGTGCATGCTTCAACCAGTTCCCAAAGCAAGAATCTCAACTCAAGACGAAGACGTGACACACCTATTCTTTCCAGTTCAACTGCAAGATTCCTGGTTTTCTCTTTACCCATTCAAAACACATTTTCCTTCTAGCCATAATTTCATTTTTAGAAGTCATGAAATAGTGCAAAAAAAATCACTCTTTTCTGCTGTTTTATGTCCATCCTTTTTTTAAATTATATCCTTGGCTTAGTTGTACCCAAGAATAATGATGGAATGAATACCCGATAATTACTGGCCAAGCAGACTTATTTGATAACAAAACAATGTCTTTGATTACCGAGTTACATAATCACTCTTAAAATTTCACAACAAAATATTCATACTCGCATACCCCTCCTTTCTCATGAGTTTTCACCAACACTCATTAAAAAAATGTTGTCCTGTAACTTACAATGCCACTGTCATTATTTATGATTACAGCTTTTAACCAAAAAATGCAATTGCACAATAACCTTTGGCCGTCTTGCTTGAAAGTCTTTCATGGAATGTTTGTGCCTATGGTAAACAAGCCTGGACCGACGTCCCTTGCGAAAATTGCTCCGAAAATTGACAACAATTATATCCCCTGAGTTTTGTCGAAGTACTACCCTGTAAAGTAATGAATGCTGCAAATACATTATTACTAAAAAAATTCTGATTGTATACCTGATTTCATTTTCACAGTTTTGTAATAAATACATTTAACATGTGGTGCTTGACATAATTATGAAGTGCTCGAATATGTCCTTTCTTTTAGTTTTACTCTCTTCTGCAAATGAACGTGTTACAGTACTTTGCTGTACAACCCCACCACCATAATAAAAACACCAACTGCTATAATGACATTAACTTCTACTTTAATAAGAAACACCCCCTTCACCATAACAAATATAAATTGTTGCCCACTTCCCCGGAAATATAATATGTGACCATTCACAGGTGTAACATAAATAGGCATGGGCGTCGCGAGGAGGGGCCCCCCCCCCCCGAAAAGCAAAAAAAAAAACAATAATAAAAAGAGGCGCAAAGTCATAGTGGTGTGAATTTAATGGGTTTGGGTTGGGGGTGCAAAATGTCCCTGCCCCCCTCTAAAACTGATAAATCGAGAATGTGTTGAGAAAACCAGGAATTTTTTGGGCCAAAATATGTTTTGCCCCCTCTAGAAAAATCCTGGCGACGCCCACACAATATCCAACCCCCACCCCCACTGGCTGCCCCCTCCTCTCCTCTGTAGTGAGAACGATGGATACGATTTTGTATAGGAATTTTGTATCCCTGGAAATATTTCTCCCCATCCCCGGAAATATTGGTGACATGGTTGACGGGTTTTACGGAAATTGGGCGTTCCAACTAGCACCCTTCACCCTAGCTAGCCCCTTCCCCTATATTGACAATATGTCCTGGACCCTCGCACAATCTCCGCAGGAAACGTTATGTGCACGCAAATACAACTTAGGCGAGACTGATGGCGAATCCAAATAGGCTCGCGTGCAGCAGAGGGTCTGATTCTTTATTTGATTTAACAGTTGTTTGGAGTTATTAGAGTTTAAATTATCGAGATTTCATTGTATACAGTAATTATTACGAAACAGTCAACTCCACCCATCTAGCGGGTGCCGCGCGAAGCGCGGCATCCCGCTAGTAGTATACAAATATAAATATGGTTTGAGGGTGGATAGTCGATTTTGGCTTCTCGAGGCAATTGGAAGTTGACAAACTAGTTCCCGGGTCAATGCGAAGGGAATATAGTTTATAGTCGACCTCCAGTACCAAGGGGAATTAATATACACATATTACATGGTTTGAGGGCGGAGGGACAGTCGATATTCGCTCCCGAGGTATTGGATGTTGACAAACTACATGTAGCTCCCGAGGTGAAGCCGAGCGAACTTGTCAACTTCCAATACCGAGGGGAGCGATATCGACTGTCCACCCACTTCCTTTTTGGAGGCCCCAAACCGAAAACAAATTATAAATTTTCAACAGTGACATCATTTTGGCCTCTTATCTGTTGCATATACCCACAGTGATATGTCATTTCCTGAGTCCAATGGCGGCCATTTAAAAGAACAAAACTGGCGGCCATCTTGAAAAATAGCCTGATCGGGCGGCCATTTTGGAAAGGGGAAAAAAGGGCCTTCCGCTTCCTTTTTTTTCCCAAAGGACGCTAAACTTGGGGTTTTTTTTTCATTTGGCCTAATGAAAGAATATATTCATGTTTCCGAACATACTATCCGAACTGGATAGTATGGACTGTTTTAAATACACTTGTTTCACACACAAAAATGCTGTTAGCCTGTCCAAAATTTCAAATGATAAGGAAAACAAATCAATCACAATCTGTTTTCATTCATTCATTCTTCCACACAGAAAGCAGTTACCGGTGATACGGTTGTGCGTAGTTGCCTCGTGGGCGACGTGTGTGCGTCATCCTACGAGTGCCAGGGCGACACATGCGGCTACTGCTGTAAGGGCGACTCCTGCAACTCAGCCGGTACTGTGGGCTTCAACTTTGCTATGGCTGCCGCCATGCTCGTACTCGCTCGCATGTTCTATTAAATATGCCTTGACAAGAGGTCAAACGGCCTGGGTTTATGGACTGAACTTAATTAGCTTTCACAATTTCACTTTGCCGTTCTTCCTTAAATAAAAGGCTATTTGGACTTTATTCAGATATGGTGGATATCAATGGATGGCGCTATTTGGTTTGGGTAAATTTGGAAAAATACAAAACAGTTTATGCTCAACCAAAATAGCGCCCACTTCTTGCATCCACCATATCTAAAAAGGCTAATTGGACATACATTGTCAAGTTGATAAAGTATACATTTTGAAAAGAAGTAAAAATATATATTCTAAAAAATAAAACAAAAAGTTCATAAGATGGAATTTTGCGTCGGGGTGATGTAAATCAAATTACATTTTGCCCTTCACCGACGTATAAATCGCATACTCAGGGTGCTAACCTCTCGAGTGAAAGTTGGGAAAATTACTCGGGTGGGGACTCGAACCCACGACCTCCTGCTGAAGAAAGCAGGACATCTGCACTAGAAAGCAGGAGGTCGTGGGTTCGAGTCCCACCCATCATTTCCCCCCAACTTTCGCTCGGGAGGTAACACACTGAGTTAACAGTGTTTATACTTCGGTGAGGAGGGCAAAACCTAATTTGATCAAACAAACTAAGTGTTTTGAAAAAAAAAATAGATCACGTATAATTGTTCAGTCACTTCGCTCCATTTTCAGTTGGCCCCATGCCACTTCGCCTCACTACCATCTCGTTTACCGGCCATATATAAACCATGCTTATGATGTCACAACAAAAATAATCTAGTTAAAAAATATAATACTTCACTGTTTTTGTGATATACTTTACCCAGGGGTGTAGGTAGGTTTTTATATTTGAGCAGATGTGTGATATACAAGAAAGCGTGGTATATTATTTACATCATAAATGTTATCTACAATTTCAGAAAAGTAGAACATTCTGCGATAGTGGGAGGACTCACATCTCCGAATTATATATCCAACTAAAGACTGGTATTTTCAGGCCGGATTCATTTTTTCCGAAACAGATCACTAACAAGTAAACACAGTTGGAGTCTGCAACTCTATACAGTCAACTGATCAGCTATTTACATGAACGATGACAAACGCGCCTTTCCTTCTTTGTTTATATGATCCCCCCAGCTCCTACATTCCCTCGTGATCCGACCTTTGAACCGACCACGATTATTAGACGATTGACTTGTGCTGTAAGCTTACTTGACCCTAACTCTGTTTTTACATTTATATATAGATACAGCAAAAAAATCTATAAACATTGTGCATGAAGTAATCGCTGATTTTCTCAAACGTTGGTCAGACCAGCTAATCAAATTTTATAGCATTTTCAAGCTTGTGGTCTTCTTAATAATTGGTGGGAAAAAAACAAAAAAACAACGATGCAAACCAGAGATATCTTCGATTTGGCAAGGCTATATATTTTTCGACCTGTACAATGTAATTTCCACATTTAGTATTTGCTTGTACATGTAATTCCAGTTATTGGGTTATTGGTATGTGTTACGCAGTGCTTGAAATATTGCATGGCTTTTTTGTTGCATTTGGATAAAGGTGTTCACCGATAACATTTTATTCAAATCTAGTACCACTTGGGAATGCCTGATGTCAGGTGTTTAGTCTTTGACAACGATTTTGAAAGGACAATGAACATGCAATTTTCTGTGACAGCTGAAATGTATTGGCCTAAACTTAACTACAGGATACTAATTGTGCAGGACTGCAGGAGGATAATATAGCCTTACAAAATCAACGATATCTCTGGTTTACAATGATGGATTTTCATGATATTTTCACCAATTGTAAACAAGACCACATGCTTTAAAATATATTATATAAAATTCGATTTGCTAGTATGACAACCTTTTGAGCAAATCAGCGACTTCTTCATGCACAATGTTTATTGGGACACGCTGTATATACTTTAGTTTACAAAATGTATACTTTTTCAATATTATAATTATGCACTAAAAGTTTTTTGAATATTCATAATTATTGAGTACTCTTGTAATTGTGATTTTTTTTTAGATATGTATAAATCGATGTAGCATGAATTTAGGTTTTATGAAATACGGACTCATTAGTGGTACTGCGCCTGCTCATGCCTTAGGAGAGGGACCGGTCACGTGAGAGGGTTTAACCAATAAAAGGGGAAAAGAGTCCGATTTTCATACGAGTCCGATTTTCATATGACACCGGCAGTAATGACTTTGACATCACATGTCCTTTTTAACGACAAACCGCCCTGTGCTAAATTAATAGATTTTTTTATTATAGATTTTTTTGCTTGTATTGATTGAGCAACCCATTTGTTTTTAACAGTACAAGCGCAGCAGTGAAACACGTTATCGCCCACCTGATCGGTTTATTTACAGGTTCATGGATAAATTATCCATTTTCCCGACTTCCACAAAAATACATAAAAACGAATGCGATCAAAAATGAAAAACAACGTTTTACATGCATTTGCCAGTGGCAGAATGTTTGTGAATTCAAGCTGTTCGCAATTATCTCGTCTACGTGCCTGGAAGTGACGTTGCGGCCTAAATCCACCAACATCTGGATTGGCTTGACTTTTGATTTTTAACACTGTGTAGAGGAATACATTTCTCGGACCTTGATGCCCTAGTTTAGGATGTACCATCGACTTACTTCAGTGTTACATTACTCCACATTTACACGAGCTATAGTGTGCCGTTTCACCCCGTTTATTATGACATAATCTTGTGTGACTCTTTGTAATGAAAACTACAGAGCTCTAGAGCTGCCATGCAAGATGTCGAGATCCTGACGTACATGTAATTTATCAGGAGATGACAGCAGCTTACACATAAAATGTCGACATCCCGAGATAATTTATCTCATCATAAGTAGGATGTTGTCACCCTAAGGTAGTTAATCTTAGGTTGACGACATTTTTAAAGTCAAAATAATGTCGTCATCTTGCGATAACTTCGAATACTGTTTATAGTGGAGTTATGAGGAAGCAATCTAACTTTCAGGATGTCGTCCTCCCGTGATGTATTTTCTCAGGTTGTCGACATCCTACTCTTCTGTGGATGTCGACATCCTACTCATCTGAGGATGTCGACATCTTACTCATCGGGGAAGTCGACATCCTATTTTACGATGTCGTCATCCCGTGAAAAATTATGTCAGGATCTCTGCATCTTAGATGGCACCTCCAGAGCTCCGTGCCGTATAGTACACGGTTGTGTAAAAGTAAACCATAATTATTGGCGGATATAATTTGAGGAAACGGAGGGTGGTGGGTGGGTGGGTGACTGGTTGGGTGGTGGCTGGGGTGGTGGCTGGGTGGGTGGGTGGCTGGGTGGGTGATATCATTAGTCAGTGGCTGAATGGGGGGGGGGTTGCAATCCCCTTTCCAGATCCGCCACTGCATATTTCAGCTTCCAAGTAACATAGGAGTGAGTAATATTTTGTCCTTTTTTATTCCAGATGCTGGCAGGAAAACGTTTGATAGTGCACTCTATATTTTCATACCCCTTTTTTTTTTAACAATTCACCTTGAATGTTTATTATTTTTTTATTTTTTATTTTTACCAGTAGTGTCTGTTTGTTGGATTTTTGTTTACAGGTTAGTGTTGCAAAGGAAGTATGTTAAACAATCCATGACATTTCTACGCAATGACAAAATAAGCATACTTGATGTTTTTCATTAACTGAGCCTTTTCTAGCCGTATTATAATCTCACGTGCTATACTTATCAGTACTTTAATGTAGTGCATGTTTGGTAAACAATGTACGGGAACCCATTGTTACATTATGCATGAAACTGTCTGATGACTGCCTTGCAGTCAATGAGGACATTGGATCTTGGGTAATAAATTGTGCTCAATTTGTCCCGTAATTGTTTGGTATAACGTATGAATTTCTGGTCTTTTTGTCATCTGGTTTTTCTGCTGACTGCCAAGAAATTAAGATAGCGGTACTGACCAGACGAACATAAGATGGTGTCAGTAGAATTGTGAATTTAGATGAATTGTGTTCCCGTGTTATTTTCGAGTTTCATCTCGAAAAACATTGTCCTAGCAATGTGAGACATCAAACGAATAAATCCACCGGCGTTTAGTTATTGCTTTATTTCTTCAAAGCAATCGAATTAATGGCTAATACCAGACAATAATTCGGCTCTCACAAGTTGGGCTCACTCTTGTGCACAAAATGAAAGCCCTTTTTCAGAGGATTGCAGAGTGCAGACGCGCAAAGTCGGAATAAAGTAGGCCCTATAGTTTTTTTTTCCCGTTAAACAAAACATACAAATTGAAAATTCGTTAGGATAACAATTTCATTTTTTTAAAGAGATGATGGGGTATGCAACTTTAACAACACGGATTATTTTGAACATATTGAGAACTGCCTTGCTAGCT
The DNA here is from genome assembly GCA_029964075.1 of Patiria pectinifera. Classification (NCBI taxonomy): domain Eukaryota; kingdom Metazoa; phylum Echinodermata; class Asteroidea; order Valvatida; family Asterinidae; genus Patiria; species Patiria pectinifera. The sequence goes on along the minus strand of CM057147.1, from coordinate 23,436,684 downwards.
ACATGTATAGATGACTCATCCGCTTGTATTACCTTTGGTGCACCAATACTGCACTACGCTCGTCTTGGCAAGTATTTTAAAGGAACTGTTTCGATGCTTGATCGCACCTCCATTAGGCCAAAAAAAAAAGTCTCCGGTTTCTGGTATGCGCGCGCGTCCCCGAAGCCATGCGCGTCAGCAAAATGAAAAAGTTTTTTTTTTTCAATGAAAGATGATGTCTCAAACCGCCAAACTCACTGGTTTGACTGGAATCCTGCTGCTGCACAATTTTAACGTGTTTTTTGCAAGAAGTTTAGTCGGGCACCATTTGCGGTCATCAGCTGACATTTGAAGCAAAAAAAAACAGGTAAAAAAAAAAAAAGACGCGTCACCGCACCACTTTTTGGGCAAGCTCCATACCAGAAACCGGAGACTTATTTTGTTTTGGCCTTACCAAATGTGGGTAACCGGTTGATCCGAGGAGTTGGGATGGGGTGGGGTGGTGTGTGACCATGGGGTCCAATAGGGGAGATCATGACACACCCCTCCCCCGCCCCGACCCCGGAAAAAAAATCTGTTCTTAAAAATGATGCAGCAGATAGAGGCTTGGAGGGGACTTATATTTTACGTCGATGCTGCAGTCTACTCGTTCCTTTTCTTTAGTGTCTGTAGGCCTACAGCATAAACTACGACCTCCCATAATTATGTTTTGTACACGATCGTCAATAATTGTTGACCTTCAGGAATTAAGGACCCTCTTGTCCTCTATTGTTCAACGTCCCTAATGCAGAAGCAAACTCAAACATACATACTGGGACATTTCTTTGTTCTCGTGTAGTAAAGTTTTCGAGTTTGAAAGTGTATGCTCTTATCTTAACCAGGATTAAGGCACTCGTGTGATCCAATCAATGGCTTTAAAATAGGAACTAGTACACCGGTCTCCGTATTATGGGAGAGGGAACCAGTCTAGACGGTTGGGTCTCAGGAGCAGCTGAAAAGTCAGTCGTATCGTCCCAAGCTCGACCTGATGAGCGGCCTGCGATATTTACTAAAAGAAGACGAGAAAGAAAAAATCACACCAAGTGGGATTCGAACTCATGGGGTACGAATGCACAGTCTGATAGCTTCCACTAGACTCAAAAACAACAGAAAGTTTGTTCAAGTTAAGCAAAATATTTATTGCATGTATAGCGCCCTCCAGCGTAATTCTCTTTACAGTAGCGAAAAAAATGTGTGGGAATCAATCGCTAGCAGCCTGCGTCCCAATGTATCATTCAATGGACTTATAAATTTACTTATAAATTCATAGTTATGCACGCATGCGCATAAATGGGCCTGGCGGCAAGAAGCGAAAGCGGTCCATTGAAAATATACAGGGGTCCAAAATATTCAGGTCATTTTCTCTAAATTTCTCCTGAATTTGTCAATTTTTATATTTAGAAAAGCCCATAAAATCGTCATGGGCATTACTGTCTGGCCTATTAAGTGAGTTTCTGGGACACAGGATAAAATTTCATCGGGGCTCCTTTCCGCATGAGCGGAAAAAAATAACCGCGTGCTTCGGGGTACCCGTCCACCATTTCGGGCTGACTCGCGAAACTGAAGTCGCGCCGGACTTTACCGGGGCTGAATCACGCACACGGTGGTGGTTGTTTTTTGGGTCCACTCTTGCGCAAAGGAGTCCTGCTGATTTCCTTCGCCCTTACGCACGAGACGAAATTAAAGTAATGTAACAGACCTTTGCTATCATCCGAGCGGTTACTCATTAGCGGGTATTTGTAGTCTTATCAGGTTGGAACCGGTGTCACGGTCTCACTTCTCCGGCGTGCTAGCTTCTCCGAGAGGGAAATTTCGCTTCAACACGCATGCGCAAAATTGCGCAGTAGTGTACATTTTCGCCAACTTTATTTATGGGCTGAGTTCTTTGGGGTTGTACTGGTGCTAGCCTTGGTCAAGGCGCTAGTTGTTTTTTATCCGGCCGTAGCGCGGTAATGCATGCAGTCATAATGTCTATGCGCTATGCATGCAGTACAGTGCATTAAAAATACAGCGCGAACAGCGACCTCACGCGGCCACTATTCTTATGAAAATCAGTTGGACCCAATATAGCGATATTGGGTCCAACTAATTTGCATAGAAATGGTGGCCGTATGAGGTCGCTGTTCGCGCTGTATTTTTAATGCACTGCATAATGCATGGCCATAGCGAGGATATCGTTTACGCGCCACGGCGCGGCCGGGATGAATAACATTTAGCGCCTTGACCAAGGCTATACTGGTGCACGTAAGATCTTAGGATATTTGTATGTATACGTAGGGTACCACTCGAACTCCCAATAACCAGAAGTGCAACTCCCAATAACCAAAAAGACTTGAAGCTAGGACGCACATTTATTTTAAACCGTGGTTGCAAAAATTAAGACAAATGTGATGGAACGAGCAAGGTTCCTCCATGAATACACACACGTGACAATGGGAACTAGAATGCTTGCAAGACCATGGAATGACTTGACCCACACCCACACGAGGTGTTACATATCACATTCTTGGGTGTCCTTCACTGTGTCATTTATACCGGACTTTACGGTACGTATACTTCAGAACACAGCCCGAGGAAAGGTAAGCACAGAGGACGAGTGAGCATGTATCGTGCTCAATTATCCGCCGAATCCACCCGGAGAAGCTAGCACGCTGGAGAAGTGAGACCGTGACACCGGCACCGGTCTGTCATTGGGTAGTGTGGCGACAGTGCCGATTCCAATCTCCCTGCTTAGTAGTGCAGACTAGAAATTATCACTTACACTGCATGTATTTGAATAGCCTACAACAACAAGAGAGACACAGACACGTCTGTATGGTTTCAGCTCTAAACCAGTTCTCCTCGTTTATTTAACTCAACACATACCTTATAACCTCACTTACTATAGTACAATCAAAGATGCTTACAGTTAGTTGTCCTAAACCCCGCCACTTTAATTGTGATTGGATTATTCTACCCTTCCCTTATCCCTGATTGGCTGCAAGTTTCGTGGAGCGTGGTCACTGCACGGTCGAGTCACGAGAGGGCGCACTCATTTTCGACCTGTGGAAAATGGGAGTGACTCGCACAAAAATACATGCACAGTAGGAGCCGTCCACGGCGCTTTAAGCCAATACTATTTATAAACAATGACATCATAAACAAGGGACGACTGCAGGTCGTCACAGTAATTAAAAAAAAAAAAAAAGTTCTGTGCCCCCCAAAAGACTCACTTGTATAGTTCACAAAGTAACGCCAATGACGATTTTAGGGGATTTTCTAAATTAAATAAAGCGACTAATCCTAGAGAAATAAAGATAAAATGCACCGAATATTATGTTGTTCCCCTGTACATTTTCAATGGAACGCCTTCGCTCCTTGCCGCCAGGCCTAATTATGCGCATGCGTGCATAATTATGAATGTATTACTAAAACGGTTCATAGAGTTCTATCTGTAAAGACCGAGCGTATGCTTATGGGTCACGTGTTTATGGTGACATGACTGGAACTCTCTAGAACGGTGACTAGTCACGTTCACACACACGCGACTATTGTTGCTATAAACCTTTCACTTAAAAATGGAAACAGACAGACAGGAGTGCCAAAAAAACCAATATAAATCTTTCACAAAATGGGAAAGAGACAAACAGAAACTTAATACCAAGAAACCAAAACAGCCAACATGGGAACTAACAATGCACTGAATTGGGACTAATTTGTGACACACCAATGGATATTGCGTAGGCCCTATACCACCATAGTCACCAAGCAATCGAAGGCAGTAAACACAATACTGTCCCATTGTGCATATGCAAATTGCCTTTGAATAGGGACCTGTGAAATATTGCGAAGTTCAAGTTTACATCAACAGTGTGTACAAGCCTCCCCGCCATACGTGGTTTGACTGCTTGTACGTTTGCATGCACATTAATTTTTGCGAGCTTGTGCGCCAGTACCATCATCCTCTTCGGACTGAAAATATAAGGTGGGTTTTTCATTATTGCGTTTGAATATCTCTTTTCTGCGCAAAATGTCGCCGCTAGATGACACCAAAACGTGAATAAGATCACAATGTCGACACTAACAGAGAGCGAAAAGGCTCAGAAAGCCGCTAAAATCTCCAAAAAAATCCGGGCAGAAATTAGGGCGTGGCACGTCATGAAACCATGCAGCGCGTGGGATATGCTGTTTCTATGCAGGCAACAAACATCACATGCAGAGAACGAATGAAACCGTGGATAGAGTGAACACTGCATGTGGGCATGTAAAAGAGTTCGGTCATTATTTATCATGGACGACACACAATTTCCCTCAATAACCTTAGAAGTAAGCTTGTTCTTTGCACGTGATTTTCACTACCGTCAAAACGAAAGCTGTTTCAACCAAAGCGTGCACGAGCCATAATAAAACCTTCGTCATTCTATGTTGTTGTTTTTTAACAGCTCCGCTAAACCCTTGCGAAGAACGCTGTCGAGATGAAGTTGGTCGCAGTATTTTTGGTTTTCCTTGGAGGTGAGCAATGTATATAAACTAAGACAGCAAATCTATTAATATGGATGTATAATGCATATCTTAGACATCTTAATGTCTTGGATGTCTTATGTCTTATCTATGTGGTTTGTATTTCATTGTTAGTGATGGCCGTTGGGGAGGCCTTCCAGTGTTTTGTTTGCAACAGCGTGACGGACACCGGATGCGGCGATACACCCCCATTCGATGCGTCGGCGCAGTCCAGGTACAGAGTGGCCTGCTTGGCGACTTCCATATGCCTGGTAAAGTTTTAATTCATCTGTCATGCCATAGATTTCTTGAACAGTCTACTTTATTTGCAAATATTTCTCCGTCGAGGGGTGACACTAGATTTTTGTTTTTAGATGAGCTGTTACAATCAAGCCTTTCTAATCCCCGCCTCGATGGTATAGTCTCGTTTGTCTAAGGACTCTTTCATTTTACTTCCCTGATACCCTCAATGCAGTGTCTAGCCTTGCGCCAAGTCCATCATGGCTTATTTTTAAACTTGCTGGCATTAGACAAAGCGGCGAAAGGGCGAAACGACTTGAGCGGGAGACCACACGCGAGTGGCCTCGCCACTCGTGCCCTTGAATTAGTCTTTGCTGCAGTCGCTCGCAGTATCGCAGCTCTAAGCCACGGTGGCCTTGGCGAAAGGCTAATATACTCGCAATAATATTATAGTCTCAGTATAATTCTAGTTTCGGGATAACGCGGGAGCAACTTTCTTTTTCTTGCTTCCACTTTGTAGAAAGTAACAAGCGGTTCGACCGTTGCTCGTACGTGTGGCATCGGCAATGCATGTGCGAAATCGTACGAGTGCCAGGGCGACAATTGCGCTTACTGCTGTGCGGGCGACTCCTGCAACTCAGCCGGTACTGTGGGCTTCAACTTCGTCATGGCTGCCGCCATGCTCGTACTCACTCGCATGTTCTACTAAAGATGTTTGACGACGATTGTCTGGCCGCTATAATAAAGGCTCAGAAAACTTCGGCATTTTGTTAACATTTTTTTATTCCTGTAGCTAGTTAACATGTAGTTTGTATTTTTTTTTAATCATGGAATTCGAACCATACCCCATTGACGAGAGACTGAATAATCAAACAGACAGTGTTTGTGCGAAACCAATTCATGGTTTCCCGTAGTAAGGCCAAAAAAAGAAATATTCGGTCTCTGGTCAGACCAAAGTTCCGGAATTGACGCGGCCACGCGGCTTTTTTTTTTTTTTCAAGCTTGGATTGTACAGACAAGGTGGGTACTATTTTGCTTTTTTGGTGTCCTCATGTACATTTGTGTCCTCCATAATTTGCCTTGGTGCTTTCGATCATTTGCCTTGGTGCAATTTCCCATTCCTTGGTGCTCTTTGGTAAAAAACATTGAGGAGGTGCGGAAATAGAGGGCGCTGTTGGAGCTACCGCGGAACATTTTGGGAAAAAAAAAGATCGACGCGCATGATTAAAATCGACGCGCGCGCTGACCACAGACCGACTTATTTATTTTTTTGGCCTAAAATGTCACCACCATATTTTTTCTTTGTGAATTTAACCACGGGTTAAGTTTGATTGGATTCCTGTGATGTGACTTTACAAGGTGTATACAAAAAAAGGAAACCCAGATGTAAATGTAAATTATAAAAAAAACACTGACAAATATTTTCCAATAAGTTAAAGATCATGTGAAACGCCAATGTGCCTTCTTTCCTATGATACCTTGATTGTGTGTCCGTGGCCATGGCTGGCTGGTTGCAAAGTCTGAAATCGACTACTACGTGCAGAGCTTTGTGTGGAAAGAGGTGTTGGCCCCGTTGAAGGGTTTGGGCCCTGAGGGGTTAGCTTAAACCACGGGAGTCGTAAAATCGGTGTGTCAAAATTGAATAAATTGTTTTAAGAGATGGATGTCTTTTTTCTTCAAATTAAGCCGTTCCACTTGCCCAGAATACCAGTTACCCTTTTGCACAACTTCGCCCAGTGCAGGTTTTGACCCTTGACAGAATAACAACGAATGCTCAGTCATCTGTGGCCACAGACACACAATCAAGGTATCATTATGGAAAGAGGACACATTGGTGTTTCACATGATCTTTAACTTGTTATTTGAAATATTTAATAGATTTTTTACAGTTTACATTTACATCTGGTTTTCCTTTTTTTGAATACACCCTGTAATACGTTAACCATGCATCCTTCCCTCACTTCCATTATGGTATTCACTTAAACTTGTTTTGTACTCAGATTTATTATACATGTAATATGCTACAGTTAGTTGCTTTACTCTACTGTCGGCGCTGAATAGCTGGTCGTTTTTACCAGCCCTTGGCTTCGACTCTAGTTCGGCTTTAACTCTTTTCTCATTCTTGACTCGCATTGTGTTTAAACCATTTTGTCGCATTGGTAAAATACTTGGTTTTGGTGAAGAACAGGGTGTCAAAAAAACCAGAAACCCATGTCTGGACCATTGTTTCAGTGTGAAGTTCTGCATGTAGCACTTTGAAAATGTAGGATATGAAAGCCCAATTCTTTTAGTTCAAGAATCATCACTCAAATATAACTCACTTATATTATTGTCAAGCTACGGAATTTTAAACACAACCACCTTTTTAAAGTTCTGTCCACGGATTACAAAAAGATACCAGTAAGTGTTCTTTCACCAAAACGAAAACAAATCACACTAGGGATGTGTGTGACTTGTTTTCAGTTTTGCTGCAAGAACGCAAACCAACTTTGGTATCGGCCTACGTACGTACGTACACCCAGTACAAGACTTTTTGCACTTTTTTCATGCATCAAAACAATGGTGGACGGGCTTCGAATGTATTGTTGACGTCACGAATTTCGCTTCGCATTTGCTTTCGCGTGAGTGAAGTATGAACCGGGCTTAATCGTTGTTATGCGCCTATCAAATTGTTGCGTGTGGGTGTGTGTACACACATGTTAATGTGTTTGTAGAAAAAGTTCTCTACGGGTGACATTGGGCGCAATAATCTGATTGAAAATAATAACCAGTTGGTCCCACGTGCAATGAAGCATGTCAGCGCATTTATAAAGTGCATTGTGAGTTACATACAATAGTCGAATTTCAGAGCCAAACCAACGCCTTTACTGTGCAATTCTCCGCCAAGCTTGAATTTGGATCCTTTCGTTTTCATCTTCAACAAAACGAATGTGGCACGCGGGCCATTACATGTCTCAATTTTGAAATTCGTCTGCTGCAGTTTTTTTTTGTAAGGCGTTTTTTTTTCTACTGCATTTATGGAATTGGAAACAACTTTATTGTGTTATGATAGTGTATGCAAGAAACCGTCTGATACTGATATGCAGTAAATGAGGACACCTAGAATACTTAGTTAAATATTAATGTTGTTAATAAAAACAAGCTTCCAGCTTTATTTCCTTCAAAGTGGTATCGTATTAAACATGGAATCTTTCTTGAGCAATTCTTGAAAATGACATCACAGTTTTAAAAAGTGCAGTTTTCAAAGGGATGTCTCATAGCTCTGTAAACTCAGAAGACTTGCAAAAAATATGTCAGTGAATAAATACGTTTAAAGGGGCATTCATGAATTTCTCTTAGGAATTTTTTTTTGGCAATTTTCTACTCCACTCAAATGTATGAACATTATTTGACATCCCTTTTTCGATACTTTTGTTGGAAAGTACACTTCTTGAACTGTTGCTATGTTTTTCCAGACAACTGAGGGCGTTGTTGCTATGATGTCATTTCAGGAAGACACTGCTCAGTTTAGGGGATTCTGTTCAAATTGTGAACGGTGTACCCAAACTTTGCTCATTAAGAACATGTATGAAAAAAAATGGGTTGTGCATTGAATATAGGCCTACTGCCATGCACTTCGAATCACCAAAGAAAAGAAAAATTATGACAGCAAAATATCGAAAATTCGAGCAACTTTTGGTGCTGAAATAGCTGTAACATTGAGGTTTCGACCCGGAATGACATCACAACTTTGCTCATGAATATAGAAAATTGCATTATCATCCAGTGTCCGTCACGCTGTTGCAAGCAAAACATTGGAAGGCCTCCCAACGGCCACCACTATCAATTAAAAAAAAAGGTCAAAATACCATTCAAATTGGCAAAACTTTCGGAAAGTTGAAATTGAGGTTAACTCACAGGACACAAAGGTGCATTTTCCAGGATAGCATAAATAAAACGGCCGTGCACTGTGTGACCCCGCCTTCTTTCGCGGTAGTTGCTGGCGGGAGTTAAGAAAATAACCATTAGGCTAAGTTTAAAAAAAAAAATGTTTCTCGTCCCCGCCCGCTTCCTTTTTGGGGGCCGCCTGGATTTTTTTATCATTTTTTATTTTTGAAAAATACAGTAAAAAACACCGAAAAAGTCCACAAATTCATCGGAAAATAAATACTGTTCATTGTAGACCAATACAACTCTAAATGACACTGTAAATATGTTCAGTTCTATTATTAAAAAATAAAAAATAACAAATAACAAGCCCCTCTTCCTCCTTTTTTTCAAAAACCCGGACGAGAAACATGGTATTTTTTTTTATTCGGCCTTACCAAAATGAGTACCCAGTGTCGTACGGAGATCGTGAAAGTTCACAAGCAGTATTACAAAGATCTGGGTCCAAAAAAAAATCAATATAGGCCATAATGTCTTACATTTTACACTAACAAAACAGCGATTTGTGTACCCCAAGCCGCGCCCCATTGCGCAATAATTACTCAGAAACTGTTTTCAGTGATTCAGGTTTTCAAGAAGTACGATCGCTTGTTAATTATGTTCGAATTCTTGCCCTAAAACAAGGCGCCTGCCGGGAGCAACCGGCTCCCCCTAAAAAAACACACCGTCAATGTGTGGTATGATTCCACGCAGATCCATTGACACGGTTGCCGGTGTAGCGTGAATATCCGACTCCATAAAATGTGGACTCATTGGTAGTACTGCGCACGCGTAGGTACGATACTAAGCTATTTTTAGGATCGTTTCGGGAGAGTGACCTGTCACGTGCGAGGGATTAACCAATAAAAGGGAAATACGGGTCCGATTTTCATAGGAGTCGGATTTTCATGTGACACCGGAATACCGTGCCAAACTGTGGAGGAAATGCCCAAACCAGAGTGAGACCTTCACCTTCCTTTAATAAACCGTGACAATGCTCTGCATATTCATTGCATGCAACAATAATAACAATACTGAAATGCAAGTTGAAGTTGTAGGCCTACGCGCGACTCGACTGCACATGATCAGACAGTCCAGGAAGTGGGCGCCATTTTCCACCACTATAGACGGTATCTGCAGAGTGTAAACACACCACTGGAAAGACGGTAAGGCTTGCTCTGTCGCGATTTGTCTATAGTTGGCCTATACGTCAATACACCTACAAAATTGTATTTTTTTCCCGTAGGATTATGATGTAAAGCTTACTTCAGACAGCTCCCTATTTATATTCATCATTCCCTAATATTGGCATTGGCAAATTTGGACGCGTGTTTGACACCACAACATTAGGCCTATAGTAGTTTAGCATGCCAGCGCCAAACATGCATAATATTGTCACACGCCCATGGCTATTTCCACAAGAACAAATTCCTCGAATATAATGAATTTACACGTTTACTTCTATTTGAATGAACGGTATGCTTAGACTTACACATGGGACTGGTAATATTTTGGAGTAACTCATGTGAAACGTAGTTTATTCACGTCGATATAATGGTTTAATTATTGGAGGGAAAACGTGTACAAACACCATCACATACGGGCACCAGCGCAAGTGCTGATTCGACGGAAGCCCGTTCGTACCAGGTTTTAAAAGCAAAATTATATTTGTATTGCGAAATAACGCAAAATACTTTTGCGAAATAACGCAATACTTTTTGCGAAATAACGCAATAGTATTTAGCAGAGCTGGAAGAGGAGGGAATCAACATCGATGGAGAATCACTATCAAACCTTAGATTCGCTGATAATGATGTGGCTATAAAAAGTTCTCAGGCTCACCATCAAAAGCCTAGAAAGTCTACTGAACAAGCTGCACCAAGAATGCAACCGATTTGGGCTCAACATGCAAAGGAAATACAACATTTATGACAATTAATAATTCTCGAGTCAATGTCAAAATTGAAAATGAAATAATGGAAAAAGCAAAGAAATACAAATACCTTGGTCAAACCCTAAAGATGCAAGACACAACTAAAGAAGAATACTCACAAGAATGAAGGCAGGATGGGGTCTATTCGGAAGATATCAAGAAATCATCTGTGACAGAGACTACTAATATCATTGAAGAAGAGGGTTTTCGACCAATGCATACTTCCAACAATGATTACTTATGGATGCCAAACATGTACAGTTACCAATCTACAATAAATTGTCGACCCACCAGAGAGCAATGGAAAGAAAGACGCTAAGATGCTTAAAGACCGGATACCCAATCAAATAACCAGGGAGAAAACCAAAGTAAAAGGCGTTGCCAAATTATGTCAACACAGCGAAATGGAAATGGGTAGGACATTATGGCCAGGATGACAGACAACAGATGGACAATAACAACAGAATGCAACCTAGAACAGGAAAAAAGATCTAAAGGCAGACCACACAAAAGATGGACAGATGACATATCAAAGTTGGTTGGGGGACATGGACAAGGAAAGGAAAAGAACAACAGCAAAGGAAAGAACAACCTGGAGGGGTCTGACATTGGGCTACATCCTGCATGCAGTGGATGGACGACGCCTAACGCATATATAGCATAATATAGAGCATTGCAAAATAACGCAATAGTATTGCGAAATAACGCAACAGTATTGCAAAATAAAATGCAGCAATCGTTTTGCAAATAAACGAATTAAAGAATGCAATGCATCCAATTTTTTTAAAGGCTCACTTCGGCAAATTCTCATGCCATAATTTCATAAGAGATAAAGCTCTTGCGGTGAATAAAAGCCTGCCCATGGCGGATCCTGGAAAGGGAGTTGGCGGAGGGTGTTGAAGTCAACACATAGACAAGTAATGAGAGGACCAAAGACCTAAAGTAATGAATCGAGATTGTGTAATGAGTGTTATTTCACAAAATCTTAGGGGACATCGGGATTTCGCTCCAGTTGGCATTTTCCACCGTCAATCGAGCCAAGACTTGATTCAGCTATAGCGTGAATCAAGCGTAACATGCACAGTTCGTTTTTTAACGCAATCATTGCATCTAGATGCTTTTATAAAATTATTAGTTCAAGGACATCGTATAGATTTATTGAAACTTCGTCGGGGGAAAAAAAATCGAAAATGAGAAAAATCATGGGGATACTAAACTTAAATATGAAAATTGCATGTTTATTCATAACGGATTATGACGACTTGTGATCATTTCTGAATATAGGTCTCAACGCGTGACAAGGAAAGCGAATGAAAATGGAGGTTGCCAAAATCTTTCTTGTTTTGATGGGAGGTGAGTCTTTTTTTTTTTACTTGATCATAATATATACGAATCTCCGTCATAAGGGTCGTTGATCACACCGTCATCATTGAATTATTCTTCCCAACACACGGCCCTGTCGAACCACAAAAATAGAACTTCTATTTCACGGTAAATAGAAGTTCCAGTGCACGGTTACACCGGGTGGCTCTAACCAATCAGATGACGAGGATTTATTCAGGTGTGGTATAACACAAATATTGAATGTTTCACACTCGTGCAATGGAAAAAAAATGGTTTCATTCGGTGACAGATCCATGCCTCGTGGAATGGAACATTCCATCTGTCACCTCATGAAATTATTCCTACCATTGCACTCATTAACATTCCTTATTTGTTTATATTTTTGTGGAAAGTAATACTAAATGGACAATTCAGATATACTTGTGTAGAACTTTGAATAATTTCCAATAGAAGAACAGGCATAAACATGATCCTCGTTCTTCTTTTCATCATAGATATGTATGTTGCTTTTAATAATTGAGAAGGCTCTCATACTTAACTGACATGTCGTTACCAGATTTCAACTGAATTTTCACGCCACAGAGTTCAGTGCCGATTAGGGCAACTGTTATTATAGTAGGCCCAACCCAATATTTTACGGCCGCCTACTGTGTCTGCCATAATTTGTAAAGGTTGCAGAAGCTTGTACGCAGCTTGTGCCGTGTATGCACTTTCATGACACTATACATACAATTGTGTCAGTGAAAGTCAAGCAGGGTGGCCGTAAGGTCAGAGCCAAATTCTGCTAAATGCGCATAAAAAAAATCTCAGATTTATCAAAAATCTGCCAAATTCCCCAGAATTACTCGAAATACACTATAAACACTAAAAATCAATGGTAATATTGCCTTAATTTAGGTTCAAATTACATTCAGATAAACAATATATAGTCACATAAAGATGTTATGAAATTATCACGTAAATTTCGGGCAAAACGCGGATCCAGCCACGACCGGAAGTCCATTTCCCAGTTAACCTGAGCACCTAGACCAGCCAACCTGTCCCATTATGCAAGGTTTTTTTTTTAAAGGATTGAAGCTTTTTATTAACAAATGTACCATTTTTGGTTCAAATTTGCTGTTTTTCTGTCAAATAACAATTTTTGCAGAATTCTGCCAGAAATCTGCCAAAAAAATCCATTCTGTCAAAGTTTCTGTCAAACTCGTTTTTTAACAGAAATTCTGTCAAAGTTAGCCGAAAATCGGCTAAAACGGTCACCCTGAAGTCAAGTCTCCATGCTGACGGCGAATGTGTAATATTATGTTGTTTCCATCACATTACAACTTGGCCTACAGATTATTCAAAAAAAATCTTTAAAGCGATTGTGGATCAATTGAATAGAATTGTGTACGCTTTGAGTCCAGCTTTATAAGGCTTGCTGTGACTTGTTCTCCATTTAACGGACCGAGCGGTAATGTAATTATAGCTGACAGTGGGACACTCAAACAAATACACACGGCAACACAGACATGTTTACGTTACATACCTAGTGTGGACATTCTTTTGTTTTCGTGTGGTTAAAAAAAACCTGTGAAAAATCTAATTTTACTCACACCGTGAAGATTCTTTCCATCCATTTTTTCTGTGATTCCCTTGAGTGTTTCTCTTCATTTTGCCTGATAAACCTAACCCAAAAATGCTAAGCCTGTTATCCAGAGAGGGGGAAACATTGTGTGGACGTGGGCAAGTCCACATAACGTCGCTGCTACCTGGTTCATTTAGATGTGGACATCTTTTGGTTGGAAGTCCACACAATGAACGTAATGCTTGTTCAGGAAATCCAGAGGACCCTCTAGACAATGTAAATTTGATAAATCAATAATTACTAGGAAAGATTCCCAAATCTGGCCATCACTAATGTTTGCCTTCAGACTCAGTGACCTTTCAGGCATCAGAGCGGTGATATATAAATTTGCAGGGAAAATATTGAAGTATTTACTAGGAAAGCACTTAGAAATGTTCAGACCGTCTATATGGTTTATGCACAGGTGATGGCCAGATATGGGAAACTTTCCAATCACTAATCACAAAAAAGAATGTGATGGCCAGATATGGGAATCTTTCCAATCACTAATTACAAAAACGAATAGAGTCTGAGGTTATAACGAAATACCCAGTAATGTAACACAATAATACAAAGCGTGGCTATAATTTTACAGGTTTTTTTTAAATGCCTGAGCAGAGCGGAGGATAGTCAACACAGCGGAATGCTGCTTACTTACTTACTCTGGCGACTTCAGGCTGTCTGACATAAGTGATGGCTCTCCAAGATCGTCTTGCTATCATGCAACCAGCTATGAATTTCCCTTGGTTGTAGCTGGGTGTCGTGGTCGGTGGTCATTGGTCGTCCCAGGTTTCGCTTCCCTTGGTTTGGCTTCCATAGTGCTAGATTGCTGCATAAACGTGCATCATCCCCCACCCAAAAGTATATAGAGCCAAACTAAAATGGGTGAGGGAGAACAATGGACCGATCCAGTAAGCCCTTCCCACTGCGAACGTGGGCAAATTAACACGTGCTCCTCTCCTATGCCAATGCCACACTGCAATGCCACATAACCAATCGGTTGGTTATGTTAACCAATCTGTTTCAGCGACGACGTTGATTCGAACCAGGGACCTTCGTATCCATAGCTCACCACGCTTTCCACTAGGCTATTGTGGTAGCTCAACGACGGCCGTACTTTCAAATGCTTTAAAGTTGGTTGACAAAATAACAACAATTCTCTTGAAGATTATCATTGTTCTATTCATGGCTTTGGAGCAACCCACCTTCGGATTCGAGAAATTCGCGTGGGTCACGTAGTCTTGAAACCACAGTTGCATTAACCTAATTCTGTTACCGATTGATCCCAGTGGTGGCATTGAGTGAGTGTCAGCAACCCGCATCCATCCAATGCTTTCAGTGTAACACAGGGACGACCGGAGAGGAAGACTGCGCCGATCCATTCGACGCGTCCAAGCAAGACAAATACCGGAAGGGATGCTCAGCTGGCGCCGGTAGCAGATCCACTACCTGCGTGGTAAGATAGATCTCAACCTATACCAATGAGAGAGCAGGTAGTGGGAGCGTACTGCTCTACACCACGGAAACGAGGTTGGCCAGGTCGCTCTATGGGTCACAGCTGTACCAGACTTCCTTTTTACTTTGCAATCCAAAACAGTATTTGAAAAAAACCTTCCTTTATGTTCCTCGAAATAACTCCCAAAATAATTCCCGAATAATTCCACAAAACTTCTGTCCTCCGATAATGCTCACATTCTTCCCCCATCTGTTTTGAACCCTTTTTAGAAAGTAGTGACGGGGTCGACGGTGACCCGAAGATGCAACACTCCAGTGAACGCTACGTGTGAGGAGTCTGTGGTGGAGAACCCATCGGGCACATTCACCTACTGCTGCACGGGGGACTCCTGCAATTCGGCCGGCCAGGTTGGCACGAGCGTCGCGCTCGCTGCTGTATCGATGCTTCTCGCCAATTTCATGTTTCAGCTGTAGAAAAGGTTGCAGGCTGTTACAATAATGTAGTAACCAACGAATAACGTATCACAAACCGATAATGTAACGACAAGAATATGTACATGTATCGCTAACCGATAATCCTATATGTGTGTGCTGTCTGTCTGTCTGATGTATGTCTGATATCTGTATGATGTCTCTGTGTGTCACGTCTTTTTGTAAAAGGCCTAAAATGTGTGCGCAAATGTATATGCCCAAATTTCACTGTCCTCTCAAACCATGGTTGGCACAGGACAAAATGGCACATTTGTTTCTTTCAGACTTTTCATAGTTAAATATTACAACATATTTATCCATATGAAAACACTTCAAAACGTTTCTTTAAGACTTTGAATAGTTAAATACAACAACAGTATCTCCATGAAAACACTAAAAATAACCTGCATTTCGAAACCTGACTGCGTATTGAACCCTTCTCTCGTACCCCTCCCCCTGCAAACAGGGCGCTGCAACCTCGTCCCCATTGCTCCTCATTTATTTCCAACCTCGTTTCCAAGAGCAGGTAGTGGTGGGTGCGTACTGCTCGACACCCTGGGGACGAGGTTGAGGGCGCGGGGACTCACGCTGATGAGTCTTTCACAGAATCTTGTAAAGGAAGAGGGGATGGAATTCTGGGTAACTTATGATGACCTATGTATAAAGCATCTGGCTACAGCTGTTTAAGACCGGTTAGCCAATGCGCGCAAATACTATCCGAAAACTTTCCCATAGAAATGCAGACATTCCATACCGGATATGATTTCTTGTTCATTGCGCATTCGGACCATGTGGACAAATTAAGAGCGTCGCACAATGTGCAATCATTGACCCTTCGTGAATTCGAAACGGAGCCTGAGCAAGTGATGGGAATTTCAAATTTACAACACAGATACATTTTACAGATTTTACTACATTATTACGCTTTTACAAAAGCATTTATGAATAATTGGGAAAAAAGAGTGATGACTCACTCTTAACGGACGTTTAAAACCTTGCAGGGTCGTGGCCGTGACGACTTGCAGGTCACAGGTCACGCAAAATATATCCAATCAGAGCGTAAATTCATCAGCCCTTCCCGCCAGCGTCCTGTTTGCAGGGCGGGGGGAGGGGGGGGGAGGGGGTACAAGCGAATGCAAAGTGCGGCATCCAGCTAAAGTTACAAAAAAAATTGACCGATTTATGTAGTAGTCAAATCCATGCATAATCAGTCTATTTTTGTTACATCATCGGTTAGTGATACGGTATCGGTAAATTCTTACGTTATCGGTTGGCGATACGTTATCCGTTGGTTACTACATTATAAACACAGGCTGTGACTGAATACTCTGTGCACTGACGCGATTTATATGACGTGCAGAAGGCAGAGCTAGCCCGCTCCTGCTAGTTAATGTTGCTGTTTTAGATTTAAAAAAAATTACTCAGTATGGTTTCCTTTCTACTTTAGTGTCTATGTGGCGGAGATTCTAGCTGCGTCTTTTTAAGCGAAGCAGCAATGAGGAGCCACACTAGACTAGCTAGGTAGCCATTGTTTTGGTGTTTGCTAATATTTAAGCTAATGACAGACATAGACTTCCTACAACACAAGTTCATTTACTAGTGGCTCAAGAACAAAAGTCCATGTATGTACAATTCGGGATAGGGAACGGGAGGGATACACATTATTTACCCACCTCCTGCCAACGGTGCGGACTAGAAAATCAATGCCATACACCCCAATAATATATGCCCGGGCCCGACAGGCAAATACTTGGAACACTCCAAGGTGTTGGAGAGACGCATCACACTAAAGCTTATTAATCTTTCACTTGTTCTGGTTAGTTTTTTAGGTGATAAATCAGTTATAAAACAACTGAGGTCCGTTGTCATTTTTAAAACGTGATCCCTCCACTCCATTGGGAAATAGTGCAATTTAAAGGCCCAATTCCATCCAAACTTTACACAAAATACAAGCTCAATCCAGTCTACAGACCCTTAACCTTTCCCTTCAATAAAAGCAAAAAAAAACCCGAAATTAAATTTAAAAAACAACAACATTGAATTCATTCAAATATAAATTTAAAATGTGATTTCAGAAAGGCACATAAAATATGGTTCGTTGGCATGTAACTGTGTACTGTAGAACTGATTAACCCTAACTCCCAAGGGTGATTTACTAGGAACCTTCCTCATCCTTGCAAATCCTAACGCCATGTGGTAAACTGTGCACATAAACAAGTATATTTGTGGTATGCCTTATCCCATGTACAGTTGACTTGTGCAGTACTCATCATAACAGATTCCAACAAACCCTGGTGTTGGAGTTTGGCTGGTTGGGAATCCTTAGGGTTAAAGGAAGGTGTTCAACTGTGAACAAGCAAAAGCCGTACAGAAACTAAAAAAAGGGTGCATCCTTGCCAAAAGATGTACATGTTCCACATACAACATGTGCCATCATGTAGAAATGAAACCCATTTTATTTCTCCATGGTACAATGAAACATGATTTTTAAAACAAAAGCATAAATATATTTTAAAAAATTAATTCTTTAGGCAACCCCATCTTTAAGACAATGACAATACAAGGAATTATGTTTCAATGAAATGATAAATATTTAATTATTACCCATCATGACATTGTGTCAGCACAACATGTACAAAGGGAAAGACAGATCTGAATAAATAAACCTTATTTAAAATACACTCCGAATAACAAAGGTTGTTTTTGTCCTACTTAAAAGGGAATATATATCAAGATTAATCCACAGTTTGATATAATCATACTTTGCTACAAGTTTACTGTACCGATACTTTATAAGATGCTAATAAGGTCCGATATTTTTATAAAGTAGACGCCATCTTGAAAACAGTTCAAAACTGATGTTGAACAAAATTGTCACAACTGTTCATGAACGTGCATTATTGCACGACACAGCATTTTGTGCACAGTGGTCTGAACAGCAGGGCTGGAATTGACAATTGTTTTATTTGCAAATGAATTATGTAAATGCTACTTAAATATTCATCGGTATGCCGAATAAATGCAATTGATTGTGATTAAATAAAAATTAGTTTATATTAGAGTCACAAATAGTGACATTGATTTTATAGAGTGGGCAAAACATTCACCCGAGCGGAACGGAGAAATCACCGTGGAAAAATCGATACCCACATTAACAGTATGTCATATTATGTGGACATCGATTTGCCCCTCATTTTCTTTCATGTTCTTTTCCCCTTTTTTCCGCTGGCTGTGTTTAAAGTGTGTACACATGTGCATGATCATACATGAGTGATTTGAATGATTCTTGCGCTAAGGCCCCCCAAAAAAAGTCTCCGGTTTCTGGTATGCGCGCGCATCGCCGTAGCCATGCGCGTCGGCAAAATGAAAAAAAAAAGTTTCAATGAAAGATGATGTCTCAAACCGCCAAACTCACTGGTTTGACTGGAATCCTGCTGCTGCACAATTTTAACGTGTTTTTAGATGGGGTTATGGTCGAGAATAAGCTTTATGTGGCCTCTCTGGACTCCCATATAT
The DNA here is from genome assembly GCA_029964075.1 of Patiria pectinifera. NCBI lineage: Eukaryota > Metazoa > Echinodermata > Asteroidea > Valvatida > Asterinidae > Patiria > Patiria pectinifera. The sequence goes on along the minus strand of CM057147.1, from coordinate 23,417,719 downwards.
GTGCACGAAGTTTAGTCGGGCACCATTTGCAGTCATCAGCCGACATTTTGAAGCAAAAAAAACAGGTTAAAAAAACACAAAAAAGCCGCGTCGCCGCACCACTTTTTGGGCAAGCTCTATACCAGAAACCGGAGACTTATTTTTTTGGCCATACTTGTGAATATTATATATATGTATAGCACATAATTCAAGCAAATGCATACTATCCCAAATGACAATTTAATCATTCAAGTTTTGCCCTTCACCGATGTACAAACACTGTATACTCAGTGTATTACCTCCAGAGTGAACAAAGGCAAAACTCACACGGGTGGGACTCGAACCAACGACCTCCTGCTTTCTAGTGCAGACATCTTACTATTCGGCCACCGAGCTTGCAGGATCGGTTGGCTGGTTTATACGTCGGTGAAGGGCAAAATCTAATATACAGTGATATACATTACCCCGACGCAAATTCATCTTATGAATAATTTAATGTTTCTACAGCGTACAAAAATATATATCGGCATGCACAGGAAACAACCAGAATACCTTAAAAAAAATTGTTTAACAGTCTTCAAATACTCATATTATTTGTGAATGATAAAATCTTGCATTTATTCTTCATATCCATCTCAGTTGTACACACCAAAAGGAATTCACAACGTTAATGGCGGTAATCCTTTCCTAAATTTGGCATACGACAAAGTCGACCAGCTACTAGCAATATCTCTCAAGAAAAATACAATTGTCTAAAACTGGTCGCAAATAATTATGTTAAACACTAATTTGTTGTTAATATATTTATATGCATTTTAATTAATATACACACTGAAGGAACATGTAACACTGCAGTTCTCTCCTAAAAACTGCCATGTAGCCAGCTAGGTACCTTGAAATCAACGACAACTCTAAGAAAATTACATCTGTATATCATTTGTCTGGTATAATTATGACACACGAATTAGATTTTCACCAAATGCACATCAAGCATGCAAAGTGTTTGTTTAAACATGATGAAATTGATGAGAATCTCAATACATTTTTATACATTGATTCAACGACAACTTCACTGGGGACAAAACTGTGCAGTACACATGGGTGAATTGAAAGTTTATAAGGACATCTACTAAAAAATGTATAAATATTTGGTGAATTTATATATATATACCTTGTCATTATTTTCAACCGCTATCAAAAATTCAAAGGGAGTAGCTCAAACAGTTATATCAACTTCTAACTTTGATACAACCCGGTTAAATTTCGTGGAGCAAACTTATGTGTAACAATTATGAGAATCAGTATCGAGCAATACACACAAAGTGGCTTTAAACAGATGAGCATTATTCAGTACGTAGCAATGAACCCTGTACTCCAACGTGAGGCCTTCCACAAGACAGATGTTCTCATATACAGGGAGAGTAAAAAACCACCGAAACCCAAATATCGGGACTATTGTTTTAGTGAAGTTCTGCATGTAGCACTTTCAACATCTAGGATATGAAAGCTCAATTTATAAGCTTTCTTTCAGTACAAGAATCATTCAAATCACTTATGTACTTTTCAAGTTACGGAATTTTAAACACAACCACCGTTTTAAAGTTCTGTCCACGGATCACAACAAAGTTCAGTGTTCTTTCAGCAAAACGAAAACAAATCACATAGGGATGTGTTTGAATAGTTTTCGTTTTGTTGAAAGAACGCACACCTTTTTTGTGATCCGTTGACAGAACCTTAAAACGGTGGTTGTGTTTAAAATTCCGTAACTTAAAAAGTACATGAGTGATTTGAATGATTCTTGTACTAAAAGAAAGCTTATGAATTGGCCTTTCATATCCTAGATTTTGAAAATGCTACACGCAGAACTTTCCTAAAATAATGGTCCCAACATGTGGGTTTCGGGTTTTTTACTCACCCTGTGTATATGGAGCCGGTGGCTATAGTGTATCTCACCGTGAGTACCTTCTACCGGACATCGTTTCGTTCCCCTGGGCCACATAATGTGCACGTCACATTTGGAATCTACAGCTTAATACTCTTTCTCTGTGTGGCCCGCAAAAAAAATGTTCAAGAAATATTTTTCCTAAATTCCTCTGAAAGAAACTGAGTAGCTATTACTATTATAAAATGAATGCTGGTCAAATAAAAATACGCCTTAATATGACACTTTTTGGAATAAAATAATATACCTCAACTAGTACTTACTTCATGACCCTGATTCTCTGAAAATACTTCACATCATAAATGTACATCTGATTTGTTTTCAAACGTTAACAAGGAAAGACACACTTTACAATACCACGCAATAAATATAGTTAGAAAGAGTATTGCAAACATGAAGTAACCACTTCAAGGAAAATCGCTGATATTAAATAAAAACTTTGGCATGCAGAGCTAATAGAAATACAGTATACATCTTTAAAAGATACTCAATATTGATTTTGTTGTTCACACACACCATTCTTTTGCTAAACTCATCTTGAAAAAAAAACTAAGGTTGGTTGATACTTAACGCGAAAGCAATATCGAAGTGAATTTCATAACGCCAACAACTGATTGTGATGACGTTCGCCATCAATCTAACAAATGTATCTCAGGGACGTAGGAAATTGAGAGTGTGGGGGGAGGCAATTATTTCTCTAAGTCGGCATTTTAGAGTCTGTTGGCAAATGAACCGCCAAAATTGCGGTCTGATATATCGCAACGAAAAGCACCACCTATTATCCGATAGTGTCCAACATCATCCGCTTTGAACAATACCCTCCAATAGTCAGATAGTGTCCAACCCCCCCCCCCCCACCCCTTTCAAACACCCTATGCAAATCATTCTCGCTATGCCCCGCTGGTGTATTTGTATGCACCAGCCTTTCCTTACTGATCGTCAGATATCAAAAATAGTGAACTATAGATTTCACTGAGTTTTTAAAAGCATTTTCATTTGTTTTTCTAAAAGCATTTACAGACAAAAGTGGCTCCAAGTTCCTCCACATTCCATCAAGGGGTTTTAGAGGAATTTGCAGCTCTGAGGACAGACAATGTAAAGCTAATCAAGTAGTACACGGGACGTGACGCCCCAATTCCCCCCCCCCCCCATGAAAACTAAGAAATGAAATTATGCTTAATTTAATGCTGCAGATTATGGACGATAGCTAATTTTGGAGGATTCAGAAAGGCTCCTTGAAAAAATGTTTTAAGCTGAAAATTGTCAGTTAAACATCATTTACTTGAAAGGGTCATATTTGTAACACATCAAGCATGTGTCGGGCTATACAGAACCTGACCGTGCCGAATCCTGCGTTTCAGCTCCTGCCAAAGGAGTCGGCGTTCCTTCTTGACGCCCTTCAGCATGCCTCGGTTCTCCAGAGCTCGGCGGGAGAGGTATGGTAGGACGTCTTCCACCGGGCCGTAGGGGACGTACTTGTACACGGCATACCCTCCTTGTCCTGTGAGAAACCACGTTCAGTAATTACTTAAAGAGGTTGTGGAATGATTGAAGACATTTCTGTCATTTTTCGGGTATATGTACCTGTAGCCTAAGGTGTGATGAAATAAAAACGACTATTGTGTCTGTCATGAAATGAGTACAAAAGGTACTTTTGAGAGCTGTTCAATTTGTGTAAATGTGGTCGTTGAGGGCAGCAAACAAAACATAGTAAATCGTGACATAATAACAGGACTCCTGATGCAGCGTAGTACAAATCTACAAATCTACGATCTACTATGTTTTGTTTGCTGCCCCCAACGACAACTTTTACACATTGCATGTTCGGGTAGAAACAGGACCTGAAAAACAGCTCTGAAAAGTACATTTTGTACTCATTTGATGACAGACACAATAATTGTTTTTATTTCATCACACCTTAGGCTACGTTTACCCGAAAAATGACGGAAATGTCTCCGAGCATTCCACAACCTCTTTAATAATACGGTACAATGCTGATAAAAACAGGCATGAGAATGGGTCTTACATAAAAAAAGACAGGAAACTTATTCTGGATTGGACGAGTTAACAAACAAGCAGAACACGTAATATTTTTGAATGTTCCTTTTTCATTAGGAGCACTGCCGTCTACCTGTTTTACGGCGGTCCCAATTTACATTGACAACCAATACAATTTTACACTCTTTGTTTTCCAAGAAGCCTTCCAAAAGAGCATGCAAGTCTTGCCAGATGTCGAAAGTTATGAAAGTACAGGTTGAAGGAGTCAACTCATTCAAAAATTTGCATTTTAATGAGCATTTCTAAACTATTTTTAAAGCTCCTGCCGATTTAGACACTTTTTCTCGACACCCTGACCGTCCTCAACCCCCAAGTTTTAATTCACATTTAAATTAAATTCAAAAGACCACAACACTTGAAAGAAAAAAACCAGAAATTCCAGTTGAAAAAAGAATATTCTCATGCTCGTAAAATGATAGAGACCGTGTTCTTGTTTTTTACAGGTGATTTTGGAACTGGGTACCTATTACTGGAAAGGTCAGGTACCCAAAGAACCGTAATTAACGGTGACAAAATAAAGTGGGAAATAGGATGTTTCTTACTGCCCGTTCCCAAAAGGATAAAAAATATTCAAGGGCAAATGGTCATCTTAGGGTGAGTGCTGGAAGTACAGTAGCAATCTGATCATTTTCCTCCTGTACAGCGAGTCCAAATTCAGTGCTGTCCTGGACCTTGCGAGAAAAATTCACAAGCTTGCTTGGTTTGTCTTTAATAATATGCTGCTTAATCTGCCATAAAGCTGATTATCAGGAACAACTGTGATGAAGATTTTGGGGGTAAGTTGGACCTTCCAAAATCTGAACAACCGAGGAGCAGTGTTGTAGTCTAGTCCACCACAAGTCCAGAGACGCCAACTTTACAGACTACAAAATAGTAATGATTCTTCCTGCAAAGAGTAATGCTAAATACATAGGACAACCGTCAATTTTAAGAGTAACCACAGTACTTTTCAGAGTAACCACAATGTTGGCGTATAGGACAGCTGGAATTTTCATGAGTAGTAACATGCCTCAAAACCCTAATAATTACTCCAAAAGAGTAATGGTTGGCATCTCTGCAAGTCCTTTAGTCTCAAGTTAAGCCTCAAGCTACTCAAATGAACTGTGACAAAAGTGTACCTTTGGTTTTTTTTTAATTCAGCCCCAGTTACTTGAGACTGGTCTTGTGAAAGTGACTGACTTTTGACCAGACCTGGGATGGCTTTGCCTACAATACTGTTGAATGACAAACACCCAACGCGGACAGACAAAGTTTACCCAGTGGGAACGAGACTTGGTCACACATGCCCAGTAGCTGGCCAAAGTAGACCAGACGATCCTCGGGCTTGATGTTCAATTCTTCCATTCTGTGGGGAAAATGGGAAAAAAATTCTTCAAACTTTGTAACAAGTTTATAGTAAAACATTAGTCCCAACGGGTGGGCACTTACACATGGAGTGTTATGGCCTAGCGGTTAAGAGCACCGGACTCATGTTCTGGTGTTTCCGAGGCAACAGTGACGTGGGTTCGAGCCCGCCGGCGGACACTTGTGCTCTTAAGCAAGGCACTTAACCATTATTGCTTCATTAAGCCGTAGGTCCCGTGTGTTGCATAAATGCACGTAAAAGAACCCAGTAAACACTTATCGCTAAGAGAAGGGGTATAAACTCCCCTGTATAAACTCCCACGTGGAGTATTTAGGAGAAGAACCAACCAAGAACCAAGAACTTACGAGTAGTACGGAAATGGGGTACCTGACTGAAAAAAAAATGGGTGCCCGGTTACCCGTTATGGAAACCAACCTCAAAATTTGAATCTCGGAAGTTGCTTTACAGGTTGTCCATAAAGGTCCGCATGACACTACTACCACATCAATGCATCAACACAGCAAGATATAAGTGTACACAGTGAGCTCAATAGGCCTGCATCACAAATGTGAATCTGTTTGTTTTAGCCTGGTTTTCATTTTGAAAATTCTCCACAAATGACATTCGAGACCTTTCTTGTTCTTGGTGTGAGAAGATACTAAGTAATATGTAAAGTTGGTTTCAGGTATTCGATTCCGTAATCTGGAACCGGTTCCTGACATCTGCGGTCGGGTACTTGAGTACCCGGTTTGGACGCACACCCGTATTAGTCCCTGCGCCACCTAAACCTGTCCTGCCTGTACTTGCCGCACCGCAATAAACAACCCCAGCACTAAATGGTTGCAGTGGTTAATCATTGATTAAATACAATGTAATACAGTGTAGTACCGGTGGGCCAGTAACTCGATTACTCAAGTACTCACGAGTAGTTTATGCTACTCGATGTTGTACTCGTGGTTTGTCATCTACTCGAGTACTCGTCCTAGACGAGTAGAAGCAGGTACTCGTGAGTAGCAATTTAGGGTTTAGGGTTCTCAGCTTAATACGTCCCCTGCAAACAGGGAATCACTCCCTCCACCTCTCTCTCCCTAGGATTCCATTCATCCAGAACAAAAAATTCAACTAAATGACCCAAAATGTAGCACAGTAAGGATATCTCAGTGCTGAGAATGCGGTGTGACTTGCATATTATTTGCTTGTAAGTTACTTCACGTCTTACTCACGTATGTAATTTTTCTACTTTTGTGGGTATTCGGTTAATTACTCACGAATACTCGACTACTCACGCGTAATTTCTTTGTGATTTCTTGAGTAGAAAAATGTTACTGCCTACGTGACTGCACACAACCCAAAAAAAATCACGCGGCGACCGGACATGATTAACAATAACATTCAAAGCAAAAGTGGGAGGTTTTTTTTATAGCGTTTCCCTAAAGTTCTAAAAAGAGTAGGCCTGATATTCTGTATCAACTTTCGTACCAGTTGAAGGTAAAAACCAACTATTTAAACCCTATTTATGGTAAAAAGTAACGTCGTATGCTAAGCTTGTTTACCTTTCCGCCATCTTGAAACATAAGTGAACCGACCGGAAACCTCAGTTCAACTTTGGTCGAAACAATGACGTCATTTCAGTGTAACCGAAGCGCCAAAACAGCCGCGAACCAGACACATGTTTACGGTCACAGCGCCAAAACGTGCCCCAGGATAGAAGGGCTTACTAACTCACCTTTCCACAGCAAAGCGGATGGTCTTCTCGTTGTGCGATGCCACCATGATGTTCACGTTTCCCCGACTCTGAATCGTCTGAAGCACAAAGTCCAGACATCGGTGGTACATCGCGCTGGTGGCTTCATAGTCTGGGTTGATGGGATCCTCGTAACCAATTTCCTTCGCGCGCTTTCGTTCCTGGTCCATGTATGCACCGCGGACGAGCTTAGCGCCGAAATGGAAACCTTCTCGGTGGGCGAGTTCGATGTCAATGTTCAGGTTGTTGAAGGTTTGCTGTTGGGGATGAAAGGAGAGTTGCCCAAGTCTCAAAGTTAAGGCTTGCATACAACCCTGTCCCTGCATTTGCTTGAAGGAGGGTGGACAATAGAGTGTGCAATTTTACCTCAAAAAAGTTTGAGATTTTACGAGAATACAGCACATCTAGGCAGCATGTATAGGATCTACAACATGTGTAAGGCCAAAAAAATAAATAAGTCGGTCTCTGGTCAGCGCGCGCGTCGATTTTAATCATGCGCGTCGATCTTTTTTTTTCCCAAAATGTTCCGCGGTAGCTCCAACGGCGCCCTCTATTTCCGCACCTCCTCAATTTTTTTTTACTAAAGAGCACCAAGGAATGGGAAATTGCACCAAGGCAAATGATCGAAAGCACCAAGGCAAATTATGGAGGACACCAATGTACATGAGGACACCAAAAAAGGCAAAATAGTACTCACCTTGTCTGTACAATCCAAGCTTGAAGAAAAGAAAAAAAAAGCCGCGTGGCCGCGTCAATTCCGGAACTTTGGTCTGACCAGAGACCGAATATTTTTTTTTTTGGCCTAACATCATATTTTGTTGCATTTTTTTGCCATTGCTACTGCAGAATGCCATTGCTGCTGCAGTGCATGCCAATCTTGGCCCAAGACTGGATTTGCATTTTCCTCTGCCAATGCAGCCGGTCACAATCCCTGCTAAGTTTGGTCAAGCTGCTGTGGCAGTGGGGGCGTCTAACACCACGAACAAGAACAATGACATGCTGGCCGTCATACTCCATTTGCAAATTTGAGGTTGAATTTAAACCGGCTTGGGGGGGGGTGTTGGTGCCAATTTTTTGGAAGGGGCCTCAATGGGTTTTAAATGCCAAGGAGCCCATTTTTGCCTTTCCCCCAATTCCACGTACAGGTGAAAGCGGGAGGATGGGATTCGAACAGAGGGCCTTTACCTCCCCCCCCCCCTCCCTCTAGTTAAATTACTATCAAGAATATCCAAGTGGGACTTACTGAGGCCTAGTGCAGTCTATGGGACCATTCCGGATTCGGCCAAAACCCCCGACTGCCTCTGGTTTATGTATATTTCTCATAGTGCTTGTGACCAAGTTTGACCAGCTACTCAGTTGACCAACAACGCTTGATTGACAGTCAAGAAGGGTTCATTGTCACGCCTACCTTAAGGTAGCACTGGTACGTGTTGAATATGATGGGCCGTTCCTTGTTGAACTTGCGCATGAGTTCCATGGCGAGTCTGTTGATTGCCGGCTGGAAGTAGCTTTGCTCGGCGTCGATCATCAACCTCACGCCTTTGTCCCTCGCCCTCTGAGGAATTAGACAAATCAGTGGCGACAGTCAAAGTCTACAACAAGAGTAGGCTGGCCCAGTCAGGCTGGACATGAAAGGGTATTTTTGGTACTCAGTCAGATAGTTAGTCAGTGACTCAGTCTGTCAGAAGGGGTAAAGGTAAGAGGAAAAGGGGGACGAACCTGTATTCACAGGTACGGAGTGCCATCTCTCCTTCATTAGCGATTGGGCCAGACTCATATGCTGCTGTGGAGGGATCGCCACACCTCCTCCACAGCGAGTCTGTTACCTTCCCAGCATTGAATAATGCCGGTACCCATTTAACCCCTGGGTTGAGAGGAGTAATTGAGGTAAAGCGCCTTACTCAAGGGCACAACACGCATGGCCACTGGGGGGCTCGAACCCACAACCTCTCGATCACGAATCCTGTGCTCCACCGCTAGACCACACCCTGTCAGAAGACAGGGCCTAATTTCATGGCTCTGCTAAGCACAGCATTCCGTGCTTACGAACACCATTCTGTGCTAACCGCGCTAGCTGACAAAAAATCTGTTTTAACCCTGTGAGCACAGAATCCTTAGTTACGTGATGTATGCATACCCAGAAGCCAAAATTCCTCGTTAACCCGCTAAGTGAAAAAAACAGAATTTTCTGTCACAATCAGCAGGGATTTTTCAATAACGGTAAGCAGAGCCATGAAATTGGGCCCTGAAGGCTGGCCCTTTGGGCCTGGCAAAAATCCCAATGGCAAGCTATGCTGCTAGGTTGTTGACAAGTGAATGCACTTATGCAATGGAGAACAAACTCTTTTGGGAAATTCTAAGTATTCCCCAGCATTTTCAGGATTTCCAATGGGAACAGTGGGTATTTTGAATGGACCACTCAAAGAGTACAAAAACTTTTGGAAAAACCGTTTATATTAACATACAAAATTAAAACTAATCATATTTTCCCCAAGACATGAAACTATAGGCTGCTCTCAGGTGGACCTTACTACGACAAAACGGTCGGCGACTATTACTTTCAGGATCAAGCTGCCCACGAGCTACAACCGTCAAAAACATATATCAAGCGCCAATTTTTGTGTGACCTGAGTGTAACTGCTACGATCAGAGATGCCACCAATATATCAATAAAAAGCCTGTAACACTACTAAAAAACCTGAAGCTACCCTTACGCCCTTTCAAAAGTGTGTTTTCTGGATGTTTCAGACCAAATCCAGCACTTTTAATTTGTCACATTTTTTGAAAAAAACCTGAATTCAGCTGAAAAGTGGCATCTCTGTAAGATATTAAGATGATCGGCATCAGTCGACGCTAAAAAATATAGCAACAGTCGCAAGAGTAGAAAAATGCGCCAAGAAGGAACGTGTTTCCGACTGTCGGGAATTTACATGTAGCAGTTGACCTGTGTGAAGTTACGGCGTTGTGCGTGCATCCGGATCATCTTATTTCATTGTGTAGCCAATCAGCGTGCGGCAAAAATGGTCGACTAAACAAATGTGGCCGTGGAAAATTGTAAATGCATGTACGCATACAGCGTTCATATATCAGTGTCCATTTTTGGACGGCCAGGGGTGAACTAATCAAAATGCAAATTGAACTGTGTGACTGGTGTATGGGCATCTGCCATCCAGTCTTTACATAGAGATCAGTAGTCCAATCACAAGTACCAGTAGATGAATGGGGTGTCATGGCCTAGCGGTTAAGAGCACCGGACTCATGTTCTGGTGTTTCAGAGGCAACAGTGGCGTGGGTTCGAGCCCGCCGGCGGACACTTGTGCTCTTAAGCAAGGCACTTAACCATTATTGCTTCATCCTTCGGATGGGATGTTAAGCCGTAGGTCCCATATGTTGCATAAATGCACGTAAAAGAACCCAGTGACACTTATCGCTAAGAGAAGGGGTTTGCCCTGGTGTTTCTGGCCTCCTGTATAAACTCCCACGTGGAGTATTAGGAGAAGAACCAACCAAGAATCAAGAGCCAAATGAAAACTAACTAAGGAATGTCTTTGAAACAGTGCATTTGACTAGTTGCTGAATTGACTTGAGACCAGGTATCTTATGACAGACTTGTGATCCATCAACCAATCATACCTTGGCCAGTGTATTGATGCGAGACAGCATCCTCTTCATCTGACTCTCCTCCTCCTCCGTGAGGCTCAACTGCAGCGGCTCAAGATGCCCTCGCTGTGCACAAGGAGATCAATTTATATCATTACACGACACAGCTGACAATTGGAAATTATTGTTGAGTGCGAGAGATGTGCGCTGCTTGGAAAAAGTGTGGGTGTTTCTGTGGCACATGCATCTCACATGAGAAGCAGCACACCAAGTATCAAAAACTTAAACAAGCAACCACTCTTTCGTATAAGAATACATTATGTGCTTGGCCAGTATTAAACAAGCACATTTTATGACCATCTAGGGGCTTGGACGCTGATAGTTGCCCGAGCAGAACTGACTAGGGGCCTGCAGCCGATTTCACGAAAAAGTGCATATCTTGCGCCATGCGTAAGACTTACGCAACAAATTTGTTGCGCAGCTGCGCAATAAACTTACGATCGATTTCATGAAACTTGGCGTAGTTGCGCAACGTTTTAAATAATTTAGACATCTTGAACGAGGATATAAGCAGCATTTACGACGGCTGTTTGTGTGTGAATTTGTTCTTTCGCGAAACAGTCGTGGGATCACCTCAGCCCGCCATTTTGAAAATTATTTTGTCCGACTTTCTTCGAAATCGTTCGGCAACTCTAAAAATTATGTTACGAGTAAAATAGAATTCATTTACTTCAAACATAAAAGTTGTGAGTGTCTTGTATCAACCTTGTTAATTTGTGCAATAACAGGCTCCCCAACAGTCCTAATTTGCTGGTAAAATATGTCATTTTCAGTTGCTACGCCACAACTAATGCCACCTAAAATGATTACGCAAGTTGTATCATAATTTATTGCACAAGTCGTGGACTTATGCACTATTCGCCTTTCGTGAAATGTGTCGTAAGTGAAATGTTGCGCAGTGTGAAATGTTGCGCAACTTACGCAAAAATTGGTGCATACATTGTAAGGTTTCATGAAATCGGCAGAAGGGCACTGATGATGGCCTGAGCTGAGCCAAAGGCAAGGACCATTATCAGCCACCAGGCCCAGCCCAGTTTTCATAGTACTTGTTTAATAGTAGCCAAGCACACACTCATTCGCATTTGCAAATAGTTTTTGGTCAAAAAGTCAAAACAAGTTAAAAGTTTCCAATGATTTTGTTCAACAATTTTTACTTCATTTGTGAAACACCCCTCTGGCCATGTCTATGATATGTGCCTCGCACTTAAAGTGCTAAAAAATCTCCTTTTATGGAGAGTGGCGCACGCGCGGCGCGTACTGCGTCATGTGGCGCAGAACACAGCGGTTTCCACTGACCTGGATTTGCGGAACTTTGAAGATTTTGGTGAGTTTGATCTCAGGTTCCATGAGTCTGTCCCAGTCCAGGAGGTCAATACGACTGAAATCAGAGATCAGATGAAGAAATGGATTAAAAGCAAGATCCACAGACCTGAATTGATTTTGCAATCCATGACCAAGGCAGTGTTCTTTTCAATTGTCTCTTTCTTATCCAGCCCTGACCAGTTGGCACAAGTCAGATTTCACCTGACCCCCTTCATTGTCTCCTGTGCAGTCATGCACAAAAACTAAGCAAGTAAAACTGGCACCAAAAGAAGCAGGAAGAGTTACTCTAAAAGTACATATGATATTTTATCTACATTGCTACACACTGAAACACTGGGCAATTGTAAAAGTGTGTCGTAGCTTTTGACTCGCACTGAATAATGCCTATTTGAAATATAGCGTCTTCAGATAAATAATATGCAGGCCGATGCACGTTTTCAACATGTTGGTCTGGATTTGACTCATGAGGGCGCGCGCTATATACAGCTCATATCTTGACCATGCATGCAGCAGTGCATAGCGCATGCAGCTTGCAGTACTGTACCGACGTGTATATGTATGCGCTATGCAAGTACAGGCACAGACTTGGGCCAAGTGGAGTAATGTGGCCTCGTGGTTAAGGGCATTGGATTCGTGGTCTGCGGGTAAAGCTGCAGGTTGTGGGTTCGAGTCCAGCCGGGGTCATGGTGCGTGTGTCCTTGGGCAAGGCACTTTGTCACTCATTGCTTCTCTCCACCCAGGAGTAAATGGGTACCTGTGAGGGCAGAGATGGTTAGTGTGATTGATTTAGCTGCTTTGCGCCAAAATGGCAGCATTGAGCTGTACTCCCCGGGGAGCTGAGATGGTGTCAGGAATGTTTCATGGGACCAATGAGCAGTGGTAAGAATGATGTAGCGCCTTGAGCACCAGTCCTGGTGGATACGTGCGCTTTATAATTACCCACTACTATTTTTTTATTACTAAGTCTAGGGGAGAAACAATAACAAAGAAATGCCTTTGACACAACTCGTTCGAATAGCTGAGTTCGTTGTGAGTTGACTGAGACCGCATGACATGTGATGTCCTTGTGATCCGTCGCAAACTACTGGGCTACACCAACAACAAAAAAAACTATTATATAACCGACATACAGATCCTTGTCATTTGATTGGTGGAACTCACATCATGTGACATTCGTTATTGCTCCCATTCACGCCGCGGCTCAAAAAGTACTATCCGCCCATGGGGAATGGGAAATACTATTGAACAGTTAGGATCATTCTTGTTTCATGACGCGGTATTTGTGTGCAAAGGCATGCTGGTGTGCGAGTTCAGTGTTGCGCATAGTGCGTATTGTTCCAAAGAGCCAGCACTACAGCGTTGGGTTCAAACATTTTCGTGAAAGGGGTGGTTTGGAAGAGAGAAATACATTTTCCTCCAGTTTTGTATTGAAATAATAGTTCATATATATCAAATGACAGGGATCTATATGTCAGTTATATGAACAAAATATTGAGTGGCTTTAAATTGTGAAATGGGACGAATATTATCACTCGGTAAAATCTGGACTTTTCCAGTTCACTCGGCTTCGCCTCGTGAAATGGAAAGGTCCAGATTTTACCTTGCGATAATATTCCTCCCATTCCACGCTGAGCCACTCAATATTTGTATACTGACCCATCCTTGTCAAAGTCCATCCATGTGAACCATTCATTCGTATCGTCCCGCGACGTGAGCCCCAACGCCTCCAGCTCCGACTGGAACTGTTCCTTGGTGAGTTGTAGGTCAATGAGGGCGCTGTTTGCGTGGGCCATCTGGACGAAAACATGGCGGGTGCGGACAAGAACCTCAGACAAATTCAGCTGGAAATAAGGAAAGGAAAGAATTGAAATTAACTTTTGAAAATTAAAGTGTTGATGTCAAGACCTTTTAAGACTGGTTATTTTTGATTTTTTTTTTTTAATTTTAAGAGACAAAAATTCTGTTAAATAACTAGCCAAGTCAAAATCTCACAAAGAGTTAAAATTGTGGGTTTTTTTGTTTGTTTGAAAGAGCAAAATTGCTTAAAATTCTAAGGGTGCATAAGATCTAAACTTGTTGAAGTTTCAGCTCAGTGGATACTATTTTGAGAAAGGGTAAGTCCACTGACCTCGCTCGCTATTACATAACACTTGGATAGTAAATATACAATTACAAACATCAAACACTTTTGATCTCAGGCTGTGCTCTATGGTCATTAGGCCAAATAAAAAAAAAACATGATTAGCATCCTGCCTTTTTGAAAAAAAGGAAGGAGTCCCTTTTTTTTTCTCCAAAAGGACCGGCTGGGCTATTTTCAAGATAGCCGCCAGCTTCTACTTCATGAAAGGGAAAGGTAATATTTACCAGCATCTGTGGTCTGCCGAGGGCAGTTAATTTAACAGCTGCAAACCCATCACTAGATGTAGCACCTGGATAGGAATAACAATCAAGTTTGTGGAAATATTAGCCACCAATACAATTTCATGGAATGGTCAGACACAGAAACCGCTAACCATGGTCAATATTTGCTCAATAGCAGTAACGGTATTAACCGTGTGACTATTAAGCTGATTTATGCTTAGCTCCACGAAGCTTGCAATTGGCCCACCTCTAGCAATATGGGCCTCCATCAGGCCAAAAATGAATCATAAGTCTTTGGCAGTTGCAACTATGTGGGTTAACGGTTGTAAAAAAAATGTAGATGTATAGTGCTTGACATGGCCAGAGATGCCATGACATTACAGTTTTACATTTGTGTTCACTTTGCAGAGTCGTCTGCCTTTGCATAGAGAGATTTCTGCAAACAAAATTTTAAAAAGTAATTTTACTCATGAACGTTTAATAAATTGAAATTCAAAATAGCATAAGTAGGCCTATTGCAAAGAAAGCCCTAGAAGCAGTGTTGGGGCTCGCTGGTTGAACACCCCCCCTAAAAAGGCCTCTTTTTTAGAAAATGCGTGGAAAGGATGGGATTGGCGCACGTGCCAGATAATTGGCAGTGAGCTTGGTTTTTGTTGTGTCAGTATACAGGGTGTGTCCAAAAAACTAAGCTCAATTTGTAACGTCCTGTTTGTTTTGCGTTTGGCGACAATTTGGACAAGGACCTGAGGAAGGCCGCGCTACAGTATGTTCAAATTGTTGTTTTGTGCTTGTTTTCCTTTTTTCAAAAGTACAGATTATTTCTTAGTTGGAAGTTGTGTTGACTACAAAAGAAAATGCAATCGGTTTTCCAGTAATTTGTCTGAAGAAAGGGTTCTGAATAAACAGATTGTGCTAACTGTATACTGTTCAAAGATATGCTGCTCAGCCGACTGTGTTTTATCTTTCAGAGCATGTGATAGTATAGTGTAACGTTTGATCAGAGTATTTATCTATTTGCTCATGATAAAACCATGTTTGTACATAACAGCGCAAGTACTGTTCAATAGTTACCCTGTAATAGTTTTATACTTAACAGAGATGTCTGGGTCTAGATCAACTTATATTAACATTTCTTTTATCACCCCATCTCCGTGGGCACATTGTTTTGCCGAAAAAAGTTCCAGAATTAAACCAAATCAAACACAGTGCCACAGTGTAATCAATAAATTCAAATAATATTTTCTTCTATACTTGAACAAAATTGAACCATTGTTAAGTGTGGTGTTCTGAAACCCATCAAACAACTGAAAATCAAGGTGTTGAATTTTAGATGATTCCTTTGTTAAGGCCACAGCTCAATTCAGGCATTCCAATACATGAACAAGTTTGTCAACGCTAAAACAAATAAATGCTCCCAAAACACAAAAGATATTTCCTTTTTAAAAGGAATGCTACTTCAGCAAATACCAGGGTATCTGGACAGGGAATACTAATATTTTCAAATGTGAACATCTGCCTCATCTCCATAAATGGAAAAAAAAAAAACAATTACATGTAGCATACTGTCTAGTTTGACAGCATTGCTGCAACAACCATATGTTCATGGTTCCCAAAAGCATTACAAAAAATATAATCAAATAAACATTTATTAAAGACGGACTGCCGATTCCCATCATTTAAAAATACACTGATGTTGATATAAATACAGGTACATTGTACCTCATTGATGTTTATGAAACTTTTTTAAATTGACTAAACCCTTTTTAAAAAAATTTCCAGAGGCTTAGTTATTTTAATATATTTTATGTATTATTTATTTGTATCTTCAACAAACAGCATAAAACTGCCCATTATAGGCTTAGATGTAATTAATTGAATAATGGTGCGGTGGAGTAGTTATTACCATTTGTTTGAAGGTGTAGGATCATTTCATTTTCAGGAATTTGTCCAAATTAGAATTTTTAAAAGCTAACCTGATGCAGTTTCAGCTCAGTGGATGTTACACTTTTCAAGAAAATAGTGAAAAACCATGCACAACCTTTTGGTTAACATGGTTTTGTCTATAGTAGCATTATTTATTTCCAAACAATTAGTCAATTGACTGATCATTGGATATCACCTACATGTCTTGATTTCTTCGAAATGACAGCAAGCCAGATGGAATAATGTAATTGATCTTTAATCCAAGTAAGCTTTCTGATAATAATCCAGTTGCTAGATTACTTTTTGGATAAATGCAAATGATCCTATAATGCCAACAAAAAGTCTCCGGTTTCTGGTATGGGCTTGCCCCAAACGCGGCTTTTTGGGGGGGGGTTTACTTTTTTTGTCTTCAAATGTCGGCTGATGACTGCAAATAGTGCAAGACTAAGTTTAGTGCAAATATATTGCAGTCCAGAGAGGCCACATAAAGCTCATACTCGATCGTAACTCCATCTAAAAACACGTTAAAATTGTGCAGCAGCAGGATTCCAGTCAAACCAGTGAGTTTGGCAGTTTTGGACGCGCATGGCTATGGCGACGTGCGCGCATACCAGACACCGGAGACTTTTGGGGGGGGGGGGGCCTAAACCAGTTTGTAGGTCACCCCTGGGCTATATCAACTTTGTCTGCAAGAAAACAAAAGGCATTGGCCCCTTTTCAAGACACAATAGTGTCATGCCTGCACAGTTTGTGCACACACAAATCTCTTCAATAAACTCAATGTGGCAGGCACATATAAGCCTGATGTTTGGTCACGGAGGGGAGATATACAAAGAGTACCAGCGTAATTATATTGTAGCTTGTGTTGATTAATCTGCAACTCAATTTTTGGAGCCATTATACCCACGTTTATTGACTGGTGGCGCGGGTAATAGTGCATGTCTACAGCACATACATGTACATACTGAAATTTGTATCCTTGTGGAGACATTTCTTCGTTTTCATGTACTAAAGTTTTCGTGTTTGAAAGTACAGTTTCAAAATGCTTTTATTTTAACCACAATCAATTTCCTTGGCTGAAATTCGGACTAAATATCCCTTTTCTGAAACTCCACCATTTGCGTAAAATCAACATACCTTGGAAATTCCTAATTTTTGGTAAAATCCATATATCTACTTCGTGAAAACCTCATGGAGACGTATTCATCTATAAAAATTGCCCTGTGGAGACGTAAACAATCTTTTGTTCCCTATTGTGTGCATGTCTCCAGAGGGCACGGTGTGCAGATCACATGTATAGCCAGACACTAGTAACACACTGTTTGTGGCTGAATTTATGCTGGTGTTTTAAAGCTGGTGTCGTAAGCTCTGCTGAAAACTTTGAAAGAGAAATGAAGCTTGGAGGAGAGAGAAAAAATAAAAATCTGCACTCAGTTGCTCTTCGGCTTTCAGAATATTGTTTTAGTTTTTTTGTAGGAACCAGATAAAACTATCAGAGGGCGCTCTGCATGAGCTGCCATTTTATTTTTTAGTGGAGAAAAATCTCCTTTTAAATCCTGTTTTATCTCCGTTTGTTTTTACCATCCTTTAAATGTTTGCAGACCTGTGAGTACTTCTTAATCTGTGGAACTTGTGTGTGACATTTCTGTGTGATATTTTCTCAACGTTAATGGAGAATTTCTGACTTTTCTGCGAGGACACTAAGGACCATACACAGAACTATGGCTCACCCACATGTAAGTGTATTCTACCTGATGCTAGTAATATCTTCATCACTGAAGTATATGCAGTGTTCCAATGAATCTACAACACCTAGAATTCAGTAATTAATTTTTGCATCTGCACAATATATTACACTTAACTGATTTCTGTTTAGATAAGGCCAAAAAAAAAAGACTCCGGTTTCTGGTATGGAGCTGGAGCTTGCCCAAAAAGTGGTGCGGCGACGCGTTTTTTTTTTTTTTTACCTGATTTTTTTGCTTCAAATGTCGGCTGATGACTGCAAATGGTGCCCGACTAAACTTAGTGCAAATATATGGGAGTCCAGAGAGGCCACATAAAGCTTATTCTCGACCATAACCCAATCTAAAAACATGTTAAAACTGTGCAGCAGCAGGATTCCAGTCAAACCAGTGAGTTTGGCGGTTTTGAAACATCATCTTTCATTGAAAAAAAACCTTTTTCATTTTGCCGACGCGCATGGCTACGGCGAAGCGCGCGCATACCAGAAACCGGAGGCTTTTTTTTTTTGGCCTAACATGTCTGGTTCACTAATTCCTATCTTCTGAAAGTAAACGTATACGTGTGAAGCTGTGTACATAACAGTGCAAACACCTGTCATCGATGAACACTGGATAAACGTATTAGCATTTACTGCTTTTGTATACTCAAAGAGACCTGACAGCCAGTTTCATATTTGGCATAACGTACGCAGTAATTTGAGGGGAATAAGTCACGGCATACAAGTTCAAATGGACCGTTAATATGACCAATCTTGATCATTTTGGAGCCTGTCATTGCCCAACCTATCAAGATTGAATCGAGAAATTCTCACATCTTTGTTTTTGAGGGTAATGAAATGCCTATTTACCCATGAGAGCAATTTCGAGTGTTGCTACCAATTCCAAACAGGTCGACAGTTGGTCCCATTAATGTGACGGTAAGGCCAAAAAAAAAAAATATTCGGTCTCTTGTCAGACCAAAGTTCCGGAATTGACACGGCCACGCGGCTTTCTTTTTTTTTTTTGGCCTTTTTTTTTTTTTTTCCAAGCTTGGATTGTACAGACAAGGTAGGTACTATTTTGCTGTTTTGGTGTCCTCATGTACATTGGTGTCCTCCATAATTTGTCTTGGTGCTTTCGATCATTTGCCTTGGTGCAATTTCCCATTCCTTAGTGCTCTTTGGTAAAAAAAAAATTGAGGAGGTGCGAAAAAAGAGGGCGCTGTTGGAGCTACCGCGGAACATTTTGGAAAAAAAAAAGATCGACGCGCATGATTAAAATCGACACGCGCGCTGACCAGAGACCGACTTATTTTTTTTTTTGGCCTAATACTGGACTACATCCCACATGTGGTCTGTGCACAGAAAGTCCGTTGCTCGGGGAGCCGAACAGCAATTTGAAATCGCAACTATTCTGTCACTTTATACTCACACAATGCCGTCTACAACTGCTTAATATCAACAAAACGTGAAATTCTGCACCTTCAGAGGTCTAGTTATCTTGTAATTTCGAGTTGAATTCGGACGTTTTTCGCTGCCATTGTTCACGAAAGCCTCGTGTTGCATGACGTCATGGGTTGTGATAAATCGCGCCCTCACCAGCTTGCATCAAATTTTGACAATGTGCATTGGTACGGCTGTTGCCTGTCATTCAGTTTTGGTCAAAAGTGCGCCCGCATACATGGACTTTTAGAGGTCATGGGTGATAAGGGGTCATAGGTCAAATCACCCTCCTCACCACCCTGACCCTCGCAACTCACCAGCCACATCCACACAGTCCAGCAGGGTCTTCAGGTTGTCGTCGCATTTTTCCTCGTCTTCGTAGAAGTACGTCCGTGCACTTTCTACGTCGGTCCTTCTGTCTGCAAACTCCCGGTAGGCTTTGAACTGCTTCAGGTGGGTTTCTGTAGCAAATATTTGGAGATAAAACAGTTTTGGGGCTGAAATTGTGAACATAAAATAGATCACTTTTTGATTTCAAATATTACTAAAAAAAATTAAAAAGAAACATGCTTTTAATTTGTTACCAACATCAATTTAGTTGTTTTTCTCAGAATAGACCTTGAATGCAATTCAGTATCTCTGAGGGTGTTCTTTATTTTAACCTAGTAAGGCCAAGTAAAAACCAGTTGATCGTCCCCACCCGCATCCATTTTTGAAGCCGCAACCTTTAAAAAAAATTAAAATATTAATTTTTTTCTCACCTCAAAAAGCTAACTTTTTCTTGTTTTCTTATTTCGCTTTAAAGGGAATATACATCATTTGCTTTTGCTGTAATTTTCAGAAATGGATGGAATTGGGGGGTTGGAAATATATAGCAAATATAGTTACACTGACTTTTTTGAGGTTTTGGGATTCGAAAATGCTATAAAAACCAAGAAAAACAATCATTTTCCTGTAGTCTGGTTCCCTGACTCCATATAAGAAGAAACAGAGCAGTTTACATACATTGGGGAATTGTAAGGTCAGGGAACCAGTCTAGCTGGCTTGTACCCGTTCATAGGTGTGTAATCGATTGCAAACAAGTGCGATGGTCAATTGGGGCCAGTATTTGAAAAAAAGCCAGTTTTTTTCAACGCGGGTCGGCCGATCAGCGTTGGAAATTGATACAAAAATACCACTTTTCTTGAAAATGACAGTATACCAGGTGCCATGATTTTTAAGGATGCTTTACACTGTCATTCACTAACAGTCCAGCAAGGTATTTCAAAATGATTTGGTAGTTTTATTTTTTGATGTTTGCAAATGTTGTATTTTCCCTTTAATAAAATACATAGAACATGTTTAACATGAATATTTTGACTCTACTTACTATTAGGATAGCTAATCAAAAGCTGGCGGTCATTTTGAACCCCAATTGGTGGCCAGTTTGAATTTGAAAACTAGGAAGCCATCTTGGAAAAAAAAATAATAGAAATGTCCACTTCCCTCTCTTTTTGGAAAAAAAACCGGATGATCAACTCGTTTTTTTTTTATCTTGGCTTACAATGAATGCACACAAAATTTGCTCATGCCTAACTAAGTGATATAGGCAAAACCATTGTCTCCACCTTAAAGATAGTGTGTCAACCCAAAAAATGAGACACAGCAAGAAAGGTGTACATTTGCTGTGTCTTGTTCATGTAATGGTGGTACTAAATCTTAAAAGTAAAAAAACAAACCGAAAGACACAAATCACTACAAATAGAATTTCCATGTAAATACAATGCTTTAACAGCACACTCACCCTGTACAACAGAAAATTCCCAAAAGAAACAATAATAATTGCTCGCAACAGCATTCACAGAACTAAAACTTCATCAGGTTATTTGCACCCTTCTTTAGATTTTTAGCACTTTCGTTACTTTGAACGAACAAACAAACTTCACAAATGACATATGATAATACTCTACCTTTAAAGCATAAGGTTTATATTGGATACTTAGGATTACACATAAAACCATTTACTTCATAATTTACCTTCTTTTTCTGTTTCAGCATGTGATACACAAGACCTGCAAAGAAATAAAGAAAACATTGGAAATATTGAGAAGCAAATAAGCACAGAGTTGTGAAATTCTAAAAAAAAAAATGTTGATGTATTCGGTTGAGTCCAGAGCGAATAAGAATGCATCAAATTTATCACTGATATGCTAATGATTGTATGGTTCGATGGTCAGAGCGGGAATTTTGAATAGGTAGTGGTAAGTGATGCTAGCGGAGAAACGCGTCACTTCACGCTTGCCAGCAGCAACGCAACACACGTAATCTAGTTAATTTATATATGCCATTGTAATGGTTAAAGTAATTTCAATCTCAAAATACGTTATTTTAAGAACCTCCCATTATCATTGCTTAGCTAGCCTG
Source organism: Patiria pectinifera (assembly GCA_029964075.1). NCBI lineage: Eukaryota > Metazoa > Echinodermata > Asteroidea > Valvatida > Asterinidae > Patiria > Patiria pectinifera. The sequence continues at coordinate 23,395,818 of CM057147.1, read as the reverse complement.
AGAGCGGTGGACAGCATAGGTCAGTGCATACGTTTCCACTTTTTCAAAAAAAAGGTTTTTGTTTTTTCGTATCTGGCGATCACCAGAAGCAATGGGTCGAATTCACAGTTTGTTATGCTGATATATATCTCGAAGTATATCGTGCAAAGTTATCAGTTATAATGATGTGTATTGGAGAAGTTGAAGAAACAAGTGTAGGCTAATTAAAGTACCGGTTGCTACTGCTCACACAATCCCAAATGAATGAGTATAGTGTGTTTTGTTTGTGTACGATGATTTAAATGATAAACGAGAAAATGTTGCAAAAAATATTAACACATCAAGGCTGGCTAAAGATGATGTTGATGACAACAAAAGTTATTAAAGACTCCCAAACTGCCTAATCTACAGTTTCTGTAGGGTTGGAGTGGTGTGGGTTAGGGGAGGGGGATGTGGGTAGAACAAGGGCTGGGGTAGGTGTGCGGGTTGGGTAGGTGTGCGGGTTGGGTAGGTGTGCGGGTAGGTGTGCGGGTTGGGTAGGTGTGCGGGTAGGGGTGGAGTAGGTGTGGAGCAGGTGTGGGGATAAGGTGGGAAGCTGTGGTGAGGGAGCGGGGCTAGGGTGGGGGATTGGTATGGGAGTAGGGAGTTATCTTATTCCAGGGATGGTTAGGGGGCTGGGGAGGGGGGCTGGGGGTCTGACGGGCGCTGGGAGGGGAGGGGGTATCAGAGTGGGACAATTCTTACTCCATCTCTGCCTCCACGGCCTCACTGTGGGGCATATCTTCTTCCACGCTGTAATCCAGGATGGATCCCACGCCAAACTGAGCTAGCCTGTCAATGGTGGGCTTGATGGATGCCTGGTCACGGCCGGCGACGAAGTGACCGTAGAACGTGGCGTCCATGGCGAGCTCAAACAGACGCTTGCCAAGAACCTTCCGGGAGAATTTCATGATCTATGGGGAAATACAGAGAATGGTACAAACAAACATAATGCAAGTCTGAAGTCCAACAGCTAATTTTTTGGACCTTGCAGACCCTTGGTGTTTTGCCAAAATCTGCTAGTGGGTAAATATTCCTTCTTCTGTGAATTAATGCACACAGGAATTCCAAAAGTCACCACTGCCAAGCAGAATCACTATTGTGTTGATATGCTTGGATGTCTGCCAACCAATTGCATTAGCATTGCATTAGCATGCAGCAGTTGGATTTTTTTCCAAAATACATCCTACGCATGTATTTTTATATAAGCATTCTGTTTATATCTCTGTTATCACACAAAGTAAACATCCGCTTTCAACATATGACACACTTGAGTTGGTGTTTATCAGAATTAGAGCAATTTTGCCAAAACAAGGGTTCTAACTTTAAATGTGTAACAAAAACAAGATTGATACCACTATTTACTTACTTGACAAATCTGGGACTGTGAGATAATGTAAAAACCAAAATAAGCAACTGAGATATGTAAGTAGTGAATGTGTTACAGTGACTGATTATCTTTACTTTTATACACCATCTGACCAAGCTTCGAGAAATACAAGGCTCCAACATGACCAAGCCTGCACACGGGCTGCTTTCTACATCTGACCATAACTATTTAATAATTAATTTTTTGGTATTGTGATATATCATCTTCAGTTTAATCAAGTTCTTTGTTCAACTTAAAAATTATTATTTTATAATTATCATAATTGGCATTGTGCACAGACTGTAATGCGCCTATCAAATGTTGCCCCCACCCCTCCCACCGTACCCCGCGCTGCCCCAGGTCCGATGTTGGGATTTGGTCACGTTTTTCAGGGTTTTTGGTCATTCAAATTACAAATGTACATTGTTAACGTTGGCATACTAATGGAAAGGCAATCACTAGTGCGCCCCATGTATGTAAGTCGGAGCATGGTCGGGGATTATCACTTAAATTTTGCCCGAGGGGTGGGGATTTTGTCACTTCAAAAGTGACAATCCCCACGTTTTGGGTGGGGCAGCCCGGGACGGCAAGGGTGGGGGAAACAATTGATAGGCGCATAATTAGGGCTTTCCTGTCTTTTGTGATGTCAGTTTTATGCCATTTTCTCACTATCTTACTCTTAATCTTAATTTTATTCCTATTTGATCTGTTCCTCACTCTTTATCATGTATGCCAAGTTTAAAGACATATTCAGTGCGTACCTCTTTATTGTGGGTCACCAACAAATTCGACTGGCACAACTTGAAAACCAAGAAAGCCCGTGCGACTTCAACGGTGGTCTTGCTCTTGTACGCTTCCTTGCAGTCACCGAAGACGAGATCTAACCTCCCTAGTCCAGCCCTTGTGTCACGGGATACACCGGCCGGTGGTGACTCCATCGTGTTCTCTGTCCCGTCAAGGCCGAGCACACTGGCGTGACTGGGGCTGTTGTTGTTGGTCACTTCTTGTGCGCGCTCTGCGGAATTTCCCGGTCCGTCGCCATTTTCAAGGGAGATTTTTGTAGCCGCTGATGTCGTTTTCAGGCGGGAACAACACACTTTCGATGGATTAATTTGTTGAGAAGAACGACAACTGTACCTTGCGAACAATAAATTTCGATACACGAAGTGATTGGCCATCTTGACTACGTTCGCATCAACTTCTCAAATTCGTCTCTGTGATCATTTACGTAATCATGAGATACAGTAATGCCGGATTTTCTCAAAGGCCATACGCGGATATGATACAACACATACAGTGCAGTGCGTGCGGCGCGTGCGGTTACAGTGAAGAAGCCATCGATAATATGTAGCGCGATTTGCTTGTTTACACAAGAAAGGCTCGTCTTGTTGACAATGACGATTAGATACCTTCCATTCAATTTTAGGGAAGCCTTTGAAATACAATCATATATAAAGAATCTTTCAGCTATATTTGGCAAGTCATGTTTATTTTGTAATAATTTAAGATTTACTGATACAATATTCATTATCACATTCCATTGAATTGTCCCCCCAAAAAAGAAGTCAAAGCAAATACATTTAAAATACTTCCCCCATTTTTCATTGCGAACTGGATTGGTCTGGAGGTGTGTCTGAAACGCAACCATAAAAGGGCATGTCTGGTATCCATCTGAAGAAATTGCGTAAATACATTTGACTTTGGCACCCGACTATTTTTTTTTTACGGTCTCTGAATAAGCGCCCTCTTGCGTCAAGTTAATTGCGCGAGCTAAAAACTACAAAACTGGGTCGGGCGGCGGTCGAGTTTGAGGGGAGGGGTGGAAGGCTGGCTACGGGCATAATGAACTATAATGTGAAATGGTGTGCATGTAATTTTCCAAATAGAAAAGTTGAAAGACCGTCTTTTTCACTGGAATCTGTAGGTTTAAAAAAGTTTCCTATATGCAATTGCTTGGTATCACGGTACAGAATGACCTAGTGGTCTATAATGTTAATGTCATTGCCTCTAGAGCATAGGCCTATATACCCTGTGTATCCTCAAAAAGGCCAAGATTCCTTAACCTGACATATTGGCGGTTTTTAAATGTTATATTAGACCCATTCTAGAATATGCAAGTCAAGTCTGGCATACCTCAATAACTGTGAGGCAAAGTTATGAAATAGTACAAGTGCAGAAGCGGGCTTGCCGCATTATTCTGGGTCATGAATATGTTAAATATGATGACGCCATCGACCGGTTTGATATCCCCACTCTAGAAATCAGACGCCAAACCCTTCTGTACAAATTTGGGGGGGGGAAGCTCATGTCATCAGCAAAATTTCGAGATATGCTGCCTCTAGATAAAATGAATTGTAAAGAATTGCGGTCGAGTAGTGGTCATGCTAGCTCTGATGGTAATCCCAAAAATGTCGCATTGAAAGATGTAGCAAATCAGAGATCCCCTCACTCACAAGAATTTTAAAATAATACTTTTTACCTGTAAGCATCATTTTATGTTTGAGATGTTATTCAAAATTTTATTTAATGTATTTTATGAATTAAATTTAAACTCACCATTTCTTATTCACTTCCTAATCCTAATACCATCTCTCTTACTCACCCATTCGGCCCTCCAACCTTATCCCTAGCCCTGACATTTACCTAGCTCCCCCTTTCCCTTATTATATTTTTAAGTTTTTGCAATCAAGTTTTGGACAGCGTCTCATCTCAAAAGTACCTTGGTGTTCACATATCTAATACCCTCAGCTGGAACATCCATGTTCAGGAGTCCATCAAGAAAGCTCAAAGAGTGCAGAATGTTATCCGCAGGAATTTGTGGAGCTGTAACAGTGAAGTGAAAACAACTGCCTATTTGAGCTTAGTCAGACCACTCTTAGAATATGCTGCATCCGCATGGGAACCCTCAACAAAGCAGAACATTAACTCACTTGAAAGAGTTCAACGTCAAGCAGCTAGATTTTGCACAGGAAACTACCAAAGGGATACGGGAACTGTTACTAAACTTCTGGATGACTTGGGATGGGACACACTACAGAACAGAAGAAATCAACAGATTATTATGTATGCTCTACAAGATGAAAAATGGGTTGGTCGACATTCCACTTCACAACCATGTTCAGCCTAGGCCTAATACCAGAGATACAAGGGGAAACAACCAAAAATTCATTCAAGTCAGTCACAAAGCTAGGGCCTTCAAAGATTCATTCTTCGTATCAACTGTTAAACACTGGAACTCACTCTCCTCGGCTGCTGTGAACAGCGCAACACTAGCTGAATTCAAGGGACATATCAGTAATATCCACGAGTAGTCTATTTCCACACGCAGTGCGCAAGTTAGCGTTGATGTATTCGGCAGGATATTTTGCTGACTTAAACAATGGAGATGGAGATGGAGATGGAGAAGTTACATTTTCTGATGTTTTTACGTATTTATACACTAGTCTGGTTATGGCGGTATTTACTTTGTTGATTTTGTTTTAACGTGTCTGCATTTTAATAACTAGAATTATTGCCTCCGCCAAAGGAGGTTATGTTTTCCTGGGATTTGGTTTGTTTGTTGGTTGGTTGGTTGGTTGGTTTGTCTAAACAAGATAATTCAAAAAGTTATGGACGCATTTGCATGAAAAAAGGGTGGTCCTTGGTACAATTACAAATCGATTACATTTTGGAAGTGATCCGGATCTGGGCCTTGATCCAGGATTTTTTTTTTTTTTTTAGAATTCTTCACCATTTATGCGAGTATTTCTTTTGGGTGTACTGACAATATGGCGGGGAATAGCCTTGGCGGAGGTTTGCGCTCTCAGAGTGCTTTCTCGGTTGTAACATGACCGTAATTCAGCCCCCTGGCTGCCATGTGTCATTCTAATGAAATAATAATTAACTATGAATAATCAATAATAATATGTATGACAGCCACTGACGGCAAACATAAGCCAATTTGTATGTGCTAATTTAACGCTTCATTGATGGAATATTAATATCATACGCGCTGTTCAGTGGGGATTAACTGGATCCAACTAAACAAAAAAAATGCCTCAGCAACAAAGTGTATAAGGTTGAACTAATAACAAAATTTAAAAATTAACTAAAAATGGAATGACCAGAGTGAATGAATTATATCTCGATTCCACTTTATCATTGGCTGTACTTTTTTTGGATTCAGGGATATTATGATCGGAATAGGACAGACTTAAGTCCACGAAATAGACCACCTTCATTAGGAAACTAAAACTATGCACTTCATATTTCGTAATATGTATTCTGAAATTAATCTTATTAAAATTATTCACCACAAACTCCATTTTTGAATAACCATCAATTAAGGAAACAGTTCTTTTAAATGCTGATGATGTTTCATTAAAATACTCAACCCCGTAACGTTTGCCAATGTGCATCTTTTTTAAAATTTCTTTGAAGTCACGTTTTTCGGAATGAAAAGACAAAACCCATTCTATAAGCGTCTCTGGATTTCCTTTGGAATGTTGTATTTTTGCAGCTTCATTATTTAAAGTTAATGTTATGGTCTTCGCTGCGAAGTTATGGTCGTGTTACAAAGCCAACCTCGTCCCCAGGGGTTATTTTCTGAAACAGCAGGTAGTAGTAGGAGCGTACTACTCGACACCATGGGAACGAGGTTAGGTTTATGACGAATTTTTGGTTAGTTGTCGCCCTCATGCGGCAAGCAAGATGACTCGGGCAAACTTTTCGCCCGCGAGCGCGAGTAGCGAGTCGGCCACGGGCTCGCCTAGGCCTAAATAAGGCTGTGTATTACTTAGACAATTGGGAAACAAGTAATTGCAAATGTGGATTATTTAAATGAATAATCCCCTTAGTTGTTTAATGCATGTCATATTTAAAGATACCATGTCGACTGGTCTATTTCACTTTAAAAAAAAAAAAAATGAACGCGAGGTGGAAACTTTCCTGACCTGTGCCAACACCGCCGTGCCCCTGGTGCAATTCCCGGCGGGGCCAATTTGTTGGGTTTTCTCCAGAAACTGTGCCCTTGCGTTTTTGAAAGTTTTCCATCTACATCTACAGCTGGGAGTTTCCTTGCTCGTCTCTTCTACCAAGGAACCCCACCTCAACAGAGTTTCGTCAGCCCGGCTAGTCCGAAGTAGAGGAATCCTGCATGCATGACATTGAATTGACGCCATCTAGTGGTAGTTTATGTCCATTCAAAACTTTTCAGAAGTTGCAGTTTGCAAGCGCCGACAGCCTTTAGGAAGATTTTGTTTTCACGCATGCACGTTGATTCCAATTAACCAATGAATTTACCAAAATGGTTACATTTACATTAAAAAAAAAAGGAAAATGCCATCGCTACGAAAACCAAAGCCATCTTTCAAAGTGGGAAGAAAAACAAGGAAGAGATTGACAATAAAAAAATCAGCTTTCAAATTGATTGATTTTTTTTTTTAATATCAGGCATGGCAATAGATTTAATACATTTTCCAATAATTTAGATTGAAGGAATAATCAGACAGTGTTTTACATTATGTACAAAATATACACAAAATGTAGAGTACAGTGTATCATTTACAGTTCACAAAATATTTGTATACGTTACTCGCCAACATATTTACTTGGTCAAATTTCTTTGAAGGAAAAATTTAAAGATACATTTTCTTGAACAATGTAAATAGGGCTAGAATCCAAGCAGTGGTCATGAAATAAGACGTAAAAATAGATTATGAGAATTATGAACAATAACACATTGATACATTTGAAAAGGGGGGGGGATGACAATGAATTTCAGTTAAAATATGCTGGAGTTTTACAAAGTAAATGTCCTTCTGTAAAAATATTTTTATTGACCAGTATCAAAGGCATTGCTCATGAATGATCAAGATTGTTTATTTTTCTTTTCCGCTGATAAAGATTTTCTTCATATAGGGACTTAGAATTTGAAGACAAATACTGTACGTTACGGTTTAGAGGGGAAAAAATGTATTGTCTCTGACAGAGCCAGGTAACCGTGATACCTAATGAATGATTCAGAGAAATGATCCAAAACTCCAAGTCAGTAATCTACTTGACCATTACTAGATGATGGATATGCATGTCTAAGATTTGAAGAGAAAAAAAACCTCCAGGTTTAATCACTGCAAAAAGTACAAACAACACTGGGTGATTGTTAAAGGGAATATACATCATTTGCTTTTACTGTAATATTCAGAAATGGATGGAATTGGGGGGTTGGAAATATATAGCAAATATAGTTACACTGACTTTTTTGAGGTTTTGGGTTCGAAAATGCTATAAAAACCAAGAAAAACAATCATTTTCCTGTAGTCTGGTTCCCTGACTCCATATAAGAAGAAACAGAGCAGTTTACATACATTGGGGAATTGTAAGGTCAGGGAACCAGTCTAGCTGGCTCGTACCCGTTCATAGGTTTGTAATCGATTGCAAACAAGTGCGATGGTCAATTGGGGCCAGTATTTGAAAAAAAGCCAGTTTTTTCCAACGCTGATCGGCCGATCAGCGTTGGAAATTGATACAAAAATACCACTTTTCTTGAAAATGACAGTATACCAGGTGCCATGATTTTACAGGATGCTTTACACTGTCATTCACTAACAGTCCAGCAAGGTATTTCAAAATGATTTGGTAGTTTTATTTTTTGATGTTTGCAAATGTTTTATTTTCCCTTTAATGTCTGTGATCCTGGAAGGTTCTCTTAAAAAGACATCAGTTTTCCCCACATTTCCATAACAGTTTCATAATAATCTTTCATTTCCTAATACTCAGCATGGTGGGTTTAGAAGCAGTGACAGAAAATTTTAATAATGAGTCATCATCTTTCACAAGAAAAAAATAGTTATGTTGTCCATCCTATAAGTTCTATAGAATGTTACACCTGCTTTTGTTTGGTATTTATTTAAAACATTACAACATTTTGTAAATGCACATTGCACTAAATATTATATTGCTATTTAAGTACTGTATCATTGCTGGCTTCAGGATAGTGGGTTTTAGCAGAGGCGTAGCAAGGTTGTTTTTATTGGGGGAGGGTTCATGAAAAGGGCACTCGCATATCCGTGCTGAAATGTAGATGGGGCGGGGGAGGGGGGGGGGCTAAACTATCTTCAAATGGGGGCGCTGTTCAAACAGGCTGATCATGCACACTATCGGACAATAGATGACACTTTTCAGGGCGGCACAGTTGCCAAAAAAGGCACTCGTTAAAGGCTGCTTTAAAATAAGGGATTTTTTTTCATAAAAAGGCACTAAAAAACACAAGGGCACTTGTTTAACAAAAGAAATCCGCTCTTTTCAAATATTGGGGGAAAATGCTGGTGAAAAAAAGGGCACTTGAATGAAAAAGGGCAGTCGCCCCCCCCCCCTCCTTATGCCTCTGTTAAGTTACAAACAGATCAAAGTTACTATCTTGAACTTGTCACTTTGAAAACAATTGTTTACACGATATTAATAATACTTCGCAACATTCATGTTGGTTTGGTAATTAGGGTTTGGCACAGGTAAAAAAGTACCACTGGAGAACAAAGATACATGTATATTCACTTTTAAGTTTTGTTTTATGAGAATGGTTTTGGTACACAAATGACCACAGTTAAAGTAATAATAATAATAAGTTGGGAGGCTAATCATCCTTACTCCCAGCTGAGAAGCTTAATTGCGTACGTAGGACGCGGCTACAACATGGTCGAACTGCAGGCATGTCAAGGCGCCTGTAGCAACCAGCCATACGACCCATGTATGACCACGGAGCACAGCCCGAGATCCAAAGTTTTTTTAATTTTTCCAAAGGGAGGAACACAGGAGGGCCAGGATGGTTTTTTTTTCAACCCCTAACCCCCCCCCATCCCGGATCCACGCCTGTGTACATACATGTACAATGCATTAAATTCTCGTTTTCCCTACAAAATGAAATACCATGCGATGGTTCCATTTTAAAATCACTTTAGGTGCTCTCTTCAATGAATTTTCCTTTACACATGGTTTTTATTTTCCTCTTTTCTTGGGGAGGGGAGCCCCAAGCCCCCTACTGATGAAGAGGAGTCAGGTTGGCATAGCGGTACTTTCCTCGCCTTCCACCACTGTGACCCGGGTTCGAATCCCGCCTGGGCCAACATGTGGATTGGGTTTTCAGTCCCTGCCTGATTCCGTGGGTTTTCCCCAGAATATTCTCCTGGGCTTTTCCTCCCACCTCTAAAACTGCAACTTCTTCTAATTGTCTCCTCTCAGGCTTGCGAGCTACAGTGCCAAGGGCGCTTTTGAGGAATCCTTGGTTTCATTACCAGAAATGATTAATAATAATAATAATAATTATAATATTGTAAAAAACTATAGACATTGAATTATTGCCTGGATCGCCCAAATCAGGACATTTAATATCTCTTAGTTGATTTTTACTTTGTGACCAAGGCTTTAAGAAGTCTTTTTAAAAGATGATTACTTCCATTTCATTTTTTGATTTAAAGAATAAATAATGTTAAAAATGATCATTTAGTTCTATTAAAATACTACCAGAGTCGATTAAAAAGCTTTTCTTAAAAAGGCAAGATGTAAACAAAATAAGCAATGCTGCCTGCAGCTTGTAACATAAAATCAACTGAGGGCGCTGCTTCATGGGTCATACTATTGTTGACTGTCCGAGCAGTGCTCTCCTTGCCTTTGCGTCTGGCTCCCAGTGTTGGTCAGTGATGACCTGCTGTGCAGGCTCCCGTTGTTTGAGTCTGTTTGAAAGCGGCTGTCTTGATTGGCTCTTGCCGGGATCTGAGCGGTATCGGAGTCGGCCCCCAGGCCTGGGCGCGAGCTCAAAATGCCGCCTCTCCAACCCGTCCTTGTCGGCTTCGCTGTTGCTCCGTCTCAGTAAGGCGTCCGAGGCGAACACTTCCTCCTCGTCGCTTGAACCGTCCTGGAAATGATTGACGGCATTTCCGTTGCTGGCCAACTTTCGGAGCCAGATAGTGTTGTGGTTTGTTTTGTCCTCAGAGTCGTTGGCGGTGGCTGTGGCGTTGTTGCTGCCGGGTACCGGCCTACGGGGAACCGGTGAGGGTTTCAGGATGCTACTCATGCTACTTGTCTTACTGCCAGGTTGATGAACCCCTTGGAAGGCGCCCTGGAAAATACGAGCCCGACGCAGCAGAGCTGGAGACGCGAATTCTGCAAATAAAATTGACACACACAAGTCTCAATTTTACTACATTCAAAAATCATGAGTGACTTTAACTCGCATCTTTAAACGGATCAGTTGTTTCAGAGGAATGACATTCAATGAGCTGTGGGTAGAATTGCCGAGAGGAATATCAGATGAAAAGAAATGTTACAGACAGGATGTGAATTAATTTAAAAGTAACCGGGTCTCTCTAAAAAAAATTTGGGTCCACCTGTTTTACTGCCCAAACTACCTTCAAGTATCATTAAGAATGAAGTCATTCTTAATGATACTTGAATGGTACATAACAAAGCACCAGGGTAACAGGGACCCAAAAAAATGTAACACTGTGATCCCTACATTTATAGAATGACTCACAGGGGCATAAATTTGGAGGGGGGGGGGCATATATATATCCCTCCTTTTGTTGATAAGGAGGGAGGGCCACTTTATAATCCCCCCCCCACTTTCTTGTAGGGAAAAAAATTCAGATTTTGAGGTATGTTTGGAACGTTTCAACAACCAAAATGTATTAAAAAGCACTGAAAACAGAGGAAAAGTATGAAACTTTAAATGTGCCGTTTGGATGTTATGGCACGTTAGTATGTGTGTACATCTGTATCATGAACAGCGCCCCTAGTGCCCTACCCACCCTCACCCCCCACCTGTGGCGTGTGGACAGCCCCCCCCCCCATGAAACCTTGTCCCCCCCCAGTCGCCCCCCACCCCCTAAAAAACTTGTGGATGTCCATAGCCGGGCTATTTTTGAATTTTGGTTCCCCCCCCCCCACTTTTTGACACGGATTACACCACTGATAACTCAACCATCCCCAGCTAAAGTGATGAAAAGGCCAATCCCAGAAATGCAGCTACGTGTACAGCTTAAGTTGACATTTCTGGAGTTCAATACGCATGTTTTGTAATAATGCCTTGACTTGAGTAATCAATTTTTATGGGGTAAACACTTGCAAAATGAATTACACAGTTTGCTGGCATAGCCGCGTTATCACTGGCCCGTAAATCAGACCTAATGTTCCATTTTTTCATTAGCTAGCGCTGTAAGACATGAAATGTGTCCATGCGGAACTGATGTCAATGACCGGTGATCCATTACTGAGAAGCCTAACCTGTATTCATCTCACAAGTGAGAGACTCAAAGCATTCTTGAGATTGAAACAGAGCTAGAGTTCCCTTTTTTCATTAGTGCTGCAAGACATTAAATGTGTGTCTGTGGCACGGTGATCTGTCAACTGAGAATTCCAATTAGCGGTGTTCTGCTGACAATTTGAAACATTATGGCACCTAGGGGTTGATGTTAAGTTTGTGTTGCTTGGCTGCCATTCAAGGCGGGTACTGGGGAAGAACAGAACATTTGTAATTTAGAAAAAAATTGTTATCTGCGTCCCGCCCGTAGCTGGTTTTAAATGTACTTGTTTTTATTTGGGGACGAAAAAAGTGTAAGGGAGGACAAATGATATGATATCCCCCCCCCCCACCAACTTTAAAAAGTAGGGGGGATGTCCCCCTGTTCCCCACCGATCAAAGCCCATGCTTTCTTTTAAAGCCATTGTAAAGACTGTACGCTGTTCCACATCATGAAACTAGAGTAGAAGGCAAACCCTCCTCAAAAAGTCATTGGAAATATCATTAACCCTGTTGTTTAGTGTGCACTCATATTCTATGCACTGTCTAATTTTAAAATTCATAAAATTGTTAGACAATGATCAATGCAATTCAAAACTAGTTTTCAGGATGCCATATACAAGAAGTACCAATGGTACAACCCACGGCGGTTCCACGAACCGTACAACCGCGAATTTTGCCAGGCAATGGGGCGTGATCTAATATGCAAATTAGACGCATGCGCATCAGTGTCACAAAGCTGCAGGTGTTCCATAGAAACTCACTGGCAAAGCTGTGATACACGCGCGGCATGGAACAGTATAATACAACCCGAGTAAAGTGCCCACCAACCAACCAACCCACCAACCCACAAACATATTAAAGCAGCTAAAGCCGACAGCGTGTTTCACACCACCGTGGGAAAAAGCACGGACAGTGATACCAGGTGAAATTTGTAATATCTCAATGGTATAACTATAAATTCCCCCCTCAAAAACGTTCCACCAAAGGGTCAAATTAGACACAATGCTGCTTGGACAAAAATGTCCTGGAACTACCAATTTTGAGCTGTTAGGCCCAAAAAAAAAATAAGTCGGTCTCTGGTCAGCGCACGCGTCGATTTTAATCATGCGCGTCAATCTTTTTTATGTCCATGAGGACACCAAAAAAGCAAAATAGTACCCCACCTTGTCTGTACATCCAAGCTTGAAGAAAAAAACAAAAAAAAACAAAAAAAAAAAGCCGCGTCCCCGCGTCAATTCTGGAACTTTGGTCTGACCAGAGACCGAATAATTTTTTTTTTTTTTTGGCCTTACATACAAATTTTTTTTTTTTACACCCGAGTACATGGCAGATTATAAAGGAATATAGGATCATTTGCTTTAGATGCATTTTGTTCATTTCCAATAATAACACCACTCAAAATCCAAAGAAGAATGTTCCAAACCTAACCTGTTGAAGTTTCAGTGCAGTGGATATTACACATTTTGAGAAAACAGTGAAAACCCATTCGCAACCTTTTGATCACGAAATACAATTTTGCCTACAGAACTGTCTATTTCCAAAAATCAGTCAATTGACTGATTATCGGAAATCACCTACATTTCTTGATTTCTTCTAAATGACAGCAGGCCATTGCCAGATGGAATGATTTCACGGGATGTTTAGCACCAGATGATCTTTAATCCAAGCGATCCAAGTAAGCCGGGTTTTAATAATAATTTGGTAATACTTTAAAGATAATGCAAATGGGATATATGCCTTTAACCCTCCTCTTGCTTAAGAGGTCACCAATGGTCAAAATGTTCTTCCTCACCTCCTGGCCCTCTGTGATGGCCTCGATGTTGTCTTAAGACGCTAATTACCCAGAAACAGCCTAAGCTGTCACATACCAGAAATGCTCCTGTCTTAAACAGCTGGCTTACACACAACGCAAATCCTGCCAATCCAACCAATCAGGGGGGTGCGTGCCTCACAGCGGGGCGCCAGTGACAGACTGGTGTCCATATCACACATGTGTATTTATATTTAGGCTCCTGCAATTAGCAGCTATGCCCAACTGTGAAGGTCGGCAGTTATGTGACCTTACCTGTATTGGAGGTTGAAGGACTTTTATCAGTTTTATAAAATATGATTGGTATACATGTACCAAACTATGAGAGTTATGCCAATTAATCAGATTTACAATGTAAGCTGCAATCAGGACAAATTTAACATCATTATGACCAAGCTAGGGCTGTCCCCAATATACCGACTATTCAAATATTCGATCACCAACCGAATATTCAAATAGCTTTTGCCAGGTTGAATATTCAAAATGATGCACGTGCACACACGACTGTGGTGTTATTTTAATCTTCTTTTTTTTTATTGTCAGATGCCACTACGGTAACTTTTTTGTCCGACACCTATTTATTGGTCCCATTCTTTCAGCTGGTCAAAGTCTCTTAACAGTTATCCAGTACTGATGGCCCATTATAACCATCGCCGCATTTAAATTTGAACAGCGCGCTTTGTATGCAACTTTTGACCAGCCAGGAAGGCAGCTGCAGCTGGCGTGTGTAAAACTTGATCGGCAAGTTTCAAATATTTGAATATTCGGTCACACGCACTTTCGAATAATCGACGATTATTCGAAAGTGCGCTTGACCAAATAAAATTCAAATACTAAATTATTCGAACACGGACAGCCCTAGGCCAAGCAACAAAACCTCTCATCATTTTTCATGTCGGAGTTATTTGAAGTACATGTATAATGACCTTTGCAACTTTACTTTGACCTTGAATTTAACCTTGTGGATCAAGTGACCTTGAGACGAACTTGGATGAAAATTAAACCCCAAACATGTTTTCTACAAAATATCCAAAAATTGGGGGTACAATAATTTTGGTTTGGTTTCTAGCTCATCTCAAAGTTGGCACATGTGTTGCAAAATGTGATATCCCTATGCAGTGTACTTGTGGATTTAATTAGGGACTTTTTTTGTCCCTGCAGTGTCGGTACAAGTGGATTTAAATCAGGGATTTTTTTGTCCCTGAAATGTGTTCCGATATTCTTTACAGTGGATCAGCACTGATCTTATGAGGTGCCAGGATTAGCGATGAAACTCACTAAAAGAAAAACAATTAAGGTAATAGTTTCTGAAATTTAATGACAAAGGAATTCAAAAGAAAGAAAAGTTGGTAACTTCCTAGAAATACAGATTAAAACCCTTCACAACTCAAATAATTAAAAAATGTGCAATAAAATTGGTCATTATAAGCATGTACCAGTGCATGATGAATACAAACAAACAACAGGGGGGGGGGGAAGAGAAATTCAAAGAATTAAGAGAGACCTAACGAATCCATCTGCAAGATTAGTCCGGTAATTTCGACATTCATCGTATTGCAGCTAATCAATCATCAATCGTAAAACAGTCCATCCGAAACGGATCAAAAAGGCTTTCAAAAGTGTCAAATTAAGGTAACATTAGACTCCTGAACATTTTATGTCAGATTAACTACATGATTACAGGAAATTGACTCTGTCTTTTTTTAGTTTGTTTTAATGAATGTTGTGGGCTCAGGAAGATAGATACATAAGCTATGTGGTGAAAGCTTGATGAACAGCAAAAGGCAATTGGAAAAAAGATTCCACAGTGCACGAGTGGCCACTGACCTGGAGTGGCATGTTTCAGAGATACACATAACATGTAATACCTGCTAAATGTGCAAACTTTGGAGTTTTCCGCACAGTGGCATAACTTTAGGCCTTTTCACACAACAGCTTCTCAACCCAGCAACTCAACTCTGAATGAACCCAGGGCCGCCCGCAATTTTTATTCTCCCAAACGACATCCACATATGGGGCCAAGTTCGCGCAAGGACTATAGTTGACCAATGGTTAACTAACGTTTGCCCGAACTCTGTCTAGTCGACGGTGGTTGACTAGGCTAGTCGACTATTTGGAACCAGCCTACTGGGGTTGGTTGCTTCGCTGGTAACCAATAGCAGAGAGCCAGGATCCAGAAGTTTTGCGATGACATTTTGACCAGCGTTTGACTAGAGACGTTCGCACAGGTACGTCACAAATCAACCACTAGTCGACTAATGGTCCTTGCCCGAACTTGGCCTGGGAGTACGCTATTTCGTTTTGGACTTAACTTTATAAAAACATGAGAAGAAAATATAAAATTAGGAAATAAAAGTGAATTTGAACGTTATGAAATTCGGAAATAAAAGGAAAAAAATCCGGGTGCAAAACCGAGATTCGAACCCGCAACCTCGCGGTGCAAAACCCTAACCTCTATCGGCTGAGCTGTCGCACTGCTCGCCAAAACGCGGTGGGAAACAAATAATTATATACCTGCATGCATTTCATAAAAGTATCGTAGAGGGCGCTAAACAACCATGTATGCGGGTGTCGTTTGGGAGAAAAAAATTTGCGGGCCGCTCTGGGTTGAGTTTTTTTTAGTTTTCAACCCCATGTTCAACCCTCAACGTTTCACACTTATTTTGTGCAAACCAAGCTAATTTTTCGCTCGGTTACTACTGTTGTGAACACTGGCGAGAACTTCGACCCCGGTTAAAAATCTCAAACCTGGTCTGAAGCAGGGTTGAGTTCAACCCGGGGTGAAATCAATCTCAGGGTTGATGCAGGTTTGGCGTATGGTTAAAAATGTTCAAGTGTGAATTGCTGCATGGTTTCAACCCCGCATCAACCTCGAGATTTGTCTAGTATGGCAGCATTTTTTTGAGGGGGGGGGGGGGGGGGCTGGTGGGCAGGTCACAACTGGAGGCCTGTGCCTAATTGAACCCCCCCTTCCTAGAATTTTGGGGGAGACATATTTGAGCTTTTTATTGTTACAAAAAAAACATTCAGTCCCCCTCTAGAGAAAATGGACTTGGGTCCATATTGGATCCAATGGAATGCGCCATGGACAGATAGTAATTTGAGAATAAGACACATTGAACAGCACAATGCATACATGCACTGTCCCATCATGGAGGAATACAAATTGTCCCATGCAAATCAGGACGCAATCTTTCAGTTCATAGAATGTGCTTCATAACAAGATTTGATTGAGCGCATCCTTTGCTGTTGTTTGGGCAAATATTTGCCAACGGTCGCCCAATATCCGACCAGAATTTCCAATCTCTATGGCAATTCACCGTCTCTTCCATCGTGCATGTCTATAGAATGTTGAAAGGCAAATGCCCGGCACTGAATCCTTATTCTGCCTTTGTAATTAAATAGTTATCGCAATATTTATGCCAATGTCTTTGAACCAATACAGCTGACAGTTGCCCAGAGGGATGAAAATATTTTGCATAATTGATAGCAGCTGGCACCAGGTGCTTTCAATGTGAAAGTATCACCATCCACAACCTTGACCAATTCAGACATAATTAAATCACAGGATTTCAGACAAACCCAGGTGAAAAAGTAGAACGGTTGGATCAAAATTTTCCCCCAAAAGGACAAAAGTAGGACTTTAGAGGACAAAATCAGGATGTAGGAGCCTGCGAGCTCTCATGAATAATTTTTGTTGATACTCAACCATGTCCACAGCATCATAAGCCTCATTTGGCTATTCTACTCAAAACACTTGTGCTCCATCCTCAACTAAGCTCTTCGATACGAAGAACAGTTGCAGTGCTGCGCCCAAGCCCTTCATTGTGTGATTTATATGACAGCATGTACGGTAAGGCTAGGTTCACACATCCCTGATTTTAAGCCGAATCGCCTTGAAGAGCAATTCTTGATTAAATCGGGGATGGTTCTTGGCTGCCTCGGGATGATTCTGTTTGCTCGGTGAAAGATCGTGAAAGATCGGGAAGCACTATCTATCTATACAACCATCCTTTAAAATTTGGGCATTCTGTGCTATTCTTGCGAGAACCATGCGATAGTCAATTTCGGGGGCCAAATTTTGTCTCAGAAAAATCGAGCACATTGAAGACTAGTTGTGATCCAGCGGCACACTGGTTAACATTCTGGGGACGAGTAAGAAACAGCATTTGTGTATTGATGCCGTGCTTATTATGTACCACACACACACAACGTGTACGGTGCATTGAATAGAAACGACTTGAAATAGTAAGTTTAAGGGTATTCTACAAACTGTCTGTTGTGTCTGGGAACGGTAAGACATTAGGTTTGTTCCCTTTCACTCAGACCTTTGAAATAGGATAAGAAAACAATCCAAAACATGAAGGATTTCAGGCCGTAATGCCCCTTTACATGGGCGTCGCCAATATTTTTTCCGGGGGGGGGGGGGGCAAAGCACATTTTCCCCAAAATTCCTTAACTTTTTCAACATATCTTCTCAATTTATCATTTTTCCGAGTGTTGGCAGGGGAACATTTGCCCTCCCCCCCCCATCCCCATCAAATTAACAGCAATATGGCTTGCACCTCTTTTCCCTTTTGTTTTTTGTGTTTTTGATTCCCCTTTTTCCGCGTGTAATTGGCTTTACGTTGTGCGACGCCCATGCCCCTTTCACCAGAAGAGAACACTGTTTTTCCTTTGTGTTTACTGAAACACAATTTAATGCCCAAAGCGTAAATTTGCTTCAGGGCCATACTGCACATTTGTACGCACATGTCGCCTTACGATAAATGATCCAATTACCGACTGAGTGAAAGAAAGACAAAGGCTGTAATTTGGGACAGTCCCGCACAACAACTTAATTAGTCCATTCTGAGAATTGCTTCATGCAATTAAGGATACATGTATCGCGATGAAAGTAAAAATGAAAAGAATCTATCACAGGGTGGCGTGACAGTAACGACAGCAGGAATAGGCCATGCATATGACATGAATTATGTGTGTAGCAGGACTCTGAGGATACATAATTGACACTATATGCTACGGGTAATAAATTTAACACACAAGCATGTACTAGCATGTTTGTTTATGGTGTAAATTAAGGATTTTGTATTGTTCCTCATCCCTTTTCCTTTGTTTAGGCATGGAGGAATAAGAACATTCCTCCATGGTTTAGGCCTATACTTTAACTTTTTCACAACAGCTCTCATTGGTTTTGTACACGTTTTCTAACAAAGGAGTCCTCGATTTGGTTCCTGTCCTCAATTCATTGATGATGTTGCATGTGTCACGTGTGTGTCCTCGATTTACACGATAAACCTATTCATACACTTTTGTTTTACTATACTCGAGGACAATGCTTTGTGATTCCCTTTGTCCCTGTAATATAACACTCTTCCCTAGACTAAGCACACAAACTTACTACAGAAGACCGCTTCCAACAAAAGACCCAACTCCCGAGGACTGAAGAGATCTGTTGTTCTCCCTTTGTGTGTCGGTCCTTGACACTTATGTAGAACACGTACACACAATTGTGCACAAAATGTACATGACTACATGTGTACTACATGTACATATACATATGAGCTTCTAAAACTAATACTTCACAATGAAAGGTGTCTTTAATAAGTCTTTTTTTGCAATTACATGCACATGAAACAGATATAAGCAGCAGCAAAAAATCTATTCACACTAACTCTGTCGACCAAAAATGAAAGAATCCGAAACGTCTTTGGCAT
Source organism: Patiria pectinifera (assembly GCA_029964075.1). Lineage (NCBI taxonomy): Eukaryota > Metazoa > Echinodermata > Asteroidea > Valvatida > Asterinidae > Patiria > Patiria pectinifera. The sequence continues at coordinate 23,376,631 of CM057147.1, read as the reverse complement.
CCTTTCTTCTTCATGATGTGATGTGAAGCCAGTATCCTTTTTTTTCAAAAAAAAAAAATATATCAGACATGCAACTGGGAATTTAGGAAAAACGAGGGAACTCCAAACCACACAAAACTTTGTACAGTATTTTTCAATTTGTAATGCCATTCGTGATAAGTAAAAAATTAGGAAATCAGCAGATCCGAGGAAAAAGTTGCATGCCTGATATATAGACACAAGCAAGCCAACTTGTTATTTGCTGAAGTTGTATTTGTGATGAGCCTGAGTGTGAGTTTATGCAGGTACATGGACATGTAGTAGTCGAGTATGAGTGCAAAAGTACCCCCACAATGGTTACAATGGGTGCATTTGAGTTGCTCAACCAGACCAACTCAGGTAAAGGCAGACGGGTAAACCACGACAGCTGGGCTAATCAAACGCTAAACCGCGATCGGGCCATCACGATCCTCACGTGACGCACGTAGCCGTGGCCGTAGCCACTGACAAAACGCCCCTTTCGTTCCGGGTCTCCGTTTGAGATGGACTGCTTTTCAGTCAATTGCAAAACTCACAAAAGTTGGGCTGGAATTATAGCCTGAAATGTTGCAATTATCTCAATAAATGACTACGGTAACCTTTAGACTTCAAATTAAGTTAATTTTTAAGTCCACTTGAAATTCCCGCTGTCTGGCCGTCATATTTGTCCATTTTTAGGGAGTTCAACACATGCATGTGACGTATTTCCACCACTGACTCTGCTCCAGGAGGAGGGTTCATGTTGGAGGGTTTATGTTATGCTGGTTTTTTTTTAATATCACAGGCAGAAGAGAAAAAGGGACTCGCACTACATTAGTACTGAGTATATAACACATATAACAAGCTTGCAGAAAAACCAAAATATTATCGTTTTAACAGAAGACACTTTTTTATGAACTGTTAAAAACCCCGCCCAAAAAGAGCCATTTCTTTTGCAACTGAACAAAAACAGTACAGCCCATGCAACAATTTCTAGAATTAATCAAAAATGGTCCACCCTTTCCCACAAATTGGGGAAAGTCCCTCGCAGAAACGGCGATCATCATCAATTCAAGGAAACCACTTTAGTATTATTACTACGTCGCTCCCGCTAAATTGCATGGTACACAACTCCCAGTGAAATCCTGTCTCGTTAACGAGGGACAGGCCCTTCAAAACACCAAGCTCGTTGATGCAGAGAAATGAGCGGCACTTGAAACAAATTGTTACGGCAAATAATGCACGGCACGAGATTAGGCCCCAATAATGCTGCTGGTTAATGACTCTTTCATGGAAAAAAAACCCGGGTTGACAAGCTAGAAATGTATACAAAAAATATGCTATATGGAAAAAGGAAGGCCGGTAAAAACCTTTCTGTAAAAATGGACAACAGTGACAATGCATGTTGCATGAAACTTTGACAGCTGTCCCACAAGGCTGCAGATGGTTTAGTGGGGCAGATAGGGGAACTATTTGGGGGACATGTGCCTTTGATAATACAACTGAGCAATGCATTTGACACACAGTCAGAGTTGTCTTGAGAAAGATATTTGGCTATCGCAGATTTGTCCTTTGAAAAAATATAGGTATAGAATAACTAGCAATTTTCAAAATGTTCAAAATGGCTGCCATTGCCCGTTATTCTACCTTTTTCACAGGACAAAACTTTTTTAACGAACGAAAGCTGCATTAGTGGGGAGGTGCTACAAAAGCTTAGGGTGGGGGTGCGTTCTACAAGAAGCCGGAAAGGGTTTGCAAAACTGCCACAATTTACCGTCAATTTCAAAATTTAGGGACTTAGCACCTTTATCCCCTGTAATGCCGTGTGCTGACTTTCTGCCCTGCTGGCCCCGGCACACTTGGCTACAGCACGGACTTTGTCTGCATGCTAGTCCTTTGGTCACTATACTCAGTTGAGTCCTATGAAAACAAAAATAATGGCATGATGTGAACCATAGTTGTAACAAAGTCATCACAAGCCAATCACATGTCATTTTGTTCCCAGATCAAGTGAAAAGCTGTTGCAATGATTATGATCGGTGGCAATGGTAGTGGGTGCGCATTTACGGTTAGTATCAGTGTGTCAATACAGCAAGATACAAGCACGGTGACCGTAAGGTCAGAGCCAAATTCTGCTAAATGCACATCAAAAATCTGTCAGATTTATCAAAAATCTGCCAAATTCCCCGGAATTATTCGAAATACACTATAAACACTTAAACTCACATGCAGATTGGTAGTATTGCCTTAATTAAGGTTCAAATTACATTATAAACAATCTATAGTCACATAAAGATGTTATGATATTGGTAAATTTCGGGCAAAACGTGGATCCGGCCACGACGAAGTCCGTTTCCCAGTAAAGCTCAGCACCTAGACCAGCCAACCTGCCCCATTATGCAAGGGTTTGTTTGAAAGGATTGAAGCTTTTTTAAAACAAATGTAGGCCTACACTGTTTTGTTCAAATTTGCTGTTTTTCTGTCAAATAACCATTTTTGCAGAAATCTGCCAGAAATCTGCCAAAAAAATCCACTCTGTCAAATTTTCTGTCAAACTCGTTTTTTTTTACAAATTTTCTGTCAAAGTTAGCCGAAAATCAGCTAAAACGGTCACCCTGGATACAAGTGTGTACAGTGAGCTAGTAGCTTTACGGTGCAAACTGCAACTTTCGCGAGTGTCATAAACGTGAAACATGTTTTGTTTTCCGATGTTGCCTGGTTTTCATTTTGAAAATTCCCCACGAACGACATTCAAAACCTTTCTCTTTCATTGTCTGAGAAGTTACTTAGTCATTTGTACAGTTGGTTACGTGTTCCGGATCCCATAATCTGGAACCGGTTCCTGACAACAACGGTCGGGTACTCGGTTCGGATGCACAGCCATTTAGGCAATGGTATTCATATGTCAAATATTTTCCATCCCCCGTTATATGACCGTACTTGTGATATATTAATTGTGATTGACTCCATTACAACAACCGAAACAGTACTTGTGTTAAACACACCCAAAACAAAATCAAAAAACAAAAAGGGCAAGTAACACCTCTTAGAACTAAATGCACTGAATCAGGAGTTTCAATGAGAATGGTTCAAAACTAACAGAAACAATAAGACGGTTCATTATTCCAGCTGTGCATGTATGGCCCAACTTTTGTGTGAACAAAAGTTCCCACATTCTTTTAGAAAACATGAACAATTGCAGAATGCAGATTTGGTTAGCCATATCCCCATAGAATCGCGTGTGCATTTATCTGCCGCACTTATCCGGAAGTCAATATCATGGAATCTTGTTTACACAAGCGTAGTTGGAATACATATTTAGCTCATTCATAATCACTTTTCCGTCTTCCAAGAAAATATCGAAGCCATTCAAGCCAATTAGGCAGCTTTTTATTTATCCAACGCCAGCCAAATATTCCTCCCTTTCAACAACAAAAAATTACAACTCTCTCATCCATCTCCAACATCTCAAACACTTTCCATCATAAAACCAGACACACACTTTATTGCAGAATTCCCTTGGGTGGTTTTGACGTCCCAGATAATATGGATTATTTTACAGATGCCTCGGAAGCAAAGTTTACCCAGCTGACAAAAATATTCCAGCTGGACCTAGCCCTCAGTGCACTGACATCTCTGCACTTTTATCAATGATCTGAAACGTGGACTCACACGTTCAACTTGATCTCGTATTTAATGACCCAGATTCAAGTAAAAACTGCAGTGACAATGATTCAGACTCAAGAGTCCAGACTTCAAAACTGACTAGTGTATGATTTCAAAATTTAAAATCTAACAGTAAACATGGACACAAAATAAGTCAATGCCAGGTTAATCCCAACCAATAGAATAATCCATGATCACAGTATGCACACGAGGCCCCCATCAATGGTGAAAGCATTGCGCCAACTATTGTACATGAAGCGGCCCCCTTGACTATCTGAACAATAGCTAGCGCGTTGCTTACAATCGGTTTATACTTCATGCGAATGCCAATGCGAAGTGAATTGATGTCATGAAACGTTCGCTGCGAAATTCCCCAGAGTTGACGTATGTTCAACTATTACGAATTCGCAGCGCGAATACTTGCCATGACGTCACAAAGTCACGCTTGCTTTCGCTTTCGCTCCGAGTATAAACCGGGCAGGAGGCCTTTGTGATACAAGTGATAGCATTTAAGGGATTGTTCTATATTTGCTGAGAAGTTTGTGCAGAGACTTCTTTTGTTGTACTACTTATTAGCAAATGCTGGCATGCATTTGTGACTGGTTACTGAAGTCGTCTTTGTGAAATACGGTAGAATAAGGTTAGTAGCAGGAAAAAGCACTTGGCATAGGTTGTGGAACTAAATAAAGCATTAAGGAGGGCCTAGGCCTATTTGTATGGACAATTTGCATAATTTCTGCGCTTTATTCATTAATTAATTAATACTTTATACCAAGTACTGGTAGCACATGCACCAGTATACAAATATTGAATGCTTCGAGTGGTGTAGTAAAACTAGCCTCCCGAGGTGATCCATGGACCATTCTATTTTCCCGAGGCGAAGCCGAGGGAAAATAGAATGGTCCATGGATCACCGAGGGAGGCTAGTTTTACTTCACCACGAGATAAAGCATTCAATATTTGTTTTATAACACTTCACCCACAGATTTTGCTTGATTTTAATATTTTTAATTATTTAAATCTGAACACAGTTGAAATAAACTTCAATTTCAATACAAAATTGGTGGAAAATGTATTTTTCTCTTAAAAACTACCCCTTCACGAAATGTTTGAACCCAAGTCTGCGGCGCGCTCTCTTTGGAATACGCGCTACGCACAACGTGCAACGCGCACACCAGCATGCATCTGCACACAAATACCGCGCCGTGGAAATAGTACTTTGGTTGCTATGCGCATAGTACTTTTGTTGCTATGCGCATAGTACTTTTGGCCATGCACAGAAAGATAGCAAAATTAGAAAGTAACATGTGACTCGCTCTCGGCCAATCAAGACACAGAATCTGTGGGTGAGGTGTTATAACAACTACCGGTAAATGAAGCTGTTTTTTTGAAGCAGATGCGCCCTGCAAAAAGCTGTAAATAAGTAATAACCATATGCAGGAGTAGTATGAGACATTTTATCATAAAGCGCGTGGGGAGAGCAGGGGATGAAATAATAATTTTGAAAAGGTAATCAAATGTGATTGATTTTCCTCATGTGTCGAGATTTTTAGAAATGCATACAAATTTTAATGGGGTTCTCAAAGAAATCTTCAAATGAAATTCAACGATTTTTCCATGACATTTCCAGGACAAAAATGAGGCTTTCCATGACCAATTCCTACGCTGTTTTTGGCATTTTACAATACATTGGCCAGTAATCACAATCAGGCAAGGGACACCACTCCCTTTAAGTATTCCAGTTTGACACAAGACCAGCATCACATACACATCATGATGCAGCATTAGAGGGCCATGCAATTGTGTCCCATTTCACCTATTTTAAATTTTTGTTTTGCCATTTTCAAGGAGTATTTTGGTGCCTTTTTGGTTTTTACAATGCACGCTATTGCAAATTTCCATCTTCATGCTTAACTGTGATGTCATTCCGGACAGAAACCTCAACTTTACAGTTATTTCAGCACAAAAACTTGATAGAATTTTGGATATTTTGCTGTTGTGAATTTTCTTTTCCTTGGTGGTTTGTTGTCGTGTCAGTACACTGCAGTAAGCCAATGAGCAAACTATTCTCACAAATGTTTTCAATTAGCAAAGTTTGGGGTTCACAATTTGAACAGAAAACCCCTAAACTGCACAGTGTCTTCCTGAAATGACATCACAGCAACAGTGCCCTCAGTTGTCCGGAAAAGCATGGACAATTTTAAATGGTTTAAACCAACCAAATCATAAAAATTACAAAAAAAATTATAAATTAACTCCCTTTGACACCATCTGCACACCTAAACAACATTTATGAAGAAATTTTGGAATATTCCTGAACATGCATGGGTCCCGTCATTCCAGTAAATTGAGCTATAAAAAGATCAATTACTGTGATTGCCCAAATCCCCATAAAACGCTAAAATGGATGTGAAAACAGTTGTTTGAGTTGTTGCAGGAGCATTGATGCAAAATGCCGGGGTTCGGTAAAGTCATTATAAATGATTGCCAGGACAAAGCTGCTCAGCCAATGTGGCGCCATTACAAATGCCGGCTATGCGCGCCCACTACAACCCTTGCTTTATGCTACGACAGAGCCTTTTCTCATCAAATTGAATATGTGATGGCTGAGTACCGAGAACCACTTTTGTTTACGACGATGTGACATCTGGGACCTGGATGTTTGTACCCTTGGGGTGAGGACAGAATGGCATTAACAGGGACAGCGGCTGTTAAACTGCGAATGTGCGATTTCTGTGTTATAGTTTTTGTGCATCTCAAGGGATTAATTTCCTTGGTTAATAAGCGGCTACATGATCTTGTGCAGCAATGGATCTGACTGAAACATTGTGTAGGATTGGGGGAAAGGACAGGGCATACATGTAACTCTGAACCATTAGGGGGGGGGAGACCCACGTGTTGCACAGAGAGGGGTTTGACGTTTTCTTCTGTATTCTGGGGCACCTTTCAGCAGATTTCATGAGTGACATTTTTGATTTGATGACACTTTTAGTCCTTTATTGACTTTATTTCATTATTTTTTAAGTTCCACTAATTTTGTTTTAGATTTCATCATTGCCAAGAGAAATAAGATTCAATGCATTTTAAAGAAAAAAAAATCAGGTTCAATAAACTTTTTTTGTGATGATGCATAAAGGCCAACAAAACAAAGTTTTGAAGTCACTGGTATGTCATTTTCTTTTTCTCCTTTTGGAAGGCTTCTCAATAAATCTGACACATATTTTAGACATAGATTACACATAACAGTGTATATGAAAGGGAAATGCTCGAATTCTTCAGGTATCTGAGGGAATTTGAATCAAGTGAACCAAAACCATATGTGACCCCCCTCCACTAAAAAAGGAGTAAGATCGCACTGTGTTTTATCATTTAATGGCCCGCTCAATGTGAGGGGGGGTGAACATTTCGTCAAAATGTGATTTTCATTCTTTGTCATGAATGGCATCTTTATTACCTAAAGTTCATTCACAGAAATGCTGATTTTGATGAATAAAGTGAAAAAAACAAAAACAATTTTGAGTGCTGATCGTGCCCAAAGCTACAACAGTGCCAGCTATTTTAACGTCTGTCTTCTCAGTTGTGTAATTCAAACTACCGGTACAAGGTAGCAATTAATATGCAAATACCTCATATATCCAGAACGGGATTATATACCAAATGAAAGCTTATAAGTTGCGGGCTTTCCAACCACAACTCAATTTCACTTGTTTGCTACATAATACCCTCTTTTATGGAGCGGGTCACACATTACATCAAGCCAAAGGTGCCTGCACTGTTGCCTGGTTGATAACATCATGGAATCGTTATTGTTTCATGGTCGAGTACGATCGTCATTTATCACTCAACTCACATGGGAGGCCATTTACACGGGGGAAAAAAAAGACATCCGTTTCCCCACAGAGAAGGATCTTAAAAGGATAGTTCATGGTCAAATTATTCACTAGGCAGTGACGAGAAAGGGGAAGTAGAAGCAGGAAAGACAAGCCAAAAACAACACTCCTTCATGAAGTGAACTATCAAGTCTAGTTTCACAAAGCTTCATATTAATATCAGGAAAAAAATAGGTTTCAATCTTTTCAAATAGATGTAAGCCAGTTTCACATGAGCATATTTTCAGTCTGTTTCATCATGGGCATCGCGAGGGGTCGGCAAGGGCCTTCCCCCAGAAAAGCACACACACACACACACACAAATCAGGGGAAACAAAGGGGCAAAACCAAAAGTAAAAGAGGCGCAGAGTCATTTGGCTGTTAATTTAATAGAATAGGGAGGGGGCAAAGGTCCCTTCCAACCCTCGAAAAATGATAAATCAAGAATATGCCAGGAAAGTACAGGGATTTCGAGGGAAAATGTGCATTGCCCCCCTGTCTAGAAAAAATCCTGGCGATGCCCATGCGTTTCATATTTGTTGTGCTGTTAGGCAACAAATTAAGCAACTACATGTAACTAGTGAAACATCACAAAATGTAGTAAATCAACGCAGCATCTAAGACAAGAAACACTTTCCCTACACCCCCATGAATTCAGGATCTCCAAAAATGTAGTCTAACGAATGGTTAACAGTAACAGCTGCATCTCTCAAAAAAATGTATTATGCTGCGATGTAATTCTACAACTTGTTAACACCAATTTATGTATGGTTCTTTTCTGATACATCTAGATACACATTTAATTACAGTAGTGGAGCAAGAAGCATCATAGATATGACAGATCATGCGCTATATGTACATATTGAGTAATAAAACATTTATGATTGCTTTGAGGAATGGGGGGGGGAGGGCGTGTGGGGGGGGGGGAGGCGTTGGTGGGGGCACACATTAGGGGGAGGGAGGGTGAAAGTTGTAAATGATTGAAAACAATCTCTGGTATACCCCATACCTCATTAACTACATGTGTATTAACTTCACCTAACAGTAACATATTTTAACAACAGTCACTTAAATATATAGCAGCAGTTTTGATTTTCCGAGCTATGTGAAATTTCAAGAATTGCAGTCACTGTATGCATGGAGGAAGGAATAGAAGCATTAAAGATATAAAGTTGAAGGTGCGACATGTCCTTGCCACAGATAACACCAACCAATGATTTGCCACCACTTTCTGCACAGGTTGCTGCATGCATGCCGTTTGCTTGCAATGATTTTTCAGGCATTTCGCATGTCACCTGTTCCTTTGGAAAAGCATGCAAAATCTGGGTCATCCTTTAAATTTGGGGTCCACATTTTTGCCTGTCCCTGTTACATCTGACATCTATGATTTTATAATTCTGATGCACTCCTTAATGTGGTCGTCCTCCAAGAGTGACTATGAATAGCGAACTATACATTGTACCTACCAACAAATAAAAAATTGTTGGAAGTCATTGTCAATGATCCTTGGATGGAAATTATCAAGTTCGGAGGTAACATGGACAGGAAAATGTCCCACTTTGGACCCTATATTTATAGAATGACCATAGGATGGAACTTTGCGGAAAGCAATGGAGTAGTGCAAATGAATGGAGTACGCGCACGTGTTGGTTCACGGGTTGAATCACGCGCTAATGTCTTTCACACACATTTTGTGCGCGTGACGTATTCACCTGGGTACTCCATAATGCAGATGATAAGACTACAAGCGATGCAGGAAATTTCCCAAGCTAAATGACCTGTGAGATTTAAAGACGACACTGCTTTGTTTAAACATGTGCTTTCTTATGGAAACCAGGTCGAGATGATGTCCTTTTGTCTCCACCTGGCTTCCTTAAGACAGTACATCAGGGTTCGACCTTAACTTTTTGGTTCACTAGCCAGCCGGGCTACTGAAACAGACTCTTAACTAGCCCGCAGGCATTTTCACTAGCCCACATTTTTGTTCTTATCTCAAATACAAAATGGTGTAAATTAATTCAAAAGGCTCAAAATTAATTCTGAGGCAATTTTGTCAGTGTTTTTGATTAACAGATCTAGTAATTTAACCCTTTCACAGTATTTCAAATAAAAGTGTGACAAAAGCATATCTCAGGTCTATTGTACATAAAAAAGCTACATTTCCAATGATATTGCTCTTTTACAATGACATTCAAGCTCAACAATTGGAGAGGATTAATTCATTCCAGCCCCCATAGCCAGCTACACATGTATGCACTGCTGTCTCTCTACTATGAAACTGAAGTTATGTACAGTGTACCGATGTTGTGGTCTAATCACTTGAGTTTGAGTCTTGAGTCAAAGTTTTGAGTCACTTGGGTCAATTAGGTCCGAGTCCATGTCTCCAGTCATGTGGGTCAAGTCCGAGTCACAAGTCATCTGATTCAAATTCGAGTCCAAATCACATTTGTATGAAATGGATGTACTGGTATGCAATGGACATGGCCACATATGCAATAATAGTGATGCATTGTAACGGGAAATATGAGCTCAAACACCATTAGTGGTGCGGTACAGTTTGTGTGCTTAAAGGGCCGTGTAATGTATGTAATTTTAATAAATAATAAAATCCTTGAAAGACACGCTGTGTCCCCCTATTTTCAATTTTTTCATTTTTCATTTTCATTTGTTGTGTCAGTACTTGGCAGTAAGCCAATGAGCAATTTTTTCTCACAAATGTTTTCAATGAGTAAATTTTGGGGTTCACAATTTGAACAGAAAACCCCTAAACTAAACAGTGTCTTCCTGAAATGACATCACAGCAACAGCGCCCTCAGTTGTCCAGAAAAGCATGGACAATTTTAAATGTTTAATTAGAGTGCACTTTTCAATAAAACTAACCAAAACGAGATGTCAAACAGTTTTCATACATTTCAGAGGAGTAGAAAGTTGCACAAAATATGTTCCTTAGAAAGATTCACTTCATGAACCCTTTAACCTTCGAAGCAATGTTTAACCTTCTTAAGCGCTGCTTAAACATTACTTCGGAAAATCTAAACAATAATGTTTTTAAAAAGGTTTTTTTTTTTTGGTAACAAAAATATGTGACTCGCGAGTCATGAGTCACTGTGTCAAGTCCGAGTCATGATAGTCGAGTCTGAGTCCAAGTTGCCGATGCGACTCAAGTCAATTCCGAGTCATGGAAATAGCGACTCGAGACGGACTCAGGTCCCACAACACTGCAACGTACACTGCTAATTCTGGAGAATGAGGATGATCATTCATTATGCACGTACCGGTACCTAACCTGTGATGAAAGCACTAGCTATAAACCTACATGTACCGGTACACATACCACAGATGCAACTATCATTACTACACATATTTTTTTGCAAGCCAAAGCCATAACCAGGACCATTCCATCTTACAGTACCGATACCTTTCAGGCCTCTCAAGAAGCGAGCATTCACTTACAGCATCATTTGCTAGCAGGAAATAAAGGACAAAGCTGACATGAGCGAGCAATTGGCAAAACAGTACTGACAAACTTACCTACTCAGCCTCAAGGCAATGGAGGAGCTGTCTATTGTTTTTCCAGAAAATAATGCAAACGAAACCAGCAAATAAAACAACAGAAACCAGCAAAAGGGGTGAACGTTACCTTTGAATGGTTCTCCACCCTTTCAAATCTCCAAAATGTTGTTTGGGGTAAGATCTCTAAAAGTTTTTGCTCTTTACACACAATATAATAACTTTAAGGTCCAGAGTCCAACCAGATGAAGTCTTAAGTCATCACAAGGCAATCACAAGTCATTACCCCAACCCCTAGGCCCTTTTGGCTAGGAACCATCCTCAATCCTGAAAAAATCCTCCGATATTTGCCACCATGTAAAAATTGGATTCAGCCTCAATCCTCCAAAGTCATCCGTTATTTCTTGAATTTTTTTTCAGTGGAGGGGTGAATATTGCCTTCTCAATCCTCCAACAATCACTGTCATTGGGTTGAGGCAGTGCTGATGACATTCCGAAGCAGTGAGGATGATATCGAGCATAATGCAGGGCTCAATTAGGCCTAGACACACTGGTTAGCACTGTATCGATAGGCCTATTACTCGATTATTCTATATTACTTCATCTTAACAGTTTGAAATAATGTGACAGAGCTGCTCAACTCTAATAATTGGCAAATTATGAGCAAAAAAATGGAATGATTTGGTCTGTTTGAGTGCAATTTGTTGGCTTTTAGGTAGAATTCCACCACACTCACACTCACAGATTCATTTATCCCAAGACCGTAGACGTTTTTTGGCACAGAATCTTCCTGAATATTCTAAACTTCACAAGTGCAGGGAGACATAAGACCTTTGTTCTGATTCTTTTTTTAGGGGTATATGAAAGTCCCATGTTCAAGAAATATTGCCTGGGCTCGGCCTTAGTTGATCTTGGGAAATCCTTCCAAACCTCCTGAGGAATTTTTTGAAGGATCTAAGGTTAACCCTAAAAAAGGGGGGGGGGGGCAGAATAGCCTTTGTTATGACTATTTAGCCTCGAGCCTTGCGCATCTTTTGATACCAAAAACATAAAAATTGGACCATGGGTTGTCGCGCAGCGAATAATTTTGCGTACCCAGTTTTAAAACTTTTCGTCACTCGATGGCCGAGATCTTATGGGGGGTGGAATTCCCCCCCCCCCCCCCAGATGGTCAAAATAACCCCGGCCCTTTTAGGGTTAAGGTTAAATTTTCTTGCAAATTAATGTACAACAACAAATGTTTCTGACAGTCTTCTTGACAGTAAACATCCATCAAGGCCAAGCTGCCTTGGCAGCTGCATTGCCAACTTCATCAATGTAATCTCAAGGTCTCTCATAATCTATGACCCTCTGCCTTTAAATGCCAATCCACCTGTCCCATTAACATTGCTTCACGTGTGATTTGTTTTGATGATAATGTATGGATAGAAACACCAAACATTGCTTATGCAATGGTATGGCAAGCGCTAAGGTTCTGGGGTTTTTTTCTCGTGCAAATTGTGAGGGAATTGGGGAGGCTGGGAAGGGATGTGTGGCTCAGGCAGTGAGCACTGTACTGGCACCACATTTTTTTTTTTTCCATAAACAGGTGAAACACTATTATTTCACATATCGGTACGACAAAAATGTACATGCAGTTCACAATAATTCATTTTTTTTACCAGTGACTCGTTTTCAAAAAAAATCCTACAGGGAAATGATGAGTATAATTTGAGATTATATTTTGGAACTGAGCATATACAGGTAGTTTTTTGGCTGAAATAGAGCTCAGCATCATAAAAAAAATGTCAATCATAAAAATTTCTTCACAACTGTTTAAAAAAAAAATAAAAAAATCAATACATACCCCGGTACATGTATTTTACGGGTATGTACCAAAGCACTTTATGAAGGTAAAAAAGTAAAGTCTGTCACAAGCCAGCGTTTATCTCCGACTTCTGAAACAACTGAGAATTTTTCTATTCCCCCTGGTTGGAATGATAGCCCATCGCAGGTTACTCCCCAGCTAATGCCGGTACCCATTTATACTCCTGGGTGGAGAGAGGCAAGTGGGGATGAAGTGCCTTGCCCAAGGGCACAACATATGGCCAGCAGCTGGATTTGAACCCCTGACCCTCTGATCATGAGTCACAAGCCTTACCACTAGTCCATACTTTGTGAAGGTAGTGGTTAAAAAAGCCGGCATTTCTTAAACTATTCAGCACATTAAAACAAAGTTGAGAGAAAGTGGTGATAGCTTACCTCCATTGTTTGCTGTTCCAGTGTCTAAAAAAGTAAGGAGGGAAAACAATTAATGTAAATTCTTTTAATAAATGTATGTACTAAAGCTAAGTTAAAGGTATAGTCCATCATTTGTAATTTGTGCATTTTGTTCGTTTGAAGCAACAAAAGTGCTCAAAATCTAAAGAAGGGTGCTGATCAACACATCTAATGAAGTTTCAGCTCAGCTTCAGCTGTACATTTTGAGAAAAACAACATTCCAGGATCTCAATTTCAAATCAAAAGTTGCTGAATCATGTTTTGAATTGGACCTGAATTCAGCGTCCGATATGTTCTCACTGAGCTGATTGCAGCTACGTGATGTCGCGCACTGAGCCGACGAATTATAGCAACCGTATAGCGCGCGTGTGTGCGTCATGTCAACACTTGTGAGTGCTTCGCCAATTAAAAAAACACACTACTAATGGAAATTACCAACGGTACGTCTTAAGATGCTGAATCATGTTTTGAATTGGGCCTGAATTCAGCATCCGATACATGTTCTCACTGAGCTGATTGCAGCTACGCGTTGTCGCGCACTGAGCCGACGAATTATAGCAACCGTATAGCGTGCGTGTGTGCGTCATGTCAACGCTTGTGAGTGCTTCGCCGATTAAAAAAACGCACTACTAATGGAATTTACCAACGGTACATCTTAAGACGCACCGTTGGAAAGGCCTTCTTTTGTTGATTTCTCCAAAAAGACAGATTGCCAGAAAGAATAATTTTACAGGGAGTTCAGTCGCCTTACTATCTTTCAACCAAGTATGTTTTTCAACAATAATTACATCAGTTACTTTTTGGATAGCTGCAAATGATGAACTGTAGCTTTAAGCATTCAAGTCTAAGGGGAAAATGAAATTTTGGAGGCTGAACATGCGAGCAAAAATGCAGTTCCTGTATTTCATAAATAGTACCCGGTACAAGTACAGATTTTTGTACACGTATCTAAAAATTTACAAACGTAATTCACAAAATACTTCAGTGATGGGCAAAACCTTTTAAAGTAATACATCACCACGATGCAAATCTTATGTTATGAATAACTGTAAAGCATTCTAAATATGTTTGAAGATGAGTTTACCACTTGAAAACTAGATCAATGACATTCAAATTGTTGCAAAGGCAGTCTGGTCAAGACACACCCAAAAAAAAACCTCCAGTTTGACACATTTTGCTTTTAATTGAAGCCTACCTGAAATGAGGCCGCCTTTTGTATCACAACAGAAGATCTTCTTGAAAGCCTTTCGGTACGACTTAGCCCTCCACGCGTAGATGATGGGATTCAGGGCCGAGTTGGTGTAACCGCTCCAGTAAGCGACAACGTTCAGAATGGTGGGGACTTCATGAAAGCCCAGGGAGAACCCCAAGCATGAGTACACAAAGTAAGGCGTCCAGCAAATGAAGAACGCGACGAACACGATGAAGAGGGTGATGGTGATGCGTTTCTGCTGGTGGAAAATCTTGTCTTCCGTCATATTGGTGTGGCTGCGAAGCCGCCGGCTGTATTTGCGAATCGTGTTGAAAATGACACTGTAGGCAATGATGAGACATGTCAGAGGGATGACAATGCCGACCAGAGGAACGTAAAATCCGATTAATTTCTCGGAGATTTTTTCTGGGTACTTGGGCCCGCACTGGGAGGTTCCAGGTTTGTAGACGTTCTCGGTGAGCCCAATCAATGGGCCGATGGCACAGGTGAGACCGATGAACCAGGCGAAGGCGACCATGTAGATAGCACGGCGCAGGTTGACAATGCGTCTCAACGGCAAGACGAGGGAGGAGAACTTGTGCAGGGCGATCGCCATCAGCCCATGGGTGGAGGCCACTAGGAACAAGGCTTCAAAGAAGGCGTTGGCATTGCACAGCGCTGGGCCGAAAGTCCAGTCGCCCTGGATGACAGTCAGAAGCGAGAAGGGCATGCAGAGAACCGAGACCCCGAGGTCCGCGCAGGCCAGGTTGGTGATAAACAAGTTGGTCTTGCTCCGCATCCCTTTAAAGAAGACGATGGTCAGGATGATGAGGGAGTTGCCGATGATGCTGATCACCATGATGACTGACAGTATCACGGCTAAGACAATAACGACAGGCAGGTCCCAGTACGGTGGATGCAGTCCCGGAGCCTCCGTGGTAGAATTGGTGGCATTGGCAGGGTCCCAGGTTGTAAAATGTGAGATGTTAAAAGTACCAGTCGTGTCCGTTGTGGAACTGCCCGACACTGCCATAATATAGACAGTTTCGGTGTCCACCTGACTCATAATCACTCAGACACTTTTCTCAGAAGGCGTTTTTTTTTTCCGCAAAGTTGAAAACACTGGAGGCAAGATTACTTTCAATCCATTTTCTGAAGAAAAGAAAAGAGCAAAATGAAAAAAAAAATCTTGTATTATTTGTGTCTGTTTCAAGAACAGACATTTGAAATGAATGCATGTTGGTCGTTTTGTAAATCTAGGATTCAAAGCGTGTCCCCGTATCATTTGTACTTGATGATTTGCCATTCAAGTATCAATGAGAATGACTTCAAATGATTTCTGTAAAAATTTGTTGGGTACTTTGTTATTCATAATCCCTGTAGGAGGACAAATGCATTAATTAAGGAGTGCATCAGAATTATAAAATCATAAAATCATACATGTCAGATGTAACGGGGACAGGAAAAAAAGTGGACTCCAAATTTATAGAATGACCAACAAATTCTGCATGCAATACTGGTAGGTAGCCTTATGCTGAAAGTTAGCCAAATTTATCAATTAATTATGAAAAAAAATAAAAAAATAAAAAATTGATGTCAGAAATGGACTTCAGTCTCATATACATGTACTTTAATGACAAATGAACAAAACGTGACTTCGTCGTCCAAATTCTGGCTCACTGATTCTGAACTATTTCCATTGATAATCCTGAATCACTGCACTAGATGTAAGTGCACGTACCTTGTACATACGCATAATCTTAATGAGTCATGACTGCGCGCATCATCCAGGTGATTTTCAGCAAACAGGTTGTCATGAAGAAAACCCATTATAGCCTCCCATAGCTACAGCACATTTACTGAGCCAGCTTCATGAGGGATGAATTGAAAGCTGGGAATTGTGGACATTTTACAATCAGGAAATCTTTCTCTCCCACGCCAGCTCATTATTATAATTGCTGGAACATGGTAGTGCAGGCAGATCAAGTGTATTCTTAAGTCCGACCCCTTACACATATCTTGCATAAAGTTACATTAAAAGATTAATATCTACTAGCTAACCACAGAATAGTTTTGTTGCTCGTTTTTTTTCTTTCGGTTTCACTCCTTACACTACTGCTGGGCAAGTAACTCAATTACTTTAGTACTCGCGAGTAGTTTATACTACTAGTTGTTCTGCTCGTGGTTTTTCATCTACTCGAGTACTCGCCCTAACATGGCGGTTCTACGGGGGCTAGGGGGGGCTTTAGCCCCTCCAAAATTTTGTCTAGCCCCCCAAAAAAAATTCCATAAAAAAGCCCCCCCTCCCCCCCCACCTATTGATTTTTCGGAGGCCAAAGTGTCTGGATAAAATAACCGGTCTGCATTTCAGCACACCTACCTGACAAAATTTCTGGATCCACCCTGCTCGCTCCCCCGAAAATATAGGCTCTAGAACCGCGCCTGTCGCCCTAATGCGAGTAGAAGCAGGTACTCGCGAGTAGCAATTTAGGGTTTAGGGTTCACGGCTTAATATGTCCCCTGCAAACAGGGAATCACTCCCTCCACCTCTCTCTCCCTAGGATTCCAATCGTTCAAAGTAAATGACCCAAAAGGTTGTACAGTAAGGATAACTCAGCGCTGAAGAATGTGGCGCGACATGGCACATTAGTTGCTAGTAGTTATTTTCCGTCATATGCAAGCACTCGCCTACTCGCGAGTAATTTCTTTGCGAGTACCCCAGTAAAAAAAAATCCAATACTCACCCAGTCCTGTACAAAGCTTCTCAATAAAAATATCTATTGCAACAAATCAACTTTCCAGAAATGTTGCTGTTGTCTCAAACAGCCTGGCAAACATACCCTGCAAGACCAAAGTGCAGTGGTTCCGGCATTTATTAAACCAAACTAAAAATACTCCTTCATCACTAAATTCTTTGAGCGAATGTCATTTGAGAAACCATTGGCATATAGGGATCACTTTACAAGGAACTGAGCTTTTGATCCTCCGATCCCCTTGATCGTCTAGCCATAATCCAACCAAAAAGGAAGTCCGTCACAAACACATCCAAAGCATGTCACTTTCCATTGCCCAATGCCTCCATTTGTTATTTCCAAAGTTTCCCCCCAGAGGAGCAACAAGCAGCGTTCCATGTTATTACATTTTGCAGCCGCCATCTGTCTTCGTTAGGCATTAATATCCAGAAATTTATGAAGGTGGGGGAGGGATGGGAGGGTGGGTGGAAGCATTGTGTTACTAAAATGAACCTCACTAAATTATTTGGGGGCTAATAATTTGTTCCAAAGACCGTGAGCGTCAGGTTTACGTTTCACATTTTGACGAATTTTCGTAACCTTTCAAAATTATGTATGTAACCATTGATGCCAAAATGACTTATGGGATCCTCTTCTACACGTTTTACTGCCTTCGCCTTCGCACTCATTGCTTTTTATGACATTTTAATCCTAGCCATATTCTTGAAAATGCCATGAAGCCATTTCTGACCGGATATGCCACAAATTGAGCCCCGAGGATAAATTTTTAATTATATAATCAGCTACATCCGTTAAGCCCAGTTCATCCCTCACGCAAAAGCAAGTGCAAAGCGAAATTCATGTCGTCAACAATGGTGGACGCACTTCGAACGTACTGTTGACGTCACGAATTCGCTTCGCCTTCGTGTGAAGTTACCGGGCTTTAGAATGAGCATTCCAAGCCCTTCATTTTCAAACACCGGTCAGTTTGACATTTTAGGCCTAATAACTCCCCTGGCAGAGTGGCATGACACGCGCTTACGCCCTTACACATGATCGTGTAATCACCAAAATGTTTCCAGCAAAAGGGCATGTATCCGGAAATCTGCCGCTATTTTAATGAAATTTACACATATTTTTATCACCACAAGTTGTTCCAAAAAAGTATGATTCATACGTGTGACAAATTTAAAATTCGTACAATTTATAATACGCGTGGGAGAACAATGGATTCATAGTACGCGTAGGGGGACATTGCGGGAGCCTTTCAATGCAATTTTCTTGAAGCAATTTGTCACGTCAGAATGCTCATATGCCCTTCTGCCTGGCACCCAACGAAATAGTGGCCTATTCAGGTGAAAATGTCGACAATTCCAATTGACTTGGAACAAGGGTGGATCCAGAACACAATTTGGGGGGGGGGGCCAAAAAAAAAATTTGTGTCTCCCAAAAAGTGGGTAAAAAACATTACGGTGTAATTTTTGGATTCTCGATGCTCTGTGATGCTGAGGCAATTTTTTTTTTTTTTGGGGGCCATGGCCCCCGGCCCCCCCGCCCGGCTTGACTTGGAATTTCAATTGATTTGTACTTTTTTTCAGGCAGTCAACTCTCTACTGTCTAAGTTTTACTAAGTACAAAATACTGGGCCAAGCCCGCAACAGTCCATCAATCACACTGCTTCCAATGCATGCTTTAGGCCTCTAATTTAGTTCGGCGAATCACAGTATAAGTTAGAAGCCCTTAGCTCGGTCCATTTCATGAAATTAAAATAAAGGCAAATGGTCTTAATTACTAACAGATCAGATTCAGAAGGTGAAGTTATAGACGCATAGAATCCTCAGGAACAATAATTGATTGCAATTAGAAGATGTCTAAAAAAATATACGCAATAAATGTACGATTCAAGTCAATTGGGCAAGTCCCACAAGATACATGCAAACACAAAAACTTCATAGAAGCAACAAGGTGTGTTCAATTTTCTGCATCATAAATATTCCTCCATTTCCCCTTGGCTTTTGGTCCGAGTCTACCAGTCAGTCTCCACATTTTTTTTGGGGGGGGGGGGGGGGGGAGATTCTGGAGCCATTCCTTTCATCCAAATCTACCCACCTCTGTAAACAATTCTTTTCCCAAAAGACCAAAACAATGTTGCTCAAGGCAGATTTCCAGTAAAGCCAGCATACAATTGCTCCTTTGGAATTTCTGGTTCACAAATCAAGGATCAATTGTGCCAATTTCTTCTCCTTGTACCGGAAGTGCCATGTACGTAATTTTTCATGGAAAGAGGTTAATGACAGAACATTAAATCCTTGAACTACATTTTTTTGGTATGTTTTACATCTTTGAACAGGATAGGATGTGGGAACTTGGAATTGCATTGGGGGAAATGGTTGAATGGACGGAAGCAAATTCGCAAAAGTGGCTTTTGTGTAGTGGTGTTGCTTTATTTACGGGTATATACGCTAGTACCGGGAACCCTATTGAAGTACATACATGTAAAACACAGGTACTCGGTACCCGTAAAATTCAAATCCCAGAAGTTGTCTGAAGGGCTTTATGGCTTTACACTTACAGTGTCGCACGTTAAAGGGAAAATACAACATTTGCAAACATCAAAAAATAAAATGACCAAGTTTTTACGAAATACCTTACAGGATGTTGGTAAATGACAGTCTAAAGCATCCTGTAAAATTATGGCACCTGGTGTGAAGTTATTTTCAAGAAAATTGTATTTTTGTTTACATTTCCAACGGTGGTCGGCCGACCACCGTAGGAAAAACCTAACTATTTTTTATTACTGCTCCAAATTTACCATTTCTTCAGTCCAATTTTGTTTGCTATTGGTTACATGTTCATGAATGGGTGCAGGTCAGCTAGACTGGTTCCCTTAGCGTACAATTTTCCGGCATCGTTAAATTGATTCATTTCATCTTCAGTGGAGTCAGGGAACCATGTCAGTGTAACAATAATTTGATCTATTATACTAACCCCTCAAATAGTTCATTTCTGCAAATTAAAGCATAAGCCAATGATGTACATTCCCTTTAAAACACACATAAACTTGAAATCTGTTTTGGTTTTCCGTGTAGCCTGGTTTTCGTTTTGAAAATTCCCCACAAATGGCATTCAAAACCTTTCTTTTTCATTGTCTGAGAAGTCACTAAGTGTAATTTGCAAAGATGCATGGTAAGGCCCAAAAAAAAAAGTCGCTTTGGTATGCGCTTAACGTAGCCAGCGCCACAGTGGCAAATGAAAAGGTTTTTTTCAATGAAAGATGATAGTCTCAAAACCGCAAACTCACTGGTTTGACTGGAATTCTGCTGCTGCACAATTTTAACGTGTTTTAGATTTGGGTTGGGTCAAGAATAAGCTTTATGTGGCCTCTCTCTTCTCCATACATTTGCACTAAGTTTAGTCGGGCACCATTTGCAGTCATCAGCCGACATTTGAAGCAAAAAAATCAGGTAAAAAAAAAAAAAAAGCCGCGTCGCCGCACCACTTTTTGGGCAAGCTCCATACCAGAAACCAGAGACTTTTTTTTTTTGGCCTAACGGGTACCTGATCTCATACTGAATCTGGAATCGGTTCCTGACATCCAGTTCCTGACATCAGCGGTTGAGTACTCGGTTACTCAGTTACTCAGTTACTCAGTTTAATACTCGGGTACTGGGGTTCCCAAATCTGATGCATACTCCCATACTTTTCTAATATCATTTTCTCATATCATCATCATCATCATCAGTCTCCAAATTCAGCTATGGGACGTTGAGCCACCCACGCCAACCGATCAGTCGAGATGCATGAGCCACAGGGCGGGGGCTGACAGAGCATGGTCAGCCTCAAGCTGTCGCACCCAGGTATTTCGGGGGCGGCCGTGTGGTCGTGACCAACCAGGATCAGGCTTGACTCCTGGGCCCAATTTCACGGCGCTGCTAAGCACACGATCTTTTGCTAACAGAGCCTCTGTCTATTTCATGGAGACCGTAAGCATAAGCACAGCAAAAGGCACGCTTACTTCAGAGGAAAAATGTGCTTAACTTAGTGACGTAACAATAGAAATCTCCATGCACGCGCGACCGTTAGCACACACACGCCGTGAAATGGTGCTTAAGGTTAGCAAATTTTTCTCCTATGCTAAACACAACTTTTCTGTTAACTGTTAAGCAGCGCCGGGAAATTGGGCCCTGTAGATGCATCATATCAGCATTTTCAATTTTGAAATATTAGAAAAAAGGCCATCTGCAAGTTCGATATCAGAGGGAAATTGATTTTTGGATGATACTACTTTAATAACGAAGCCTACCGGTAGATGCACGTGTTTTTTTGTGTTGTGTTTTCTTCATATTCAGAATAGGGCATTTCCATTTTAAAAACATATTTGTAATTGAACTGAATGGCATTTGATGCAAATAATGGTTAATTAAATCTCCATGACTGAAAAGTTACAAAGGAAACAGACAAAAAATCGCCATCATCATTTCTGAACAAGACATGATTTGTTCATCATATTAAAAACACAAAATCTGACACACAAAAATGATGTTTCAGACTCAAATTGGCAAAATCTCATTTGAGTGCCTGTGTGTAATATCTGGTTCTCAACCAGGTGAATAGCTTAAAAGCAACTACATTCCATGGATAGCTGTAAAAAAAAAAATTATAATAACATTCATAACTTCTGAAAGCACTGGATCAATTGCAGTAATTCATTTTTGCATTTGAGCGGTAGAACATGCTCGTTTAATACAAGTTTCATTGATGCATCAAATTCAATTGCTTTTTATGGCGAAAATCATTAATCCAGGTCACTTTCTTTTTGACTCACTCACCCTGTATTGAAAGAAATCCCACTTTTGCCAGGAATAATAGAACATTACGTTCACAGGTACCGCTAGAGTCCACAATGTAGACACATAGAGATTGTATTTCTGTTTAAATGTACAAAATCAACACCTCTGCAAGCAGGCTTCACGCTGATGTGTTCCGCTTTCAATTCTCAACGCAAATCATTAAATGGCCAAGGTTTTCCAAATGAACAATTGAAATTAACAAAAGGCAAAACAGCAAAACCAAATCCTATCATGAACACTTACCGAGATGCGAGTGCTGTGAATAAACCGGATGAATGAGACGGGAACAGAAAGTCCACACTTCAATCAAAAGCCCTCCACTTCACAATGACGGCCCACCTCTGCCAATACCCGGATACGAGTGCAGTGGATTTAACCAATTCACTGAATGAGACTATTACCAGTTCCGTCGGCCACAAAACAGAAACCACCTCTGGCAATAACCAGCATGACACAACTGGTTGATGCATGCAGTGCAATGTACCACACTGATCATGGAGCTATAATGCACTGATCAACACAAAACTGTGCGCAATCTCTTGAGTACATCTGAACTCCAGTATATCGTCTGATCATGCGCGGAATCGAGTACAGAGTAAACCGTTACTCAGAATTCCGTAATTAAAATGTATACGCATGGTAAACTAGTTAACCGTGGCAGTGAAAAACAACTATCATCAATTTTCAAGTGGACACTAGTGCAATGATGCAAGTTAAGGGTTTCTCTTCACAACAAGAATCTGGCCAATGTGCAACGTGGGCGAGCGAGCTCGTGCAGTCGGGCATGAAAGTAAACAGGACTTTTACAACTTCTTAAGAGTACTTGAGATTAGACCAGGGATGAAAATAGAGGCTGAACAAACAGTCTAAGCTTGTGAAGGCAACCATAAATTAAGAGAGGAACTACCAGTACTAGTCTATAGTCACACACTGACACTGCTGATCTCTGTACTTATCAACAAGGACCACAGAGTTGTTCAAGTACACGTATTATGTAAAACTTCCTTTGCACGTTTCCTCTTTCCTGATAAGACTTCTGGATTTTGGACGTAAATTACGGACCTGTCTGATATGATGTCAAGATGAAGTGATCTTCATAATGTCGTGAGGTTATTTTATTTATTTGGCCATTAGGACACATGAATCATTGCCAGTACTGCTATTTTCTCATTAAAAAAAGTACATGTACATGATTTGAATGTATCTCAATTGAACTGAACAATTTTAATAGACGTGTAGTATTAATTCACAATGCAGTGGTGCTAGGCCAATTTTTTTTAAGTTGCTTTTTTTTGGGGGGGGGGTCTTTTTGGGGGGGGGTAATTTGAAATGAAGATACACTGTATATCATATATAAATCTTCAAGCACCTTATTTTAGTAATTTATTTCAAAAAATATTTTTGTTTTCAGTAAATTTTTAATGATGTTCAAAATGTCTAAATTCAAAATTGTTCAACAAACTTGTTCTACAAGTACAACCTTGTTCAAATAGTTGACCCAAATTTTGAATAATAATAAATGCTCTTTTTTCCCCTTTTTGAGGGGGGAGGTTACACTTTTTGCTGGTGAATTTTCTTTTTCTGCCACTCAAAAATAAAGAAGCAAAAGGAACATACTGTAGTGTAATCAAATAAAAAAATCAGCGATACATATTTATTTAAATATGTTTGTAATTAAAGTTCCTGGCTGCATGGATACAAGATCATAATCTTAGATTCCAGAAATTTCCACATGTGTGTTTGCTAGATCCGGCTCGATTGAGTTGATTCTATTTTTGCCGTGTCCCCTCTAACCTCATTAAGACACTATTCTCTTAAGTGGGCAGTTTGACAAGAAGGGATCCATTTCTTGGCACAGATTCTAACATTCCTGTTCCCTACCTTCCGGCCGGTCTACAAATACACACGTTTTAATGCTTTTCCAACGATGACAGGAGACATTCATCAGGAAAGTCCATAACTTGCTATCTCTGCAGGGTTCCACTTCACAGAAACGCATGACACACGACAAATAGGAATGTCCATTCATCTGCTCCAATATTTAACTGCCACTTCTGTTTGGACTGTTTGCCTTCCTCTTGAGTTTTGGAACAGTCAACTAGATAACAAGTTAATAATCCTGGCAGCTTGACTACTGTTACATGCTGATCTTTGACATTTGTTTGCTTTGAAAATCAAGGAATCAGATGGACTTACATTGACTTTTATTTACTGAAATATTAGGGTTTCCAGCACTTTATGAAAAAAGAAGTTCCCCAAGTTTTTTTTTCTGATATTTCCCTGAGAAATTTCCAAAATTCCACGAGAAATTTTTCACTTGAACAAAGTTGCTGCAAGTTCAAGAGGAACATGTAGCATTTAGCCAATTTCTGTTCCAAGAATCTCCATGCAATTGGGGTCATGAGCTAAGCAACACAATTTTCTGCTAACTGAGCCTCTGTCTATTTCATGGAGACCGTACATGTAAGTAGTAAGCACAGCAAAAAAAAGATGCAAAACCCCAGAGGGAAAAAAGTTGCTTAAATCAGTGACGTAACAATAGAAATCCCCATGCACGCACAACTGTTGGCACATCCACGCCATGAAATAGTCCTAAATTAAGCATACTAGTGCAGGGCCCGTTGAAAATGTGTCTGTTTGGAGGGGCAGAGAACTGCTCATTCAAGCAACGCACATTACATGTTGCTTTATAGGTTAAACGCGCACTTTCTGATATTTACCCATACTGGACTATGGTATCGTCCTACAGTAAAGGTTGCTCAGTCAGTCGCCTACAGTAATTTTTGCTCAGGCATCTAAAATGTGCTTGTTTGGGAAGCGCAAATTGCTTTGCCACAGGTATTGGTTGCATGCTTACATCGGAACCGGGTACCCGACCGCTGATGTCAGGAACCGGTTCAGATTATGGGATCCCGCACCCGTAACCAACTTTTTCAAATTACTTAGTACATGTAACTTCTCAGACAATAAAAAACAAGTTTTGAATGCCATTTGTGTGAAATTTTTCAAATTGAAAACCAGCAGGATACATGGGAAAACAAAAGTAGATTTCATGTTTATGTGCATTTTAAAGATATAGTCCATCATTTGTAATTTGTGCATTTTGTTCGTTTGAAGCAACAAAAGTGTTCAAAATCTAATGAAGGATATTGAACAACTAACCTGATGAAGTTTCAGCTCAGCTTCAGCTGTATATTCCGAGAAAAACAGCATTCTAGGATCTCAATTTCAAATCAAAAGTTGCTGAATCATGTTTTAAATTGTTTTGAATTGCAGCTATACGCGATGTCGCGCACTGATCCGACGAATTATAGCAACCGCGTGCGCCTGTGCGTCGTGCCAATGCTTGCGCGCCCTGCGCCGAATAACAAAACGCACTACTAATTTAAATTTTCCTACGGTTGGAAAGGCCTTCTTCCGTTGATTACTTCACAATGATAGCTTGCCAGAAAGATTAATTTAACAGGGAGTTTAGTCCACTTACTATCTTTCAACCAAGTATGTTTTTCAACAATAATACGCCAGTTACTTTTTCGGATGGCTGCAAATGATGGACTATAGCTTTAAAGCGTGAGTTGCAGTTTGCATTGTAAAGCTATAAAGTAAAGCTATAAAGCCCTTCAGACAAATTCTGGGATTTCAATTTTGGGGTTGGGTTGGTTTTACGAGTACCCAGGTACCCGTGTTTTACTTCAATAGGCTCCATTACTACCGGTACATGTATATACTGGTAAAATTAAGGTTAACAGCGCTACGAAATTGGGCCCTGGACTTTCAGTCAACTCTGCACGTGTACAGCCATGGTGAACTCTAGACAGACATATTACACAGTACATGTACTGGTAATATGTTGTATTTGGTCTTTTTCTCAACCAGACCCATATTGTCTGATTATATCAATCATCATATTCCACATGACCAACTGTTTGTGGATGGACTCAATTGATAATCTGACCATGGATAGTTCATAACATCAGGGTCTGCACACGTACTATCTGGGACCTGATAAATTTATGTCACAGGTGCAACATCATCTGTGAATTGAGGACAGGGACTGAATCGAGGATGACCTTGATTAGAAAACGTGAACAAAACCAATGAGAGCTGTTGCCAAATATAGACAAAGGAAAAGGGAAGAGAAACAATAGAAAATCTTCGATTTACACCATAAACAAACATGGGTGTACATGTACATGTACCGTAGGTGTACCAAAGACACTGTACACTGCATATCTACAATACAGAATTGATGATTCTGTATGTTTGATACACTGTACAAAAATTGTACCTTTTTCTTCAGCCTCTATTTCTTCATTTCAACATCATCATTTCAATTCAAATATGTACATTTATTTCCTCGTACAGACAAGTGTATGTCCCCACAACAATGTAACAGTTTTTGGGTGCACCAGCAATTTAAATTCATAACAACACAATTCCATCTTAATAATAATAATAATAATAGTGGATATTTATAAAGCGCACGTATCCACCAGGACTGGTGCTCAAGGCGCTACATCATTATTACCCCTGCTCATTGGGCACATGCAACACTCCAAATACCATCTCAGCTCCCTGGGGAGTATACAGCTCGATGCAGCCTGTTAGGTGCAAGGAAGCTAATTCAATCACAATAACCATCTCTGCCCTCACAGGTACCCATTTACTCCTGGGTGGAGAGAAGCAATGAGTGACAAAGTGCCTTGCCCAAGGGCACATGCACCATGACCCCGCCAGGACTCGAACCCACAACCTGCAGCTTTACCCGCAGACCACGAATCAGTGCCCTTAACCACAAGGCCACAGTACTCCACAGTATCTTAAAGGCTCATTTATTTAAATTTTTGATCAAAATCATGTGAAACATTTGTATTATTACATGTACATCTATACCAGTACTCCTTGCATACATGTACTTACTGTGGCGGACGTCCTTCTAAAATACACGAACAGCAAAAATAATAGCTGCGTATAAAATGTTCACGTACGGTACAGTAAAATGTGCACGCAGGTTAACCATCCAAGAATCCTATTTCAAGGGGTGTGCATAAAATTTATGGGTAGTACAGGAACCAGGTACCCTATTGGAAAAAAATACGGTACCCGTACTTAAAGAAACCAAAGCCAGAAATTCAAATCTGGAAAGTTGCTGTTCAGATTGTTCGGTGCGGCAATACAGATCGATAGGGTGTAGGCCTATAGGCCCCTACCATGTGGTGAAAACTGCAACTTTCGCAAGAACCTTAAAGCTTGAAATTGGTTTTGGTTTTCCATGTATCCTGTTTCTCAATTTGAAATTTTCCAACTGACTTTCAAAAAGTTTCTTTTTCATTGATTGAGAAGTTACTAAGTAATTTGCAAAGTTGGTTACGGATACTCAATTCAATAAGTTGGAAGCGGTTCCTGACATTAACGGTCGGGTACTCGGGTACTTGGTTCCGATGCACAGCCCTATTTCAACATGAGCAATACTGCTAGACTTGAAAACTGCCCACTTGTTAAGTTTTTATTGATGCATCTACACAATTTTACAAGAGTATGCACCATGCTCAAACACGAAAACAATACGCGAAAGCGCACACATGCTCTGTCAAAAGTTTGATACATGCATACACCTGTTTCTTGTTTTGTTCACTTCTCTAAATAAAACTTTATAGTGCACTCGCAATCCAACCTTTAGCCAGGGACTGATCATGGAGCTATACAGTTCCATGGGCTGATCAGCTGCTCAGGAGTAAACAAGCTAGACAGCTTTAGACAGGGCGATCCCTTTTTCTGTTTAAA
This sequence comes from Patiria pectinifera, assembly GCA_029964075.1. Classification (NCBI taxonomy): domain Eukaryota; kingdom Metazoa; phylum Echinodermata; class Asteroidea; order Valvatida; family Asterinidae; genus Patiria; species Patiria pectinifera. The sequence goes on along the minus strand of CM057147.1, from coordinate 23,348,772 downwards.
ACAAGAAAAATGCCCAAGAACTAAGTCCCCTATCCACTTTCACAAATCCATTTGTGGCTTACCAGTAGGATGCAGGTCATAGAACCTGTAAAGTCTCTCGAACCAGGAATGAAGAACGAGTTTAAGATCACTGTCAGTGGCTTTAGAAAATCAACCTGAAATACAATCTGTGCGCGGATTTTAAGAGTGTTCTAGTTAATATCCAAGGCAGATCGTTGGAGCCTGTTGTTTATCTAGAGTAGGCCTACCGTACTTTGACTGTACATGTTTGGGTAAAGGACGGCGCAATATATTTCGAGTGCAAAAACTGTTAAAGCTAAAATGTACGCACTTAGATTTGTTGGCATGAAATACTGACATGGCCAAAAGCCCACAAGAGATTGGGGTTCAATGAAAAACTACTTTGTTTCTTTTTTGTGTGTGCAACATTTTAAAGAAAAAAATTTTTTTTATATGGGTTGCAAAAACAGCCAGTTAACTGGTTCCGGAAACCCACATTTTGGGTCCCAAATAATGAATGCCATCTTTGGATGGAATTTTCTCCCAAAAGTCATCGGTTAACCACCCCCTCCCCCCCCCCCCAAAAAAAAATTGACAGAAAATGAACGATGATGAAATAAGCTTTAAGTTGATGTGTGTCTCAAATACCTTGGGGAGTTGTAAGTATTTTTCATAATTTTTGGAAGTGGGTGTAATTATCACCGAGGTCTATGGCAGTTTATTTACTCGTCTGTAACCAAATGGAAGTTAGGCCATGGAGCTATGGTTAGGCATACAACATGTACCATGGGCGTCAATCCTGGGGGGACAGGGGGACATGTCCCCCCCCCCCCCCACTTTTTGAAGGGTGGGGGACACAATATCAAATGTCCCCCCCCCCAGATTTTTGAACTCGTGTCCCATTTACAGGGCCCTATTATGTACTTCAAAAGTTCAATGTATCTTTTGCTTAAAAAATATTGGTTAAAGTGGTCAGAAATTGCTTCAGATAGCACCACAGAGCATTTAGAATCCAATTTTTTGGGGGGCCCTTAAGCGGGCCCCGAACCCGACGCCTGTAGCTCAGAATTCTGGTAGCCAATTCAATGACTCCAACCTTGAAAACGATGTTCAAATAATTATCTTTTGCTACGAAAATATTAGTTAAATCATGGAGAAAAGTGGTAAGAAATTGCTTCAGATCACACCACAGAGCATCTAGAAGTAGCTCAGAATTCTGGTAGCCAATTCAATGACTCCAACCTCGAAAACGATGTTCAAATAATTATCTTTTGCTACGAAAATATTAGTTAAAGCATGGAGAAAAGTGGTAAGAAATTGCTTCAGATCACACCACAGAGCATCTAGAATCCAATTTTTTTCAGGGCCCTTAAGCGGGCACCGAACCCCACACCGTAAGGGCTTCGTGCTTGCATCAGTTCTGATCAAGGTATGTCCCCCCCCACTTTTGAGAAGTGATTGACGCCCCTGACATGTACACACGTACAGTGAGAGATTTGATGGAACCCTTATCCACACAAGATTTTAAGTAAATGTTGCTGAATTTAATGTATGTAGAAGCAAAGACTTGTCAACAAACTTTTGAACGATAACACAGCATACCGATACTTGTATATTTTACAGGTTTTTATGATAACGGAATGTTTCACAACGGAAGAAAAAATGTTTGGAGTCAATTAGCCAGCAGACTAGAGGTTTTATTGGGAATGTGATATGAATAGACTTGGGATTTTTTCGGTCTAATTTGGGAATACGGTAAATACTGTTCAAGATCTTATATCAATGCTGATTTATATTGTAATGCCTCAACTTTCAAGAACGTGACCTTATCTTTATTGCCTCATGGTCCTGAAAACTCGCAAATCAAACACCCCCACACAGCTCATAAATGTGGGTAAAAGCATTCCCACTCTTGTTTAAAGCTCAATGGAAAGGCAGTTCAAGTACTAATTAACCCTTACGATCCCCAACCAGCTAAACTCCAACACAAGCGTCTGGGGGAGTCCAACTGTTTAGTGCACAGTTTGATAGCACAGGGTGTTGGGATTTGCAAGGATGAGCAAGGTTCCTGGTATTCCTCTGAGGGAGTTATAATAGTCCCCACTTGCCCCACACTTTGAACCAGGCGTGCACTATCAAATGTAATAATCCTTATTAGTGAACAAGTGTACAAGCAAGACAGAGGAAACAATTTCCACACATTGTCAACTTCATTCTTTGAGAAGGCAAATATAATGGGCAAAGTTGCCCCACAAAAATTGTACAATAAACCTGGAAACTTCTGAATCGTTTTCTAAACTTGTAATTTTAGCTTTTGCCTTTCATTTACAGGTACGTAATTTTTACAAAGACCGTGTGCTGACATCAAAATCATTTAACCAATGAGCTTTGTTAATAAGTAATAAAAGCATGTTGTATTTACGCATATGGTTTGAAAATGGGGCTCACATTATCATTTCACCAAAAGGAAATGGTCAGATCAATATCCTTATAACTTTATGAGAGAAAGTCTAGTACCATATAGAAACTGACCATGAAGAAAAGGTGAGAGTGGCCCAAGTAAAATTCACATAGATCACTTCATTGATTGTATTTCTGAGCATGGACTGGATTGACTTTTAATGTTATGTTTATTTTCGGCTAATTGTAAGGTACAATTTTTAACGCTCAATTTAAAGGAATTTTTATGCTCTCCATTTTAAAATAGCGTTTCATGCTGTGCAATGTGAATATAGGCTACATACCGTATGTACCGGTACTTAAAATTTGATTTATCAATTTTAATGTTCAATTCATGTTTTATTGTATTATTACTCCTACTGGGACCCACAGGAGATCAGTTCTGATAAAAGGACTGAATGGGCCACTCAGTATATAGGAGAAATCAATAAATAAATTATAAATTCAGAAACAGTCAGGCTTTTCTTTAATATATAATTTCATTGAAGAAAAAAACATTAATTTAAACAGTTTTAATTATTTGTTTTCTGATTGTTTTACTTTGTTTGGCGCACTATGTATTCATTCTAAAATTATCTGAAGGCTTGGACTTTGCAAACTTTACTTATTCCATCAGGTCTTTCTTTCTTTTTGTGTCATCATTCCACGGCAAACTTGCAGACATCTACCGGTATTGTTAAGAAATGATTCCCCCCTTCTCATTAAAAAATGCCCTCACGATCCCGACCCTAACTGGGTTCATGCCCTTGAGGGAAAAGCATTGTCCTGAGGTCTGAACAGACACGCTTTCACACCCTCCGAATTAAAGCCCTCATCCCAGCAACTATGCTACATTTACACGGCACCCAGCCACCCTGCCACATTCAATGGCCTCTATAAAAGGCGTTAAGTTCTTGCCCTGATGCCGGGCACACCCGACAGTAACACCTTCACAGTCTAGTAATTAATGCCTTATTACCAGGTGGATGCTAGGCAATACATTAAGCATTAATTAATCAAAGATCCTTCGTCTGGTGACGAGCGGAAAACGTGACGCAAACATTTTCCTTGACTGGATTGCTTCTACTGACGTGCTTGTGGACAAGCGTCCATTAAAAGAATTGATGCAGCCATCACTATGTAAATTCGAGTCGGACTTTGGATGCTCTTTGATTCTCTTGATAATCGATATGAAGTGTGAAAACCGAATTGAGACGTGCGGTGATGCAGCTGCAAAAACAAAATCTTATGCTACAGTGTGTGTCACATGTGACGTTATGACTGCAGCCCCTGGGTTGCCGACGGGCAACTCCACCACACCCGAAGCATCTTTCTCATGATATTTAATTAAATTGTACTAGATAATCTTCTTTGTAGATTTCAAACGCAATCTTTCAAAGGAAACACAAGTTTTCATTGTTCAGTTCCCTTTAATTAATAAGGGAATAAATATGTGCTGGGCCATTTTTAAACAAGTTTGTTCAAAACTGGCTAGACTAGAGGCTATTGACTTCGATTATCGGCGAAGCATAATCATAAATATTAACACCTTTCCATCAAAAGTAAAAACGAGTCCAAAAATTACAATTCTCCAAAGTTTTGTTCAACATTTTTACCTCATGTTTGTGAAACACCCCTCTGACCATGTCTTTGATGCTCCTGAAGTGCAAACAGGGACCAATTAAAATTTTGAGCCAGTTTCATATGAAAATTGTACTCCTACGAAATCTGGTCTCTTAATTTTACATTGTACCGACTCTACATGTAGCCCTCACACTGCACAAGTGATCTGTCAATGTCCCTTACTGGATTCCCCAAGGTCAGGTGCTTGCAAAGTGGATAGTCTGGTTCCCAGACCTGACAATTATTCCCGACGTTCACGTCTTAAATTGTAGGTCAGGCAGCCTCCGTGGAAATGCGGCTTCGTTTCCGATTTCGCTTTATCACTTGTAGCTTTTAATGTTCTGATCAAATCTTTAAATAAATCACTTGCGTCGTAATATCATACAGTTATGATAATACAGTTTGATGTTTTTGTAAGATAACATTGAGTAATGTTGATCTGGAATCTTCAAAATTAGGGAACCAAATAGCACTGTTAGCAGGCGGAGCCGAATGAAGACCGAGTTTTGGAAAATCTCGGTAATGGTCGTCAAATCCAAAATTATACATGACGCAGCAAACAGTTCGCCTGTACGATCTGAGTATATTTGATGCACAAAATCGTCGTTGAATTTCAAGTTTTCTAAATGAAAACAATGAATATTAATTATCAACTCATTTAAAATAAAATTAATTAGCAATTAGTAGTTAATTAAACCTATATTATATACTCGGGCGCTATCTGATTGTCGACGAAACGACTTCGGCAAACTTCGGAAATTTTCGGAAAAAGGAGGAATTCCTCCCGTTTTAGTCACGTGACGTAAATTGTAATACATTGTATTACCGGAGGCTACCGGACCTAAGATTCATCAGGAATAGTCGGAATCTTTTGGTCTGGGAACCAGACTAACAAAGTGGAGTGCTTTGGCCTTGTGGTTAAGGACACTGGATTCGTGGTCTTGCGGGTGCAGTTCGAGTCCAGCCTGGGGTCATGGTGCGTGTGCCCTTGAGCAAGGCACTTTTCATTGCTTCTCTCCAACCAGAGATGGTTATTGTGATTGAAGTAGCCTCCTAGGCCTTGCGCCTAAAGGCCTTTTCACACTATCTCCGTTTCGAACCGTGTTGAAACGTACCCGGATCCAACCCGGTTCAGCCCGAGTATTTTTCGACACGGATCGGAGAGACGCGACGTTCACACTGTCCTTTACGGGAACGGCCGCTACGTGAACCGTGTAACGTTCAATCCGGCTACGGCCCCTGTGAATTCACACTACAAATTCTCGACACGGATCGCATTCGGCACAGGGCGCTGCGATGATTTTCTCAATCCCATAATGCATTGCGACGCACGCGGCTACTGCGCGCACGAGGCTTACGGACAGGCCGGTGTGCAGCGTGAATTTACTACTCTGTGAAATACGGACTCATTGGTAGTATTGCGCATGCCTATTAGGAGAAGGACCTGTCACGTGAAAGGGTTTGACCAATAATAAGAGAGTAAACGAATCCAATTTGGGAGTCCGATTTTTGTACGACACCAGCGCAGCTGTGTGCAATATTTCCAAAATGGCTCCGGTCATTTCGTTAGACGATTCGTTCTATTTAACATTAGAAATGTACATTTTTGGGGTACATTTTGCGGACCTAATACAAGCCCAGACTCGGTAAAGGATGCTCCATACACCGATACATTATTGGATGATAATTAGGAAGCGATTGTTTCGGGATCGGTGTTTGTGACGGCGATAGTCAGTGATAGTGGTGGAGGGAAATATTATGCACGGCGCCGATTTTCGGTAAAATGTCGGCCTCAACTCAACACGGATCGGCCGTGAGTGACTCAACCCGGGGCGGTTCACACTATCATTTTCGACACGGTTCACACCGAAAAATGCAATTTCGATCCGGGTTGAGATTTTCAACCCTGGTCCCTCCCAGGGTTGACTTCGATCCGGCTAGAGCACGCTACCCGGGTCGGAACCGGGTTGAAATTTTAGAAGTGGGAAAAGGGTTGAAAAAAATATCGGGGTTGGAACCGGTTCCAACCCGGAGATTTTGGACAGTGTGAAAAGGCCTTAACAGGCTGAATGGAGCTGTATACTCCCCAGGGAGCTGAGATAATATTTGGAATGTTTCATGGGCCCAATGAACAGGGGTAATAAATAATGATGTAGCACTTGAGCACCAGTCCTGATGGATACGCACGCTTTATACCGGTAAATCTCCTCAAGCCATATTCACAGCAACTTAGGTTTCAAAAAAAAACCTTGGTTGGTCCTTGCTCTATGGCTGAAATATGTAGTACCTGATTTTCTTAAAAGCACACCCTGTCCCCACTGGTTCTTCAGCAAGCATTATACAAAGTTTACTCTGGACTTGTTCAAAGCATGGCATATTTGCTCGGCAGTACTTAGCAAGCTAATGGAAACCCTCAGAGATTGGATACAAAAAACTGAAGATTGTTTACAAGACAAACAGGGATAGTGATATGATGGTCGTGACTGATGATAAGTTGTGTACATTATTCCTCATTAAGCTACTCATCCACAAGGCAGACGTAGAAAAAAGGGAAGAGGTAGAACAATAAACAGTGGCAACAAATATTTGGGAATCTTCTCCGTGCCATGGCACAGGTACATGTGGTAATGGATCAAACGTAGTAGTCACTATAATGAAGCTCATCCAGGAAACAGATGATAGACTGGAAACAGTTGGCTGGCACAAATGGGATTTAACTCAATTCCCAATGGTAAGACTGAGTTTAGTATACTGTAGCGCCCCATATCACTCCATAGAGCTACCATAATGTTCCTATCTCTAGATTCCTTCTTCTATGATATTGAAATTTAGCCACAGACTGAGGCAGTACAAGGCTACAAGCGCAAACTCTATTACAGGACAACTACATTATGTATGCTTACTTATTCCCAAAGCTTGAAAATTCACTCTATATTCAAGTGACATTTTACTCCCACCGACTGAAATTATAGTCGGAGTATCACCCCTTATCCACGGAGCCCAGTCTCCTTTCTAATGTCTGATAAAAAAAAGCATGCTGACATCATTTCATTCTGAAATCAGGACTAAGACCATGATTGGTCAATTTCGATGCTGCGTTTTTGTAATACAACAACCTGTACAAAAGTGCTACTCATCATGGCCGTGGGGAGCTCGAATTACGCGCGTACAGAAGGCGCCTGCTCATTGGTCAGTTTCTCGAGGTCATACGCAGTCTAGTTGCATAATCAATTGCCAAATCTGTTTGAAAATGAATGAATGAAGAAGAAGAAGAAATCTGTTTACGTATCATAGACAACGGTCGGCTTCATCTTAAAGCTGACTATGCGTGTCAGCCAGTCTTAAGGCTCTGGCTGTTTAGTCGGTCTACATGTATATTAAGTTAGACCATTGCAATGACACGGAGTAAGTGTTAAGACAGTCTTAAAGTAGTTAGCCTGGGTTGGGCTGGCTAAAAAAGGTCTATTCTTGGGATTTTCTTTTATATATTTGTTTTGAAACATTTGTTCCCTGAAATATAGTACTTGTCCGTAGAATGGCTTTTCAGTTGATGATCTGAGTGGCTGTCAATCAGAGCCACCTTTCCAGCCTCTGTGAAGGCTGGATGGCGCGTGGTTTGCTCAAGGCCTTTTCTATAGTTGCCATTACGAGATAATCTCACCATTTTGTACCGCAGTACGAACGCATAGACCTTTCTTTTGTTTGTAAACATTGGCGCCATTTGATATGGGCTGCCGCAAGCGCATAAATTGAAGCCGTGGTTGGCAACATATTTTTCCCCCAAAAAAGGCCTCATAACGCCATCAATACTTAGCAAAAAGGCACAGGAATTATTTTTAAAGCTTTGTTGACAATGTTGTATTTCCAATAATCAAATAATATTTTGAGTATCTGTAATAACTCTTCTTCATTTCTGCAGTGTTGGACCTTCCATAGCTTTGCAGTCCATGGTTGGCAAAATGTGCAGTTTGCCAACCAAGCGTAGAAAGGTCTATACGGAAATAACAATGTTTAGTTTGTTTGTGAATCATTACTCTTAGCTGGCTTAGTAAAGACTGGCTTATTACAATGCGTTAGGTGTAGTGTCTAATTATCCAAAACCATCTACATGTAAGGCCGGCTAACATCGGACTGGTTAAGTCAGCTGACTAAGAAAGGGGTATTGCAATCTTGAATATTTTTTTGATCAAGTTTTCAATCAAGATTGTCCGTTCCCCCGTATATCAATCGACAATATAAGAGCGATTTTCCCTCTAAATTTTTTGATCCCTAGTTTAACTTTTTCAAAGAGTGTAGACGTCTGCCATTTACACGTATTTTTGGGAAACAAATACTAGAGGGGTAAGTTGCCAGTGGAGTGGACAATAAAACTAAGTTGGTAATTAAATATTACACGTACATGGATTTCCCTCCGCTATTTCCAATGGTTGGCCAACCATCGCTGCAAAAAAAATTGGCTTTCTATTCAAATACTGCCCCTAATTGTCCAAATTTGGTTGATCCACGTTTTGTTTGTACTCAGTAAATATCTGCGAACAACCGCAAGACGGCTAGTCTGGTTCCCTTGCCTGACAATTCCCCGAGTGTATAGGTCTATAAATTGTTCTATTTCGTCTGAAGCCTCTGGTCAGGGAACCTGACCACAAAAACAGCGGGGTTTTTTATGTTTTTATTCCTGCATCCATAAACACAAAACTTTAAACAGCTCAGTTCAACGATATTTGCAATAAAAAAACAAACCCCCAAATTCATCCTTTTCTGAATATTACAGCAAAAGCAAATGTTGTATTAACTTTTAAGTTTACCTTGCAGTAATTGGATGGAAATATGAAGCAAGATTCAAGAGCAACTACGTGCAAGTGTCATTCTTTTGTAAGCAACGATGTCTATACATCGTATGTATGATTAACTTTTCAAAGACCTGTGATATCAGCAGCCGATGAATAGAAATTGTCAGACAAGAGTTCTTTTCTACTTCACAACCACAGTGTTTGTTTGTTAACTTGTTGAGCAATATTTGGTTTTGTAAATTGGAATTGTTAGGTGTGTTTGTAAACCACTTTCACATGCCCTTCGTGCACTTGTTTGCACCATACATTTACTGCAGATGCACGCATGTACCAGCTTATTGTCTTTGTACTAGTCGTAGTGGTTTACATTTAATTAACAATCCAGTTGGACTAATTTATCGGCTAGACTCTGTCACGACATTGAGGTCTATGTACTACCAGTATGAGACAATATTAGTTTTGGCTTATGCCAAGAATACATACAGAATGAAATTAAATTTTCAATTCCCATTTTCAATTCTAATTTTGTGCAAACCCGAACCAAAACCGAAACTGACCCAAACCGAAACCGACTTCGGGTTGGATCGGGTCGGATTTTTCATCATTTCAGTTGGGTCTGGTCAGTTTCGGTATATTTGTGTCGGGTCAGGTTGGTTAAGCCATCTTGTGAAAAACCCAAAATAATTAAACCCTCCCCCCCCCCCCAAAAAAACTGACACAGTTCGGAAATTCACATGGTGCGACATTATTGCAGAGTCACTGTGCCAGGTATTGCGTGCGTGCTTTCGCGTCAACCCACAGTGCAATTGCACATGTGTTTTGCTGTCTACCATGCACGGTCTATAGGCCCACCGGTACACGTAGGCCATGTTAGGAGTGTTCGCCATACCGTTTGGTACATGATTCTTTACTGAGAGACAATGATTTAAAAAAATTCACACGACGCAGATAAGTTCAGGCACAAAATGCGGACACAAATGTTCATGAAATATAGAACAATTTGCCCAAGCCAACTATTCAGGGTTTTTTAACGGTTCGGTTTCGGATTGGTTCGGGTTGGTTTTTCCTTGAAGTTTTGTTCGGTTGGGTCGGGTCAGATTTGTGATGGACTGGCACCCCATGCAGGGGGAATACAAATATTCTCAGTCGTTTCATGCCAATGAAACTGGAGATAAATGCCGGCCTGCTGGGCCATATTGGCTCCTGACAGACTTTACTACATACCCAGTACCAGTACTTACAACATGGAGTAATAGGCAGGACGGTTCGGAACAGTGACTATTAAATGGGGTCAGATTCTATTTTCCGGTTGAGTTATTCCATGCTAAACCTTCTACTTTTTTATTTGTCCATACCTTTCTGATTTTGGTAGCTTATATTAGGCCCCAAAAAAATATTCTGCTTTCGATTAAATGGGAAATGAAAATAGGGTATAGGTACATGTGTAGGTAGGGAATTTTTTGGGGGGGGGATTTTTTGTGTGTACGATCATATGGAGGCGTCTGCGTGTAGTCAAGGGTAAAAGGTAGAAATTGATGGTTTTGGGTGTTTTTTTCTCATTTTTCCAATAAAAAAATTAGGGTAGGGCCTGTCAGAATAGGGTAGGTAGGGAAACTGGAAGCAGAGTTATATTATTTTTTTGCCTCATTTTCTCTCACCTATCACAGAATTCAGCAATCACTGCCACCATGGATGTGTGGTATGTGGTTGTACATTATGTATGTGTACTGATCCAGAGGAACACGGGTCAAATGCTTCTATTTGGACACCCGTCCCCCAGGCCAAGCCTTTTGAAGAGTTTTCAGACATTGTTAACGCTAAGTCCTCTTTTATCCTGCCAAACTCGTTAGATTAATTCCACAGTTGGCACAATGTTCAGGGTCATGTGGTGCAAACTTAGGTCCAACTCCAAGTTAACATGTTATTATTAGAGGCAAACCACAGTTTATTCAGTAATGTGTATCCTCATCTACATGTATTAGTGGACCACCACAAAGTCCCATACCAATCAATGAAGACAATCCACTTGTAGATAAACCTGCCCCTTTTCTGATACCCGTGTACTTATTAAAGGGAAAATACAACATTTGCAAACATCAAAAAATAAAACTACCAAATCATTTTGAAATACCTTACTGGACTGTTAGTGAATGACAGTGTAAAGCATCCTGTAAAATCATGGCACCTGGTATACTGTCATTTTCAAGAAAAGTGGTATTTTTGTATCAATTTCCAACGCTGGTCGGCCGACCAGCGTTGGAAAACTTAAACTGGCTTTTTTTCAAATACTGGCCCCAATTGACCATCGCACTTGTTTGCAATCGATTACACACAGGTATGAACGGGTACAAGCCAGCTAGACTGGTTCCCTGACCTTACAATTCCCCAATGTATGTAAACTGCTCTGTTTCTTCTTATATGGAGTCAGGGAACCAGACTACAGGAAAATGATTGTTTTTCTTGGTTTTTATAGCATTTTCGAACCCAAAACCTCAAAAAAGTCAGTGTAACTATATTTGCTATATATTTCCAACCCCCCAATCCATCCATTTCTGAAAATTACAGCAAAAGCAAATGATGTATATTCCCTTTAAAGGTAATGTACATGTACGAACATTTGTAAAAATGCGGAAACAGACCTACGATTAAATGCGACAAATCTTTCTCAAAGTAAAAATCAGGTTGGTACTTAAAATACCCAGGGTGTGAAATTATTCCGCCTGAAAAAATATCATTCAGTTCTAAGAAAACAATATTTGAAGGCAGTTTAAAAAGGTGTGCATGTGGGCACACTTTTTTAATGTGCTTTAGCATCCGAATCCAGTGACGAAACCCACAAAGTGTGCAAACTATGTTTTCCGTTTTCCCAAAGTGTATGCTCGCCTGCAAAAAAAAAGCAAATGATCTTGGGATTATATAGTGACTTTAATATTCTCCAAGATTAATGAATATTAATCTTGCAGGATTATGGACGGTATTAAGAGACAAGCAATTACATGTCCTGTACTAAAGCTGGAGCTTGATTTCCTTAGAGAGTTATTCAAAGAGCATAAAGAATATGGGTTAAGTTATGGGTGAAATTTGTAAACAGGTGCAATTGCCCTTAAAGGGAAAATACAACATTTGCAAACATCAAAAAATAAAACTACCAAATCATTTTGAAATACCTTGCTGGACTGTTAGTGAATGACAGTGTAAAGCATCCTGTAAAATCATGGCACCTGGTATACTGTCATTTTCAAGAAAAGTGGTATTTTTGCATCAATTTCCAACGCTGATCGGCCGATCAGCGTTGGAAAAAACTGGTGTTTTTTTTCAAATACTGGCCCCAATTGACCATCGCACTTGTTTGCAATCGATTACAAACCTATGAACGGGTACGAGCCAGCTAGACTGGTTCCCTGACCTTACAATTCCCCAATGTATGTAACTGCTCTGTTTCTTCTTATATGGAGTCCGGGAACCAGACTACAGGAAAATGATTGTTTTTCTTGGTTTTTATAGCATTTTCGAACCCAAAACCTCAAAAAAGTCAGTGTAACTATATTTGCTATATATTTCCAACCCCCCAATTCCATCCATTTCTGAAAATTACAGTAAAAGCAAATGATGTATATTCCCTTTAAGAATTACAATAAGAATCCCTGCACACAGAAAAGCATCAGAGGTCAGCTAAAATTCCTCCAAACACAAACACTGTACATTGTACGGGTGGCCTTTCTTTATTATGTACCTTGCAAGATTCAACTCATGTAAAACTATCATGTTATGAAAAACTGCCATAGATGTGGACATATGTTTTTCGACTGCAGAAGAACTTTAAGCATTTATTTCACCTAAATGCATGTAGGCCTGTATTTGTAAACTTTGAACAGTACATAAAGTTGATTTAGTGTGCAAAATGTAATTGAAATAATTGAGTTTGTTAAAGGGAAGATTTGAAAACTTAAAAAATGAATTGATGAAATTATCACAAAATACCTTACTGGATTGTTAGGGATATGGTACTGTAAAGTCGTGGCTCCTGGTGTGCTGACATTTCCAAGAAAAAATGTAGTACAAGGACATGAATGGTTTTCTTGATTTTCCAGCATCTACTTGTACAAGCCCCAAACGTGAAACAAGTCAGTGTAACGATATTTTCTATCACATACTAATCCTCCAAATCCATTTATTTCTGAAAATTGGAGCAAAATGTTGTACATTCCCTTTAAAAAGCATGACTAAATAAATGGCTAGTTGGTCATTACATATGTACATGTACACGAAGCCTACATTTTGTCAGATACAGTTTGGAGAATTTTCTTTGAAAACTGTTGGGAATCTTTTGATTAATTCATTCATATTTGGTTTTTGACAACAGGATATTTGACAACAGTAGCTGTCTTGTTGATCTCCAATGAAGGTCGTGATGTCAGAGGTGCTGCAGACTTGGTGAATTCTGGCTTTGGTGTTGTGAAACTTGTGTTCCTCACCAAGCAGCGCCGACTTGCACAAATCCTCCACCGACCATTCTGTGTACATGTAGAAAGCCCGCTATGCACAGCATCCAAATGTTGCCTTTGCCACCTCAGTGGGTTCCAGGAATAGGTCAGTGTACTTCTAAATCAGGCTATCCAGAAATAGAACCCTAGCTGCAATTTCATGTTCATCCGATAATTTACTAAGAGTGCCTTGTTTTCGCCGGTGTTGGGTTGGTCATGTGATATTTTTGTGCCAGTACTTGAATGTCTCTATGTTTTTGATGTCCATGTTGTTGATTTGAATAACCGTGGAGGGATAGGGGGTATTGGGGTTGATTGTCGTGAAGTTTGATATCATCGTTTCAGCCTTTGTAAGGTTGATCTTGAGACCGACTTTGGTAAAAACAAGGTTGATGGGTGTTTGCAATGACCAAATTGCTTTAGGATTTAATGGGAACATTTATGAATGTTGAATGGAACCATGACGAGCGTGGATATAATTACCTGTTTGTAACATATTTTTTAAATGACAAAAAAAAAAAAATGAATTCACAAAAAATGAACACTAAATGTTTGTTACTTAAAAAAAAAAATAATAGACAAGGTGTTAACGGGCATGAAGAAAGGATAAATGATTCAAATTTTGAGTCAAATCTGCAATCATTGTGCTTGAAATACAACCATTAAAAATAGATGGGTTTTTTCTTCAAAGTATCCCTTGTGTAAACTGAAACTTGCTGGCAGGTATTTTCCTGGAGTGTATTCCAAGGGCAGTTCTAGGAAATAACAGGGTATTAAAAAAACCAAAATTTAATTATGGAGAAGTTATTTTAAAAAGTCGTTAAACTCAGACAAAGGTTCAATAGATTCTAAAAAAAACTCTGAAAAAAGTCTTTTCATCAAGGGATGCCAAGGCCTTATCATCAGCGGCTGGGCTGTATTGTTCAAAATCCTGCAAAATCCCCCATATTCTCTGTGTAGATTTTTTTAAGGCGGTAGGGGGTTGGGAACAATGTTATTTAAAGGGAATATACGACATTTGCAAACATCCAAAAATAAAACTACCAAGCTTTTACAAAAAGCCTTACTAGGATGTTGGTAAATGACAGTCTTAAGCATCCTGTAAAATCATGGCACCTGGTGTGAAGTCATTTTCAAGAAAATGGTATTTTCATATACATATCCAACGGTGGTCGGCCGACCACCGTTGGAAAAACCTAACTATTTTTCAACTACTGCTCTAAATTTACCTTCTTTTTTTTTCAGTCCAAATTGTGTTTGCTATTGATTACATGTTCATGAACGGGTGCAGGCCAGCTAGACTGGTTCCCTTACCTTACAATTTTCCGGCATCTATAAATTGATCCATTTTATCCTTAGTGGAGTCAGGAAAACCAGACTACTTGAACATTTTTGTTTTTCTTGGTTTTTCCAGCATTTTCGAACACAAAACTTCAAACATGTCAGTGTAACAATATTTGATGTATTATAGTATACTAACCCCTCAAATAGTTCATTTCTGAAAATTACAGCAAAAGCCAATGATGTACACAGTACTGGATGTACATTCCCTTTAAATCACAACTTGTTTGCTGCATGTGACATTTTTTTTCTGGTTGATTGACAGGGTCAATGTGTGCATGAAAATGTGATGGGAGTGAACTTGCTAATGAGTTTTGTACGCAAACTACTACCGTACATTAAAGCTACAATTACAATATTTTCATAATTACCACCAGCATCCATTGTTGGCAGAGCTAACAATGTCAATACAATCACCTAGGAGGCAATACAGATGGCTGGCTGAAATTGCAATCCAATTGGGAATTGGATATGATGAGCTACTCAGCTCGTAAATTATATACCGGTACTGCGTGTGGCTACTTTGCATGGATATTAAATTATTAAAGGGAAATTACAACATTTGCAAACATCAAAAAATAAAACTACCAAATCATTTTGAAATACCTTGCCGATCAGCGTTGGAAAAAACTGGCTTTTTTCAAATACTGGCCCCAATTGACCATCGCACTTGTTTGCAATCGATTACACACCTACGTATGAACGGGTACAAGCCAGCTTGACTGGTTCCCTGACCTTACAATTCCCAAATATATATGTAAACTGCTCTGTTTCTTCTTAAATGGAGTCAGGGAACCAGACTACAGGACAATGATTGTTTTTCTTGGTTTTTATAGCATTTTCGAACCCAAAACCTCAAAAAAAGTCAGTGTAACTATATTTGCTATATATTCCCAACCCCCCCAATTCCATCCATTTCTGAAAATTACAGCAAAAGCAAATGATGTATATTCCCTTTAAACAGAAAAACAAAACAAACATGAGAGTGAGACTGAGCATACATTTAGGTTACATTTCGATTTTCAGACCTGGAATACATGTACATCAATTTGAAATAAACTGTGTTTTTATAAGCATCCTCAACTGGTGTTTTCACAGAAAAAAAAGACTCATGTGTAATGTAAGTCACAGTTTTACATGAAGTGCAGGGATAAGATACTACACGACACAATTCAGTTTGTGAAAAATATGCCCCAAATTACTTCAACAGATATATATTTTCCCAGAGATTGAGTTTCATTGAAAACTGATTAAAAAAAAGTAAAAACTGGTAGCCTAAGGAACCTACATGTAGATACCAAACAAATTATGAAAGATTTTGTTTCCATGGAACTTAGTTGCTTTGCTAAATTTACCAACTCAGGCTAATTGCCCATATCTCCATCCCCTCTCCACCCCCCACCCCCCCAACCGGAAAAAAAATTGTAGAGTCCAGCGTCAAGACAGTTCCCTGTCCCACATTCTTCTTTTTTTAATAACTGAATTTAACTGCAGAAGAATGGTTCATGATGTTAAAATACTGCATGGTTAACAAACAGAATTAAAATTGGCATGTAAATGATAGATCATCAGCACTTGGCCTGCAAATGAACACATCACATGCTGTTTACACACATTGCTAAATACTTGCTGAAAATCCCCATCAGGATTTAGTGATCACTGGATCAGGAGATCCTTGAAATAGTTTCAAGGTTTTGAGTCGTCCTTGTTGCATTGTATTACATGCAAATCCCTGCTCAAGGCATACATCAGTACATCATGTATTCCACACCCCTCTCTGCTGGGTCTTATCTTATTATTTATTCAGTTAAAACCTGCTTTTACCGAGGGCCCCTTAAACTAGTTGACATACATTAAAAGTGGTCTTTGTCAATAAACCCTGAATACCTGTAAAGTTCCTCAACTTACAAGTATTTTATTCACAGCTACCCGGTAGGCCGATCCGAACATCTTTGCTGACACTGCTAAAGCTGGTGGCCATACATAATAACACGGTGTCTTCAAACTCCATAGGCCTACCCAGCGGCGGCGGAACGGGTTTGAAACTGGGGGGGGGGGGCATCACCAGAAAGAGCACATTGTTCCTCCCTCACACAATTTACAAATCAACTGCTATCTGAACAGTCACAGACAGTAAAAAAAAAAAAACCCAGGCCTCTTCCCCTGCCATGCCTTTTACAGTCATCAACAGTCAGATCATATTTCCAGCAAGCACTGTGACTAGTCAAATATTTTTTTTTTCAACAGACAAGTGCCTGACACTGGTAAGTAGCACAGGTGGCTTAGTCAAAGCATCAGGTTACATAAACAGTCACAGCGAGTCAAGCCTGTTTGAACTTTTAAGCTGGGAGCTCTGAACTGTTTAAAAACAGTCACTTGATTGATTTTGGCTGAAAGGACAATTTGGCACAGAATGTATGTCTGCGAACATAACTCGGCAATATTTAATACTTACTAAAAATCAAAAGTTTGTAACGCTATGAGACATCAAAAGAAAACGTTCTACACAACCCAAACGCCTACATTAATTTATCAAAACATTCACAATGACTTGCCATTCATCGGTAGTAAAGTCACGATGAAGAAGCGGTAGGTATCAAAACACTGCATACCCTTCACTAAAACTACACGAGTGAATGGGCAGTGCCCGTTACGAAACACCAATAACAATGCACCAGCGGCCGACGACTACCGCCGTGTTCTGTAGCGTGAGCCCCCATGTGTCCCCGTTCTAGACGACCCTGTGAAAAACTGAAGTCCTATGGTTAATTTACAACCTTCCGGGCGTGCTTACTCCATTGTTTCGAATAAGCTTGATCTATAAAAGAATTAACATAACAAATTTAAGTATACTCACGATCTATTCAGTTCACTTTGATGTGGGATAGTTCCAAGGTGGTTTTTCATCAAGTTGATCGTGGAAGAAAGTTGTGATGTGATGCGATCATCACGTTCGCCGGATCGTATATATACGTGCCGCCGTGCCGCGCCGCTAACTGTTTTGTTAGTCTTGGCCCAAGACTGGACTTCTTTGGCAAGCGCAGCCAGCCATGATAGACATCAGCGGTGATCGGTGGATTTAAGGAACAACATTAAGCATATAAAGTCTTGGACCAAGACTATTTCACCGTAAATGCGGCGGCTTTCCAGTGGGCGTGTCCCCCCGTTCTCCCAATCAGCTCTACCTTGTTCTCTTATAAGTCCTCAAACTTCTTTTACAAAATTAACACAATAAATACAAACAATAGCGTCTAAATTTCCCGAGCGTCATTGAATTTCTAAAAAGACTCTTTTCCAGCTGTCATTGCCGACCTAGTGCACGTAGTGCGGGTTTTGGTAGATTCACTGTATGAAATAAAATAGCAAAACGGCAACTCCAATTTACCACAAAGGAACAAAATCATCCCTCAATGTTCACGTCTGATGCATGTATACGTATATTCAATATAATCACAGGAAAGTGTATTATTTCCCACTTTTTAAAGGCGGAGGGTCATACAATGGCACATTCACAAAATTGGGAAAATTCCAATCAGCTTACATTCCATTATTAACGTCATGCATCACTCAGATTTGCAAATTAATCTTGATTCACGGCTTTGAGCCTTGAACTGATCTTTCTATGCATTGACTGCAACGTTTATCATCCGACCCGCCCCTTGACAAATCTTGGTTTCCACCCCTCCCCCCCCCCATGCCTTCCTTTTTTAATATTGTGGATCCGCCACTGAAATCTATGGTAAGTTTAATTAATGTTTTATTATTTGGCTAAAAGAGAGATCAAGGCGGCTAAAAATTATTAAGAAAGTACAAGCTTTTCATTTTGCTAATAAAATGAAGTGTTTATAGCAAAAAGTATCATGCTCAAATGCTCAAACCAACCATTTGGGGCTAAAGAATCACATGAGGGCGGTACAACAGATTTTCAGTGAAGTTTTTTTTTCCGACGAACGAAGGAATAAACGTAATGCAAGAGGGCGTCATCTTTCAAAATGGCTGCGCCCATGAGTGTTTTCAAATTGGTCAAAAGCGATCTGAAATTGATTCGTTTCTGCAGTGCTTCGTCCCTAAAACCTACTAGTAATCACCATGGGGTAATAAGCGACCATTTATGCACCAACAAAGTTGGTGAAATCGAAAGACACTGGTCAATTGGCGCCAAAATCAATGACATTTGTAAAAGCAGGCCTACCATCATGACCCTGCCCACGTCACGTTGGAATCACACATTACGTAAGATCTGTTCAACCGGCGGTAGTTGGCAAACGTCAAGGACGAAAGTGTCGAAAAACCACCGATGCACGTTTTCGTCTTACGCATTTAATCCTCAAGATGGGCATCCAGGGATATCGGGTGGTAGAAATGTGTTGTCCGTCGGGAAGCAGTCTCTACAGCCAGCTCATTTCAGACTCTATTGTATCGTATCGAGGACTTGCTGGAACTGCCATGCGTTGACTGAGTTGGCGGATAAAAGCGAGGTGCAGTTCTTCTGTGATGCGTGTAATGCTATACAACCATTGAATCCAGATTCCAACTTCTTCCAGACAATGCAATGGTAGACTACCTACTTTATTAAATTTGAATTTACAGCTTTTCAAATTCGTGTCATGTCTGGCCCAGCTGCCATTTATTGCCATTTTTAATAAACTTTTGGGAAAGAATGTTGCATACTGACACCACTTTTTTCATCACATATTAACTCAATGAAGGCAGTCCTTGCAAACATGTTGAAAAGACATAAATCTGGGTCTGAGAAGCATTTCAAATTTCTTAAGAAAATAATTTGAAAATGCAATTGACTCTCAATAGACTTTGTACACAACCAGAGAAGAAGTGTCTGGATACTACATTCTTTCCAAGTGCGGACATATATTAAAATGAGACTTAGCTTAAGGTTTGCATATTGGACATGAATACAAGAGGTGTCATTCACATGGTGTTACAACACACCTCCCATTCATTATTGATATGAAAGTAACCTCCCACAAATCAAAGTATGTAGTTAAAAGGTACAAATGATCATTAAATCTTTTGTGCATTTTGTTCCCGTTTGAAGTAACAGAATTACTCAAAATGTGGAGAAGGGTGCATAACAACTGGCCTGTTGAAGTTTCATCTCAGTGGATACCTATACATGTTGAGAAAACAGAGAAAATGTATGCACTATTTTTTGGGATTTGGATAACTGGATTGCATTGCGAATACATGTAAAAACTGTGCTTGCGGGACATTTTCATTTTCTTGTTGAATCTGTTTCCGGGTAATCCTTCTACGTCACATGCCAAGTGAACGGTACACATTTGCAAATATTTTGCTTCATTCAAGAAATTCCTTTTATAACTCTTTCTTTTTGTTTTCTTTTTTTGTTTTTGTTCCTAATTATTGTAGTGATGAGACATTTGATATTGATACTGCAAAGTTGAGGCAGACATTTCGAAATCTGCAAAGGAAATTGCACCCTGACAAGTTCAGCGTCATGTCAAAGGTAAAACCGTTAGACAGATTTTCCGTTGATATCCTGATGCACAGACTTTGGTCTTAACTAATGGGTCACAGTTTCTTTGTTTTGTTTGGTATGAAATAATTTATCTGCCTTTTAAAAGTTTTGTTTGTGCCATGCAGAAATACATTTTCAAACGAAAAGCAGAGGTCTTTGATATCAGGATAAGTTTCACTCAAATTTTCTTTGAGAGGGGTACCAAACAAACATTTTAACAAAAATAATTGATGAAAAAAAATGCATCACAACAACGTTCCCCCCCCCCCCACAAAAAAAGTGCATGAAAGGTAATATACAACATTTGCTTTTGCTGCAATTTCCAGAAATGGATGGATTTGGTGGTTGGTTATTATTTTATAGCAAATATTGTTACACTGACCTGTTGAAAGTTTTGTGTTCATAGATCTATGAAAAACCAAGAAAAAAATTGTTGTTCTTGTAGTCTACTTCAGACGAAACAGAGCAATTCATAGACGTCTGGGAATTGTCAGGCCAGGGAACCAGACTAGCTGGATTGCACCCGTTCACGGATGTGTAACCGATAGCAAACAAAATGTGGACAAACTAAATTTGGTAAATTGGGGGGCAGTATATGCACAAAGTCAGTTTTTTCCAACGATGGTCGGCTGACCATCTTTGGAAACTGATACCAACATTATACTTATCTTGAAAATGACAGCACACCAGGTGCCATGATTGCACAGGATGCTTGAGACTATTATTCACATACAGTCAAGTAAGTATTTCATGATTATTTGGTAGTTTTGTTTTTGGATGTTTGCAAATGTTGTATATTACCTTTATGCTAAGATTAAAAAGTTGAAATTTGAACAATTCTACATTGATCCAGGAGGAGCAAGATTACTCAGCCATGCAGTCGTCAGAAGTCAACAAAGCATACAGCACCTTGCTGAAGCCACTCTCCAGGGGACTCTACTTGGTAATAACAACTTCTATCTTATAAACATGGTTGCTTCCAACTTTCTTTTTCCGGTTTGCATAGTTCCCTAAACCACACAGCCTGTCATGGATTTGTGTGAAACCTCGACTATTTGTGACTGGCTCCACAAAAAAGGGTATTATGTCGCAAAAAGTGAAATTGAGTTATATACATGGTTGGAAAGCCCACAATGTAAGCTTTCATTTGGTATATAATGGAGCTATTTAGTCCCTCCTGTTCTGGAGATATGACGTATTTGCATATTAATTATTTCCTTTGAGTTGAAATTACACAACTGAGAAAACAGGCGTTGAAATAGCTGGCTTTGTTGTAGAACAATCGAACGATGCACACAAAATAGTTGTTTTATTTCCAGTTTGTTCATCAAAATCAACATTTCTGTGAATGAAACCTGGAACTGTAGGTATCAAAGATGTCATTCAAGACAAAAAATGAAAATGAAAGTTTGATGAAATGTTCACCCTCTTAATGTTGAGCGGGCCATTACACAATAATGCTCAGAGCGACTTAATACCCTTTATCGTGGAGCCGGTCACATTTTGTCTTGAGAGAACCATGCGAGAACGCATTCCGGGGGTCATTCCTGTGTATGTGCACACACACAAAAATAATTGTGCATTGGTGTGGTGTGTATTATGTTTCACACATAACATGGACCGTACATTAAATGGACCTGGTTGGAAATACATATGCGTAAAATGTCCGTCGCGCCCAATGTAAACAACCAGGTTTTTACGTCTTTTTTTGGGAATGGTAAGACATAAGTTAAGTTTCCTTTCAACCAGACCTTTGAAAAAGGATAAGTTAACATTCCAAAACATAAAATTTTCGGAGATTTCTGGCCGTAATGCCCCTTTAAATATGTGGGAAATATTTTAAATATGCTTTTGTTTTTGCTTTGCTGCCTCAGCTGGAGTTGAATGGTCTGACGATAGAAGAAGGCGACAGCGGGATTGAAGCGGAGTTCTTGATGGAAGTGATGGACACCAATGAGACGCTCGCAGAGACGGAAGAGGAGGCCACAGTCAGACGGATAGGAGAGGAAAATGCTGGTCAGTAGTCAGGCCACCAGGCCAATTTGACACGTTTCTACTTTCCCCTCTACTCAGCCTCGACTCCATGGGCGCATGCGCGTTCCTTCACTAACTCCTGGCCGTGATGTACACGTAAACGATGCTGACTGGCTATTCAGAGCGGACTGTGCGGGTATTTTGAAGATTGCACGCCGGGCGCGCCTGTAATGTGCTGGCGTGCTTTGCACGTCACGTCACCTTTTCTGTACGAATATTCAAAACTGCGCGATGCCTGTACAATATGGATTATGGCAGCCTCGTTTTTCGGTAAAAAAACACCCTGTATCTGCGGTTGTAAAGGGACGAAAGGGGTACGTACCTTTAATACAAATCTTTGCTAAATAACGCAACGTCCAAACCTTATGTTCGAAAGCATTGATTCTTCAAAAACACAACTTTCAACATTTTAAAGATGGCGTCGGCGCGTAAAACGCAGCCTAATTATAATGTGCCATATTTTGACACATTTAAATTACACAATTCCAGGGGTTGAGATCGCACAAGGCATGATGGAAAATAACATGGCGCAGCAAGATCTCGTACCCATGGGAACGAGGGTTGCTCTCTACTCACTTTGCTGTCTCGTCACATCCGTTCATTGTTAACAGTTCCGAAGACTGGCACTCAGAGATATTCGTCAAGATTTGTCCTTCCTACTCCTGTACCTACAATCTCTCACAAATCCCCCCCCCCCCAGATATCTCGTGTCAGTATGGCGCCCTTTCGTTCTGTTCTTTATACTTTGTATTCCACGACATGATGTGTCATCTCGTGTTTGTGCGATACCTGTTCAAAAAGTCACAAAAATTCAGTTTGTTTGGAAAAGCTAGGAACAAACTAAATATTTAAAATCTTATTTGACACCCATACATCAGTGCTGTGTTTAACTCTAACCCCTGGGCCCTTTTTTGCTAGGAACATTTCTCAATCCTCCAAAATCCTCCACAAATTTACACTTAAATGCATGTTCAAATGAAGGATACCCACTGCCTCAATCCTTCAAAATCCTCCAACAGCCCTGCCTCTCAAATTCCACTCAGCTTCAATCCTCATCAACCGACACTGAATGTCCATGTGCCCTCAATCCTCCAAAATCCTCCAAAATTGGATGTTGTATTTAGCCTCAGTCCTCCGAAACCGCCTGGAGGACTTTGGAGGATTGAGTAGGGTTGGGGTGAAAGAATTTGATTTATATGTTAAGGGTTTACCCCTGCTCATGAGCAGGGCCCAATTTCATAGCGCTGCTTAACAGCCGATTTTATTTATTTCTTTTATCTATTTCATAGGGACCGTTAAGCAGTAAGCACAGCAAAAGCACGCTTAACCCCAGAAGAAAACTTTGCTTAAATCAGTGACGTAACAATAGAAATCGCCACGCAAGCGCAACCGTTAGCAAATAATAGTGCTTAAGCAGCACCAGATTTTCTGCTATCATAGTAAGCACTACTTTTCTGCTTACTGTTAAGCAGCGCTATGAAATTGGGCCCTGGCTTCATTACCATTAATTGGTCTTTGCCTGTAAGGCCAAGTAAAAAAAAACCACTTTTTGTCCGGACTTTAAAAAAAAAAGGAGGTGGTCCTTTTTTCCCAAGGATGCCAGATTTTCCAAGATGGTTGATGGATTCTTCCAGTTTTTCAACTCTTTTGCTGATACTTTTGTTTCAAAGGAGCCGCCATCTTTTCTACCAGTATTTGAACTTGCATACATGGCTAAAATTTGGCTGGAAACAAAAGACAAACTATATTCCAAATGTGTGATAAAAAAAAAGACGCAGGTGGGAAAGGAAGAGGGTGGGAATGAGAAACTAGTTTATTTTTTTTAATTTTTTTACTTGGCTTTACATGCTCACGTCATCTCATATTTATTCGGTGTTTTATTTTTTCTGCAGTGAAACTTGAATTTTTCCTGAAGAACTTGTCACAGGCCTTCTCTGAAAGTAAGTTCTCCCCCATCCATGTGTCCCATTATAGCCAGATTATTAGTAATTCTAAACCCAAGAAACATTCACCTCGTGCAATATTGGGTTTGGCCCTTCACCGACATTTTCATGAACATAAAAATACAAATTACTTAGTAACTTCTCAGACAATGTAAAAGAAAAGTTTTGAATACCATTTGTGAAGAAATTTCAAAAATGAAAACCAGGCTACAATGTACATGAAAAACCAAAACAGAATTCAAGTATATGTGCATTTTAACGTGGGACAGACGACACTCGCGAAAGTTGGCGTTTACACCGTAAAGCTACAAACGCCTTCAGATAACTTCCGTGATTTGAATTTTGCGGTTGGTTTTCTTGTACGGGTACCCTGGTACCCATGTTTTACTTCAATAGGGTGCCTGGTTCCCAATATTTATTTTACATCACCCCAAAGCAAATTCCGTCTTATAAATAGTTATTCACCTTATTCCAACAATGAAGTAGCATAGCAGTCGACAGGCAGTGTGTAAGTTGCTAGTTACAACGCTAAATAGAAAACAAAAATCTCCAAACTTTGTGTTTTCATTTCAGGGAACTATCCCCTGGCCAGGGAGATCTTGATGAGGCTGAAATACTTCTCCAACATCGACGACAAGGTGAAGGACCGACTGGAGAAAGACTTTTGAGAAAACAGAGCAAATCTAGTTGTGACAGAGGCAATCACAAGACAATCACAAGTCAGTCGTAAGTCAATCACAAGTCAATCGCAAGTCATTCAAAAGTCAATTGCAAGTCAATCGCAAGTCAATCACAAGTCAATCACAATTCAATCACAAGTCAATCATAAGTCAATCACAAGTCAATCACAAGTCAATCACAGGTCAATAACAAGTTAATCACAAGTCAATCACAAGTCGATCACAAGTCAATCACAAGTCAATCACAAGTCAATCACAAGTCAATCACAAGTCAGTCCCAAGTCAATCCCAAGTCAATCACAAGTCAATCACAAATCAATCACAAGTCAGATCACAAGCCAACCACAAGTTAATCACAAGTCAATTACAAGTCAATCACAAGTCAATCACAAGTCAATCACAAGTCAATCACAAGTCAATCACAAGTCAGTCCCAAGTCAATCCCAAGTCAATCACAAGTCAATCACAAATCAATCACAAGTCAGATCACAAGTCAACCACAAGTTAATCACAAGTCAATCACAAGTCAATCATAAGTCAATCACAAGTCAATCACAAGTCAATCACAAGTCAATCACAAGTCAATCACAAGTCAATCACAAGTCAATCACAAGTCAATTACAAGTCAGATCACAAGTTAGGACATAACGGGTAATGAACAGACAAATAGCTCCGTTCATGTGAATAGCTTGTTACACGACCTGACACTTATTGACTTGTGATTGACTTCTTACGACTTTTGAAGACTTAATTACAAATTTGTCATTGAGGCTGAGGATTCTCCTTGACCTTTTGAACTTCAGATCATTTTAACTTGAATGAAAATGAGTATAAGATTTTAGTGATTTTTAAGTAAATTATTTTCTTACGCAAGTTCGGGAAAGTTGATCTTGAATTATCATTGCTGATGACGGTACATGTATTATGTTTTAAAAAATGGATAACGTTTATACTAAATTAAGTTGTATGTAAATGTGAATCGTTCCTTTTTTTGTTGCTTTAATGGGTTTTTAAATATTTTATTTGAATTTCCAGTTGTCAAAATGTGTGAATGAAAATCTCTTTTTTTTTTTATTTGCATTGCATTCTGATACACAACGGCACAATTTATTTTCAAAGCATTTGGGAAGTGAATCAGTCAACATTTTCCTATTTTTGTCCTGAATATATTTCCAGATTGATTGACCGTAATTTCACGTATAAATTGACAGATCTGAAAGAAAATTGGTGATTCGGAAAAAATGTATAATTTTTCCTAAGGAAAGATTTCCATACCTGGACATCACTTGACACCCTGTCCACTGACAACGAGACTGGTCTGAACAATTCCCAAGTGTTTTCTCAATAAATACTTCAATATTTTCCCTGCTAAATTTTACTTTTTAGGGCACGTTATCGCTTTCTGATGGCTGATATAGGTCACTGCAGGGAAAACTGAGTGATATCCATGTATGGAATTCTTCCCAATATTTTTAAGAATACACTTCCAGTCACAGATACTCAGATAAAATTATTGGAATTAAAAGAGTAGACGGACAGCGTGTCCTAATAAAGACTCTGCATGAAGACGTCGCCTTATTTCTATAAAAAAAAAAGGGGGGGGAATAGATTTTCAGTTTTTAAAAGCGATGTAAAATGGACAGTTCTCTACAAAATCCATTGATGCAATCCAGAGATATCTGAACTTATTTTGTTCTTGAGACTGAGATTTTAAATTTAAAAAACCCCAATGTTCTTAAAAATAATGGAAGATCCGGGTATCGATCCCGGTACTTCTCGCATGCAAAGCGAGCGCTCTACCATTTGAGCTAATCCCCCAGATTGGTAGAAATCATACACTATCTCAACTTATTACAATCTAGCTTTGATTCAAAAGAATTAACCTACGACAAAAAAAAAGAAAAATCATGGAAGATCCGGGTATCGATCCCGGTACTTCTCGCATGCAAAGCGAGCGCTCTACCATTTGAGCTAATCCCCCAGATTGTTAAATGTAAACTACCTCTTCCCAAGACAATCTAGATTGATTCAAAAGCATGAAAGCTACGGGGGAAAAAAGAAGAAGTAAAATCATGGAAGATCCGGGTATCGATCCCGGTACCTCTCGCATGCTAAGCGAGCGCTCTACCATTTGAGCTAATCCCCCAGATTGTTATATATCCTAAACTGTACCTTTACCAAGACAATTCAGCTTTGATTCAAAAGAATTAAAGCTATACGGGGGAAAAAAGAAGAAGAAAAATCATGGAAATCCCAAACTACCTGTACTCAAGACAATGCAGCTTTGATTCAAAAAAATTAAAGCTACGGAAACAAATCCTGGAAGACAAATCCCCCAAATTGTTAGAAATCTTACACTGTTTAAAAGAATTAAAGCTACCGAGGGGGAAAAAAGAAGAGAACTCATGGAAGATCCGGGTATCGATCCCGGTACCTCTCGCATGCAAAGCGAGCGCTCTACCATTTGAGCTAATCCCCCAGATTGCTAATACTAAACTACCTTTACCCAAGACAATCTAGCTTTGATTCAAAGCATTAAAGCCACGAGGGAAAAAAGAAGAAAAAATATTGGAAGATCCGGGTATCGATCCCGGTACCTCTCGCATGCAAAGCGAGCGCTCTACCATTTGAGCTAATCCCCCGGATTGTTAAATATCATAAACTATACCTTTACCGAGACAATCCAGCTTTGATTCAAAGAATTAAAGCCACGGGGGAAAAAAGAAGAAAAAATATTGGAAGATCCGGGTATCGATCCCGGTACCTCTCGCATGCAAAGCGAGCGCTCTACCATTTGAGCTAATCCCCCGGATCGTTAAATATCATAAACTATACCTTTACCAAGACAATCCAGCTTTGATTCAAAAGAATTAAAGCCCCGGGGGAAAAAAAGAAGAAGAAAAATCATGGAAGATCCGGGTATCGATCCCGGTACCTCTCGCATGCTAAGCGAGCGCTCTACCATCTGAGCTAATCCCCCAGATTGTTAAATATCCTAAACTACCTTTACCAAGACAATCCAGCTTTGATTCAAAACAATTAAAGCCACGGGGAAAAAAAGAAGAAACATATTGGAAGATCCGGGTAAAGACAATCCAGCTTTTGTTTCAAAAAAATTAAAGCTACGACAAAAAAACCTAAAAGTAAAAAAAGAATAAAACTCCTGGAAGATCCGGGTATCGATCCCGGTACCTCTCGCATGCTAAGCAAGCGCTCTACCATCTGAGCTAATCCCCCACATTGGTTAAATTCTACACTACCTGTCTACTTAAGACAATCTTTCTTTGATTCAAAAGAATTAAAGCTACGACAAAAAAATAATGCAAGATCCGGGTATCGATCCTGGTACCTCTTGCATGCTAAGCGAGCGCTCTCCCATTTGAGCTAATCCCCCTTCGTAATTTAACTGATTTTATGACGTTTCTACTATTAGAGATTTGATGAGACTGCGTGATTTGAAACCAAAAAAAAAATGAAGGTATACTTTTATCAAGACGAACAATGGAAGATCCAGGTATAGGCCTATCGACCCCGATTCCTCTCGGATGCAAAGCAAGCACTAGTATCATTTTGAGCTAATCCCCCAGATAGTATAGTTTTTCCACGGCTATTTTAAAAGATTTTTCATTCAAATTATTTACCAACTAAATCATTCACTTTCGTCCACGAACAATTTCTCACGCTTTTAACAAAATAGATTTGGTCTTTTACCATTCAATTTTAAAATTTGGTCACCCTCTTTAGTCACCGGGTCGAGAATATTCGTCATTACACATTAAATTCGTCTGAGCTGATGCCAAATGGCAGTATTCAGAGATCAAATTCGTCTTATATCAATCAATTAGACGAATGTGATTTCTGAATAACAAAGTTTGGCGTAGACGAGACGAAATCGAATACTCCGGGACGTAAACGTGTGCTCATTGTTTGAATTTGCTTGAACTGAATTTGAAATTATCTGACAAAAACACAACAACGAAATTAAACATTGGAAGTGCACTAAATCGATGTTGCTGGACGAATTTGAAAAGTTATAATCGGTGAATTGGAACGATAAATGGTTTAAAATAGCCCGTAAAACCTATACTAGTAATGTCATAATAATATAGGTTTCATAATCGGTGAATTGGAACGATAAATGGTTTAAAATAGCCAGTAAAACCTATACTAGTAATGTCATAATAATATAGGTTTTCCCGGCTATGTTAAAACAGTTTTCATTCAAAATTCACCAACTGTAACATTCAATTTCGTTCGAGAAAAATTTCACACGCTTTTAACAAAACCAAGTTAGTCATTCGTACCATTCAATTTCAAAGTTTGGTCACCCTCTTTAGTCACCGGATCGAGAATATTCGTCAGTACAGATCAAATTTGTCTATAGGCCTAAGCTTTTGCCGAATTGCAACATTCAGAGATCGAGTTCGTCTTATAAATCAATTAGACGAATTTGATTTCTGAAAAACAAAGTTTGTAATTTGGCGTAGACGAGACGAAATACTCCGGGACGAAAACGTGTGCTCATTGTTTGAATTTGCTTGAACTGAATTGGAAATTTGTCTGACAAAAGACGACATTAAACATTGGAAGTGCACTAAATCGATGTTGACGGACGAATTTGAACATTACAAACGGTGAATTCGAGCGATAAACGTTTTAAAAATAGCCGCCAGGAAAACTAGCTTTATGATATTCGATTTCGACGCGCGTGCATAACGCTCTAAATTCGGCGCACATGGGCGCATTTATTCGAGCGTATTCGTAATCTGCGTACGCGCTCGCAAACCGTACGTGTCTTTTTATTCTATATCTATGGTATCTGCGTACGCGTTCGTTACCGAAAGTGCAAGAAGAGAGTAAAATGTCGGACATTTTTCAACAGGGATTTGGGAATTTCTCTTCTGCTTTTCTTTAAATATCCGGATTTGCGGTACTTATCGATACGCTATCAATGGAAAACCGTCTCCAAACACGGTGAAGCTGGCTAACTTGTGGGATTCATTATGGGATTCGCTCCAAGCTTTCCAATCAAAACGCAACCGATGAACTTCGAGTCAGTGAAAGCGTTTGACGTTTCAGGTATGAGTTCCGTTGAAGTTACTTTATAAACTACGGAAGCGTATATGACCATCTGAGTTACTGCGTTACTGAGATAAAATATCTTGGAAACATAGAGTTCCATCATAAAATATCTTTACAACTTGGATTGCAGCGATAGCCCACCATGAAAACGGTGAATTCAATGAAAGCCTATCATTGAAACGTGGAAAGTCCGTGGTAGGTTATCGTGGAAACGTGGCATTCCGTGATAGGCTATTGTGAATAAGTGGAATTCCGTGATATGCTATCGTGGAAACGCGGAATACTGTGATAGCCTATCACGGAAACGTGGAATACCGCAACAGGGTATCTCAGAAACATATTCCGTGATGTTTTATCGTGGCAATGCGAAATGCCATGATATCGTTAGCCTATCACAAAATTCCACGTTTCCACGATAGCTCGTCACGGAATTACACGCTTTCACGATAGTCTATCACCGTTTTCTATGTTTCTGTGTTAGGCCATAACAATATTCCTCGTTTCCGTGATAAGCTATCACAGTATTCCGCGTTTCCGCAATAGCCTATCACGGAGTTCCACATTTCTGTGATAGGCTATCACAGTATTCCACGTTTTCCCGATAGCCTATCACGGAATTCTACATTTCTGTTGTTAGGCTATCACAGTATTCCACGTTTCCACGATAGCCTTTCACCAGGGAATTCCATGTTTCCAAGATATTTTATCTCAGTAACGCAGTAACGCGGATGGTCATAATATACGCTTCCGTAATAAACGGCCCAAGTCTACGTGAAATATTCATGGTTCTCAACTTCTCTGCAACTAGGACTTTTCCTTTCTAAACCATAGCCTGTATATTATTTGTATCGTGCAGGGCGACGGCACGAACATTATCATCAGAAGAAAGATGTGACACAGTTTGAAAGTTTGACCAGCAAGTACTTTCAGCGCTACGTGGAGGAGAGACAAAGTGCCCAAGAAGCTAAAGCAAAATTTAACGGTAAGAAAGTCAACCACGGGCAGACAAATAAAATGACAGTAAGCTTTTTACCAAACTGGCACTTTGAACTAATTGAAGTAAAGCAGTAATTTGAGAAACGGATGAAAGAAATACATTTAAACAAACTAATCAATGCGTATTTTTATTATCAGGAACTCCAGGTTTGAAAGGGAAAAATGCATGCTCATGACTAGCCCAGGTTGGACTCCTCCGTTGTACGTACGCGTATGCAGTGAAGACGTTGTCCGACCTGCCTGAGCTAAATATTTACTGCTTTTTAAAGGGTGATTGTGTAGCTTGAAGGGTTCCTTATAAGAGAACAAAAATCCCCTTTGAGGTTATTGGACTTACCAAAACTAGTTCGCGACATTATAAACCAACAGGCATAGGCCTATGCAGTAAATAGAGGGCAGGTTTTTAAAAATATCTTTTAGGGCAATTTTCGGGTAAAGCAGCGATAAAGACAACAAAACACAACACGAAACTAAAGATGCATGGCGATCACCGCGTCGCATGTGAACCACTGATGTGAACACGCAAAACCGCGTTGATTCGTAATGAATTAAGACAAGTTTGTTTTTGGTTGAAAAGTCATTTTGGAATGATAAAAAATGATCAAAACTAAAGAGCGGCCCTAAGTTACACTTCAATCTAAAAAAACATTAGTCAGATTTGACTAGAAACCAGTTAAATTTGACTAGCCATTCAGGGTCAGCTGCATGGGTGCAAATCTGAAAATCAGTCAATCTGACTAGATTTGTCCAATCAGTATTATTGACTTTGGAAAAATAGTTTTGCAAATAACTGAAATTGTA
Organism: Patiria pectinifera; assembly: GCA_029964075.1. Taxonomy (NCBI): domain Eukaryota; kingdom Metazoa; phylum Echinodermata; class Asteroidea; order Valvatida; family Asterinidae; genus Patiria; species Patiria pectinifera. The sequence goes on along the minus strand of CM057147.1, from coordinate 23,317,062 downwards.
GTCGAACCCAACTACTTTTTCTAGTCATACAGCTTGAAGTAAATTCCTAGTCAATTTTCAGTAACTAGGAAAACCAGTCAATATTTTGACTCGGTTGTTTTTAGAGTGTACACAATCGCCATTGAAAGAGCGATCTTCTTTGAATATAATTATTATGTAACAGCAGCGGGGTGAAATCGTTCTTCCAACTTAACTTTCTAAACAAAAGACAGCGAGTGGGAGATATATACAATCAATCGCATGCATTTCTGGCCCGGTTCGCATGTCTATTTTGTTTACACACTCGCCAAAATCTCGATATTTAATATCACCACGTGACAATAAATCTCTTTGGAAAATTGAGTGTTGCATGGTTGTGAGAAGTTAACGAAAGGTAACCGGAAGTTAACGCAGCTCGAGCGTTTGCAGCCAATGGGCGCTAGTAATCAGTGGTGCGCGCGTGTATATGACGTTTTTACTAACGAGCTCGATGTCGACGTTTCGTGCAATTAATTAATATCGGTATGCTCTGTTAATTATCGTTACGGTCGCGTCGTCAGAATACTCACGACAGAAATAACTTCTACTTGTTAGTGAGCAATCAGCTTGTCTAACGTCGTTTTCAAATCATGACTCTTGGTCCCATCCTTTATAGACCTGGTGGGTTTGGCGGCCCGCTTCCCGCAGTGGCACGAGAGCGACATCGCCGACTTCCGGACCCAGTTCCTGTCCTTTGATTTGAACCACGACGGCCTGATAGACTTCCCCGAACTGTAAGCACTAAGCACGCAAGAGAACTTCTTGCTTAGCTCGATTTTATTCAACAAGCTTCATTCACGTATGCAAATTATAGGCCTCGTTATTTCATGTGTTCAGGAAGAATATACTTTGCATTGCGTCTGTTCTATGATTGTACGTGTGCTCCGCTGCAGTTGCATGAAGTTGTTGTGATTTGAATTTGGAAAAGAAAAGAAGAAATTGGAAAGAACACATACGAAAAGTTTCCAAAACGCAATAAACGCCATTTTGTTACTTATTAGAATCCCGCTCTCTCTTGGCTGCCAATAGTCAGTTCCGACGGGTTTTATATAATTTCAGACGACAATCATCTGTAAGGCCGTATTATTCGTTTTTATTCTTGAATTCCTAAATTGCAACAATTTGCACTTCCTTATCTCAAACACATTTATTTGCCTGTTACTTTTCATCTGTTTTTAACTGCAGTGACACAGCCTTAACCGAGTTAGGGGATAAATCTCCATATCACGTCCGCAAACAAAAATTCGACGAGATTGATGTCGACCACTCAGATAGTATCGACTTTGAAGAGTTTCTCCACGTAAGAAAAACTGCTGTTGAAAATTATTAACCTGAAAAAAAATAAAGTAATTAATACAATATTCCATAACATAATGAACGTTACTTTTTTTAATGCATATTTTAATGTTTCCTTTCAAAAATACCAACTATCGTAACTTTTGATGTAGCTAGTTTTTACTATAGGTTTTTGAATGTGTTTAAAAAACACCACCACCGAGTTGTTTAAAGACCAGAGTTCACGCGTCCACAATTGATGAATATTCATATCATGACGCGTTGGCTTTAATTTTGTCCAATCACAGTTGCTGGACAGTGTGATGATGTCATCGGAAGGAGGCATCTCCGACGCTATCGGCGACATGTGCAAACGGGAGACCCAGAACGCCAACACCATACGTCACCTGACGCTCGAACAACAATTGGAAGCCGGGTTATTCTAATTATTGGCGGATGGAAAATGAACTTTCTTTGGAGGACAGTATACTGTATATAGTAACGATGCATGCTTTATTATGAAAGTGAACAATGATTCGTACAAACTTCCTTGTAACAAAAAAAATACCGTGATCCACAATGTGAAACTGTGAGTCAACATTGTTCGGATCTAAATATAACTTATAACATTTAAGGAAAACAACAATTATATCACTGAGTTCGTCTGGTTTTAAGGCAGAGTGGACTATTTGCAGCTATCCTTAGTGACCGACCAAATTATTGTTAAAAAGCATATTAGTGTAGGCATTATACTTGGTTTAAAGATAGCAATGACACTAATCTCCCTCTGAAATGATTTTTTTTCTGGCATGCTGTCATTTTGAAGAAAACAACAAAAGAAGGTCATTTTCGAAGATTGTCAAGTGACACATTTTTTGAAATTTCCGTTTGTAGTTGGTTTGTAATTGGACCAATCCGTAAATGGGTGCAAGCGTTGACAAGACGCGCACACGCGCGCGGCTGCTGTTCTGCCTATTCGTCGGTTCACTGATGTCACGTGGCATCACGTATAGAATAAATCGGCTGAATGAGAATCATGTCCCGAATGCTGATTTCGGGATTGTGTGACGAGTGGGAGCAAATTCAATCTATGGCTCGGCAATTTTTGAACTTAAGTCGAGATCCAGAATATTGTGTTTTCTCGAAATATACAGCATTCACAGAGCTAAAACTTCATCGGGTTAGTTGTAAAGCACCCGTCTTTAGATTTCGAGCAAATTTTGTTGTTTCAAACGAAGAAAAAAATTCACAATAATAACAAATGGTCCATTCTATCTTTAACCTATAAGAGCAAAGGTGGCTAACTCCTGAGTGTATTTCCTCATGCCGAGCTCATTCGGTTCCCAGTTGATGCTATTGCGCATTTTTTTCACACGAATTATTTCTCGTAACGTTCGGATAAGTTGATTTTAAGAAAGCATCTTGGAATAAAATGCTAAGCCTTTTCCTTCATTAATGACGGGAGCGCAAGGGTAGTTGTTTCATCCACAAACTGTTGTGTGAAATGGTATACTGCATGAGATGCTTACACAATGCCGTACGCGTTGTCCGATTGGATGTTAACTATACAAAATGTAGTCATCAGCAGAAATATCTTTACATGCGTTCCAAATTTTCATTAAAATTTATTTTCTTTCCTTTCTTTTTCTTGGAAATTTGCTTAGGCTATCTTAAAGGGTCCATGGAATGATTTTTTTCTTAGAAGCCTCATTTTGAGCAACTTTCTAGTCCTCTTAAATGTATGAAACTATCTGACATCCTTTTTGGTTAATTTCATTGAAAAGATTCATTAAATGCTTTTTTTTTGGACAACTGATGTTCAGTTCAGGGATTTTCTGTTCAAAGTGTGAACCAAAATTTGCTCATTGACAACATTTTGTGAGAAAATTTGTACACTGGCTCACTGCCATGTTCTGATAGTCAGGTGGCTTAGATCTAATTTTCGTCAAGATCGTGACCGACTGGTCCAAAGCACCAAACGTGGCAGATAGATTCTTATAGACCTAGAGAAGATATTTAGAAGGGGTGACACAAGAAATCTTTTTGGAAAGGGTGTGCCTAATTTGCAAAATCCTGTCGTGTAATATATTTATTCCCATATTTGGGTATATTTTTTTTTTTTTTTTTGAAAAAAGTGTTTTCTACTTATATATATATTTTTTTATTAATAACATTTTTCCAATATAAGTAATAATTATGAGGACATAGTAACGATCCAAAATGGCTACTATTATGCGCATTTATCCAGATATCATCAGTTAGTCTTGCCAAACATCAGCATTGATGAACTTCAAATTTGGTACAGTTACCCTATTAAAACCTTATGCAAAATCACGTGAACAATGATAACATTGTGATATTGAGCCCAGAAAACAAAAACTGGGGAAAAACGAGGTGCCCATATATTAGGCTAACAAGTATGTGAAGGGTTGCCTAACATGGAACACTGGAACAAGTTCAAGGAAATTCCCAAAATTATTGTTGAGAAAACGTTTTGGCGTAGACCAAATTATTATAAACAACAATAATCTCTTATTTAAGGGGATTTCGTTGAACTTGTTCAAGTCCCCACGTTACCCTTCCCGTACTAGCCCAATTTACAGACACCACATGTTCTCCCCTTTTTTTGGTCTTTTGGGCTAAACATCAAGATGTTATCAATTTTCACTTGATTTCCCACTTATTTTTGTTAGGGTAACTATGCCAGTAAGTAACTTTGTGAATTTGAAGCTCATCAATACCCACGTTTGGCGAGACTATTTGATGATATCTGAGGAAAAGGTAAATGCGCGCAACTTTGGGGTAAAATAGTAGCAATTTTGGTTCTTTACTATGTCCTCCTAATTATTCAGTCACTTATATGTTTTACAAAATGTTATTGAAGTAAGAATATGCAAGTAGAATCACCAAAATACACTTTTCAAAATAATAAGAAAATAAAAATATACCCAAATATGGGAATAAAATATTACACGGCAGGGATTAACGATTTATGCAAATTAGGCACCCTTCCCAAAAGAATTTCAGGTGTCACCCCTTCTAAATATCTTCTCTAGGGCTATAAGAATCTATCTGCCAAGTTTGGTGCTTTGGACCAGTCGGTCACGATTCCGACCATATGCCACCTGACTATGACACAACAACAAATCACCAACGAAAAAAAAATTTACGGCAGCAAAATATCAAAACTTTTTTTCTAGCAACTTTTTTAGTGCTGGCATTTGCATTGGCATAAAAACAAAAAAAGGCACCAAAATACCCTTGAAATTGGCAAAACGAAAATTAAAAATAAATGACTAAATGGGACACAAAGGTGCAGTTTCAAGGATTGCATTACAAAATTACATTGCATTGGTTGGCCCTTTAAGAGGTGAAATCCTCCCCTTTCAGTCCTTTTATTGTTGTTTCCAAATGAGGCAAATGCAAGGGTTGTCTGAGGTTTACTTGACGACTCCAAGACAAAAGGGGTATTGCATTCTCTTTGCATACATTTTACGTAGCACTCTGTGAGAGAAAAAAATACAACATATTTTCACAGGTTATTTGAATTGACTTTTCTGGTTATTAACCTGGAGTCTGATTTTAAGCATTATTTTTTTTTGCTTCTGAGTTTACAATGCGTATTAGTCGTCCTCAATCAGTTCTGAACGGATGCATTTTTAGCCGTGAAAAATAGTATGTCGTGTCTCCCAAAACAACTCGCAATGCCTAAAGAAGTCGATAACTTTTTTAAAAAGATTGAATGACAATCAATAAAAATGTGAAAGGCCTATACTGCTGCAAATGTACTCAGAAAGTTAAACTAAACAAGAAAACTAATTTTCTATATTTACTATAGGTGTTTGGTCGTGCTTGAATAAATTATCACTCATCAGTGTAGCTTAAAAATACATTACTTTCGTGTGACCTCTTTAATACATAAAATTAATTTCGCTCAAGCAAAAAAAAAGTAAGCTTTCTGATTCTGGTGCAGATCAGACCTTTTCAACCAAAGAATATCGAACAATTAATGAAACTGAAATAAACTCTTTTTCAAAAAGTGTACTGAATGTGATCCGCCTTCGATATTAAAAAAGCAAAACACCAGGCTCTTTTTTCAAAAACCAGTACATTAAAAAAATGGTTAGCTTCTATTGATAGGGCCTGATTATGATTGTCCCGATTTCTTGTACATCCAATTTCCCCTAAAAGAATGGCTGGCGATTTCATTTGTTTTTTTAAATTGAAGCAATATATTTAATAATTTATCCTGCCGCCCCGACATCTGCCAATAATTTTCTCCCCTTCGTTTTATTTTCACATAACCCGAAGGTAATGAATGTACAATGATGAAATAACTGGACGGGTTGTGCAAGGCACGGTTGTGACACAATAATAAAATACTATTTATACATTTTGCAATATTATTTTTTTGTCAGTCGAAATAGGCTTTATATATAGTCCTGAAACACAGAGGTGTCTGTGCATTGTGAAATATGACAGTAGAGACAATTCTAGTTGTGATGCAATCAAAAGTAAGAACATTATTGAGTACGCGAAACATTCACAATCATGTCCTAGTATTTTGTGGTTGCGCCACCTAGTGGAACGTGTGAACCAGTCCGTGACCTCAACCTGCAGACATGGGGGAACCCGTCTACACATTATGAACGTCACAACTATTCCGCTCTTGCGTCAATAAACACAATGAGCTAACAGAGTGCCCACGCCATAGACGGGGAAAAAAATACCGAGATTAATTTGCCTTAAAGCAAAAATCATTGTCTGTCCTATCAGAACAATTCATTTAGTCTTGAAATAATGAGTTTTTATGGAAAAATCTGAAGAGAAAACACGAGTCCTGCCGTGTCGCGTAGCAGGTGCAGGAAACAACAAATTTGAATAAAAGTGACCACGTGACGTCTTTTGGCCAATCCATCAAAGGGTAATTACCGCCTGAGTATTTTGCCCTTCACTGTGTCGCCATTACGTTGCACGCAAAGCGGACTAAAGCCGCCCCCGTGGCCGATTTTAACTCGGATTTTTACCCTCTTTCTTGGATCATACTGCCGAAACGGTCGTGGAATATACGAGAGCCATGTGTCTAGTATGACTGCCGCAAATTCGGCGGCGAATGGTGCCAGTTTGGAAGATTGTCACACCAACTTGTTCGCCCTGGTAAGTTGGAAATTCGGGGTCAAATTGGTTGTTTGAAGTGCGTACGTCAGGAATAGATACCCCAAGCCGTGACCCGACAGCCATGGCCGAAAGACATGTCGGCAGAAAGTGACCTTGGACCACGGAACACGAAGGAAGAATACGATTACCAGACATATTTTTAACGTAAAACGTCCTTTGTCTGGTGACCCCCCGACATGTTTATCAGACTCTTCTTGCAGAAGTCAGTTTAGAAAGGGAAAACCCGCGAACGTGTTGAAATCGTGGGTGGGTGCACGTCGTTCACTTTAGATCATTATACGAGGAAGTCATTGAATTGGAGTCGGGCATAAAATTATCACTCGATTAATCACGATATGAACAATACTATGTACACATAATGTGTGGTTGTGTAACGTTATTTACTGTTTAAAGAGTAGTGTTAATTTAAGACCCATTTATTTTCTTGAATACCAAAAAAATACCAATGAATGAGTTGGTAAATTCAATCATGTCAATGTGATCTACATGTCCAGACATGTAGGCCTATGTTTAACACTTGGTAACATTCCTACTCAAAAAATATGACAAGTGTTAAAGTCAAATTGAATAATAAATCACTAAACATAAACTAGTGACCCAGAATCTGTTTTTATCAGTTTCAATGATAAATGTTTATACTGTTCGAATGTTTTCTCTGCAATACACTGTCACATAAGTGGTCATTTTACAGCCTAACGTTAGGCCTAGCTGCCTAGGCCTAGTTTAAAAAGTGATTTCACTCCCAAAGTAACGAGTGTTTCAATGATAAAAATCAAATGGTAATCGTGTAGTTTCATTAAAAGAGAACGAAATGACATTTTACGTCTTGGGACTTGATATTTAAACACTTGGTGATGATATAAAAAGGAAAAGTCACTTTAAGTTTATGTGTTTGGATCATAGAGCTATATTATTTACTAGAGCGCTAACTCGATATGTACAAAGTAATGCCTGATGGGCGCATCCATGTTTGTGCACAAACCTATGGAAAACTCGAAATTTTGTATGGCTTTTGTACGGCTATTTGCATATCTGCGTTTGTATTCCATACTGGTGCGTCATCGAAGCCGATACGCCCAAAACCGAAACGCACGATCAGCAATGAGCGTTTCACTTTGCTCTACGCAAACAGCGCAACGTGTGCGCGTCCCTCTGCTGTGCATGTGCTTTTCGCCGTGACATTTTTTGAACCGTCATGACGCGCTTAAGTTGTTTGCGTATCTTCTACTTGCGCGTTGCATTTAGAGTACACTTTTAAAATTCAATCCATCTATTTGGATTGTGTTCTACAAACACGCACATAAATTCAAAATGTCTGCGCCCAGAGCGGCTTCAAAGCGTCTCCGCGCGCAAGAATGAGGAGTTAGCACTCTAGTTATTTAATATAGCTCTATGGTTTGGATTCATCTAGGTAGTTCACTAAGAATACATATTGAATATCAACAAGATTCATTTTGTGGAAAGAGGGCAGGGTTTTGATTTATAAACAGAACTTTACCAAGGTAGTTCTAAAGTACACGATTACCAATCAACATGTAAGAATGTGATTTCATCAAACTTTTTTTCAGTGTACTCAGACTGGGAGCCCTTTTCATGGTGCTAAATTAACCTCATCAAGTAATGATTGCAAAGTGTGGAAGAAACATCTTTGCTCATGGATTTTATAACAAATTCCACAGGTTGACAAGGAATGATATAGCTCACATCTCATAAGAACTTTACTAACTTAGGGTGAATGCACAACGTTATCAAACGCAAACACCAAGTCTGAAAACTAAAACAAAGTGTACACATGCACATCAAAAAAATCCCTCGGAACAGTCGGTCCAACCATGTGCTGTGTGCATGACAAATCAACAGCATTCAAAAAGAAACATCTGGTACCAGACCCCGGTTTCATGGCACTGCTAAGCACAACCCTAACCCTGCTCAATTCAACAGGATCCAGCTATTTGACATACCCGCTGGGTCCTGTTGGCTTGAGCGGTAAACCCCTATTCTTGTTGAAATCTGTTGGACTCAGCAGGCAACTGAAAACATTCAGAGTCGGATTCGGTTGGGTACTGGTAACTAACGCCAAGTTGGACCCAGTTGGATCCAGCAGACAACAGAGAAATAAGGCCCAGTTGGATTCTGTTGGATTGAGCATGACAGTCATTATTACATGTTCAGGTACCCAACAACTTGGCAAGTTGGGTTGTGTGGGACCATGTTGGATTGAGCAGGAAACTCGCATGAGTAACCGTCGGACTCTTTGATTTAGCAGGGTAGTTTTGAGGAACTTCTAGGGGGTTAGGGTTAACAGTGCCTTTGTCTATTTCATGTAAACCAAAGCAGTATGTAAAGCAAAAGGCATGCTAACCTCTGGGGGAAAAATTTGCCCTCACCCTGCTGAATCCAACAGGATCCAACTATGTCATACCCAATGGAGCCTGTTGGATTGAGCAGTGAACCCCTTGTGCACATTCCTGATGCAAAATGTTGGATCACTCAGCAGGCAACTGAACCGCATTATAATGCAAAGTTGGACTCTGTTGGATTCAGCAGACAACTGAAAATAAGGCACAGTGGATTGAGCAGGAAACTCCGGTTGGATTAAGCCAGGTAGTCCAGAAGAACTACCAGGGGGTTAGGGTAAAAAAAAATCTGAACAGGAAGCACTAGGCCTATCATCTATAAAAAGTGTGTGTTTTTTTTTAAGAATAAAGCACAATTCCTTTCTCTACGATTTGTGCTAACTGATAGGCAGCGTCATGAAATTGTCCCATGTGTACCGGTACCACAGTCATACCCCCAGACTTCTAAAGGGTCCTTCTTGTGTAAAGGTTGGACAGGTACCAGTCTGGAGTTAGCTTCAGATGGAATCACTTCTTCTCTTTGTGTTGCAAAACTATGCAAAGTCAATTCTACCCCAAAATTTGATTTGAACTGTACATGTACTTACACGTACACGTACATTTACATGTACACGTACATGTATGTACTTATACACGTACATGTACTTACACGTATACATACAAACATACTGTACTCGGTTCAGTGTGCTAGCTTTAACTACTTTACATGTAGATGTTTGCAGACAACAGTCCGAAACATTTCTGGGATATGGTTGGAACTGTGGTCTTTTGTGCCAAAGGGAATGTGTGTCTCCATTACAACGTAATCCATTATGGATTTACAGTGATCTCGACAACATACCGGTATAGCCACTGTGCTGTCGATACACAGAAATGATGAAACCATGTTGGGCCATCACCTTACGTGATTTTTTTTTGGAGACAGTTACGGGGCAAGCTTTGAGACAAAGGGAATTTGTCTTGCTTTGTCATCATCTATGTACAGACATTTTGCATTTTAAGCATCACCATTACGTGTTCAATAAGTTTATTAGTTTCCTGTTGTGGACTAGTCTGTGGAATAAATTACACTTTCACGGCAAGCGTTTTGATCGATGCAGATTATGCAAAGCAAACACTGCGTCTTGACCTCCAGATTCTGACCATTCAGCGGGCGCCTTCTATCGTGTCTTCGGTAACCCGATGCTGTATGACAAAACCATGCCAGCTATTGACCAATCAACAGCTTTGGTGAAGTTTCTGCTCTCAATGGCTTCGCAAGTTCTAAAAGCGGCTCTGGTTGGCTGGTGTGCAGGTTCGCTTAAAATATACATGCATATGTATCAGACGTTTGCAGTGTGGCTCTGCACACGTTAACCTCTGATCCTCATGCTTGTTGTGTACTGGGGGCCAAGAAACTCCTCTCAACAAGTTTATTGAAAACCTCTATCCTTCAAAAGAATGTAGCAAAATCACCAGAGTGGGGATCTTCCTCATACCGAAAAAAAAGCAACAAAAAGACACAATGCGTCATATTGCCGGAGGATTTCTCACTTCCTGGCAACCTGCCAAGTCCTAATGGGATCAAGGAATGTTTTCATACGTTGCGTTGTGACTTCCAGCGAGTTTTGTCAAATGTGACCTGTTCTGTCAAAAGCAGACGCTTCTGGGCAGAGGTTGAAATTGAGATAGGGCCAAAAAAACGCTGTGGGGGTGATTTTTATCGATTTTCAAATTTTTGCATATTTGTAATCCTGAACATGTCTAAAAATATTATAAAAGTTTGAAACCCTAATTTGATTTTGAACTCTACATATACTTTTTTTTGATGATTTTGATAAGGTATATCAGTTAAAGAAATAACTGTTTTGTGACGTTCGTGGCCATTTTCTCCGTTTTCTACTTTTCGACACAATGAACTTCAAAATAGCATAACTCTGCCCAGGAATGACCAGTTTCAAAAATTAAACCACCTATTAAAAGGAAAAAGAACATATGTTAACAATATGCAAAAATATCATTTCCGACCGTATGCCCTGAAAAGGCTGATTTTGACAGAACAGGTCACAAATGACGTTGAGTAGTCTTACATAAAGTAGTTTTTCTTTTAGAAAAATTCAAAATGTGGGAGAAAATCACAGGTAATGAGTGAATTTATGAAATGATAAAGGTCACCAGAAATTGTTTTTTTTAATGCTGTAATTTACATCCATTGGTAAATTTCGTTTTAACTACTGAATCCAAATCTGCTTTGTGGATACTCTACTGCTTTATTGTTACTCTAAATCTGCTTTATTGTTACTCTAGTCTTTATTTCACTGCCCTAGAAATATGCCTATGTATTTCAGTACAACATGTATTCACACATTGTACTTGTAGTTAAACCACTGACCTCACTCCAAGCAAACCCAAATATACATGTACGCACCAGCATACGTGTACACTGTACATGTGTAATCAGGGAATAATTGCAGCGCCTTAATGCTTTCTCAATCCCCATATTTACATATTATACTATGTAAGCATGCATGTAAATCAAGCACAATGGCCAAAGTTCACTGGCCCACTGGCCTGTGTGTACTGTACAGTATGCTATTACTGTAAATGCACGTTTGGCTTAACGCTCGAGTGACTGGCGCGATTGGTGCATGCCAAGTGCTTCGGAAGCCTCTGCATTTGTAAGGCGCTGTGGATGCATGTCCAGTTAGTGGCTTCACACTCAGTGAAGACATGCAGGCATGTTCTCACGCCGAGTCCGTTATTAAGCACTAGTTGGGTTCAACTGTCAGAAATTTGAGTGGGTGGATAAAAGACAATTGAAGAAGACTTCACGAAGTCAAGATATTTTGCCAGCCTTCGGCGTGGGGTCATTAGATTTGTCTGCGTACATATATTGATCGGAGGCATTATTGAATGGTTGTTCCAGGGGGGAAAGATGCACGGATCGTTTATGACTGGCATGTTGACAAGCGGGAGTATTGGGGAAAGGTCGAATGTCAGCTAGGCATGAATCTCTGTGGTATTGATAGGGATCGGCTGGCTTAAGGTCCATGTGGCATTACCTTAATGCTGTCACTTAGCACAACGGCATGTCAACAACTTTCTGACTTGTTTCTTGTTTTTTTATTTTTCCAGTTTCATTTTTCAGTGTATATATGGAGCCTATATGCAATGTCATTCCTTAACGGTTTTTAACATCGTATAAAATAATGATTCTTCCAGACAAGTGCAGTCGACTCTTGTTAGTACAAACTCTGTTAATACAAAATTCTGGTTATAACAAACATAAAGCCTTGGTCCCAACTGTGCATTTATATGCACAATGAATGGGACTGATGTTCCTCTCAATACAAAATTCTGATACAACAAACAATTTGGCTAGGTCCGAACGAGTTTGTTATAATGAGACTCGACTGTATACATGTACATATCCATGTACATGTGCATAACACATAACACATGTAGTTCAACATGTAATTGTGTACATCTGAGACAATGGTTTCAAATGTTTGGCTGTTTTTAGCACAAAAAAAAATAATGGCCTTTTACATACAATTTCACCAAAAATAAATAAATGTTGAACTTTTTGTAAATTTAGAGAGGAAATGTTTTTGTTCATAAATAACTGCGTGTACAGTGGTACCGTGGTGAAATTCGTCGAATCCAAATATTCACTGTAAACCCACAAGACCCTTCAAATTCTGCACAAAGGTTTTGGAAGAATTTGCATTTAATAGAGGAAAGTACAGCGCAGCCACCATGTGCCATGAAAGTTAACAATACAAAGATTGAACCATTGACTGCCTTCACATATCACCTGGAGTAGGCACAGGATTTTTATGGATTCAAGATGTACCCTCACCTGTACATTTATCATTATTTTGATTTTCTTTCCCGTACCCAGACGGATCTCTCGGGCATCAAATGGCGTAAGTTCAGCTACGATTGTCCCCAGGAGCCCCTGGGCCCGCTGGAGGACCCGGTCCTGGTGTCCTACTCCCGCTGCATCGCGGCCAACATTCTCAGTGTCTGGCGCCGCGTCCCCTTCATGAACACCGACCTCTTGCTCTCCCTGGATGTGTCCATGAAACCGGACCCCATTTGGACCAAAGAACTCTGGATATACTGGTACGGGGACGACCCCAATTTGGAGGAGAAAATCTCACCGGATTTGAAAGGTAAAAGTTTGGGAAAAGTGTGATTTGTTTCGGGAGAAACATATCAAAAAGTTTCACATGCCTTCATAATTATTTTGTATAGGCTTAGTGTAGTTCTTTTTTCTCTTTCATGATGTGGTCCAGTTCTTAAAAAAAACACCACAATTCTCTTGTAAAGGCAGGGGAGCATCAGATTTTTTTTGTCGGTAGTTTTGAAGTGGCTCTTAAGAAGGCCAAATAAAATGTATAAAAACACCAAAATCTTAGGTTTGTCTTGCAAGACTTTGATAAGAAAAGTAAATTGAATACAAGCACTGTGAGCTGAGGAATGCACAGGCACTGCCAATTCTTTGGTCACAAGGGGGCAGTGTTTTTAAATTGAATATTTCCCGTTCGAGCAATGCAGTAAAAGTTAGTTCAGACGTTGCAAGTACAAAGTTCTGTATTCATTGCCAGTCCTCACTAATAAATGTTTGTCCCTGTTTTCCTAACATGTAAACTGTGGCGGCCATTTATAGACATCGGATGAGTGCATAAATTGACATTGTTTACACAGACGGACCAGAACTGGACTATGACCGACGTAATAGTTCCATCATAAAAACATTTTTGATAAACACTGCCTTTGTCCCTAAAATAAATCAGATCAAAACAAGTTGACGGTCGTAAGATGCAAAGTTCATGTCTACAGTACACTGATAGAAATTGGCTGAGCAATGGAGTTGTTCAGTGATACAATGAAACCGCATATATGTGTACATCTTCAAAAATTACAATGTACACGGAAACAGCTTTATAGCCTAGCTTTTATTTGCTGGCACTTCCTATAATTTTTTTATTTTGAACTAAAAGCCGTTTCAAACAGATGGCACTTCAATGTAGACATTTTTCTGTATCAGGCATCAGTTTTCTCAGTGTCATTTGACCTTCATGTTGCATGAATTAACCCTAACCGCTAATGAATTAACAAAATCCTCTTTGCCAAATTGGAGGAATTTGGAGGATTGAGGTTACATGGCAAGAGTGCGTTGCTGATTTTGTAGGATGCACTTTGTCAAGGTCTTGGGCTGGACCTTGTGTTTTTTTGCTCAGCCATGCATAAATATGGGCCTGGACTATGCTTGAAATCCTCTGTACTGCTCAAGGATGTCACTGGTCAAGCCTCAACATATTGACAGTCACTGCTGCATGATTTTGCAGGATTCAGGCAGTGGTCATCCCTCCACGGACCATATTCAAGAAATAATGGAGGAATTTGCAGGATTGAGGCTACTACAGTCGAGTCTCGTTATAACAAACTTGTTCGGACCTAGCCAAATTGTTTGTTATATCAGAATTTTGTATTAAGAGGAACATCAGTCCCATTCATTGTGCACATAAATGCACAGTCGGGACCAAGGCTTTATGTTTGTTATAACCAGAATTTTGTATTAACAGAGTTTGTACTAACGAGAGTCGACTGTATACGCTATTTTTCCATGAGGCCAATTGAAGAATTTTGCAGGATTGACATCCTAGCAAAAAGGCCTAGGGAGTTAGGGTTAAAATATAACAGAGAACGCTGTCGATTTTTGTTTTTACTTTAGGAATATGTTAATTGAGATAAACATGCTTACAGAGATTTTAAATAGAAAAGTTTACCCAGTGACACAAGGATTTGCAGCTTCTGATGATTGCAATTTAGTTGTGCAATGGAGTCTGTAATTGAGCGCACGTCCGTCACTAGGTCCCCCTCCAAAGCTGTCATCAAAATGGGTCAAGGGGCCCCGCATGGAATGGCGCCCGTAATGAAAACCAAATGATCAGCGACGGAATCTGTGTTGGTTCCAGGCAACAACAACAAAGCTTTACAAAAACTGATCTGATCGGGAGATTTTGGGTCCATGAAATGTCAATGGCTCTTCATAATCAGTGCTTGAGTTGAGCTATTGGTGGCTCTGTATATCCCTAGGCCAGCAGTTTCTATGAAAAGGAAAATTGAGATACATGTACACACTTTGCCAGCTTAATTGAGGATGAATGAGGATTTTGGAGGATTGAGGATGAATGCATTTTGAGGCAGGACTGTCTGATGATTTTGAAGGATTTGGCGATGGTTATCCTCATTTAAACACGAAAGCAAAGTTTTGGGATGGAGAGGATTTTTTGAGGATTTGAGGATGAATGCATTTTGAGCAGGGACTGTCTGACAATTTGAAAAATTTAGGGCGGAGTGCAAAAAAATTTTGGATTGGAGGAGAGGATTTTGGAGAGGATGGGATGAAACAACAAGAAACAGGGGGTTAGGGTTAAGTTCCCTCAAATTATTGTTACATGTATGTACGGTATCTTCAAACTCTTTTCATGCCTGTTTGTTGCAACAGTAACCAAGGCTTGAAGTTAAAGACACTTGCTTGAGTATACATGTACATGTAGGAGTTTATAGCAGGGTTCACCCTTAACTTTTTTTGTTCACAAGCCAGCCGATAAGTGAACCAAGGGTCTTTTCAATAGTCCGCAATGTATTTTTTTTTTTACATTTTTGCTCCAGAACAAACAACAATGTTATTTACAATAATTTTTTGAATCACCAAGCCAACTACAATGTACTTAGGGAATGGTTTTGACTACCCCGCCGCTGTATTTACTCGCATTTGGCAGACGGGCTACTGCTAAGGTCAAACCTTGGATAACAGTAGGGTATACATGTATGTTTGTACTTTTCATAGTGATTTGCTCGATTGAACCCCCGTCCCCCTCAAAAAAATAAAATCAAAAAAACAAAATAGGATTACAGGTGCAAATCAACCCCAGGCACCTGTGAGTTGTACAATTTGTTTGCACAGGGATACAAATTAGAAAACGTTGTTGTCCATTGTGGTCTTCCTTTTTCTACTGTCCATTGAATCTGGTGGGGATTCCAACACTACACTGCTTCATGACTGGCCCACTGAGTCGGATTGTACTGTGCATGTGTAGGTCATCATGGGACACAAAAGAGTCAGCCAACTCACTTTTGCTAGTTCCATTCTAATACCTGGCAGGCATTTACAGGCCTTTTCATCCCAGCACAATGCCTCTCTCCTAGTCCTATATATGTACATATGGCACCATCAGACCGCCGGTGTTGGTTTTGTTACAGTATACAACTTACAAGTACATGTACGGTATATTCATGTTTATTTCATGGCTCAAGTTTTGCTGGCATGAAGTCTATCTGAAGTGGATTACTTAAGTTGATTACATTTGTATGTGATGTAGATTTGTATTGTTGTCAAGGTCACCTTTGAAATGTGGCTGGTGGAGGGTATCCATTGAAAACTATTGTGACCATTAAGTATTCTACCTGTACATGTATCATTTAAAACTAGACACCCCCCAGCATTTTTTGTTCCAAAATATTATTACTGCACCTGGAAATAACTTGAAACATTGGGCTCCAATGATAAAATGACGAAAACCACAATGTAAATTGCGTCATTTTTCAAACCATAAAGCCAAATTTC
Source organism: Patiria pectinifera (assembly GCA_029964075.1). Classification (NCBI taxonomy): domain Eukaryota; kingdom Metazoa; phylum Echinodermata; class Asteroidea; order Valvatida; family Asterinidae; genus Patiria; species Patiria pectinifera. The sequence continues at coordinate 23,300,613 of CM057147.1, read as the reverse complement.
TACTTGCCACAAAGTGAAGTTTACATCATGAAATTTTAACGAATATTATAATGTTAGTTGGCCATTAACATACCGGTATAACATAATTTTATTATATATTTTTCCTGCATTGTTGCATGTAGTATCCAGTGCATGAATGACAGGTTTCGGTGACCGTGTTGTTATGCTTTTGGGTTTGATGCAAGTCAACCAAAATACTAAATAATCCTAAATATGTACGTTAAGTCATAGCTATGCAATGCTTGAATTGCGTTTTGACCACAAATCTGATAAAAGAATTAAAAAAAAAAAAACCTTTGAATATTACAGACGCAGACCTCCACCCTAGCTTCAATGTGCTAAAGAGTCATTCTGCCTTAACCCACAAATTTCAATGCCTTTGTTGTGTTCACTGTTGCTTGTGTCCTTTCACTATGCTCTATGGTTGCATCAATAGGGTTATGGCCTTCAATGGGTTAAGAGTTGTTGGATAGCTTTGTTGCCAGTTATCAGCAGGATTATTGTGTTATTATCCTGCCTGGCTGTATGTGTTACCCCTGCATTGCTTGTACAGTAAAGTCTGGCTGCATTAGTTTGTTTGGGAATATGTAACCTTGACAGTAGGCAGAAGGCATGCTGACTGGGCGCCATTTTTTTTTTTTGTCTGATGGATCTGTGATTTGACCTTCGCTGCTCTGCCCAGCTTGGCTACGTGATCTAACCTTACGAGGTCCTGATTTATGCCATGCGCTTGAATACTGTTGTGCACACAGGTCATTTGTGTACATGTATAGATTGTTACTGAAGTCACCGTGCATTACATGTATGCAATTCAATTAAGATTCTGTGATGCCAAAGTAATGGATCTGAATTCTATTTAATTAGTGGTTGTTGGGAACTCAAGAAATTCCGTTTGCCAAATTTTGTTTTGTTCAAATGTCAGTTGGTGCTTAAAAGGTTGCATACGTGAATGGGATGAGAGGTATTGATAATTTTGTAAGACTTGTAAAAACATGTGTAAAAACTCTTGAATTTGACCAAACTTCCAGCATTGGGGGTGGAAAATATTGTGAATTGCCCCAGTTCATGAGACAAATTAAGAAAAGGGGCTGTTTCTCTTTCATACATCAAGTAAGTTAAAGATAAATCTGTTGCTCATTTGCTAAGTGCATGTAGTAGGCATTGTTTTTGGTGGTGTTTTAAAAAGACAAATGGAGTTGAGGTGTAAGAAAAGTGTGAGCCTGATTCTTTTTTCCTGTCGATGAAAGGCAAAACTAATTCCAAATTTGTTACTTTTTTCTTAAAACTTGACATATTATTTTGCCAAAAAAGGGGGCAAAAAAGCAAGTTCAAAAGTTCTCTAAAATATTTCACAAAAAATACTACTTCTGAAATTTGAAGCACTCTCCTTAGACTTATTTTTAAGAATTTATCTAAAATTGTAAGCACTTTTTTTGCTTCTTGAATTTTTTTTGCTAACTTGCTTTGAATGACTCAAATAAATTAATTGCCGTCCAACTACACGATTGTACTTCTGTTATAATTGAAGAAAGGAAATTTGCGCCACATTTTGCCCTTTTTTGAAATCAAAGTGTCCTAGCTTTGCATAACCTAATGGAGCTTTCACCAATTCAACGAACGCAGTACTCTTAGAAAGTGTAGATCTCTATCAATATCATCTTGACTGCTCAGGAAACTAGGCAGATTTCCCTCAGCACAACGGAAGCCGGCCAGCTCTCGGGTGAGCCCGCCAATGTTGTGATGTCATCACGGGCTTTGCTCTGAGGCTCGGGCCAGCTTAACGCACCGTACGCACGGCTGAAGACTTGGTTGCTGAAGACGTGCTTGTTTATAACGCCGCCGTGCAGCCAGAGCTTTATAAATAGACTGCAATTTACCCTCGTCGCAGTTGCATTGTGTCACTTTGGGAACTGGTTTTGTCTGAAAAGAAAGATTCCCTGTCAAAATCACCGCAAGTGCAGTGTATAGACAACTTTGAGGAAATCCCATGTGCGCGTAGCCGGACTATTGCCAAACTCGGTGTGAAAACTCAATCCATATGGGTAAAGGATGGGACCTACACGGTACAAATAAGTAACAGCCCAAGTTGAACTATACCAAAGGGCTCAGAGTTTGTAGAGCCTTGCCCGTTTTCACCTCTAAAACAAGTTGATGGAAAGGTGTTTAATCGGGCAAATGAGCAAAGCAGTTTGCGGAACTTTTTCCCCATGCCTCCGTGCGCAAACAAAGAGGGCGCATTTTAACCATTTTTGAGAGCCCTTTGACGAGACACCAGGTGTACGTAGTACTGGTACACACGCAAAGTACGCATGACTTATCTATCCCGAATGTGCACAGTGCTAAGCCATAGTGTCTTCGCGCGTGAGCGTCTAGCGTTGTCGGCGCGCGAATTTGTTCAAATTTAATTTGCAATGGTCTCCAGCTCCCAGACTAATATCCGCCCCCAATAACTTTGGATCATTCGAAATACGCAGTGGATGGACCAGGAACCAGTCTAGGTCTCCCCCAACTCTCCTTTTCTGGCCATTGAAGGGGTACACACGTGTGCACAGACCCCATAAGGTGGCAGCTTCAAATCCCTGTCCAGTATTAAAATATGAACATGTTAATTTTACCATATTTTTTACAAATTTGATAACAAATCAATTTTTGGCCCCAAATTGGATGGTTTAAACAGTGGGAGCAACAGATACCAATAAGATAAAGTTGATGGTTGCCCCACTTTATCTTAATTAATTGCTATTTTCACCGTACAAACCTTCAAAGCGTAACAAATACACAAAAATAGATTGCAGTAAGTACAGAGCTGCCCTGTCATTTATAATGTGGTGAATCTATTCTTAGTGCCTGTTATGGTAGAAATTATGGTTTGTCAATGAAGCTTTATGTAGCAGATGAGTACCTGCATCTCTGATCTGAAGCAAACATTCACATCGACGAAACTCATTTTGTGACAGCAATTTTCTCAATTCTCAATTTTCTCACAATCAAATCATAAGCGGTGGATCCATCAGCCAGATATTTCGCAAAAGATTCCTCACACATGGCCCTGATGTTAAAAACATCTTACCTCATCTTTCATTTACTATAAAGCGTCAGCCTTCCAGTAAAAAAAACATCTACTTAAATCAGTAATGAGGCTGCTCATTTCTCCCCCGCAAAGATCAAGCTCTAAATCAGATGCCATTCAGGGAGCTATTTATAGTCGTCGCCCATTCCCTTGGTTAACATTCAAGCTGCAATCACACTGTGTGGCATGTACTCTAGCTACCGCCTCCTCATCTTCCCCCCCTGTGTAATTATCAATACTTTTTTTTTTTTTGTAAACCGCCACCTGCCTAGTTGGGTTAATTTTCGATCCAATTCCCTGGATAAATGCCTGGACACAACGGCCATCCAGCGGTGTGCGTGGTTACACGTAATATCAGCCAAGCCAAAGAACAGGTGACGAGGAGGAGGAGGGGGGTGGCTGAGAGAGATGTAGGCAGGGTGGACTCTATTTATTATCCTCTGGGCTATTCTTTGATGACAAGGGGGAGACACTGGTGGGAATATGGTTATAATTTGGAATAAATGAATAGCTTTTTGAGGAGTGTTTTTTTTTTACACATTTGGAGTTTTATGATGAGATCGTTGGCTAGGATGTATGCAGCTTTCCCCGGTCTGTTCACGTTTTTGTGCGTTTGTGAGCACTCGATGCTTGTAATTTTCATCTGACAATGGGTTTTTCTCCTGTATGAAATTACAATCAATTTCAACAAACATGTATTTCATTTTAAACTATTTTTTTTAATACAGCGGCGGTGTGAATAGGGCCAGGGATAGAAAGTTATAGAAATGTGAAGAATGTTTAATTCCTTGGTTGTTCACAAAATAAGCGTCATAAATGCAAACAGTTCATAGATTAATTCAAAATAATCCTCAAGTTTATGTAAACAAGGCATTATTCTACGCAAACTTATGTTCATGATTGTTCCAAAAGCAATATTCATTGATGTTCACGTTTGACCCGACAGTTTTCATATATTTTCCCCCACAAATTCAAAAGACCAAAGCCACATAAAGTTCACTATGTTGTTTGTTGGGTACATGGAGATCTTGTTCCTAGAAACATTTTTCAGCAAAGTTGACAGGTTTTTGTTCGTCTGGCACAGTTTTGTGAAGGCCATGAAATAACTTTCCCAGAACAGGAACTCTGAGATTTCCAGTGCAGCCTTATGACAGTGCATACTTTTGCACACAAGCCCATTGGCCTGGTACTAACATTCTATCATGCACACATAGACCTTGACCCCAGATCCTTTGTCAGCCTGGATCTTTACAATGTCTGTTCTTAGAAATGTGTACATTGTTGAGGCTATCAGGGAAAACCCTGGATTCTTGAGCTGAGTAGCCGAGTAGTTTATATAAACCCTAACCCCTTGGGTATATTTCCTAGAAAGTATCCTGAATCAGCCCAAATCCATCAATTTTGCAATGCAGAAACATTTTGGTGGCCGGTGAGTCCATCAGAATCCACCAGTTAGCCAGGAGTAAATCTGTTGAGATCCTGAATCCATCAAAGTCCCCCAACTGCTCTATATGGAGGTATCCTGAATCCATCAAAATACTACAGTACTGTTAGGCTTCATGTCTTGAATCCATCAAAATCAATATGGAGGTATCCTGAATCTGCCAAAATCCCCCAAAACAGGGGTGTGGATTTTGATGGATTCAGGTACGTTTGGGTTAAAATAGCCAAAATGTACACATACAATGTACAAGTGGGTCATTCTATAAATTTGAAGGTACCGGTAATATACAATATTTACAAATTAAAAAAAAAAATACCAAATTATTATGAAATATCTTGCTCGACTAGTATTAGTGAATAATAGTTCAAGCATCCTGTGAAATCATGGCACCTGGTGTGCTGTAATTTTAAGAATAGTGGAATTTTTGCATCAATTTCCAGCGATGGTTGGCCGACAAAAAAAGTTAACTCTTTTCAAATACTGCCTCCAGGTTACCAAATTTAGTTAGTCCACATTTTGTTTGCAATCGGTTACACATCCGTGAACGGGTGCAAGCCAGCTGGTCTGGTTCCCTGACCTGACAATTCCCCCGACGTCATTAAATTGCCACGTTTTGTCTGAAGTAGGGTCACGGAACCAGACTACAACAACAGCATTTTTCTTTTGAGTTTTGGTTGTTCAAGCATCTATTCATGAACACAATATAAAATACTAGCCCCCAAGTCCATCCATTTCTGAAAATTACAGCAAAAGCAAATGTTGTACAAGGCTTATAATGTGCACACAAAAAAATCAGACCCTTCTTTTAAACACGGCTCTGCCAATGACTTGCCCTTTCCAGACAATTTAAAACAAAAAATCCACCACAGGTCCTCAGAGAATCCGGCAAAGCCAAGAGTAGCTATTTGGGACAATATTCCCACATGGGCCTGCATGGTCTGGCCCACCTGTTGTAGCCAACAGTACACTGCCCCATCCCCTGACTGGTTTTACTGCCCAATTAATCACTCGTCAGGCTGGCATAACTTTGTTAGCCAGGGTGACAAGTCCTGTATGACCTGAAAGGGTCCGCCTGAGGTTTGTGTACGGTAGATGAATTACTGTACCGGTACATGCTAGGCCCCCTTTAATGGCGAAAGCATTGTGCAAGCTAAAGAAACCATTGAAGGGGGCCTTCGTGACAGAAGTGAAGTCGTTCCAGGATTGTCTGTAATGCTTTGATTATGCAAGGTACAACATTTAATGTACACCAACCACTGTATTTTTTTCCAGTGTACCTTTTTGTACTGTTACTATATTATTCATGATCCAAATTTGACTTTTGGGCATTTTTTCCCCTTCAAATCTCTTTCAGCCGCAATAAATTCACAACCACTGTTGCCAATTTTAGCAGATTTTTTTTTTAATAGATCCAAAAGCTTATCTGAGCAATAGTCGTATCATTTAGATCCAATAGGAGTTTGCCAACAGTAAAAAGACTCATAAAAAAATTCTATGCTGGTATTTATTTTTGCCCAATTTTATTGACAGGAATTAAAATGTGGCTGGAGCCAGTGGGTATGCCTGCTGCATTTGGTTATAAAAATGCAAATCAGTTGTAAAATAACCCAGTACTAAACTTCATGCATATATGGTAACAAGTCTCCAAATTTAACACAGTCAATTCGCAGTGTAAGATGAGTACATAATTGAAATAAACTCAGACTTTATTATGCGCACTCATAATTTAATAATGGAAAAGCACACAGAGATTGTAAGCAACTCGGCATGAATTTTTAATTCATTACATGTAATGTACGGTACTTTTCTTGAATGTTATTTTTCTTATTTTACATGTTGATCATAAGTGTACCTGTATAAATTCTGAAAGGTTTCGCAGAAGTCCAACGCACTCAAGATGTATGAGATGCGCTCAAAAAAAAAGAAGAAAAAAAAAGAAGATGATCTTAAGTGTAGGCCTACTTGATGTTGTTGAACCAAGTGCGTAACGTAAATTTCCAGCGTGGTGGCATGATGAATGTGTTGAATTTCTCAAGCATGGCAAGAATGCCAGTAAATCAGAGCCCTGCACCAGCCAGTTTCCCCGTTGTATTATTGGATAAGTTCTTGTTCATGCGGGGGCTTCGAATATCACACAGGAAAAGGGGGTCACGGTGTCCTCATCATGCACTGTGCTGGGGGTTATACATGGTTTGTCGGTATGTAAGCTGACAGCAGTAGGTCAAGATGGGATGGCACGATATCGATTCAAGACACATGAAGCATGCGCTGTAAGCGGAGACTATCACAATGAATACTACTCCGGGCACAAAGTAAAATCTGAGCAATTACCAGTCAGCTATTCATTGTATGAATTTATACTATGATACAAGTTTGTGGAAAAAAAATTATGTATCGGTAAAAATTAAGACTTTCACGCGTTCCAGTTTCCAACATTGATGAGTGCACAGAGATTGATACCAAATTCAATACATACAGTGTACATTGTACATGTAGCCTACAGCATACATTTACGTACATGTACATGTACAGTAATTGACAATGCAGGCTCTAAGCATTTTTATGCATAATGACAGAACCCAAAGGATCAGAAAAAGCCGTGCGGGAGATTAAACTCTGCTGTCAGGACAGATTGACTGTAATATAACAGCGATATTACTACATGGTACGTAGGCATGCCTTTTCATTGGGATATTGAAGATGTACCGATACTTGTACAGTATGTTAACTCTTTGAGTGTACCCAGCTATCAGTACAACATACACGTATACGGAGGTTGTGAAACCGAATGCACATAACTGTATTGGATTCATGCATTATTAGATGGCATGGCATAAAAAGTGAAAGTGTGGCAGAATTCGAGTCGGGGAAATGAGAAAGCTTTTCCAGTTCGGAATGGAACGGTTTTCCCTTCATAATTACAGCAATCCTTTTTAAATCTGGGGGAAAAACAATTCCCTGAATTATCCAGAAGAAGGTTGTTGCATAAACACAGCACGGTCTAATTTTCTGGATTGTCAAAATATAATTTAGTAATTACTTATATGTTTGCATTGTAAATTGATGTACTGGTCTTCATGCAAATTAATTATCAGATTGATTGTGTATTTTGTGAGTCCATGTATAATTTATGATTGACAAAGTTAAAGCTTGATTTGAATGATGCATTCAAATTAATATCTGAAATCATCTGCAGATTTATCTTTGAATTAATAAAGCCTTTGAAAGAAAGCAAGAACCTACTGAGGGATTTTTTTTGTTCTAAAGTTGAAATGCATACATGTACTTGATGAAATACATTTCATATGTTCATCAGAATCCTTTCTCAAACCTCAACCACTCCGTGGGCTACGCTAATCATGGTCCCCGTGGTTCTCACAGTTGATACCACAGCACTGTGTCAAGTTACAGGTGAATATATTATTATTAGCGGGCTGGGGGGGGGGGGCTCATGATTTGCAATGGGGTCTACGCATCTACGGCATCTCATCAAGAGGACAGGTTTTTTTATCATCATCATTCGAGATGTTGTGTGTAATTCAACTTTCTCTATCTGTGATGAAAGTGTTAATTTTACAAAGTGACAAGATTGTCTTTGCTGTGATTCATGGCCTTTGAATGTGGGTGAAAGGAAAGTTGGAATTTGATTGTGCACATACATGTACATGTACATGTACATGTACATGTTCGTGTTTATTTTTACATGTACATGTATGTGTAGCCCATGTGGCTCGTTGGCTGCCTATTGTTCAACAACAACAACTACAACAACAACAACTACAACTACAAACTACAACAACAACATCAACTACAAACAAAAATCTTTCACACCAAAAAAGTCATTTGTATGTGACAGGCTTAAATTCGATTTAAAAAAGTTGAACAGTATACTTTTCAAAATAAAATTAAAATGTCTATAAATGTAATACATTGTAATACAGTGTGTTCAGGTAATATTGATTGATGCTTTGACATTGTATCAAATCAGAGGACTGAAGAATTTCCTAGTGTGCATGCATGAATGTGTTCTGCTACTATTAGGCTGTACATGTAATAACCATCATCAAGAATTGTATTCAAGGTCCATGCTGGAAACATTGATGTTTCAATCCATGAAGCCATTTAGTTTTACTGCAGGCATTTTAAACAACCTGTGTGTATTTTGATACCACCCTATTAAATTTAACAGCAAAAACACCTTCCCCTTGCCCGTAAACACTCAAGCTTGACTGGCGTAGCTCCTCTTTCCCCCAGGGAGGCTATTTATAGGGGGATGTCTCTTTGCTGGAAATGGAATCACTTCAGATCACTCTATATAATTTTTTTGTTTACTTTTTAAACACTGAATGTATTCTTTTTGTATTTTAAAACAAGTTTTGTTTTTCAAGATTGTTCCTGCTTGAGCTTGAGAAGGAGTGTGGAGATCTTTGATTCTGAGAAACTGGATGTTTGTGGATTATGTTTGTTTTGCAATTATTAAATCAATACAGGTTTGTACATGAGTATGTACATGCGCTGTAGTAAATCTATACTACAAATCCCTTTCAGCTGTGAAAGGGACACAGATTTATTTGTACATGTATGTTACGTACTAGTACATGTGTACTACATGTACGTTTACAGTGAATGTATATGTACATGGAACATTTTCACAATGAATGTACCGGTATGCCCATTTTGTTCACCTGCCTACTGTTGTATCACTGCATTTTAGGTACTTGGTGTTAATAAAGGTGTTACTTTAATTTTTGTTACAGAGTATGCGCAAAAGGTTACTCAGGCATATCTATGAAATACAAAACCATTGCCCTTTAACTCTGCCCTAACACTTCAGGTCGATTATCAGTCAAAGTTTTGAGCAGAGGTGTTGCAATTTTGTCCTGAATTACTTGTCCTTCAGATTGCCTTGCCTCACTCAGTTGTTTTAATTGATCAAATTGGCCTGTAACTGTAAGACAGTAAGACACACCAGCAGAATTTGTGGAATTCCACACTGATGATGTGTCCAACTCTGTTTTCCAGGTGTATTCGTTCAATTTGGTTGCACACCTTCTGGTCACGTTACCGTGGCAACCAGGAATGCCATTCTTGAGTTTTTCTCTTCTTTATATTTTTTGGTTGGTCAGTTGACCCTGAGGTTGGGCAAATACTAGTTTGGTAGTCAACCCCGCTGTGGCAGTGTGGAGGAATTCATAGATTTACAGCCAGAAATATTGTACCAGAGAAAGGCACTTCTAAAAGAGCAAGTGTTGACTGAGGGGTATTCCTACTGGTAGGTGTACTGGGGAGCAGAACAAAAAGGAAGGTCAGGGGCAGGCTTAGGGACTGCCTTCAACTTCGGGCTGTCAAAGATTAACAGGGACTTTGGGGATCAGACTTTTGACATTGAAGGGGTGTAAGTTAGTAATTGTTTCCTTTGAAAATGCAAATGTCTGTGAGACCATTACGAGTGGCAGCAAGGCAAAAAACAGGCAACCTGTAGGCTTGGGACTTGATTGACATGGAAACTATATCACACAGTATCTGACCCCTCAGTTTTCAGATGCACACAATAATGATTCTTTTGAAAACTCCTTTGAGGAGTACCGGTACTTAGGGTTGGGGGATGGGACAAGTTTCAACTAGGACTGTGAATCGGAGCCGAGTAACCGACCGTTGATGTCAGGAACTGGTTCCAGATTATGGGATCGGGTACCCGTGACCAGCTTTGCAAATTACTCAGTAACTTGTCAGACAATTAGAAGGCAAGGTTTTGAATGTCATTTGTGGGACATTTTTAAAATGAAAACCAGGCTGCGTGAGAAACAAAACAAATTTCATGTGTACGACGTTCGCGAAAGTTGCAGTTTACTCTGTAAAGCTACGTATAACGCTCACTGTTCACACTGGTATCTTGCTGTATTGACCCATCGATGTGGTAGTATTGTGGAGCATACCTTAAGAACAATCTGGACACCAACTTGGGTTGGGTTTCTTAAACGGGTACCCACTTACCCTTGTTTTTTCCAGTCAGGTATCCGGTTCCCGAACTACCCGTAAATGCACCCCCAAACAAGGAGTCCTTGTTTCAACTACACCTGACTCGGATTTTATTTTTACATACTGTAAAGGAAGCTTCCAATGTCAGTAAAAAAATATCTAGTCATAACTTCAGTTGCATGTACAATGTAGGTAACGATTTACAAAATACATTTTGGTGTGTTCACTTTCTTTTCAAATTCCCACTTTAATTTTGAGATATTAGTATGTCTAATCTCATGTCCCTATATCAAATTACGGAAAATAAGTGAGCTTTCATGCCCGGACCTAATTGAAATTTTTAAGGTCATCCCTTTATTTTTGTGGACAAAGGACTTTGTATTCTTCGAATCCAGTAAATGGTGAACACCATAAAGGGTTAATGAATCCTCACTTTGCAACGAGGCGTCGGATCTATTGTCCAGAGATGTCTCACTCATGCAAGCGCTTGTCCCAAAGTGTCTACATCATTTATTGCCAGCTGCTAAAACTACGCAATTTTCTCACAAAGATCCCGGCTGATATAATTATTCACTGTTTAAACGCCAAAGGAGGAGAGGCTTGTTTACTCATATTTTTTTTTCTTCTTTTTTTTATTGGGAAAAAAAGTCTTTGGGACTGTAATCAAAGCTTTGTGCCGGGAACTGGCACATGTGGGTCCCCTCGGAGAGGAAGAAGACCATGTGGCCATCCCATGTGGCCGATTTTGGAGTTAGTATACTGGGTCGCGACCCCCAAAGTGCTGGGGTCTCGCTTTGTTATTAACGATCACCATCCCCACGATTCCAGACAGATCCACAAAAGCCTTACATTCATGTGTGTGCATGCACGTGTTCCGCTCGGTTCCACTTCCACAGTCACCGGTACCACGGCGGAAAATGCATGAATTCATTTTAGCTTGCCGGGCACCGGTTAGCCCAGTTTGTTTCCACAATGCAAACAAATCCAAAGTACAAGTGTGCAGAAGGGGAAAAAAAAAAAACTGGCCGGTTTTGGTAAATTGGCATGTGGAGGATGCTATAGGAATTCTACCGTGCTTTAGGCGTTTTAATGTGATTATTGTGGGAGTATGGGTGATGAATTGAAAAATCAATTTGGAGTGCAGTGCGTGTTCTGTGGGCATGTGAGACCTTTTGCTGTAGTTCTGCCCTTATGCTCCCTCATAGTATCTGCTCTGTCATCAAATTATGCGCTGTCATAAAAATTATGCTCCGTTATGAAATTATGCTCCATCAAGAAACGTTCAACAAGGTTTAACATTTTTATTGACAATACTGAATATTGTAATGAACGTTTCTTTGGCCATTCCGCAGCTAAAGCTTCAGTATTTACATTGATACAAAGTACTGTAACTATCCATACTGTAGGTACTATTAGGTAAAGTTGATTAACACGTGTTTTCGACATGGCCTTGCTCTGGTTACAAAATGCATATCGTGTACATATGTTCATCCTTTGTTAAAAAGGGGCTGTTGCTTAGGGGTGATTTTTTTCTTACATTTGTGTATCAATTTTATCCATATGTAAATGTCATCATGGGACAATTTCATTGAGCGTCACATAATTTTGTCGACCATACACACAGTTTGCTGATCTACAAAACAGATTACCAGCTTACGACTGTGAAGTGTGATTTATTATGGTTGGTTTTTTTTTTTCCCCCGCATAATTTTGCTTAAACGTCTTAACATCGTTTGCTGCTGAGCCACATCATGAAATTGTGCCGTAGCGCTGGAGGAATAATGGTTGTTGAACCGTTGCAGTGCCTCCGGGGACGATTACATTGGCCGTATTTCTGATCCAATTAAATTTCTCCCTTAGCGCTGTCATTTGACTATCAGGAAATGTGATCATGTGACCTGTAGTCACCTGACGTATGTAAAGATGTAATTTACTGATAACATGGATTTATATGTACGTGCATGTAAATCTAACAGAACTAAAGATTGAGGTGTGTATGTTAACTAATGTGTGACTTTATATTCATTATCATTAGTCCCTGTACTGTCCCAAACCACCCAAGCAGTGCATGGTTTGTGGAATCATGTGGATTCATCAGGGTACAAATACAATGTATTACAGTGTAGGTCAGGTGCTAGTTACTTAATTAATTAACTAATTAATGATTTTGCCCTTTGAGAAAGTTTCTGCCAGGAACGCAACGTTGGGTCCTGTAATTACTAAAGCCCGGTTCATACTTCACGCGAAAGTGAAAGCGAAGCGAAGTTCGTGATGTCAACAATACATATGCAGCGCGTCCACCATTGTTGATGACATGAATTTCGCTTCGCACAAGCTTTCGCGTGAAGTATGAACTGGGCTTTAGACTTGACTTAAGTTTTATACATGTACATGTACAGTATATGGAAATGCCAAATCGATTTTCCACCCTAAATTGTATCACACTACATAATGTACATCTCAATTGTATCTCATTATATTATTAACCCTAACTCCCCAGCCTAATTTACTAGGAACCATACCCATTCTGGCAAATTCCAACACCCACATGGAAAATTGTACACACACACTGTTGGACTTAGTTTCTGGAGGTATGCCAACCCCAGTGTAAAATACCATCTGTTTAGGGGTACTGTACAAACCTGCTGTTGAAGTTTGATGGGTTGTGTTCGGTTAGGGTTAACTTGGTATTAACATTATTATAATGTACAGAACTTCGAAAATGAATTCCTAAATACCGGTATACATAGAAAAACAATCATCTAAATGACAGTTACATACTGTACAAATGTACAATGTACATGTGCATCAGTGTTCTCTCAGAATTTACGATCTATCAATGTCTGTTCCTCTCAATTTCCCAATGTACCTTGACATGTATTCCTTTGGCACATTGCGCACCTGTCGTGAGCCCAATTTATTTTGCCCAGGCGTACAAACAGACGCAATGTGTGCATGTGGGTCAAGGTAGATTAATTATGATTCGTTTCGTTCCGTCAGAAGGCTGTCGCTTGCTGTGCTGCGACAAAATGTCAAAAAAATATAAGAAGGGTTAAACTGAATGTTCAAATATTCACTTGTTTTATCTGTTTTGTCTGTTGCTACGTGTATGCGTACTTGGTTTTAAAATTGGGAATGGATTGGCTGTGTGTGGTACACATCGTCGGAGTTTTCACGAAGAGACAATTTTGGCAAAAATCAATATATTTTCGAAATTCTTTTTTGGGCCGAAATCAATGAAGTGTATTGCAACGGACATCTTGGGGAATTTATTTTGTCAAAATCAGATGAAATCATTGAGATCATGAGAATCAATAAGGGGAAAATTTCACCAAAGTCGTATTTTCAGTTTTCACGAAGAGACAATTGTAGCAAAAATGCACGTTGTTCTATGGGACAAAATAACGCACGTGTGCGATTTTGAGTTTTCACGAAGAGACAATTTTCGAGCGCGCGCAAGCAAAACGACGCGTGCGGGCAAAACGAAGCGCGTGTGGGATTTTGAGTTTTCATGAAGAGACAATTGGATCATTGCCAATTTTCCCGGCAAAACCAATCGCCTGTGGAATTTTGAGTTTTCACGAAGAGACAAATGACTATGAACGTTAATTGCTCCGCAATAAATTGGTTATTGACTAGCAATTGGTACAATGTGTAAGTGTGAGATTTCAGCTTACTATCGGTATAAAAAAATAATCAACATGTCCTCTAAAAGTAGGCGAAATCTTCAGTTTAAAAAGGGTTCAACTTTAAAGTCGATTTTTTCAAAACTATGTTTCAACGCCCCATGGCCACAATTCTCTCATCGTGAAAACTCTGACGACATGTGTACATATATGTACATTGATTTGGAAAGAGCCAAGTTCAGAGTTATGTTATTGACAGTCTTGAGTGCTTGCTGAAGATGGCTCATTGGATGGGACATGGTTGGGTGGGGACTGGGGAGAATTACAAGGGTATTGGGTTTGGTTTTTTTTCTAGCAGAAATTATGAAAATGAGCAGCCTGAAGACTTGTTTTAGGTTAGGACCAGCGGTTTCATTTAAAAAAGTAATAATTACTGGCGTGACAATCCTTGAATTAAAATGTTGCAAATTAAATAAAAGTTAAACTGAATAAATAATTTACGGGGAAAAAAAAAAAAAATGAGGGAAAAGTAGTTTGCCAGGAAAGTTGAGCAGGTTGAAAAGGGAATCCAGTTGCTTGACAGCTTTGGAAGGTAAATTCTTATAGTCGATATAAATTTTCAAGCAAAATGTGCCGCCAGTCCAAGGTTTTCCGGACCAAGTGTTCCGTAAGTCTCATCTGTTAAGTGCTCATTTTTCTTCATTGTTGTAAAATTGATATGTTTGATTTTGATATAATTACAAAAATAGGATTAATTAAAAAAAAACTGTCTTTCCGTTTTTCTGTCCTGCAGAAGTGGATGAGGGCACCTGGGATAATGGTCTATCGTATGAGTGTCGTACACTACTCTTCAAGTCCTTACACAACCTCATTGAGCGGTAAGTACATGTACCAGAACCAAGAACCACTGTATGATCCAGGGGAGGGGAGACCGGGGGAATAGGGTCTTTGGGTCTCTTCAGGGAGAGGTGGGGGGGGGGGTAGGTCTAGGCCACTTTTTACCGGAGTTCTTGGTAGCTTATTTCAATTTGATATTTTCTATTCACCCAAAACTGTATAGCAGACATCTAATTCTTACACAAAAGAAAATTAAAAAAACAAAAGAATTGAAAGTATAATTCTCTGTCCAGCATAAGTAATTTTTTTTTTTTGTAGACAAAAGAAAAACCCACTTTTAGGCCGAGCAAAAAAATAAGTAGTCTCCCATCCGGCCTTTGTGAGAAAATGAAGGAAGTAGGCGTTTTTATTTGTTTTGGTTTTTCCCCAAGGATTTCCCAAGATGGGGGGGGGGGGTGGATTCTTCAAGTTTTTCCACTACTTTGCTTATACAAAATCGTGTCCACAGGAGCCATAAGCCTTTGTACATACATGTAGCTACCGGTATAATTTTGTTTGAAGCAAATAAAAACACAATATATTCACAACATATGTGCAAAACATTCTGCAAATGTTATGAAACAAATTTAAAAGGAAACAGCCGTGGAAAAAAAAGGAATCGGACAGGGACAAGAAACTGGTTAATTTTTTTTCTCATGACCTTAATAAGTTAACTACTTGCACAATCATTAAACTAAAAAAAGAGGTCCATTTAGTACAGCACTTATAAGCAATGAAATGAGAGAAAAGACATTCTGCAAATACCCTTGCAATACTTTATTGCAACCGCAAAAAAAATCCAAACGAACATTAAAAAAAAAAGTACTGAGTAATTTTGTTTTAAAATTATTATCTGTACAGACCAACTGTAGAAAGTGATCCCTGGTGACAGGGCATTTTCAAGGAAGGATGCAAAAAATTGTCTGGGCAGAACGATTGTTTTTGGATTGAATACACGATCCAGACACAATTTAAAGCCCACCCCTGCAGAGAACCCACGTTTCACAAATGCTCTATGAGCCGTGCAGTTTGAGTAACAATAATATGGAAAATATATAATGTGCCAGATCCACAATTAACCCTCCTTTTGTTTGATCAGTCACAGACAGTCGAAAAGTCAATCCTGTTCCCCTGCCATGCCTTTTACACTGGCTACATGTAGTCACCAACCGTCTGGTCATATTTCTTGTAAGTTGTAAACACTGTGACAGTCAAATTCCATCAACGGACAAAAACGGGTGACTGGTAGGCACAACTGGCTTATCAATCTCCTACAGTCAAAGCACATACCAGGTTTCATAACAATCACAGCCAGTCATTCCTGCTTTATGAAGGCAGGGGAGCACTCAACTGTACCGGTACACCAAGTACAACACAACAAGGGACGACAATAAGATGCACACAAATGAAATTACCTAAAGATGTTTTACACACTACGTTTTACACCTTGGCGCATTGTAATTACGCAGACATGTATTTTGAATTTCAAACTCAAACCCCGCAAAATTCTCAATCTTTAAAAAAAGGAAGAAACACATAGAAAACCACGGACTGCCCTTTCCATTATTGCGCTTGGCTGATTCCCTCCCCTTCCTGAACGAATGAAAGTTTTATAATGAATTCTGAAGTGTCTCGTCCATAATGTGCACTAGTCAATGAATAGGCATAAAGAACAGAGGGGGAATTAAGACAGAAAAGCTGTCTTGACAAATCTGGGCAGTCACTTGCAAAGTGAACAATTCCTTTATTAACTACAAATGCACTTGAAGACGAAATTCGTCCCAAGCGCAACCATTTTTGGGGGAGATAAAATATGACAATACATTCAGCAGGTGTGACTTATGTGCAACAAACCTCCAATGTCTGACAATAATTCACCGTCAGTTTATAAGAATACGAGGAAAATATCTGTTAATTCTTTAAAACTACTTAATCATTTTTTTGCAGCAAAACAAACCACCCTATATAAAACAAAATAGAACAAAACAAAGAAATGTCAACTTTATTTTAGATAACTCCAGATTGAAATGGATGAGCTATGAGATAAACACGTCTGTCATTCCCACGAACATCATGCCGCGGCTTTCTTTTGCGCCGTGCATTAGTGGCAAATCCCTGCAGTTTAGTCGGAATCTCCTTAGGAGAAATCCTGCGTGCATTCTCGGTACGCAATCCTGAGATTTCACACAGCGTTTGCATCTATAAGACAGATCGCCCCCCGGCGGCCTGTACACGCGTGTACCGAGAGCCCGGTCTGCCGTTTGATTTATGTGTACATTGTAGTAGCCACGCACGCCGCCGTGTAGCGTTAAGAGATTACTTAACACCGCGCCATTGCATATATACATGTATACTCACACACGTCATGAATTATGCACCCATCCCTCGGAAGGTTTCTTGAGCTAAAATGTCAACTTTGGCAGCTAGCTCAGTTCCCCGCGGCTCAGAGAGAAAACCCGTGGAAAATGTCACTAGAGTTTTTTCCCCAGACGGTGATTTCTAGATTTGTGAAGGCACGGACATTCAAAAACAATTGAATGCTATTTTCGTAACAGAAATGGCCCCTCCTGATTTTGTCAAAGCAGCTTTGTTTTCCATTTTGTCTTTATTGTTCTTGTCTTCTCAGTGAAATGCTAAGCTACTCACGACAAGCGTGTATGTGCACAGATTTACATTTATGTGCATGACGCTAAGATAACCATGTTTCACGAACATGCTTGAAATATTTGACCTGAATCAACATTTCTCAAGGCCCTGGCATGTTTATGATGTTCATATAGCAGTTTCACACCGTAGCTGATACAGTGATTTTCAAATCACTGGCGCAGCACAGTGAGGACATTGGAGCAATTTATTAATTTACACAGCTGAGTGACATGTAGGCAGCTGTTTATTTTTAGCTGCAGCTCCGCATTAATTAAAGATGTGCTGCCCATGCTCAATCAAGTTTTTTTTCTCCAAATGAAAATTAACTTGTATGTTTTACTTTAACCAAACGAAAACCCCTTATTTGAGCTGTTTTTGCACACAAACAGATCTGCAAGTAGACCCAACCAGATTACCCTACGAGAACTGAAATATTGCTGGGTTATAAAGTTTGGCAAGTAATTATGTGGGATAAAAATGCAAGCCGATCGTTTTTTATTCAGCGTCCCATTCGAAAGTGATTAACAATTAATAACAACATCTATTTTTAGGGTTAAACTTGAAAAGAGCACAGACAGTAGGCCTCTTCATGTACATCTTTAAGACACATGTACACGTACATGTACATGTACATGTCTCAGGTGAAGTGTGCACTTGTCATCAGTGAATATTGTATAAAAAAAATGTCGGCAGCTGTTGAGGCTTAGTTGTCATCAGTATCTTCCCCTGACCGTGTGGCCTAGCGTGAGGTCATAGGCCAATCGCTCAAGGTCAACAGGTTGGTGTGGAATTGACTGAATAGTGACAGAGAAAACTGAGGCAGTTCAGTGGACATGGTTCAGTGACAACACGCTGAATATGAAGCGTTTTTTTTTTTAACCCTAACGTTCCCAAAATCCTCCAAATCCTCTTGGCAGGATTGAGGCTATAATTATGGCAAAAATGTGTTGCTGATTTCAGAGGATGCACTGTGTCAAGGTCTTGGGCCGGACCTTGTGATGTTTATACTCGGCTGTGTATACATTCACATTGTACATGTAGGCCTCTAAATACTTGAAATCCTCCGCACTGCTCCAAGATGTCACTGGCTCTGCCTCAACATACTGACAGTGGTTGCCAGAGGATTTTGCAGGATTGAGGCAGTGGTCACCCCTCCAAGGACCACACTCAGGAAATTGGCCAAACGGAGGATTTTGCAGGATTGAGGCTGTATGCAATTTTTACACAGAGGCAGTTGGAGGATTTTGCAGGATTGAGGCTTTATGCAATTTTTACATGGGGGCAGTTGGAGGATTTTGCAGGATTGATATTGCATTCTAGCAAGGGATTTAGGGTTAATAACAAAGGAACATTGGTTTGGTTTAAATGTTGTGCAATAATAACCTCCCCCTTAAAATAAAAATTTACTGACAGTCAGTTCATACTTAATTTTTCCAGCTAACCAAATAAATGCTCACTCGTTTATGATTTTCCCCCCTATTTTTTGTTATTGTTGCAGGTGCTTGTTGAGTCACAACTATGTCCACCTTGGCAAGTGGTTCGTTCGGCCCTACGACAGCCTCCCTGCTTCTCCTGACTCATTCAAGTAAGAACTCAATCCAAGCCTACTAGATTCCTGGTATCAAATTTGGGTTTTGGTTGTGTTCCTGGAACTTGTGCCATTAGATATAAAGTCACCAAGTTCTTGATGCCAGACTTCCTATTTCTTTTTTTTTTTTGGCTTCATGTTATTCATCTGTAGCAGATTTCAATCATGCATTTTTGCTTGCCAGAAAACCAAAGCTGCCCCGTTTTCATGCGTTGGAAAATCTGGCTTTTTTAAAATACTGCCCCCAGTTTACCATATTTACAGGTATGCAACTTTTCCTCGGATCAGCTGATTTCCTCTTTTTTTGCTTCCCATGTGTGCCATTGAAAATAGAAAAACACTTTACAAAGTCTGGAAAAAAATTTGAATTTCCTCTTTTTTGTGTGATTTCCCAGTTGCATGCCTGTATTTAGTTAGTCCACATTTTGTTTGTAATCGATTACACTCCTGTGAAAGGGTACAAGCCAGCTAGACTGGTTCCCTGACCTCGCAATTCCTCAACGTCTATAAATTGCTCTGTTTCATCTTAAGTGGAGTCAGGGAATCAGACGACAGATGAACATGATTGTTGTTCTTGGTTTTTCCAGCATCTACAAAAACAAAACTTCAAACAAGTCAGTGTTTCAAACAATATTTGCTATAAAATATGAACCCCCAAATCCATCCATTTCTGAAAATTACAGCAAAAGCAAATGTTGTATATATCCCCTTTAAGAAGCAATTCAACCCTGGTTCAAAAAAATTTGTCTATCCTAAAAGAGAGGATCGTCAAAACCTGGTGTGCGCGGCTGCGCCTGCGTGGTTAGAATACCACACTAGCTTTAACATGTCCATTAAAAAATGGGAGCAAAATTCTATTGTATTTAAAGAACAAAAAGCATATATTAATCTAAATAAAATGCTGGTTAACCGGTACCCAGACAACAATCTGCCAGGGTAAACAAGGCAGTAAATCAATCCATGCTGCAGACACGCGCTGGTACCCCGCTTGTCCTCACCCATAAGGGCCTGTATATATCTTGTTCACCAGACGTCTTCTGACAGTTGGTATTTTTCACCGGATATTTACCCAGTAAATGATCCCTGAAGTATTGATACATTCCAACAACAAATATTTGTACACTCGCAAATGTACGTGTTGTGCATGTGTAACATAATGGCTTTTGAGCTACACCATTGAAACATAACATGTGTGGTTTCCTTTTGGGGAGATCAAAACAAATATGAAAACATGCTGTACTCTTTCCCTGAAAAAAAAAAAAAATCATGAGCATGTTCTTTTTTATTGGTCGTAAATGTTCTTGTGATGAACATTTAGTGAATATGTGCACAAATGTGCTCAGTTTCTTGGAAATGACAAGATTGAATTTCAATTTCAATTTGTTTTGCCCTACAGCGCCGCCACACAATAAAAATATGTAAAGTGGAGCCCGAACTGAATTTTGCATTTGTCTTAATGCATTTCCATTCTAATTGTCTATAACATCTCAGTTTTAATATTGCAAAAGTACTTTGACTCGGCACAAAGGCATTTGAAATAAAAACCCAAATGTCCATTAGAGCCCTCAGAAATGAATTTTGGGTTTGGACAAAAGAGTTGAAAATCTGCATCCACATCTGTTGAAGCTTGCATTTGGAAAATTACACTCGGAAATCACACAATTACAATTTTTGTGTTCACAATTAATTTATGTAAATTAATATATAGACATGCAATTTTCACGTAAACCATTTAACCTATTTTACAGTCTGTGCAATGAGTGACTCGCCCTGTATTTAAAGGGTAATGCATGCGTGCACACATAATTGCATCATGCACCCTAATTGCAGCCACCTGAAAAGACAGAATTGACCGACCAGAAACGAGTTTATCAAATAAAATATTTGAGAATTGAATAATCACAAATTTGCACGTCCCAATCACCGAGTGAAATATTTTCATGCGGGCTGATTACCGCATTATTTCCTCCACTGATACGACTTAATATTCATTCCCGCCCCCCCTCCAAACAATCGGCCGAGCTTGACTGATGAATTGCCCTGGTAATACATTAACGCCACTGACCTTGTGCACTACGGCCCCAGCACACAGCGCGTGGGTATTATATTGACGTACGCACATGGCGCATCTTCATACGTGGTAGCGCGACGGCCGGTTCTGATCATGCATGATTAAGCAGAGGACATCTGATAGGCAGTTGCCGTCGCCGTGTCGACAAGATCGGCGCTGGAGAATATTACAAATTGCATCCCTCTTCTCTCCCAAAATGGAGAAGAAAAAAGGAAAGAAAAAAAAAGAGTACATGTTTTAATATGCAGATGTATTTACAAGCAGGGTGTACATTTAGGCAGTAGCATATCGGTAGTGTACATTATGCTATATTTGTTCTGAAAGGTTTTTGGTTGTTTAAGCATTCCGAATTCCAAATTATGCTAAGCAGTTTGTGAATTGTGATGGAATGGTCTGTCTTCTGACAACTGACAGTGACAGTGGTACAACTGTGCGTATAATTTCATTGATTTTATGCAAAATACCCCACCCCAACATTTGTATACAGAATCATAGGCCTGTATTTTGATTCAAATTTCATTTGGATCAAATAAAAAAAAAAAAAGGATACCTCTATAGGGGCTTTCACACTAGACGATCCCGGCGGCCTCGGAAATTTGCCAGGGAATCGGTCTCGGTCTCACAAAACACAAAAATTACCGGGGAAAAGGGAAAAGCTTCTTTTTTTTATTCTTTCTTTCGGGAGTAGGGTTAATGGAGAAATCCCGGGGTTTTATTATTTCCGAGAAAAGCAACTAGTGTGAACGTCGGCGGTTCGAACTTACCCCACCCTTTTCCCTGTATCGAGTTCACTGTTCAGTTTGTCGATCGGGCCGTCAGTGACTGAAATACTCACAACTTCAGTTAAAACATTTTCCAGCAACGTTTGAACGAACATGTAGGCATTATCCATGATAATTTTCCAACTGAAAGACTAAATCTCACCCACTTTTATCCTCCAAAACAGACAACTGTCATCCAACAACGTACGTGTACATGCATTTTCCATGAACATTTCTTCGATGCACGTGCTGAGCTACAGTACTGCGTCACCAATGTGGATCACACCGTTTACTGTAGGGGTGTACCATATTCCTTTTTTAAAGAATATTTACCAGCATTTCCAAAATTATACAAAATTCTCTTTATGAAGTTCGAAACATTTCAATGTTAGTCAACATCACAATATATTTTTGTTAAGAATTTATTAGAAACAATGTAAAACTTTAAAGAGGGTATTGATGATCCGTCCATATGATGCGAGGCGAATTGCCCGTTTTTTTCAAGAAAATTAAAATTTGATAAGATTGGTAGTGAACATTTCATCGACCTTCGCCGTGCGGCCCGGCTCGGAAGAGCGGGTTATTGGCCGGGCGCCGGCCTACTCCGTCCGTCCGGGGGGGATAGGGTAGTAGCTCGATTCGCGTATATCAATCAAACATCATCACAGAAACTGAGCGCGTTTTCGAAATTAATAGCCCACTTTCCGCCTAAAAACTTTTGCACAATTCCCGGGGTTTGATTGCGAGTGTGAAACGATCGTGCATATTCCCGGGAAATAGTGTCCCCGGGAGTTATCAAATGTGTCTAGTGTGAATGGTTGCTGGGGTGTTGGTGGGGTAAAAAATCCCCGGGAATTTCCCGGGGATTTATTTCCCGGGGATTGGCTGTGCAGTGTGAAAAGGCCTTATCAAGGGTTTTCTTGATATCAATATCAATATCTATGAAAAAGCAAATGTTTTATTTATTCATAAGCGTGAATAAAATATGTATCATTGTGAGCTTGAATTTTTTTTATTTCTTGGCTGTGAGTGGAATATTGCTCACATAGGCCTACCATTTAATATTGCCGAAAATTTCGTACGTGGTATTATACACAATACTTAAGTGTTTTTGTTTTTTGTTTTTTTCATAATTTTTTTTTTAAGTTGCTATCATTTGATAATGAATTGCACTGTACATGCTTCAGTTTCAGTTCCCATAAAGGTACACGCTTCAACAGGATTCTTATTTCTGATCCTTCTGAAAAGGGATGTAGTTACACTGAGGACCGGATCAAGTGTCATTGGTTTGCAGCCCCGGCACTTGTCGAAGTAAATTAGCACAGTGGCAGTGCACAAATGTACATGTATACACGTGTACATGTACATGGCTAGTGTGCATGCACATGTACAAATGCACATTGTTAGTTTACGCACATGTACTAGTACATGTACATGTGTACATGTAAGTAGAGTATACATGTACATTTAGTATACATGTACTGTACATGTACATTTACAAATGAGTCCAGCACTTCGCAATTCAGTCCAGTTACAGTGCTACATGTGTACATGGGTTATTATGCAAAACAGGCTCCTTAAACAAAACCATGCCTGCACATTTCCAGTGTCGACTTGAAAGCAATACATGTAATTGGTCATTATATGATGTCATCAAGTTTTATATTCCCTGCCCATTTTTAATACCGGTAGCGCTGCTGTTGCTGAAACTCAATATTAAGATTGCCTTTTTTCCGTTCAAGAAGAATCCGCTGGAGGTGTGTGAAATTTTATGGCAGTTTCCTATTGGGAATTGTACGTGTACAGTACCATATTATGTATTCCTTTCTTCCACAATAAAAAAACATATGTTAGGCCAAAAAAAAAAAGTCTCCGGTTTCTGGTATGCGCCGTCACAGCCCCATTGCCGTCAAAAAAAAAAAAATTTTTTTCAATACAAGATGATGTTTCAAAACCGCCAAACAAACTGTTGACTGGAACTGCTGCTGCTGGCTTTTTGCTGTTTTTTTTGTTTTTATATGATGGATTATGATTTATGTATATTTCTGACTCCCATATATGTTGCCCTAATATTTAGCGGGCACCATTATCAGTCATCATTTTGAATTGAAAAAAAAAAAAAAAAAAAAAAAAAAAAAAAAAAAAAAAAAAAAAAAAAAAAAAAAGGGCTCCATACCAGAAACCGGAGACTTTTTTTTTGTGGCCTTATGATGATTAAAATATGCTTGGAAATGTATATTTTTATGATGACTAAATGCGTAACAAGTTATTTGTTACTGCTTGTTGCATGGTGGGTTGAACCAGTATTTGAATTGAAATACTCTGTGCACATGTACAAAAAATGTACATGAAAATATGAAAATGCAACAAGATATTTACATGTATCTGCAGAAATCTGGAGAAAAAAAAAAAATTCCAAACTCTGAAATGCACATTGAATGTACTATATAATTTGGGGCCATCAAATTATTTCAGGCGATCTCGCCTCCAAAGTACAGTGCTCTTCACAATTCTACACACGTTCAAATATACATACATATAATGCCCAATAATCTATGGCACCCAATAATCCCTCTAGACATTTTGGCAGATCAAACCTCAATGGCTAAGCCATTGGGCCCCATTGTACCACACACCCAGCACATGTGCAGCATTCTATAGTCTGGCTGATAATGCACTTATTTGCATATGAGACCAAGGCAAACATCAACAGAATGGGGCAAGTCAGCAGTCCTTTGATGTGTATTTTATTGGTCTACTGTGCGGTCATGCATGGATGGGCGCTTGCATTATAATGATTGCATTTATACTGCTGGACTCCCACATGTGCCCATATGTGGGTGCAAGTAGACATGCATTATGGGCAATCTGTTGGTATATATCTCTTTTTTTTTTACATATTTCAACAGATCAATATTCTATTCCTGCAGCCGAGCTGTTAACAAACCTGATGCCTATTTATTTACGAATTATCATTTTTTTTTATAAGATCGGTGATTTTTGTGTGTGTGTAAAAACATGAATAAAGTTTGACTCCATATCAGATCAACACTGTGCCAAGATTTTCCCAGAAGTCTTTGTGGAAATAATTAGAATGTTCTTTGTATCGGATTTTGCATACGGACTGGAAAGTCCTGTAGTGTTAATTGTCAACATGCTCGCAGTCTGCATGACTGCCATACGATCAGTGCGTGGTAATTTGATTTGACGATATTATGGTCGTACGGTACCGTAGGAAGACCCGTGAAAAAGAAACACATGGCCTCTGTGCACACAGCGGTTGCCACCGTTCAGGGCCAGTTCACATTGTCACACTATGTCACATGTGAAAACAGCATTTTACAGCTCTCTGAATGAAGTCGTTATTCATTTCATTCAAATGCACTGACCCCTCACGCTGGTAACCCAGGACGGGTACCGGTATGTCAGTACCACCCCCAGTGAGAGACCAAAAAGTGTTGCAGGGTACCAGCGGCTCCTCAGTGACATGCAGGTCAAGCCCAAGAGTCAGGCCGAGGTGGAGAGAAGTGTCCGGTTACCGGCTCCTTGCAGGGGGGTGACACTGGATTGTCCCCGGCTCCCTGCACATCTATTTACCAATGGAAATTGCACTCCGCGTTAATAAGGGATCATGTGTACAGTGTAATGTGCGGCACGGTTTGGCCTGGTCTAGTGGTGTGCGTGCCTGCGTGCGTATGTCTGCAGGGCAATCCAAGTGTTCTATGCATTTTTAGGGTAGTTAGGGCATATGGCCTGTGAAATGAATAAACGTTTGGATGGGAGGAAATCTGCTGGGCCGGCAATCCTGAGCCAAGGGGGGAGGGTGAGGTGTCAGTGTTTGTACAGGGGCCAATTCAGATGGGATACCTACTGGTGAAATATTAGCCCCAAATATTTGAGCGAACCCGAAAACTTGTGTTCCTTCTTATGTCTCTATTTCAAATTACATGTAATAAAATATAAACTATAAAGTGACACAAAATCATCTGATTATGTTCCAGAAAAGTTGTGATTTTTTTAAAAATTGTTTTTGAAGGCATGTCACTCAGTTAAGAGTTAATAAGAAACGATTATTACACTGTATTTATATTATTACAGAAAATCTGCAGTTGCAGCTCTTTAATTGAAACCCCCCCCCCCAAAAAAATATGTTCACAGGCAGATTCTGAGAAGTTACTGAGACTCGCGTTAATAACCACCTCTATGATTTGATTTAAGCTGGCGACATTTAAAAAATCTTTACATCAGCGGGTTTTGCCAAGGTTGCCCTGCTAAGCCGTCGGGATTTTTAGACCTTCGTAGTTACCATAGAAACACGAGATGTCTTTGATTATCTTAAAAGTCTCTTTTGACGGAGACTGTTGTCCTTCGTGCACGAAGACGGAAGCACTTGTAATGAAAAGCCCCCGGTCATCATCATAATTAATATGTACGGTTTGGTCCATCTTCCTCTTCACCCCCCCTCCTCTTTCTCTGTCTTAGAAAATTTCTTTCCATTTGGGTTGAAATCCTATACCATCCTTTGGGTTGAGACATCTAATTGATGCAACTCCCCCAAGAGATCCCGACGTCCGTTTTGAAGGTTGCGGGATTTTCCTTTGGCGTGTTCAAAGGCAAAAGACCTGTCAGCAGTGCTTTTTGTGCATTCGCATGTCATTGATTAGGTAAACATTCACAAGCCCGGGAGGGACCTGCTAATATGGCATGCCGCACTCCTCCCCACCGAATCAAATGATGAAGTTGTGGGCTATGAATATTCATGACAGATCCCCAAGTACACAAGCTCATGCATTAAACATCGGGCGGGATTGATTCCGCCGCACACGCGCTGAATGCTTTAACACGCTCTTGTGTGGCGTCATCATGCACTGTGAAATGGCACTGAATTTACAGTGCATATTATCTGAATGATATTGTGTCAAATCTTGTCAGGTAATCCGCCAGGTGTCATTTGCATTCACGATAGTGTGTACAGTTGCGCTATTTATCATCTGTTTATATTTGTTCTTTGTAAAAAAAAATTCCATATGAATTGAATTGGTTTCTACTGTTTCTTTTTACGAAGTCTTTCAACAACGAAACTGCAGCCTCATCAAATCTATGGAATTCTGATAGACAGTGAAATACACTTTTTTTATAGAAATAAAATAAAAATTTGTGCACGTTGGATAATGTGGTTCGACCATTCTTGATTCTTTTAAAGAGAAAGACGTATGAAGCAATGTCACCCTAAAGATACTCTATATGTTATGAGATCTATAAATATCACAGATAAATAATAATTATTTTTTTTTTTTTGAATTTTTCGTTTTCCTTCTCTGCAGTGACCACTTGTCCTTTGCCTTCAGTTTCTTCCTTCATGGTGAGAGCACGGTGTGCGCAAATGTGGAGGTGTCACTCCACCAGCCTGTCTGTCGATTGTCACTGGATCATCTGGCTCTGGCTCAGGGATCTGCCAGTGGCTTTCAAGGTAATCCTCCCCCACCCATTCCCCTCGTTCCTAAAGCAGGTCTTTCGACTGTTGTTGGATCACCTGGCTCTGGCTCAGGGATCTGCCAGTGGCTTTCAAGGTAATCCTCCCCCACCCATTCCCCTCGTTCCTAAAGCAGGTCTGTCGACTGTCGTTGGATCACCTGGCTCTGGCTCAGGGGTCTGCCACTAGCTTTCAAGGTAATCCTCCCCCAACCATTCCCCTCGTTCCTAAAGCAGGTCTGTCGACTCACTGGATCACCTGGCTCTGGCTCAGAGGTCTGCCACTGGCTTTCAAGGTAATCCTCCCCCAACCATTCCCCTCGTTCCTAAAGCAGGTCTGTCGACTCACTGGATCACCTGGCTCTGGCTCAGGGGTCTGCCACTAGCTTTCAAGGTAATCCTCCCCCAACCATTCCCCTCGTTCCTAAAGCAGGTCTGTCGACTCACTGGATCACCTGGCTCTGGCTCAGAGGTCTGCCACTGGCTTTTAAGGTAATCCTCCCCACCCGTTCCCCTCGTTCCTAAAGCAGGTCTGTCGACTGTCGTTGGATCACCTGGCTCTGGCTCAGGGATCAACCATTGGCTTTGAAGGTACCCCTCTCCCTTCCCCAACTCTATTGCACCACCTCCTTCCCCCCAATTCCCCCATTCCCCAACCCCCAATTCCCCACCCCTCTCAATCCATCAGCCTGTCTGTTAACTGTTGCTAGATCTCCTGACCCTGGCTCAGGGAACTGCTACTAGCTTTCAAGGTACCCTCCGCCCTTCTCTCCCCACCCCCTCCCAGGGGGAAAGAACATCTGAGAGATTCATTTCCTGACCCAGAAAAGTCACAAATCAGCTGAGAGCTGGTCACAAACTGTGTAAATCTTATGACATTTTGACTAAATGTTCAATTTTTTCCTTCTGTTGCTGTACAGTCATTCTCACCCCATATGGTCTGAGTGGCGTACTGACGGGTCAATCCTACAAGGCAAACCACTCGGTCAGTCGACGGATTCTGAACGAATGGCGCCACTTCTACCCCATCAAGTTCCAAGGGGAGCAGGAGGAGGGCAGGGACACGTCCTCAGATGAGGAGGGCCAGGAGGAGGGCTTACCGGCTGTGGTCGATGTCCTTGTCGGTAAGTTTAGAGAGACCGATTGGGAATGTTGCCTTGACCAACTTGGTATCTTGCCTGACCACATGGAGCTTTTACCGAACCAACGTGGTTACATGTCTCCCCAACCGGGAGTCTTGCCTAAACAATTTGGGATTTTGCCGTACAAAGTTTGGGAACTTGCCTGACCAGCTTCGTACCTTGGCTGACCAATTTAGAATCTGCCTTGACTAACTTAGGATCCCTTTGACCAACTTTGGATCTTTCCTGACCAGCTTCGGATCTTTCCTGACCAATTTGAAATCTCGTTTGACTTACTAAGGATCCCTTTGACCAATCTTACATTACCAACTTGTCCTCTTTACATAACCCCGATAATCGTGAATAGCTTGGTATCTGGCCTGAACAATTTGGAATCTTTCTTGACTAACTTAGGATCACTTTGACCAACTTTGGATCTTGCCTGACCAACTGGGGATCTTGCCAGTCCAAGTGATGACCTTTCCTGACCAACTTGGGATCACAGACCAAATCTAGCCAGACCAACTTGGAATCTTGCCTTACCAACTTAGTATCTTGGCTTACCAACTTGCCAGACTTGACAACCAGACCTCTTATCATGAAACTAGGCAATTAGTTTTCTTCAATCAGTCATGAAAAAAATAAAAATAATGAAGTGTTTCTCAGGAAGGTAGAGCCCCAGCCACTGTTACCTCACAATAGGGCTTGATTACACTTGAAAGTGAAAGATTTTGGAGGACTTGGAAAGGTTCTTTGTAAAAATGCCTTGGGACTCATGGTTAACTCAAGGACTTGGGCACCAGCTTCAAAGCAGCATGAAAAATATTGCAAGATATTACCAGATGGCGGTACATTTGTAATGATAGTAACCATGAATAATAATGTTGGTGCTTATATTGTGCTTTCCACACCAAAGGTAGTCTCAAAGCGCTTTACAATTTTTACCGTTGCCATTCATACTCCTGGGTGGAGAGAGGCAGTTGTAGTAAATTGTCTTGCCCAAAGACACTAGCACCATGTTCCCCATCAGGGTTCGGACCCACATACCGTGGCACAGGGGTTGAACCCCGTAACCACTGGACCACGTCGCTCTATAGATGGCGGAACAAAACAGTTGGCGGAACAAAAGTACACCAAGGTACCCCTGTAACGTAAATGGCGCGGTCTCCTGGTTGCGCATGCTGCGTGACTCAGAATTAGGCCACGATACCTTTTCCCTCGTCCCAGACCCCGAGTCATGGCCCCTTAATCTGTCCTGATTCATTTGATCCGGCGAAGGGGCCCCTGTCAGCCTTGACAATCGGGAAAGTCTGGCCTCAATATCAGCCGCGTGGTTTTACACGTGATTGCCTGCTCGTTGCGACAGACTTGTACAACTTTTTTTTAACCAAAAGAAACTTGTCCCTAGATCCAGAGTGAAAAAAAAACCTGACTTAAATGTTATCTCTGCTCCATGTTACTATGTTATGTTAACATTCTTTTGACAAAGCAACTCAACTGTACATGACACAATTAAATAATTAACAGCTCACTTACATACATCATTTAAAGAATTTGAACTTAAAAATCCATGTCATTTTTTCAAGATATATTTTTGCTAGTCTGTCCAATTTGATAAATGCACACAAAAAAGACTCCCCCCCCCAAAAAAAATCGTAACTATATGAATGGCCTACAAGTTTACTCCCAAACCTTAAAAGTACGAACCCACCCCTTTCCAAAAACTTCAGTGCCCTCCAAATTCCCACCGTATTTAGTGAACCCCAAGGCAGATGCTTCTAAAAATATTCCACAATGTTAACCAAACATCTAAGTTAATTTTGAGTGCACTCATTCTCCGGAGACCCAAGGCGCAATTCCTTGCTCCACATATACCTCGCCAGTCATTGTCACATCCTGTCGAGGGAGTCGGGGTTTTACGGGACCTGCCCTCTCCAAACAAGTCGCAGGTACAAAATGTACCGCACCGGACAACGTCTGACACAGCCCCGTAATGTTCATCCTTTCCGGCTTCAGATGTGATCCATCACCCTCAAAAAGCCGGTCCTTCCTTCAGGAGGATTCTACCGTATCAAAAAGTATTTCCTAATATTCACTATGTACCACTTGAGAATATTTAAAGTTTCATTAAACACTGTCGGGGTTCATGCTTCAACCCTAACTCCCTAGGCATTTTTGCTAGGATGCAGCCTCAATCCTGCAAAATCCTCAGACTGCCTCAAAAAAATGCATACAGCCTCAATACTGCAAAATTCTCCATAATTTCTTTAATGCGGCCTTTGGAGCGGTGACCACTGCCTCAATCCTGCAAAATCCTCCAGCAATCACTGTCAATATGTTTAGGCGGAGCCAGTGACATCCTGAAGCAGTGCGGAGGATTTCAAGTATAATGTAAGCCTAAATTTATGCACGGCTGAGCATAAACAACAGAAGGCCCGCCCCAAGATGTTGACACAGTGCATCCTCCAAAATCAGCCACACATTTTTTTTCCATATAGCCTCAATCCTTCAAAATCTTCCAATTTGCAAAGAGGAATTTGGAGTATTTGGGAAGCTTAGGGTTAATCGATCGGTCTGTTATACCTGGATGAACATTGACAAAGGAATGCCTTTGTCCCAGGTCTTCGTGTGAATAACCTTGTGACCTGATTTTCAGACAGTATGACTAGTAATTTACTTATTATTGCTCGTGATGAACTTGACCACAACTTGGCTTAACACACACCTCTGGCCCATACTTGACCATGAAAACCAATAGTGTCGTTAATCAATGCACTACAAGCTGTGTGTATGTAGTGGAAAAAGGCCCTCATGCATGTTATCAGTGAACAGGAAACGGGTTGATCGGCTTGTGGTGACTGAGTTTCCTCTCCTGGGGGGAGGGGGGGGGGGGTTGGTTAGTTAGAAAGGCACAACGGCAAGAAGTTTGCCGAGTGACATCCCAGCTAGCCAGAACACCGCAAGTGCCTCATCAGCTTTGTCGTTAATTTAGCCCCTTCCGTGGCGTATTGTCCCAACAAGATCATGAATCAGTGCTGTGGAATGGGACGGGTCCCAGCCGAAACGTGGTTCACTTCACTCTTTATGTACAACCACAGGCTTTATGTACAACCGCATGGAAAAAATGTTGCAACCTGACGCAACTTCAGCGGTTGTGTACAAAGTCGATGGAGAGTCAAGAAAATTTTCTGCGCGAAAGCAAACTCGAACGCGAATTTGTGACGTCATGGCAGGTTTTTACGCAAAAGTTGAACACTTCAGCGAATGTTGCGTGATATCAAAAATTGCTTCGCATTCGCGAGAAGTACGAGCTGGCCTTTACTCTGTTAAAGGTACAGTCCATCATTTGTAATTTGTGCATTTTTTTTCGTTTGAAGCAACGAAAGTGTTCAATATCTGAAGAAGGATGCTAAACAACCAATCTGATGAAGTTTCAGCTTAGCTTCAGCTGCAGTTTTTGAGAAAAGCAACATTCTAGGATCTTGATTTCATATCAAAAGTTGCTGAATCATGTTTTGAATTGGGCCTAGAATCCAACGTCCAAAACACGTTCTCACTAGCTGATTGCAGCTACGCGATGTCGCGCACCAATCCGACGAATTATAGCAACCGCGTGTGCATCGTGCAAATGCTTGTGCGCGCTTCGCCAAATAACAAACAAACTACTAATTTGAATTTCCTACAGTGCTTCTTAACACGCACGGTAGGAAAGGCCTTCTTTCGTTGTTTTCTTCAAAATGACAGCTGGCCAGAAAGAATAATTTCACAGGGAGTTTAGTCCCCTTACCCTCTTTCAACCAAGTATGTTTTTCAACAATAATTACGTCAGTTACTTTTTGGATAGCTGCAAATGATGGACTCTGGCTTTAATAGGGCTATAATTTGTGTAATTGCACGCAGTACAGTATGTCCAGTGATTTTGATGACTCACTTCACTTTGCCGTATCTTAAAGTCATCCAGGACAAGGATTCACTCAACACCTTCGCTAGACCCCTTTCTTCCGGTTTCCAAAAAGAAAAACAGTCCACGCGTTGTCTGGCTGGTAATTGGTCATTTTTTTTTTCGCTCGTGCCCACTTCCCTATCCAAGGATGCAGGTGACCTTTCATTTTTGACAGTTTTTGTTCAGGCTATGACAAGGGTCAATGTAAGTTCTCACAGTCAACGTGCACAACGTGCAGTCGTGTTTCGTAATTCACTACCTTAGGCCCCCCCAAAAAAAGTCTCCAGTTTCTGGTATGCACGCGCGTCGCCGTAGCCATGCTGCTGCACAATTTTAACATGCTTTTAGATGGGGTTACGATCGAGAATATGCTTTATGTGGCCTCTCTGCACTAAGTTTAGTCGGGCACCATTTGCAGTCATCAGCCGACATTTGAAGAAAAAAAACAGTAAAAAAAAAAAAAGCCGCGTTGCCACACCACTTTTTTGGCAAGCTCCATACCAGAAACCGGAGACTTTTTATTTGAGGCCTTATGGAGACATGGGTATAATGGGGAACAAAAGATTGTATACGTCTCCACAGGGCAATTTCTGTAGGTGAATCTCGAAATACATATATGGATTTTACTCAAAAACTAGGGCTTTCCAAGGTGTGTTATGTGAGGGATATGAAGTCTGAATTTCAGTCCCGGAAATAAATTCTGGTTAAAATAGGAGCATTTTAAAACTAGATTTTCACATTCTAAAATTTTAGTACACGAGAACAAAGGAATGACGCCACAAGGATACAAATTCCAGTATTTATGTGCGCACGGAAAGTGCATACATCGATCATGGTGGTAATCTACCTACCCACAATGCATTGCATTTCCTTTCAGGGATGTAGTCGAGTCCGTCACAAGTCCCTGCAAGTCCATCACAAGTCCTCTAGTCCTCATTCAAACTCGCAAGCTACTCACATGAGCTCCGACAAAGGCATCCCTTTGTTCTTGTTTATCCACTGTTTCTTGTGACTGGACTTGTGACTGGACTCCTGAAAGACTCGACTGCATTCCTGGTTTCCTTCACCAGATTCTGTGTATGAGCAAAACTCACAGCATTTGCGCTGGTAGGAATGAGTCATTTCATTTGCAAATTTACTTATGAGTTACTACCGTCTCCTTTTTTCCTTTTCTAGCCGGGGTGCGCATGTTGTACCCCACTGCCTACGTCCTGGTACCCCAGAGTGAAGAGATGGCCCATGTACCCATTGCGCCCATGCCGGGTACCACCTACCTGCCCCCTCCCCCAGTCCAGAATGCGGGAGCCAGGATACATGGCATCACAGCTGCAGGTTGGTTGCCATTTTTCACATCAGCTCAATTATTTTTTAAACTTTAAAATCAGAAATCCATTGTAAACAACCACAAGGAAGTTGTACATGTGTGTTCACATTGTTCCCATGTCATGTGTACTGTGAGGCGTTATATCAGTCACGTTGTCCACATCGAAGGAAATGTTAAATTTGCTCATTTATCCTTCTTTATAGTGATTCCATCCTAAATGTTCATTTCTAAATTATATCAAATTTATTTTATAACTTTGAGATGAAGTACACGATAGAAACTCAAATCGAGTGTTTAATTTTTGACCTTTCCAAACCTGCAATGTGAAACCAAGATTACCGGTTTTTATGAGCAGAATGACCTACATGTAGGTGTTTAATATGTGACCTCTTTAAGTTTGTTTAGGCTGCAAAATGCCTGGTTTTGGCATGGGTTGTCACAAATGTGCCCTTCACTCTTCCAAAAATTAAAAAAAAATCCAAAGATAATAAAAAATTACTGTTCTGTTCCCTTCAATAGCCATGTCGTCCATCTCGCTGACCCCGCCCACTTCCCCGCCGGACCAGCCCATACCGGGCGAGGCCAAGATCACCATGGTGTCGTCAGGGATGTACCCAAACAATTCCCCCCAGGACCCTGGGGCTATGTATGCTGCTGAGTCGTCGGACCTGTCGCCCCAGACGCTAGTGGGTCGCGTGGCCTGCCGGATGTGGCGGGAGCTGACGGTACCGGCCGATACGCCACAGCAGCAGCAGCAACAACAAGTGGTTGCGTAAGTTCACCAGTCCAATATGTTTACTTGGGTGGCTTTCCATCATAACTGGGACCTACCAAAGCTTGCACACAATGCACTCCCCTGTAGTGACATGTTCAGGGCTATACAAAACACACGTGTGATGGGCGTTCAGGCATGGAAACGTCCCAGTAATGGCTGCCGGAAACGTCACTGTAATTTCAAAATTGGATTGTTGTCTATTTGGATCTTTAGAAATTATACCTCTATAGACAGGCATGCAACTTTTCCTTGGATCTGCTGATTTCCTCTTTTTTACTTGTCATGAATGCCATTACACATTGAAAAACACTGTACAAAGTCTTGTGTGGTTTGGAATTGCCTCGTGTTTTTCCCAGTTGCATGCCTGTTTAGGAGATGTACTTTTACCAGGGACATCAGCAAATTGTGTGGTAATTTTCATCGGGCACACTAATGGCAATGTGCTTCTTGCCTGAAAGTGGCAAGATATTTAGATATTTAGTTGAATTGGCAGCTTCTGAGCAGTATACAACTCCCATACCATGATGATAGGTATGGTCTGATGGCCCATATTCTTACATGGCCAATTAGTTCTTTCTCGTGAACCCAAATTGCAGAACTTATCCGACGTCACGAAACTTCAAATATGTTCAATCTGTCTTTGTCCCTTCACAGTGCTCCGCCTGTTGATCAGAACGCCCTGCCGGCCGAAGACGGCTCCACTGCAACGACAGCGACCACGGAAACGAGGAGCACGGCAACCAACACCACCGTCACGTGGGACTTCAACGACCCCTCCACCAGGGCAAACTGCAGCTGCTCAAGGTGAGATCGATTATGGTTGTCTCTTCCTTGAAATTGTTATGTGGCTTCTGAGATTACATTATGCAAGCACTGTTTTGGAAGTGTTGCCGAAATGTGTCTGTACTGCTGATGTGTGTTGGGTCATAATTCTGTAGACTCTCTGGTACACCTGAGCCTAATTTCTATTCGTTCTCAAGTGGGAAATGTTGCTTAGCAACTTTATGTGCTAAGCCGACTTGTGATGGACTTGTGATTTGACTTGAGACAGACCAGTGATTTGACTTGCAATGGACTTGTGATTTGACTTGTGATTTGACTTGTGATTTGACTTGTGATGGACTCGTGATTTGACTTGTGATTTGACTTGTGATGGATTTGTGATTTGACTTGTGATGGACTAGTGATTTGACTTATGATTTGACTTGTGATTTGACTTGTGATTTGACTTGTGATGGACTAGTGATTTGACTTGTGATGGACTAGTGATTTGACTTATGATTTGACTTGTGATGGACTAGTGATGGACTTGTGATTTGACTTGTAATGGACTTGTGATTTGACTTGTGATGGACTTGTGATTTGACTTGCAATGGACTTGTGATTTGACTTGTGATGGACTTGTGATGGACTTGTGATTTGACTTGTGATGGACTTGTGATTTGACTTGTGATGGACTTGTGATTTGACTTGTGATGGACTTGTGATTTGACTTGTGATGGACTTGTGATTTGACTTGTGATGGACTTGTGATTTGACTTATGATTTGACTTGTGATGGACTTGTGATGCGACTTATGATTTGACTGGTATTTTGACTTGCGATGGACTTGTGATTTGATTTATGGTGGACTTGTGATTGAATGGACTTGTGATTTACTCTTGATTTGGCTCGGGATTGACTCAACTACAGCTGTTGTATGGGAGCAATCAAAGTGTACCTTGGTACATACCGGTAGGCAGAAACATTTTGGAAAACAAATCCATTGGGATAGGGAAGAAATGCCTGCGAGAAATATTAAACGTTCAGTGGCTAAACATGTATAGAGACGCACAGATGTATAGAAATCTTACAGTCATGGATTCACCTTTAGTACATTACAAGTTATAAAACAAATTTTACTTGGTCTGCATTCTAACAGATTTTATGACTAAATCAAATTTTCCCTGTAAAATACTGCAAAAACGTGCCTATCTTGGACGCACAGACACATATCCATATCAAATAACAAACACTCAGCAATACTTCCTTATTGCATTTTCTCGGGTCCCTACCGGAAATATTTTGGGTTGTAAGTCAGCAGATCTGACACACAGGAAGTGAATATGTCACCTTTAAATGAAGGCCTGGAAGATAAGCCACTGTGTGCCCCTTTAAAGTGGGCAGGCATTGTGCATTAAATGCATAGGATTGTAGCTTGTTTAAATGTCTTGCATTTCACTTAAGGTTAAAATGGAATGTACGTTTAAAGTTACATTCCCTGTGCTTTTAAAGAAATTCATATTTTTTTTCTAGTAATAAATGTTCAACTATATTTTATTTCAACTAAAAAAAAACCTACTCTTTTCCTGTTTTGGACAGATCCGCTTTGTAAGCAGACTGGCTCCTGGTCCGTACATTATTGTCTCGTAGCCAAAAATTCGAAACTGTAAAAGTGATAATTTAATAATTGAACATGGGCTACTTTTTGTTTTGGTCGATGTCTCATTCAAAAGTGAATAACTTTTTTATTTCTTGAAAATTGGCAATTTAGTAAAGGAATTGATTTTTCAGGATGAAGCTCGGGAATGCAGCTTTAAGTAAAGGACTGTAGCTGGGGCACATTCAGGTTGTGTGGTTAGGGCTACTTTTGTATGTCTATGTGAGCCCCTTTAAATCATCAGGTATACATTGTCTAATGTCATTGGGGCTTCTGTCAATGATTCTTGCTTTCTAGGGTGATTTACCAGGAACCTTCCTCATCCTTGCAAATCCCAACACCATATGGTAAACTGTGCACATAACAGTTGGACTCAGTTTATTAGTGGTATGCCTTATCCCATGTAAAGCACAGTCAGTTGACTAGTGCAGTACTCATCCTAACAGATTCCAACAAACCCTGGTGCTGGAGTTTGGCTGGTTGGGGATCCTTAGGGTTAATAACCACGGCATTGGCATCTTGTCACAGAACGTAGGGTGGCCTAACAATTCATTTGAATACCCCTGATGGGTTGGCCAAGGATCACCTCCGAAACTATCCATTCCCCTTGGACCATCCACTTGCAAAATATTGAATGTTCCAAGTGAGATTTTGCTTCGGAAAACTCAGCCTGTCCAATTATCCCATCTCTATATTGAGGAAAACACCCCTGCTCAAGGACACCGCTGACGAGATTCAAACCCACGACAAGAAGACACTGCCTAGGGCTGTGCATGAGTAGAATATTTTCAGGGATATAAGTTCTCTTGCAATTGCTTGATTTCAGGCTTTTTTTTTTCTTCCAAATTGTAACATATTGGCACCGCACAAGTTTGTGCATAAAATGCACAATACAAGGTAATTGGGGCAAAGTCATCAACATGCAGTTGGAAATGCTAAATGAACGTGCACCTGGCGTAAAATATCAGTCTGACTTGTGACAGTACTGTTCCTTTATACCTCAAAATTTGGGCAAAAAGCATCAGAGTCCACTTACATCCCTGTATTAGGCCTATAATCCTGATTGCGGCAATCATAAAGTGGCACCGCACAAGTTTGTGTACTTTTCCTTTATACATATGTACCTCAAAATTTGGGCAAAAAGCATCAGAGTCCACTTTTACATCCCTGTATTGTAATCCTGATTGCAGCAATCATAAAGTCACACAATATCCAAGAAAACCATGAGCTGTGCTGCAGCTTACGGTGTAGACATATGCTGCCGTCCAGTTGACACGCGGAGTTATTGCTTTCTATTGACTGAAGGCACTGTGATTTGTCGTCCGAGGTTCTCGTGGAAATTGGGAGGAGTGGTTGGGGAAGGGGTCAATCGGCCGCTAAATTGATGTCAGGGAAGCTGAAACTTGCTGTTTTTTTGGCCATACAGAGATCGGGACAATGCTTTACAGCTACGGGTGTGCTGTTCTTTGTAACTCTCTGTTGTTTCT
The DNA here is from genome assembly GCA_029964075.1 of Patiria pectinifera. Classification (NCBI taxonomy): domain Eukaryota; kingdom Metazoa; phylum Echinodermata; class Asteroidea; order Valvatida; family Asterinidae; genus Patiria; species Patiria pectinifera. The sequence continues at coordinate 23,262,011 of CM057147.1, read as the reverse complement.
TGTCTTCGTCATTGCCAATGAAGTTAGAATTCTAACGGTAATACGTTGCCAGAAATAGCTTAATCTTGGTACGGGAAAGGGTGGGGATGCAGGGCAAACAGCGTGGGGCTTACACCCATGGCCTTAGGGGTAACATGGCTGTGTGGAGATAGGCCCCTGTAGATGTGTGTTTGCCTGCCGTACGTGCAGTGTTGACACTGAAAGTGTCAAATTGTCATCAGCAATTCAGTGCACATGTAACATGGAAGGCATTCTGCCAGACCAGTGAAAAGTATGTTTGCATGGTCAGATTTGTCTCTGCAGGGTTCCCACGGTCATGGAAAAATCATGGAAAGTCCAGGAAAAAAGTCACGGAAAATTGGGGAAAATATGGAAAAGTCATGGAAATCAAGATGATGTAAGGGTTGTTTTTGATGGGCCGCTTTAAGGATGGATGTAAGGGGAGGAGGAGGACATTATTAATTAAAGCTTATTTTCAAAAGCTAACAAATGGTTAGCCTAACATCAGCGGTTCATCAGTATCATAATACCAAACTTTTTTTCTGTAAAAGGGTGTGAAATGTCATGGAAATTGTCATATTTTAGTCCTGGAAAATCATGGAATTTGGTTTTCAGATTTCTGCGGGAACCCTGCTCTGGTTTTGGCTTCATCTATGGCTCCAGAACATTTTTTTCAAACATTTTCACTCGGAACCACATGAATTTACATCACATTCGATGTTTCTCAAGCAGTAACTAGAGGTTCGCAACTCGGTGGCTAAAAAAATGGTGAATCTGAAGCCGAACCTAGATTTGAAAAAAGCCCATATTATGATGATGAAAGGGTTTTTAAATAAAAGCTGAGCAAACAGGATATCCTGTATGCTGTAGGACGAGATTGCTTTCCCAGTCAACTTCTGCTCAAGCAGGAGAAAGTTCAGATTTTAAATCAGCTGACAGAAAAAAATATATATACTGCACATGTCTGCAAAGGCTGTTGGTGTCAATTGATTTGAGCATAGATTTTTCAATTTTGTGGGAAAAAATTCACAGGAAGGGATTGTGATTTTGTGTGTCCACGTTAGTGTGCAGTTCATAATACACTTTGTAAAGTGGAGAAATGAAGGAAAGACTTGACTGAACACATAAAGAGCATGGATGTTTTTGTTGGAAATCTACGATTATTATCCAGAATGTGAAAGTTTGAAGCAGTCTCAAATTTCGAAATATTTTTAAACAGGAAATGCGTAGAGCTTTTTGTTTTCATCCGTCATTAGTGCTGTGAAATGCCCAGAAATCGCGTGTCGCAAGACCGTGTCTGCAACTTCCTGGCCAAATATGTTTAAAAAAAAGAACATGATTTCAACCCCAGTGCCTCCGTGACCTCAGCGCTGCTGTAGTTCCTTCCTTCCTTTATGTATTTTCTGATGACTTGACCCATTATTTCTATGGCAAAATAACTGTGGCCAATTCCAACAGTCTTTGGTGTGAACACTATACATGTATGGGCAATTCCACGGTTACTCATGTTACATTTTTGATGTACTTTTGTGTTTCCTTGGGTTGTAATTACCTTACTGAAAAGGTTTAATAACTGTTATCCCCATGGTAGATAGAGTAAGTAACCTAAACCCTACCTAAGCAAAGATGACATCAGAAAAAATGTGTTATGTATGATAAATAAACAAGACAAACAAAATTTACTCGTTACTTTTTTTTAGTATTGTAAGTTCATAATTACAATTACAGCCCAGGGAAACTCAAAAGTACATCAAAAATGTAATGTGAGTAACCGTGGAATTGCCCATATGCACTATGGCAACTTGAAAACAAAAATGCAAACAAATGCGGAGTTTGTATCCTATCTGTAACTATGCAGTGCATCATGGATTTCAGGAATTAGTTCACATCGATTGTCATTAGCATCACAGTCAGTAGTGTCACTAACTGTGGATGAGATTTGTTTTGGTCATAAGATGATAGCATGGGTGCCATAAAGGAAAAGCAAACACGGGACTTGGTGATCTTCCGGCCAAGTCTGTCACAAGTGTATCACTAGTCAATCACAAGCAAATGACAAGCCAATCAGAAGTCAGTCACAAGTCAGTCACAAGTCAATCACAAGTCAATCACAAGCCAATCACAAGTCAATCACAAGTCAATCACAAGTCAATCACAAGTCAATCACAAGCAAATCACAAGCCAATCACAAGTCATTCACAAGTCAGTCACTAGTCAATCACAAGCAAATCACAAGCCAATCACAAGTCTATCACAAGCCAATCACAAGTCTATCACAAGTCTATCACAAGTCTATCACAGGTCAATCACAAGTCAATCACAAGTCAATCACAAGTCAATCACAAGCCAATCACAAGCCGATCACAGGTCATTCACAAGTCATCCAGCCTCAACTAACGCACTCTTCAAACGAACCGCGACATTCAAATGAACCGTGACATTCAAAGGCATTCCTATGTCATTGTTCATCTCCTGTTGCTTGAGACCCGACTCGTGATTGACTTGCCAAGTTATCGCTGACTCAATTGCAATATGTCCAGCATAATGCCCTCATTATAATCCTAGAGAGTCAGTCTGGTCATATTTAATTGATCTGTTACAGGAAGGGACTTCTCAGCTTTAGTGGCAGACCCCAACATGCTTTTAATCTTATTGGCACAGTTGGTAAAATATTAAATATGGGCATTAAAATCAGGGTGTCTCCGCTTACAATTAGTTTTGTTAAAGAGAGTGTTGTTTTCTCGGTATTAATTATAAAGCTACTAAGGAAGCCAGTTTCCCTGAAGTGTGTACTATTAAACATCATGTAACACGAGTTGCTTTTCAGAGTGGGAGAGGAGGGTGACATATGGACATGGGTGTGTGCCAAAAGACTGGAAGTATCTGATTTCATTGCATCCTGTTTGAAGTCATATTTAGGCCAGGGAAATTGCTAAGCGGGAAGTTTAACGTTGGCTTTAGGACGAGTACCAGGCAATTTCTTGACATTCGCTGCAGTATAAATTTTTGTCGGTAACTACGTTTCTGCGCTAAGCAGATTTTTCTTAGGAGAGTTTAGTCATCACGATGTGAGGCATCACGTTTTTTTCGTTAGCTGTCAAATGGTTTTCCCCCATGATTTAGAAACTGCCTTCCCCTGTTTTTGGGGGCAATTTTGCAAAACAGTGACGAAGTTTGTGTAATTTTCTAGGTTAATAACTAGTTTGTTTGTGTACGGTTTGTTTTTTGAAGAGTGCTATAATTTGAAGTTGTGTACTTTTGTGTGTGTACTTTTTCCCTGTTTATACTTGACATGGTACCACAGTTGTGCAACTTGGTAGTCATTTTAAAAAAGAGATAAGTATAGGCCTTGTTGCTTTTTTCTTCTACATTTTACAGTTTTAAGTGGCATTTACAGAAATTGCATAAAAAAACTACCGGTATCTGTGTGTTGTATTGTTCTAATGGTGAAATTTTATGGTGTGTTGGTCATTTTTGTCTTGTAGGCAAAAGTCTTTGAAGCAGAAGGGAGGCATGGCTTTCAGCAAGTCGCATCCCTCCAGCCACATGAGCAGCAAGCACTCCAAGTCCGACTCCAAGCAGGACAGGCAACAGCGCACCCAGCGTCCAATCACGCCCTTCCACCATCGCAGCGTCACCTGCGAGGATATCCTGGCGTTGGAGCAAGAAGCTGTCAACCAGCGACTGGCTGCGCAGAATGCAGTAACCAGCCTGCCTGCTGCCGCCGCTGCTAACGGCGCTCAATCCCAACCCACGCAGCATGACGGTAAACTCTCCCAGGGCAAGTTCACCCAGCCCAGCCCGGCTGCCTTCCGGCCGGGTGGCCCCTCCGACTCGGTCCTGACCGAATCGCCGCCGTCTGTGGTCCCCTCGCCCCTGGTGCCGCCACCGGTGAGCGCCAGCAGCGCAAACGAGAGAACTATGCCCGCACTGAGTCCCTACCCTCCGGCAAGAAGCGGCAGTGATTCTGGAACTCCCACAACCACAAACGCGCCGGCCGGCTTCTCCCGATCCGACACCACTCCCACAAACCACGACCACCCGGACGGACTTCCAATCCCGCCCATGATGGGAGGTTCCCAAATGATGGACATTCCCAGGGGGATGGAGGCTCACATGATGGCGGAGCATCAGAAAGAGGAACGGGAAGAGGACCCGCTGTGGCAGTGTTTTAAACTCCCTAATGGGTTCGACTATAAGAGACCCCTGCTGCCGGCTCAGTGTTACGAGTTGGACGATGCGGACGGCGGAGGTTGGGATGCGCTCTATGACTTGGACAATAACATTGAGTGAGTCTTTCATTTGCCAACTTCGGTGCTCAATTTGTCTAAACTTCCGTCTACTGTTGTAGGCTTGTGAACGGTTTGTATTACGATACTCCAGATACAGACGATATCAAGGTTGACGTGATTGCTGTGGCTTTGGACATAGTTTCGATGCTGCCACATTTGTGTTTATGTTATGTGTTCATACTCTTTTCATTCGCATTGAGTATTCATCTTAACCCTAACTCCCTAGCGTCTTTTACTAGGAACTGGATCAAGTCCATCAATCACTGCTTCCAATACAAAACTGGACAAATCCACCACTGACGCACTGGTTGACATTCATGGACTTGCTACACATGGCTTTATCACAATAGCAGTACAGGAAGCTAGGCAAAATCAATCACATACCCCTAGCACTGCTTCAGGCCATTAGGCCCAAGCCTATCATACTCAATCAATATTTAGTCACGCCAGGCCTTCTGGACCAAGTCCCCCAAAATCCACCAAAATGGGGGGATGGATTTTGATGGAGTTGGGGTATTTTGGGTTAAATATCAGATTTATATGACTCGGGTAGGCCCGCAGTATTTACCAAAAACTGTTGCCAACTGCAGTTGCAATTTCATGCAAACTAGACCCAATTTCATAGCTCTGCTCACCACAGAACACTGTGCTAACAAAAACCATTCTGTGCTGACAGTGAAAACAAGTCTGCATTGACCCTTTAAGCAAAGAGTCTTTTGTATGAGGACGCACAAATGTGAAGAAGCCAGCACTCCCTGCGAAAGATGCAAATTTTTTGGCGTTAGTTACATTCTTCTCTCACCAAAGTAGAGCCAGAAAATTGTGATCTTCTGGCTGCCCTGTACTAAATGGTTCTCAATGTTTTTCACCCTTCAGCACCAGTACGGCACTGTATTACATTGTATTTATTCCCCGATCATCCATAAAACCATAGAGTGCCGTCCCGTTGAAGTTTGGTACGGTACGGGGAGCAATGTTCATGCAGGGCAGTTTGGGGCAATGCATGGATAAAACAGAATAGAACTTTTTAATGACAACCTGAACCATGTTTTTACTTCGTCCAGAGTGTTCTCCCAACCTCAGAAGAAGTTGAAGCCGGAGAGACCGTTGCTGACCAATCAAGACCTTCTGTCGGGCAACTTCTGCGTGGATCAGCTGGACTACAAACCCGCGCATCGTGCCGTGTCGCCGGAGCCCATCGACCCTTACGAGTTCATGGAGCAGGACCCCTCCCCAACAGTTAGTTCTGCCATAGTTGTATTTTGTGCTGATTGCCCCAAATGGGCTGGAGGGGATGTTTTTTTTTCTAACAGAAAAATTGTTTTATAGTCAAAGGTATGAAACTTGCATCCTTGAAAGAGGCTACCAAGTAGAGGGCATGCTTGATATCAAGGCCATGCTTGATATCAAGGCCATGCTTGATATCAAGGCCATGCTTGTTATCAAGGCCATGCTTGATATCAAGGCCATGCTTGATATAAAGAGCCTCTCCACCACCTCTGATCTTGTCTACAAATACCTTCCAGCGGGTAATGTTTCATTTGAACCAAGGGTCTTGAGCATCTTTTAACCATGTTTCGGATAAAGCTACCACAGAGGGCGAATCATCTAAAAGATTAATATAATCAGAGATTTTGTCAACATTCTTTTGTAAACTTCTTCGATGAATATGAACCAACATCAATTTCTCTTGAGTGGTTTTATGAATTGCGTTCGTGCCAATTTGTGGCCTCAAGTTGTTTGTGGCCTAAAGTCACTAGTAGGGCTACAACAAACCCAATGTGTTTTTTTCTGTTTGTGCACTCCACCCAGCAGAGTCGCGTGATATCGTGCCGCAGCCGGGGCAAGGACGTGAAGGGCAAGCCCAAGGGACTAGCGCCGCGGCGGAACAGCAACCGCAAGGAACGCAAGAAGCTGGAGGAGGAGGCGGCAAGACGGGCCGAGGAGGAGAAGATGAAACAGGAGCAACAACTCGCCCAGGAGCAAATGCAGACCAACTCGGTGGACGATAAGGGTAGGTCTTACCTACTCACAGTCGCGTCCTTTTGTAACATGGCATTATTAACTCATTGTGTCTTGAATGATTGCCTTCATTTGATCCGCCCGTTGTCTGAACAGTCACAGACAGTTAAAAAAAATTGTCTGTTCCCTGCCATGCTTTTTTTATGTAAGGCTAGTCCCCAACAGTCAGATCACATTTCTTATAAACAATGTGACTAATCATATTCCGTCAACAGACAAACAAAGTTAAAGAGGTTGTGGAATGCTTGAAGACATTTACGTCATTTTTCGAGTATATGTAGCCTAAGGTGTGATGAAATAAAAACGACTATTGTGTCTGTCATGAAATGAGGACAAAAGGTACTTTTGAGAGCTGTTTTTCAGGTCCTGTTTCGACCCGACGTGCAATTTGTGTAAAAGTCGTCGTTGGGGGCAGCAAACAAAACATAGTAAATCGTGAGGTAATAAACAGGACTCCCGATGCAGCGTAGTATAAACGAGTCCTGTTTATTACGTCACGATTTTTTATGTTTATTTTGCTGCCCCCAACGACGACTTTTACACAAATTTCACGTTAGGTACCTTTTGTACTCATTTCATGACAGACACAATAGTCGTTTTTATTTCATCACACCTTAGGCTACATATACCCGAAAAATGACGGAAATGTCTTCGAGCATTCCACAACCTCTTTAACTGGTAGGGACAGCTGGCTTATCAATCTCCTTCAGTCAAAGCATAGGTGAACCAAGTTACATAAACAGTCACAGCCAGTCTTTATGTGAACAGGGAGCTCTTAACCTCTTGAAAACAGTCACTTGATTGATGTTGAGGACTGCAGGACTTGTGATTGACTTATGAGGAACTTTTAGGACTTGTGAGGGAGGTGTGTGCTTTTGCACTCATTGATTACTGAACAGAAATAACAAACACATCTCAAAGCTGGTTGCTGAGTAAGTAGGGCCAATAACAACGGACTGTTGACTCTGTTGATTGTCGTCTTGTTGCAGGTCCTCTCTCGAATCAGTCAATGGGTCGGCTGGATTCCAGTAGTTTCACGCAGGTCAACGACCTGAAGGTCACGTACGAGGATCTTGACCAGCTGTTCCAGTCTTCGGACGACGACGATGACGGGGTAAGCAGAATATTGAGACCCTTGGCCATGACTGTGGACTCCCTGCAAATTTTCTTTTAACAAATTGAAATCACCCATTACACTGTTGAATGCCACTTAGAAGGTAAAGGACTACAAAATAAGGAACAGGGATGGGCACAAGGGTATATACAAAAGGATACCTACTTGCTGTATGTGACCTCATCTGAAATCATCTACAGGGGATCAGAACAGATTGTCTCAGTGAAGAACCACTTGGTCATGGACAGGATGATCAGCACAGATGCTTTAATTATAGTGGAATCCTGCGACCAGAATGAGAAGCTTTTAATGCGGTGGCGTCACGCTCACGTGCATGCTGCACGCATTCTGAAAGATGAGGCACACGTGCGTTTTGGTATTCCTATTTGTCGAAGGAGACCGGAGTGCGTGTGCACTACCTGAGCGTCACCACCTTGCGCCGCCGCCTTGCGCCGCCGCCTTGCGCCACCGCCTTGCGCCACCGCCTTGCGCCATCCGCCGGGTTTGTCCATACCCCTACTACCTCTTCAAATGACCCTTCGTGGTGGAATAGTTCATTCAGTAGTCAACCGGACAACACAAGTTGAATTAGTATCTTATTTTGAAATCCTCATTCTATTTTCTCCAGGGTCCTTTTGAGGACAAGGCCCAAGGGCCCCCATCAGAAGAGGCTAAACCTCCGCCAGGGACCACAGGCCCCATTGGTAAGTCAGCCTTGCGAAGACACTGTCGTCAAAGTAGATGCATGCATTAGGTCTTGCCTGAATTCCTAAGTACACAGTGCTTTAATATCCGGTTCGTAAGTGTGACGTCACCATGCGTACTTCACACGGTGCAGCATAGCATGAATGGAACCGGAAGTTAACGCGCCTCGAGCGTTTATCCAATGGGCGCTAGTAATGGAGTACCGAAGTGAATACGTCACGCGCACAAAATGTGTGTAAAAGACATTAGCGCGTGATTCAGCCCGAGAACCAACACACGCGCGTACTCCATTCGTTTGCACTACACTTTCTGGTTCTAAATGACGTCACACTACGGTACTTCATAAGTGGTGTGCGCGCGTGTATGACCTTTTTACTAACGAGCCGGATTAAACCTGCTGTAGCTACTCGGAACAGATATGTGTGTTACTGCCAAGCTGTGTAGCAAAGCAGTCCGGTTTGAGCTAATACTCTTGGAATCAGGCCATACTGAGAGCAAACTCACAGAAAAAAAATGGAATGTAAAATTTTCCAAAATTGAAAACAGACATTTCTAGGTTTAACGAATAGTCTTCAGCGTTGTTTGTATTTATTTCTGTATCTCTGAAACCAATGCGACATTGTTGTGCCCAGGAGGAGCCTACAGTTGTCCGACGGAGCTTGCGGTCATGTTCCCCACGCCGCCCTCCCTGGAGCAGCAGAACTCGGCCTTCTCCCCGCTCAACCAGCCCTGCCAGGAGTACCTGAACCACGGCTCGGTGGCCGGCCTGACCCAGATGGAGCAGAGCAGCCTGGGTGACATCTCGGAGGTGGAGGTGGACGACACTATGGGAAGTCCCAAACCGGACTCGATAGAGGTCAGTAATAGCTAATAGTTATTCAAAACCAGTCGATCGTCTTTGATAGGCACAGAGTCCCTAAAAGTTTTTTAAAAACAAGAAGGTTCGCCATGCTTAGCCAAGGACCTAATGAATTTACTCAGATGCCATGGTTCAGTATACAAATATTGAGTGGCTTAAGAGTGGAATAGAGATAATATTCCTCCCATTTCACAATTTAAAGCCACTCAATATTTGTTTGATATAATTGACATAAAATCCTTGTCATTTGATTTACAGTTAAAATGAACCTCTGTTTCAATACAAACTTGGTGGAAAATGTATTTTTCTCTTCCAAACCACCCCTTCCTGAAATGTTTGAACCCAACTCTGTAGCTAGCTACTGGCTCTTGGGAACAATACGAGCTACGCTCAACGTGCACACCAGCATGCATTTGCACACAAGTACTGCGCCATGGAATAAGGATGATCCTAACTGTTGAATAGTAAATCCCATTGGCCATGGACGAATGGGACGTTTTGAGCCCCGGCGTGAATGGGAGCAGTAATGAATGTCACGTGATGTTAGTTCCACCAATCAAATGACAAGGATCTGTATGTCAGTTATATAATTAACTCTCAAGTCCCTGTGCGTTTTTGTCATGAAGGATCCTGAATCCTCCCATAGTCTCTGCAAATAATCTGAGAACCAACCCTATTTATTTAAGGGTTTTTGGTACATTTGTATGCACCAGGACTGGAGCTACGTATATAAGACGCCGACGATGGAACGTTTTGTCGGGGCCAGCATGTACGCACCGCTCAAGTCCTTACCAAGCAGCAAGCTACCTCCCCTCAGAATACCCGATAACTGTGTCTACAAGCCCTCATGGCAGGTGAGTGCAAAGGTTAAAGGTCAGGGGAACTAGGGAAGGTCATGTCGGTGGGATACTAAGGGCAAGTTCGACTAATAGATTTGGTTGAAGTATTCAACTACTTATTGTAAATTTTCCTGTCCTTTTGTACCATCAGATTCCACTCTCACCAAAGCCAGAATTTATACCTACAACCAAAGAAAGGTAAGAACCTAGGTCTCAAGTTGCTCCTGAAAACAGAAACCAATCTTGAAATCTTTGAAATAAAGTGGAACTGAAATTTGTTGTGATGAAAACATCTGTAACCAAGTTTTGAACATAATTAATGCCATCTTGGAAAGTCGACTGTGTTTGTTAAGTTCGACAACCCTTGTTCAGTAGATTGTCTTGGTGTTCTTGTCCAACACTGTTCAGGACACTAATGTGGAATTGTTTGCAATCTGGAAAGACATTCTGCTCTCTTGTGATAACTATTGTCCGTGTCATTGATGAGCCATAACCCCCCAGATCCTTTGAAAGGTTTTGAAAGATTTTGATTGGATTGAGGAAGGTTGGAGCCTAGCTTCATTTATTTTGCTTGAGACTCGATAATCCTTAAAAGTTACACCCACTTAAGACAGATGTTCTAGGGTTGCGCTGAATCAAAGAATTTTGGAGACTTAAATCAAGTACATGAAAAGTTGAATGTTTGAAACAGTTAGGTGCGACTACGTTTGAAAGATAGATTGTAGTAGTTGATAGTTCCAGAGTCTATTCAATGGAAAATTGATACATAAAGTCCACCTGACAAACTCAAATCTATGTAGGTGGACCTGAGTTGCTCATAATACTATATGGTTTGGCACGTCTCTGGAACTTCAGTCTGAAGCAGTGCCAGAGCCCAGCAATTTTACTCTGCATGGAGTTAAATTACAAAGAAATACCATGAGTTTCTTGCACAGTGGTGAATTTCAGATGTCTTGGATAGGTGCCTTGGGTTAGAGATCACGTGATGTTAACAAACTACCTTGATTTTCAATTTAGTGCAACGTCCAGCGGTGGTCAACTGATCAACTCCCCGGCCTCTGCGGCCCTCCCCGTAGGCGTCTACCCTCCTGGCAGTCAAGGACCCAGGAGTGTCGCCAACACGGACATCGCGCCATCCCCTGCCTCCGAGGCCTCCTCCTACATCAAGAACCTCAACTCTCTCGAATCGGCCTCCCTGGGTGCCAACATCCCGGAGGCCCACAGCCTGATGGTCAACGTGGTGCTGTCCGACTCCCAGCTGAACCTCTTCAAGGATCGGAACTTTGACAGCTGTGTCATCTGTGCTTGCAACATGACAATCCGTGGCGGGGGCGGTGGCAGCAGCGAGGCCTTGCAAGGCGGCGGCGCCTTCGATTCCTTAGGCCCTTGCAGCTGCGGCTTCAGCGCGGTCATGAACCGGCGCTACGGCACGGGCAGCGGGCTCTTCGCCGAGGACGAATCTGAAATAACGGGCCAGTTCAGCGACGTGGCCCTGTGGGCCTACCACCGGAACAACCCTATGCTCGAGGCCGAGTTTGCCCGCAAGGGACCCTTGGCCTTGGAGGGAGGCCTGAGTAGACTGTACACTAAGGACGGGGTGCCTGTGGGCACGGAAACCCTGAGAACTTCCAACGCTCTGTTGCGTTTGATTCAGGATCAGTGTAACACACCTTACTCCACGCTGTGTCGGTTAAATTGCATTGCCAAGAGGAGGAACGTAAACAGCTCAGGTCAGCTTGCCAGAAGTCAGTTAGAAATAGAAGGTAAGGTGTAAAACTATCTTCCTGAACGTCCATTTATCCCTTATAGGAGGTAGTGACATACGCCAAAATAAAGATTGAAAATCAAGAATTGAAAACTTGTGTGTGAAAAATTTATTATTTTTTAATCTCTCCTTGATTCCAGAGCTGAATTCCGTCTGAAGGAGTGTTTCCACTACTTCTCACAAGAGAGATAAATTCACTGATCCTTCTGACACCTTGCGCTGCGAACAGCAGATGGGGAAATCTTGGAAATGAATGGAAATTGTGACAAACTTTTTCAATTTCGTCCCCTCTTTTTTTCCCCCCAGATGGTTGCGAGGTGTGTTTTGCAGCCTTAGAGCAGGGTCGTCAGGTAGCTGAGAACTCCAGCAATGCTAAGCTGGACGACACGCTGCTCAAGAATTCATGCCTACACAGCTGGCCTTATACCCCAGGTAAAAATATCCTTCAGAAATATGGGACTAGGTCATAGATTGTTGTTGGAGCGTCAAAATTGTTGCATTAGTTTTTGACGCTATTGATACGATAATACTATTTTTTCTCCATTTCAATCCTGGTTATCCTGCAGCAGGTCTGTTCCGCAGCCAGCTGTCCTCCCAGGACATCGTGCGCACCCTCTCCTCCCTCCAGCCCCTCTTGCAGGACGCTATCCAGAAGAAGAGGACCACGAGGTTATGGGAGCGGCCCTACACGGTCCAGGGGCCGCTCACCTGGCAGGTCTTCTTCAACCTGGCAGACAAAGGTAGGAAGGAATTATTATTATTATTATTATTATCATTAATCATTTTTGGTAATGAAACCAAGGATTCCTCAAAAGCGCCCTAGGCACTGTAGCTCGCAAGCCTGAAGAAACCTGTGGAGAGAAGACAATGAGAAGAAATTACAGTTTTAGAGGTGGGAGGAAAAGCCCAGGAGAATATTCTGGGGAAAACCCACGGAATCAGGTAGGGACTGAAAACCCAATCCACATATTGGCCCGGGCGGGATTCGAACCCGGGTCACAGCGGTGGAAGGCGAGGAAAGTACCGCTTCGCCAACCTGACTCCCCAATTACTGAGCTAGAATCCAGCAAGCGATTACTATTTTAGACCATGGAACCATAACTATGATATATCTGCACACCTTGTGCATTACGCTCACTTTTCAAATCTAGACCGTTGTACAATCCCTGGTGACGTTCCACCACAACACCAGTTACTTGGATCAGTTTTGAAACGACAAAGTTATAATTTGGGGCCTCGGAAATTAAATTGCTGTTAAATTTTCCCAAATGAACTCCTTACTCAAATATACAAAGTAACTTCAGTGAAGTGAAGCATTTTCGTTATTCCAGCTTCTGACGGCTTAATCTGAATGTCGATAATTTTTGCCTGTACAATGTATTGTAGGTCATATGTCAAAATGTGGCCGTGCAACCTCCTAGTGGTTTTTGTGCTGGAGGGTCACATTTTAGCATTTGTAGATTCTAATTTTTTTGCCTGAGTGTCCCTCCTCAGTGGCTATCACAGTTTTGGTTTATGATATAAACACCAACATTTCCAGACACAAACACAGTAATTGCACCCGCTCTTGTTATACTATACAATGCTTTGTGTTTCCCTTTGTCCCTGTAATATAACACTCTCCCATAGACTAAGCACACAAAATTACTACGGAGGGCCGTTTTCAACAAAAGACCCAACGCCCGAGGACTGAAAGGATCTGTTGTTCTCCCTTTGTGTGTCTGTCCTTGGGGGTTATGTAGAACAAGTACATCCTCACGTGTTTCAGCACCGTCACCGAATGTGTCTATGGGCTTCATGTGTGAACAAAAGTGGGTGCTTTTTGACCGCTTCAAGTGCCCCAACGGGACACACCAACTGTTACGCACAACTCATTTTATTCTGAATGTGCAAAAAAGCCAAGGCGTCTTTGCAGGAGTGTCACACATTGTCGGCAACCTGTTCGAATCTGTCTCCCTGTGGACTCCCCAACCTCGCTTTTATTACCATTGAGGTGGTTCTTGCACACGGAGCCCATAAACACCTACTGTTCGGATCATGATGTGGTTTGTGTCTTTGGACCTCCAGTAGTGAGCTCCAAAGTTTTGAGCCTCCGCGTGGAGGCCCTCATTCCATCAAAGGCCCTGTAGGCTGTACATGTACCTTCCATCGTTTTCTTCTAATGCATCTCTCAATGTCTTTGCTTTGTCCAGGTTCATCAGAGTCCCCCGAGCCTCTGCCCATCCCTCCGTTACTGGTGGGCTATGATAGAGACTGGTTGTCGTCATCACCTTACGCCCTCCACAACTGGGTAAGTTTCATTCTTTATTCCTTCATTTTACCCTAAAGCAGTGGGAAAGTGGTGTAAATCGTGAGGTCCCTGGTTACATGTTTGTGCTGTTCGGGGGCTTTGTTCAGTTCCAAACGTGGATATTGTACTTGGGAAAAAACTGTAAAAGAGGTGCTGGCAAAAAAAATCGTTTCATCGTTGGTTTGCTTCAAACATGCCTATAAAAGAGCTCTCATCTCTCAATATGTAACATAGCTCGCTTCTCATTTGGTTTTTCAGCAATTGTTTGATTTTTTGTTCTCTCTTAACCCCATGCGCACGGGAAGCGGTCATGGCCGCGGCCGCTAATCCTCATTGGAATGCAGTTGCCAGCTGTGGTATGCCGTGGCACATGGCTAGTGGGTAGTTCCACAGCTGCTGCTTTTGTGCAGTCCCGCTACCACACAAAGGCTGTGCAGTCATGCGGGCCACTTGCTCTATGTGTGGAGGAATGTCCCCATTATAACCCGTGCTTAAGGGGTTAATACATTTATGTTCTGTTCTAGTTTATAACTTTTCATGCTTAGGTTCTGTCTTGGTCCAGCTGTCCATGTGTACTTGTTTTTGTTTCTGTTTTGTGTTTGTCCATCCAAGGCATCTCGCCACAAGCCAAGGCTTCCTGAAGATGTTTCAATACCTATATATATTTTCGCCCTTTTCACCTTTTTGACAAACTTTATTTATTGATTTATGTACTTAATCGTGTATTCTATGCTTGTATTTCTCATTTTGGTATGGACATAAATATGAGTTTGAATTGAATTGAATTGAATTCATTGTAACCAACCTGGACTTGTTGAGATACCACAAATTGTGGCATCAGAGCTAATGCTCTTACTTGAATGCAAGTTTTTATTACAACGGACTGTATCCAATCAAATTAAACTTTGTTTTCCACCAACAGGAGAAGCTGTTACTGGAGCCGTACAGCGCCACGCGGGACATCGCCTACGTCGCCCTCGTGCCCGACAACGACTTCATTCTCCAGTGTGCAAAGAGTTTCTTCAGGGAAGTCACGGCTGTCTACGAGGTGAGACATTGAATTCATTCCCCCTTCTCCTGTAAATATGTAAAATGCATGCAGCTCCGGACACGGGCGTTGTATACCTGACCCTTCATCTTCAGGGGCGGTGCCGTGGATGTTAAAAATGGGGCCAGCGCCCTGAGCTTCCTCCACCCACTCCGCATGCGTGTGTCGCTGCTGCGTCTGCTCCCCCCTCGGCACCCAGCATATCACCCAGGTAGCAAAATGACTCCACCAGCCCTAGATACAAAACAATATTCACTTTTTTAATGATCTGTTACTCTCTTCAGAGCTGTCGACTTGGGCGGCACGCCCCCATCGCCAAGACGCAGCGTGATGGCATCTTCAGAATCGGCAGCAAATACGCCTCCAAGGTTGCGGAGGAGCCGGTGGACGATTGGTTCTCAGAAATAGGTGAGCTAAGCTTTGAAGGTTTTCCCCTAACCCTAACCATCCAAACATCCTTAAAAATACTTTGGTATGGTTTTCTTGAAGGGATCCCACAATCCTGGAAAAATCTTATGAAATCCTGGAAAGTCTTGGAAAAGTCACGGAATTCTTTTGTTATTTTGCACGGAGTCCTGGAAAGTTGATATTAAAAAATTTTTTTTTTGAAATTTGTTGGAATCCTGCTCAACCTGTACTTGATAATATGTAATATTTAGCTGTGGCGGTCTTTCGGTTTGCATTCCTTGAAAGTTAGATTAAATTCACACGTATTTGCTTCGTAGTTGGGCCCAATGTTTGTGATATTTCTGCACTGAATTGTAATCTTGTTTGGCTATTTGTTACTTCTACAGCACATCTGCCAGAATCAAGCAAGTTAAAGTTGTACGCTCAAGTCTGCAAAGCCTATGTTGGTAAGTGTAAAATTGTTTTAAAGGTTTCTAAAATAAATTTAATCAAAAGTGCATCTAACGTTTTTTTTACTGAATTGCAGTGATTTCAGTTTTGAAGGGTAGTGAGAAATCAATAGGATTTGAAATGAACTTGAACAAAAATATCAATGTTTGTCTTTTTCTGGAACCCATTGTTCTTTAGGCTGTCCTCTTGTAAATTGCCTGCGATACTAAAAAGCCATCTGAAGGCAGGTTAACCCTTTCCTGATGTAGTATGAAAATCCCTTCAAAGTCTGGACTTTAAGGATCAAAAAACAACTGGCCTTATAGGTTTACTCCGATCGTGGATGCATTCTTGTGAACTAAGGAACTCGTTTCTGTTGCTCAGCTGGTATTAAAGCTTGTGTGTTTTTAAGAGGCCATTAGTCATACTTTTTAAATAACACTGATTTTTGTTGTGACCCCCTTCCAGGCCCCTTCTTGAGTCGAGACCCGCCCGACCACACCCTCTTCACCACCTCCCGTCACGACAGATCGTCCCCCACGTCGTCATCGTCAACGCTGACCAACTCCAACCTCGCCAATCTCCCCGGGGGTAACCCCTCGTCCGGCGGCCCCGCCCACATGGGCGGGGCCAGCCAGGGCAGCATGGGTGGGATGGGCAGCCAGGGGAGCCTGGGCGGGGACGGGATGGGAACGCTAGGAGGCGGGGCCGGCTCACAACAGGGTAGCATGGGTAACATGCCGGCGCCGAGTACCACGGGGCCAACAGGTGAGTAGAAAAGTCACAGTGTCAACGAGAACGATCAGCGGGTGCGATCAGTGAAATTCATGGACTGGTGAAATGTGTTGACTGTACTCACTATTAAGGATGGGACTTTACGTTTAATTTTGTAAATGTTAAGCAAATCTATTAAGTACCGTTTATACGTTTAAATGTTCAGCCACTTCACAAAGGCTGCTGCTGCCTGCCCCAGTAGTTCGATGTTTTCCTGTGAATATACATGTAGGTACACAACAAACGAAGGGCAGCATCGACCCCGATCTACAAAAAAGATCATTCATAATCGACTGTCCTTTTGCTCTGGAAATAAAATGGGTTTATAGGCAACCTTTATATTTGTGTGAAATTGATTTTTTTTCGAGGGCAGACAGAGTAAACATATGTCACTTTTTATAATGTGGGTTTCGTTTAAACGTTTTGGAAAATTTGTTAACAGATGTAGAATTGTCATCGTTTAAACGTGTAAACGTCCCACTATTTGATCACTGGAGAGTCTGGAAATCATTATGGTTCTCCCTTCCTGATGAATATGTTTGAAATACTGGCTCTACCGAACATGAAGTTCTATTGTTTCATGTAATGAAGGGTTTCCCTTGTTCCCAAAGAAACCCTGAGAAAACGTTGCTATCAGTGCGTAGATGTAAGCTCCCTCATGATTCAACCACGAGTCGATGAATGCTTGATTCTGCTCAAATTTTCAAATGCTGACCAATCCCTTCTCCCCCTTCCCCTCCCCTCAGGCTCACAGCAGGATTCCTCTTCCTCAGACAAGCCCGAGGCCAAGGAGAACGAGACGGGCATCAACATCGTGGAGGACTCGGACTACGAGAAGCCTCCCTCCCCGGCCGTGGTGGTCTACATCGTGGACCCCTTCAGCCAGGAGGATGACTACGGGGAGCAGTCGGTCTCCAGCCTGGCGCTGCTCAAGAGCTTCGCTGAGATTCAGAGCCACGTGCAGGGAGACCTGAAGAAGAACCTCATCCTTCAGGTACTAATAATAACAAAAATATCGGGGGTGAGATCTGTCAGGATTTTTTACTGATTTCAGGATTTTTTGGTCCGGATCTTTCGAGATTTCCAGTATTTTTGTCTGTAGTTTTCCTGAGTTTAGGATTTTGCAGAATATCTTGCAAAATCTGGAATGGAATATCATTTCTGGCAAAAAAGTTTTACGGGGAATTTGGGACCAGCCATATCTTCACTCGGAGCACAGTTTGGCTCATTGAATGGATAGGAACTTTTCTGGGTAAATGACCGATGTTCCTTTTTTGCCATAATGAGCACAAAGTTTTTGCTAACTGTTAAAGGAAGAGTGGACCATTTGCAGCTGTTCAAAAAGTAACCGTCCCGATTATTGTTAAAAAGCTTACTTGGTTTAAAGATGGTAATGACACTAAAGACCTTGTGAAATTATTCCTTCTGGCATGCTGTCATTTTGAAGAAAACAATAAAAGAAGGTCATTTCCAAAGACGTGTCAAGTGTCACATTCTTGGAAATTTTCTGTTGGTCGTTGGGTTGTAATCAGGCGAATCCAAGAATGGGTGTGTGCAAGCGTTGACACGACGCACATCGGTGCTCAGTTGCTATTATTAGCGAGAAGCGTTGGTTCATTGTGTGACATCACATAGCTACAATCGGCTGAATGAGAATCACGTCCCGAATGCCGATTTGGGGATTGTGTCACGAGAGGGGGCAATTCAAAAAAATGACTCTGCAAATTTGGAATTGTGTTTTCTCTAAATACACTGAATTCACAGAGCTAACACTTCATCAGGTTAGTTGTTGAGCATCCGTCTTTAGATTTTGAGCCCCTTTGTTTGAAACCAAAACCGTACACAAATGATGAATGGTGCATTCTACCTTTAAACGGCAGCATGAAGTTAGCCCCTGATCACATCCACGTTTTCCCTTCGTTTCTCCTGTCCTCTACAGATCATCCCCCTCCATCAGATCCTGCAGGTGGCCAACAGCAACATGTCCTCACGCCTGCTCAGCCAGATCAAGTGCCACGCCTTCTCAGTCTTTTCCCAGTGTCGTCGCCACTTGCTGCCTTCCGTAGCGGGTCAGAGCCTGACCGGCTTCGGGCCCGCTGCTGAGCTGGATCGGCTACTCCGAAGCAACAAGGTCAGTTACAGCTCAAATGTCTTTGTTCAAGGGGCGCTTAGTTGGAAGCCATAAACCCGTATGTGTGGCTAGGGATCACGCCCAATCACGATGCTAGCGACAACAGCAATGCTGCGAACCCAGGAAATAGCAAAACTTGGATCACTCATAGAGGATATTACTTTCTATTACAATTTGTTTTCTCTTTGGTGTTTATTTCTAAATCTTTTGTCGTTTTTTTTTCGCCACTAGGGTCCCAAGCCACAGTATCGCCTGTACTCGCCACCTTACATCTTGACCCCGCTCAAGGACAAGCAGACGGAGCTGGGCGAGTCCTTCGGTGAGCTGCGGCAGGCTTGCGGGGAGCTGTTCTGTGGCTACTGCCTGTCCCACGATCAGAGATTGCTGCTGGTGTCTTGCACGGACTCCAAGGGGGAAATGATGGAGACGCAAGTTATAAATATTGATGTGCCTAACAGGTGAGTCACAGTCAGGGACGGGGTGTGTTTGTTGGTCAGTCTGTCTGTTGGTCAGTGAGTCAAAGGGTTGGTTTGTTGGTCAGTCTGTTTGTTGGTCAGTGAGTCCAATGGTTGTGTTTGTTGGTCAGACTGTTTGTTGGTCAGTGAGTCAAGTGTTTGTTGGTCAGTCTGTCTGTTGGTCAGTGAGTCCAAGGGTTGTGTTTGTTGGTCAGACTGTTTGTTGGTCAGTGAGTCAAGTGTTTGTTGGTGAGTCTGTCTGTTGGTCAGTGAGTCCAAGGGTTGTGTTTGTTGGTCAGACTGTTTGTTGGTCAGTGAGTCGAGTGTTTGTTGGTCAGTCTGTCTGTTGGTCAGTGAGTCCAAGGGTTGGTTTGTTGGTCAGTGAGTCTATGGGTTGTGTTTGTTGGTCAATCTGTCTGTTGGTCAGTGAGTCAAATGGTTGTATTTGTTGGTCAGTCTGTCTGTTGGTCAGTGAGTCGAAGGGTTGTGTTTGTTGGTCAGTCTGTCTGTTGGTCAGTGAGTGGAAGGGTTGTATTTGTTGGTCAGTCTGTCTGTTGGTCAGTGAGTGGAAGGGTTGTGTTTGTTGGTCAATCTATCCATCGGTCAGCGAGTGGTAGGGTTGTGTTTGTTGGTCAGTCTGTCTGTTGTTCAGTGAGTCAAAGGGTTGGTTTGTTGGTCAGTCTGTATGTTAGTCAGTGAGTGGAGGTAACATGGTTGTGTGTTGTTGGTCTGTCTGTATGTGTCATAAACAGACTCACAGGGGAAGATGATTGAGATATTAGATTTAAATTTTTTCTAACAGGTTGTGAGGGGAGTTGCCTGTCAGTCGTTCCATAATCTGTTGTAATCTAAGTGGTGCTACATACGCCTTTTGCAGGGATCTCAGCTTCACAGCCATGTGTTTTCAGATATTTCTGGCTCCTGACAAACTCTTGTGTTGACCTGGTTTTTTTTTCTACAATTGCTATCTTCTTAATTTTACTACATGTGTGTGTGTTTACTTCTTTGCCTTTTGTTTATTATTTGCCTGAAAACTATATTGTGTCAATTACATGTACATTGCACTCACTTCCCAATTTCATGTTCTCCATTCATGCTGTTCTTGGTGATTGACAGACTTGAACTAGAGAACGGATTTACTTGAACAATTTTTCAACATCACTGAGACCCTTATACCATAGGTCATTTATCTGCATGCCGTCAGTAAGTCTATTCGTCTCATTCTTTGGCTAGCCTCTCTGTCATTATCCTATGGTTCATTCTCTGTCAACTTGTTTGCTTCTCACCCGGACAGAAAACGGAGGAAAAAGGTGTGCGTGCGTAACATTGCCCTGATCAAGCTGTGGGACTTCCTAATGGGCGTCATGTCCAAGTCGCCCGTACCCTGGCGGCTGGTGGTCGGCCGCTTCGGCCGACTGGGGCAAGGTGAACTCAGGGGTAAGTCCAAGTCACTGCAGGTTGAATGAAGTATTCTGAACCCAGCAACCCTTCGTCAGTATCAGCCCCGGTATCCGTTAATGGATAAAGAATCTGAGAGCAGCCTGCACATCATCCTCATGACCTGCGATCCAGAGTTCAATTTGATTGAAATCTCAAGTTGGATTTACGAGTAGCTTGTAGGAAATACGATGCCACGGGCATGGATATGCATAGTCAGTGGGAGCCTAAGTAATGAGTTGACTGTTGTCTGATTGGGGAGGACAAAAGGCAACTAACATGATTCGCGTGTAGAGGTTTACAAAACTTTTGAACCCCAAGGGAAGAATGCAAAATTAAACTGGCGTTATCCTGAGGCTTAGGCTGCATCCGAATCTGTTGTCTAGAGCTAGGTCTAGGTCTTCGCTCCATTAGAAATACGCGGAGGCGCGCTGACAATAGACGTAGCCGTAGCTCTGGAAGCCCGTTTCGGACACGGCCTTACTTTGAGGTGCCACAAGGTTTTACGGGTTTTGGTTACCTGAACTTACCTACCGCTTGGTTCATTTTGCATTCTTCAACTCCCCAGGCGTTTGAGCCCTGCCCCAAACATGCAAGATTTGTGCAAAACCTCCTGTTGGATTTAAAGGTCGAAAGTATTTGGGTCGAAAGGACTTGCATCATCCTCAGTTACCGTGATTGAGCTGTGAAATTCTTTTATTTGTGTCAGTCCAACTGATTCAGTTTAAAAATCTTGCTGCAATGTCAACATAAACTTTCTGCCTTACTATACAGAGCTGCCAACTCTCCCTGATTCTGCAGAAAGTTCCCTGAAAATAAACCAATCTTTCCATGTTCTGATGAACAAATTTGAAAATCTCCCTGATTATGGAAACCTTTTCCCTATTATGTTGAATGTAATTCTAAATATCTCCCTGATTGTTGTACAAAATCTCCCTGATTGCAAGATGCAAATGTTGGCAGCTATCATGTCATTCAAACAGGATCGCATTCATTTAGCTGTAACCCCTCTGGCCATGTGACCAACATCATCCAATCAGATCTGTGAACCATGCTGTAACACATGAATATTTCATAAGTAATGAATATTCATGGTTTTTGTAATTAGATTGGAGCGCATTGCTCAGTCGGCGGTCGCTGACGACGCAGAGCCGTACCTTGAAGGACATGTGCAACATGTGCAACGTGACGGGCAACAACGACTATCCCTGTATCCTGAGTGCATGCTTGGTGTCTATGGAGCCGGAACCGGGGCTACGCATCATGGCAGGTGGGTCTTCTTCTCTGATGTCTTGAAGACGACATTCTTAGATAGAAATGGTCATACAAACTCAACTGGACCCAGCCAAAATGTTTGAATTTTGGATTCAGTGAAACGCTGGTCCCTGGCATGGTGCAAGGAAATGCAAAGTTAAAAGTTGGATTGCAAACTTTGTCCTTTGTCAGTGCACCCCCCCCCTCCCCCCCCCCCTCCTCCCCTACCTCTTGTTCAGCTGACAACCAATGTTATGAAATGAGTAAGATGGGGCCAAAAATAATAAATGAAATGCTAAAGATTTTTTTTTTCTCGAAATACCTTCGAATGCAGGAGACATAGAAATCATCTTCAAAAATCAGACTTCAAAATTGTCTGGGGGGAAGCCCCTGGACCCCCTAGCAGGGCGTGCCTTTGGCACATCTTAGACTCAGCCCCTCCCTTTAAATTACCCCCCCCCCCTCCCTCTCCCTTTCCTGAAAGTTAGATCTGCCCCTGACCAGGCAGTATTTTCTATGAAACCGCTGAACAGGAAAAGTGCCTCGCAGCGTTACATGTATATGCTTAACTTCATTTCAGCTAGAAACTAGGTACAGGCAATAAACATGGATGACATTTCTTACTAAGCAAACATCCTGTGCTTAGTCAAATTTTGTGGTGGTAAGCAATTTCATAACATTTATGAAAAGGTTTGAATGGAACAATTGGCCATTTTTTCCTGTTTCTTGTTTAATGAACCATTTTCCCACCTGTTTTTTTATGGTCTCAGACTCTGTGGCAGCAGATAAATGCAGTAAGAACGCCCAGCGTGACCAACCCTCTTGTCAGCTACACACGCCCGACGATGCCACCTGCACCCACATTCATGTCTTCCCCACCAGCGCTACCAAACAGGTAAGAAGCCTCTCCCCCCAACCCCTCCCTCCCCCCAACTGCCAACCCGCTCGTCCAGGCCTAGTTTGCCTTGAGACGCTCAGTGAATGTCAATCCAATAACCCACCCCGTCCCCATTTACGACATGAGTCAGTGATTTGGTTTAAGAAACCTTTAACTGGAGTTTCAACATATCTATGATGTTTGATAACTAAAAGCATTTAGCCTCTGAAGAAGAAGTCGTTAAGTTCGCAACGTCAGGCCGCATTAATTTTTAGACATGTTTGATAACTGATTAGATGTGAACAACAGAACTTTGCACTACATCTTTGAAGAATATTTAAAAGTGAGTTCCTCACTTTCTGACCGAAAAGCCTTCACTAATGTAGCAATCCTAGCCAAGCGTCATCTGAAATGAAGCAAGAATTCCAAATTTGAAATGACCCCTGATTTCACCGGTTTCACCCCTTGACAGTTTGCCAGCGGGCCCTACCAGGCCGAGCCCATGATGGACCTGTCCTTCACCAACCCGACAGACAACGTGCTCCCAGCCGACGACGACCTCCTGTTCATCACAGAGGGGCTGGGCAACCAGGATCTGGCTCAGATCCTGGGGCTGGGCTCCCCAACCAACATGAACATGGGCTCGCCGGTGCCTTCCCATAGTGGTCAATCCCCGGGCGGGCCCAGCTCGCCCGGCGGTCAGCAGATGAACATGGCGGTCAACAGCGAGAACATGAACAAGGTCAGTCATTTATCTCTGTCATTACTGAAGCCGTTCTGTTGTTACCCTGTTCCTGCGCACAGACATAGAGCATATTGGTTTGGATTTCATATTTTTAGTCAGTTTTAGGTAATGAAACTGATAAATTGAAACCGTATACCTAGTGCACCAGTAAGTTATTTTGAAACCTGGTTCCAACACACAGATCTAAGGGGCCATTCAGAATTTTCAATGTTTTAAAATTTCGACTTTTTTTCCAAATTATTTTGACCCACCCACCCACCCCTAATTTCGATTAATAAAAAACTGAACACGTACATGTACATGCACTTGCAAGTACATGTACTTGAACACCATGTACATGTGTGTCTAGTTCAGTGACGGCGTGAAGTTGTCGGTCTTCCTCGTTTGCATTGATGACCTTCAGTTTTCTTGTGTTTTCCCAGCTGATATGCTGTTGGGAATGACAGGTTGCAGTTTTGGAAGCCACAAAGATGATCGTGGTTTTGTCGTTTTCTGTATGAGGTGGATGACATGTGACATACAAGGTTGTGCCTGTCACGTGAGGTAGCTGACAAAAACATTCGCTCGTACCCCCGCCCTGTTTGCAGGGCGGGGGTACGAGTGAAAGAAAACATCAGGTTTGGGCAGACATCACATCACAGGCTGCGGTCCTCGTAGTCTTGGAGTCCAGTGGTTGAATAGTCCAGTTTGTATAGCGATTGGATACACGTAGGCCTACATGACGTACATGTACAGTACACAGTGGCGTAGCCACGGGAGGGGGGGGGGCGTGGGGGGGCGACAATGAAACCTTGTCCCCTGAAAAATTCCTGGCTACGCCACTGGCCCCGGTTGACCATGCACACCTTGCCTCGAACTATAGTGTGATCCAGTACACTCGCTGGCCCCGTCCAGCTGTTGCTTCCCCGTCACTGTAGCGGTCGGCTCCCGCTTCAGTCCGGCCGTCTCTGCGAAGCAAAAGCTCGTACCGTGCCCACTCGGTTCAGCTAGAATCTTTGGCATACTTGGTTCCCCCAGTTAGTGTTGTGAGACTCCGACACCGGTGTTGAAACCAAGGAAAAGCCTGACGTTGGAGGAATCCCCACGAAGTTAAATAAACCAGTAAAGTCACTGTGTGAAAGCTCTGTTTGATTCTAATATAAAGTTAATGAACTAACGGGGAATGCAACAATAATTTCAGGAATGAATTGCAGGGCAGCTCCGTCGCACAGCCTTTAACGTTTCACCACTTGAAACTTAGAACTGATAGACACATGGATTACAAGATAAGAGAACTGTTCAATTGCCTCATTGATGTTCTCCGAAGTCACCGTGTTAAAATTAGAAAAAGTTTTAACTATGGAAGGTTGTGAATCTTTTCTTTCAAAACTGAGGGAGGAATTATTGCAGTCATATTTATTTTATCGTCAATGTAAAATTGTGTCTTATTTCATTTTGTTCCCGGGTATTTTCTTGTTGTTTGTTTAGTGTGTGTATTTAATGTGAGTGTAGACCTATCTATGTCAACTAGGCTGTTTGTTTTTATGGTTTGCATTTTTCTCTCTGAGGCTTTAAAAATAACATCTTCATGGATTCCCAGCACAACTCCTCACAATAAGCCCAGTGTTAACAATATTTCTCGTTGTGGGTCTGAAAATGAAATTGTCGGTTTGTGTATTATGAATATGATCAAGTGAAATTATTTATGCAGTATTTTTCCATTTCCCTCAAAATTGCATATTGTAATATTGTACATTTTTATCAATTTGCTAGAATATGTGATACCTCACCAACAAGCATCTTTTAACGAAATTCAATCAGAATATTTATCAATTTTTTTTTAATTTTTTTTAGTTGTTGTGTTACTTGTTGGTGTCCCTGCCACACTGTACAATGGTGTAGCCGTGCACTGGATTGTTTACTTTCGTTTTGACGTTTTTTTTTACTGAATAGAGTCTGGAGTCTGGTTCATTCATGTGCACTTGTTATGCAAAGCAGGGGCAGTGGTTCAAGGATATCTATGTCGACTTGCAGAAAGTGTGCAAGAACGCGACTTGAATGCTTTTATGTGTTCACAATACAACGACACTGTTTAGTTATTTCACTGTGTGACACAGTGAGAAATTTTGGAATCATAATGGCCAGAGGTGGAAGCAAGTCACAAGTCATTAGGTCCAGTCACAAGTCAAGTCACAAGTCATTAGGTCCAGTCACAAGTCAAGTCACAAGTCATTTGGTCTAAACACAAGTCAAGTCACAAGTATCTTTGTCCAAGAACACGTCAAGTTGCACATTATTTTGTCCAGCTGTAATAAGCTAAAAGAACCTAGCGTCAGCTTACGAGTTATTTCGAACATGCCTCCTTAATTCCCCTTTTTCAATGTGTTGCAATTTCTATTCTTGCAGTTTATCACATATCTGTCGGATATTAGCCCTTTGTATACTTTAATAAATTTACTTTACATTGTAGAAATAAATGTTGAGATGACATGAAAAAAGACTTCACTCACTCGATTACATGTAGTATACTAACACTTTATTGTTCAATTTTCATGTATACTAAACGCCTACCAATGAGTTAGGCTATCCGGTATTTTACATGCAAAACAAGCCACTTCCAAAACCTTTGACCCGCACCCATTGACATGTAGGCCTACATTTGTATTGTTACCATGGAGCTTTAATTACATGCAGACATGCCCGATCTGGAATTAGGGAAGGGCAGATTTTCAAGTACTAGAGGCTAGCAGTTATTTAGATTCAATAGCCATGTACGCGTACGCAACGTAACAGCTCACTGATATGATCTACAGCTGCAGCTGGGCGAAGTAGAAACCGCGCAAGCCAAAGTCCGTTTTTTTAATGCCCGTAAGGCGTAAACCGAATAGCTAATTAGGTGTTGGGCTTTAGCCCAAAACCTATTGTTTTTGCTAGGGTTTTTAGTTTTTTTTTTTCTATACATGATTCGTTTCCAGAACTGTGTGTCAAATTGAAAACATATATGAACTTCAATTGTCAATACATGAATGCACAACCTACCGCAGATGTGCTTTTTTGCAATTACGTAATCATGACGTCATCACGGGTCACGTGACGTCACTTCAAAGTTTAATAAATTTAATCTTTGAAATTCCATATAAAATCAACCGTGAGAGACCGGAACCTGAAATTTGCGGGAATCGACATGGTAATACATGATCTTCATTTTATCTTGTGCGCGTAAAATCACGTGACCCTTCCTTCCGGTCGAAACCGGAAGTGCCTAATAATTTAAAAGTAGAAAAAGATATGAACTTGCTTTTAACCATTTAAGTGTCTGCCTGGATTGACCTTTCAAAAAAAATAATGGGTGACGCCATGAAGTGTTGGAGCGCCCTCTAGCGGCAGGTTAAAAAATGTCAAAAACGCATTTTCACTTGATGTCTGTGGCGAAGTTTGCGGTAATCGCTTCAAAATTAATGTACATGATGACCATAATGCAGACAGCACCTGTGCGCGAAAAAAAAAATGATTACGTCATCAGACCAGAAGTTACAATAAAAAGACCTTTAAACCTTCAAAAATTGCTAGAAAATATACCGTGATAGATATAATAAAGATTTGGATGTATATAGCACGAGGGTCATTCCGTGTCAAATCAACACGCTTTTGGACCCGACCCTCACAGATTGAAACAATATTTGGTGTGATGATTGGCCTATATGAGAAACCCCCAGAACTGAATTTTTTTTGTAAATTGACTCGTTAGTTTTTGAGATACGGGTCAAAGAACTTTTGACTAATTAGCATGACCTCCGAACTTTAAATACTTGTATCTCAAAAACTATAGCGCCTACAAAGCCAAGTTGTACATCATATTAAAGTTCTTTGAATGGCCTCCATTTCATAAAATAAAACCAAAATCGTAGCATGAAGTGCAGAGAAAATGCGTAAAAAAATGACCTTTGACCTTGAATTACAAAAAACAATATGCTTCAAATTTTGTAATTTTTTTTCAAATGTTAGTTTATGATGTCAGCAACAATCTTAAAAAAAAATTGGGATGGGCGCTCTGAAAGTTTTTAAGTTATGATTTTTTGAAGAAAGCCTGTCCATGAAAAAGTATGCATAATATTAAATGAACATGTACATGTACATGTACATGTACATAACATGTAAATGTACAGGTATACTTGTACTGTGTACATGTACATGTGCACATTTTACCTGTGCATCATGTTTACCCTTTACAACTGTATAGTTCCACATATATATCAACGGCAGAACAAAATTACTTTTAAAAAATATGTTTTACCGGTCTACGTTACTTTCATTTTTCGCTCAACCAAAGTCTGTGTTGCAGTGTTCATCTCCTCGGCGGAGATCTTGTATACGGGTCCTGTTTCAGTGACCGGTTCCACTGCTGTTAGTACATCCATGCCGTGAATTACAAGTGTGTCTGGTCGATAGGGGAACTTGAAAGATGGAGATGGCCCATGGGGATGAAGGAAACTCAGTTCCACTTCTTGGGATGCTGGAAGGATCTCCTGAACACATGCTAGCCACCAGTAACAGTCATACATCACTGTAACATACCCCTTGATATCTGCAAAATCAATACATGCAGCTTGTCCATGGACTTGGAGACAAACTGGTTCCTCCCTTGAGTCTGAGGAGGAGGAAAAATCACGCACCTTAATTTTGTCTTTAGACATCGGACAAAAACAGTGCAGCTTTTGCGTTCCTGGAATGGTACGTGCAATTTGGAATCTTTGCCTAAGAATATCCGCTTCATTCTTGCATTGCTCTGTTGTTGCAAAAGCGAAGTCAATACTCTTTATCTGAGAAGTAGCAAATTCATACAGCTGCCATGGGGTCATAATCTGCTGATCCAAAGGTCGCTGAAGACTAGCTCTTGCTGCAAGGCGTTTAACAGTTCCTCCAATTCCATCAGATGGGCCTTTCCCGTGGGAGGTTGCAAAAAAATGCCAATCTGCTGGTACACCAAAATCCTCTTGGTGATGGCACAAGTTGATGAAGTTCTTGAGGTTCTTGTACTGAGCAGCACAACCATCTGAGAAGTACAATATCTTCTTGAAACTTTCAATCTTATTAGTGAGAAATTGAAGGAGCAATTTCTGGAACAGATGTACTGCCACAGTATCATGGGTATTACAGTCTGAGATGACGACAAAGCTTAGGTGCTCATCAAGTTTGCCTTCTTGTTGGAAGTAGCACACAAAGGGGTGAATTGTAGCCTGTAGATTGTTCCAGTGGAATGACTGGGCAGCATCCTGAACTACAAAACTGTAATTTTCTGCAAAATCTGCAATGACCAAGATTTCGCCTGGTTCCATGTTGGCTTTAGTGTGTTGGAGAAAGTGACTCTGCTGTTTGGCAATGAAGTCATGACGTAGTAACTTGCGGAGAGTAGCCAGGAAGGAATCCAAAAAGTCATCCACTGTCTGAATTTTGGTTTCAAGTGTTGAACGGTCGGTTGTTGTCCACTGCTTGTACTCAATCTGGTCAATCATGTTGTCCTCAAAATATGTTTCAAGCCTATCTCTAAGGTCACTTGTTCCTGGACATTCTTCACATTTATCTAGGAAACATTCAGTGCGTGGTGGGTTGCACTGAATTGCAGCAAGGCAGTCACGGTAGTGCTTCATCTCTCCATTTGTCACAGTTTCCAATTTAGCTCCACTGAACATAAGTTTACAGTTTTGATGTTTTGTACAAACACAAACAGAATGCGTTCCACTGGATCCTGCAAGGACACACTGTTTTGGCCGAAGTTCAGCAAACTTTGAAAATCCAATTCTGAGATCGGGGTATTTTTTCTTGAAATGTTCAAATGCTTCTTTCAGATTACAGAGTATGAGATGCTTCTGTATATGTTTTTTCTCTCCGTCAACTTTGACAGAAACAAAGTCTTTCATTCCTGGCATTTGTCTGCTGATTGCTTCTGACAAATAGAAGTCTCTCACTTTTTGCTCTGTTTCCTTTGTTAGTACTTTTCCAGATTTTGGGTTTGGAATGGCTAGTATTCCCTGTTCCTTCACCAGTTTTTTAGCTTTTCTGGCCATATAATTTGATGCCCCAAATTCCTCTGTAATTTTTTGGATGCTCCAGCTCGTAGGTAACACAGTCAAAACTTGAACTTGTTCACTTGTCCTGGTCAGTGAGTGGAACTTTTCCTTCAACTGACTTATCATCTCACACTCATCATCTTGGAACTGTTTACCTGTTGCAGTTTCAAGCCTGTTCTTGATTGTTGACTCAATTTTCTTCACTTTACTTTCAATATAGCTTCCTGTAGATTTTTTCTTACTCTTGATTGGGGATTCACCAATTATCGTCAAAGACTGATTGACAATGTCTACATCCACATTGGGTGAAACAAAAACATCTCTATGTGTCGGTGATCTTGAAGGTCCTGGTACTTCAGAATCAGTGGTCTCACCAGAACTTCCCGATGTCAAAATTGTTAATTCTGGTGGCAACTTTGACAACTTTTTACGACATCCAGTGCAGAGAGTTTGTGCACGAGAAAGATTGAGGCTAGGGTGCTCAACTACAAACCTCTCAGACACCTCTCTCAAACCAACAGTTTTTCTCTTGCTGTGACATTTAAATGGGTCACAACATGACGTATTCTTCAAACTTTTCAATCGAGGGTGTTGCTCTTTCGCAGTAGGCATGCTGTACTTCTGAGCACTCTAACCACTATACTGACTAACTGATGGACCAAACTGTGCACAAATGCACAGGTGTTAAGATTTCTCCATATACCAAACATCCATTGTTTTCTTTTCCAAGGCCATAAAGAGACAATCACTGGTCCAAATGAAAGACTTAATCAGTGTTGTATTGCTCTGGTCAGTGTCAATAGTTAAAGCTTTGTGACACCAAGTAATACACTTTGGGGTTTTTGTTGAATTTGATTGAAACTTGCCCATCTAATCTTAAACTGCATAAAAGCACACAATACTGTCTAGAGGTAGGGAGATCCAGCCTATTTACATGAGTTGAGACTATACGATTGTAAAGGGCAAACATGATGCACAGGTAAAATGTGCACATGTACATGTACACAGTACAAGTATACCTGTACATTTTACATGTTATGTACATGTACATGTTCATTTAATATTATGCATACTTTTTCATGGACAGGCTTTCTTCAAAAAATCATAACTTAAAAACTTTCAGAGCGCCCATCCCAATTTTTTTTAAGATTGTTGCTGACATCATGAACTAACATTTGAAAAAAAATTACAAAATTTGAAGCATATTGTTTTTTGTAATTCGAGGTCAAAGGTCATTTTTTTTACGCATTTTCTCTGCACTTCATGCTACGATTTTGGTTTTATTTTATGAAATGGAGGCCATTCAAAGAACTTTAATATGATGTACAACTTGGCTTTGTAGGCGCTATAGTTTTTGAGATACAAGTATTTAAAGTTCGGAGGTCATGCTAATTAGTCAAAAGTTCGTTGACCCGTATCTCAAAAACTAACGAGTCAATTTACAAAAAAAAATTCAGTTCTGGGGGTTTCTCGTATAGGCCAATCATCACACCAAATATTGTTTCAATCTGTGAGGGTCGGGTCCAAAAGCGTGTTGATTTGACACGGAATGACCCACAGTTAAAATAGCTCTTGAACTTTCTGGTGATAACGTCATAATGACGTCATCCAGTATCGTATTACAAGCAATTAAAGATTTCTAGATTTAATCTTTGAAAATCAATATAAAATCAACTGCTACAGATTTGATTTTGTTTTTTATGGCAATCGATACAATATTGCAGGGTCTTCAGGTTTGGTATTAAGTGCAAAATCACGTGACCCTTCCTTCCGGTCGAAACCGGAAGTGCCTTATTATTTGAAATTGGCAGAAGATGCGAACTTGCTTTCAACGATGTGAGTGTCTGCCTAGGCAGTTGAGTACAAACATATTACAGGTGACATCATCAAATGTTAGAGCGCCCTCTAGCGGCAGTTCAAAAAACGTCGAAAACGCATTATCACTTGATGTATGTGGCGAAATTTGCGGTAATCGCTTCAAACCTAACATACATGATCAACTTAATGCAGAAAAGACCTGTGCGCGAAAAAAAATGGATGATGTCATCAGACCGGAAGTTATAGAGAAAAGACCTTGAAACCTTAAACAATTGCTAAAAAATCAACCGTGAGAGATATAATCAAGACGTGGCTATATATAGCAGAGTCAATATAGCTCTGGAGGTTTCTGGCGATGACGTCACAATGACGTCATCAAGTGTCATATTACAAGCAAATAAAGATTTCCATATTTAATCTTTGAAAATCAAAATAAAATCAACTGCTACAGATTTGATTTTGTTTTTTATGGCAATCGATACAATATTGCAGGATCTTCATTTTTGGTATCAAGTGTAAAATCACGTGACCCTTCCTTCCGGTCGAAACCGGAAGTGCCTTATTATTTGAAATTGGCAGAAGATGCAAAGTTGCTTTCAATGATGTGAGTGTCTGTCTAGCCTGTACTACAGCAATATATTACAGGTGACGTCATAAAATGTCAGAGCGCCCTCTAGCGGCAGGTTAAAAAACGTCAAAAATGCATTATCACTCGTTCTATAATTGGTTCCTAAAAGGAGCGAAGGTCACTCTGCCTGGGAGATTTCAAGCATAATATTTGGTTGCTAAATTTCATCTGTCGGCCAACATAAGTATTAGGGCAATTCCACGGTAACGGAAGGACGTTTTCACTCATTAAACAAAATTTCAAATGTGTGTATCACAGACACTGTTCATAGTTACAGCAAACAAATGTCATAATTGTATTGCTATAATGCTACTTTCATTTTCCACACTTTTGGGGGGCATGAATGCCTCTTGTTTATGAATTATGAATATTAATGAGGTCGGTAACGGAAGGACGGTAAAACGGACAAAGGTTTTCCAACTTACTCGCGTTTTGCAAAAACTCTGTGAATTTTATGGGGCAATTATATTTTAAAGGTAGGAAATGGAATCCCTGAAGCTTTATCTATACTATACCGCCTTTCATTTGACTTTAAGTGTTTCGGTTATATAATTACAACGTTTTAAGCAGATTATAATTTGGTAACGGAAGGACGGTAACGGAAGGACAAAAGGTTTACTCAATTATAGCATAAACAAAATGTGAATTTACACTAATTATACAAGTGAAACAAATTGCTTAAATGTGTAACTGAATGTGAAATCAACAATACGCAGACCTGGCATAAATAATTATACCCAAGAAACTATTGAGATAAAGATAGAAGACTGCTAATTAATGATAACAAAAGAAAAACGAAAACAACCCAAAACACATAATTCACGAACACAGGACTACTACAGAAATAGACTTCAAACCCATCACCTCAATCCTTAAAAGTTTAAATACACAATATTTGAACTCTTGAGTATATTGGTTACATGTTCACCAACAACTTTTAATAATAATACCGGTAGGTTCAAAGGTTTACCTAAAGGGTGGGGGGCGACCAGCCTACATGTACATTTAAGGTCAAAACATCTACCGGTAGAACTGATGGCTTCAGTTAGGTGTTGCTTTTAATTGAACTCTAAAATCAATGTTTGAAATCAAATTACAATGATTTAGAGTAGTAACAATTAATGTATTTCATCCAAACTGAAGTTGTTAACTTGGGCATAATTTGTCAAAGACTGCACCTCACATGTCTTACACATGTAAATTGAATGAAAGTGCCCCAAAGTACCGGTACTTTCTGCCATCTCATTTTTGACTTAATTTGCTTCTGGAATGGCTTCACAGAATTCGTATCTTTCTCTATTGTCCATGAATGCTGATGGCAGCAACTTTATGATTTGATTTTCTGCAACAACTCCATACATGTACAAGTACTGGTACATCGGCATATGTACATGTACATTGTACATGTTGTACATGCCTGTGCCTTCAAATTGTAATAAACACCTTGCCCTGCTTATCCCGCTTTTGTGAAGGTGGGTCACATGAATGTCCTTTCAATGCTCATTATACATGCATGTATTTGCAGTGATTTTCATTATTCAAACATGAGCGCAAATGTCGTAACACTTGATAAAAATACAATTTGTCCTTCCGTTACCGTCCTTCCGTTACCAATTTGGTAACGGAAGGACGTGATTTAATTAATTGTAATTAAAAAACGAGAAGTACAGCAGTGTCAGTTATAATGTCATATTGAAGGCCTACCTAAACTTGCTTTGCACAATAACTTTCAATGCATTCATAATGCAAGTTTTAAAAATAAATTAAAAATATGTATTTTTTCGGTAACGGAAGGACATTTTCGAAGGCTGAAATATTAGAAGTCACTGAAGCGAAACAAATTACGCAAAATGCTAAAATCAAGTTTTAGTCGGTTTTTCAAGACCAATACTTCCTCATGACAGAAACTGATGGCATTAGTGCATATTTTTGTGTGTCTATTGGTAGAATACTTTCATATCACTATTAATCACATTTTTAGGATTAAAACAGGATTATTACATAATCCTAGTTTTTGGTACCGAAATGTATAAAAAATTAAATTCCGACTTCAAATCTTGAAAATATAGACTTTTAGCTTTCATTTGATGCCAAATTTGTTTAAATCACATGTATTTGAATTTTTTGGTGTCATGTCTACTTTGGTGTGGAATTGCCCATTATCATAACGACGTACCTGAAATGTTAACTTGTTTTATATCAGGTGTGTGAGTGACCACTGATAAAAATAGCTGAAAACAGCTGAAAAAGGTGTAAAAAAGCTGAACTTTGGAAATCTCCTATACTTTTGTACACAGCAAGTGAGGGAAAAGGCTGAAATCCTTGACAGCCCCCCCCCCCCCATTAAACCTTGTCGCCCCCCAGTCGCCTCCCTCACTGAGATTTTGAGTTTCTAAAAAAATCATCATTGATCTCCATCACGCCCACCCCCCTTGAAATGTTCAAGCCCCCATGCAGCGCCCCACCACTGAAAAATTCCTGGCTACGCCACTGACAGTACATACAGGGGACGAAGTTGGAAAAGAAACACGCATCGTGATATCGGAACGCTTGCGCGTAGTTCAGGCAAGTCAAAAGATCTATCTTTCTTTGTTTTTTAAAATCTTTTTTCCATGGAAAGTGAATTTCGATTTTCAATTATTTAGCTTGACCCACCCACCCACAATTTGGAACAAAGATCGAAATTTTAAAACATTCAAAATTCTGAATGGCCCCTAAGGTGCGTACTGGTTTGGAATATATGCAGTCAGTTTTGAGTGATGATAAAACTGATTTTAAGGAACCGATGCAGTAGGGCAATTCCACGAATTTACAAACCTCTGTGTTAAACTTTCAAACAATCCAAATGCCACGAATGCAACGTGCATATCATTTTGAAACGAATTATATAGAAATGTAGTTGATATCTGAAGGTCGGTTCATTCTCGGCGCAAAATCAAATGTGAATGTGTTGCAAAAGTTGAACACATTTCACCTCCGGCAAATTTCGCAGCGAATGCTTTGTAGCGAATGCTTCGTGACGTCAAATTTACATCGCATTTGCATTCGCATGAAGAATGAACAGGCCTTTTGTGTTCAACTGTTCAGCTGTTACTTTAATAACTGAAAAATTAGTAAGTGCATCAAAATAATCAATTTGTTTGAGTACGTCAAACACCATGATGTTTTCTACTACAGCAGAAATGTTGGATTAATTATTTCACTTTTAAAGGGAATGTACAACATTTGCTTTTGCTTCAATTTTCAGAAACAAATGGATTTGGAGGATTAGTGTATGTTGTAGCAAATATTGTTAAAATGACTTGTTTCACGTTTTGGGCTTGTAGATGCTGGAAAAACCAAGAAAATCATTCATTTTGTTGTAGTCTGGTTCCCTGACCCCACTTAAGATGAAACAGAGAATTTATAGACTTTGGGGGAATTGTAAGTTCAGAGAATCAGTCTAGCAGGCTTGTACCCCTTCACATGTGTGTAATCAATTGCAAATAGTTTTTGCAGTTTTTGCAGCAAAGAGTTTGCAAGCAGTGTTTGAAAAAAAGCCAGTTTTCTCCAACGCTGGTCGGCTGACCAGCGTTGGAAAAATACAATTTTTCTTGAAAATGTTTGCACACCAGGAGCCACGATTGCCAGGATATTTTAGACTGTCATTCCCTAACAATCCAGTAAGGTATTTTGTGATAATTTGATCATTTTGTTTTGAGATGTTTGCAAATGTTGTATCTTCCCTTTAAATCATGATACGTTTTATAAGAATTAAAATCAACTGTATGATTATAAGTTTTCTTGTGCAGTTGCTGAATTGTCCCAAATGTACATTGTATGTCCAACACCGTAGGCACCAGTAGGGTTCAATCAGTGGCCTGGACTTTGTCATTGTATAAATCTGGTCATTGTACATGTGTTGGAATCACTTAACCCTCCGATGCAAACATACATTCTGTGCCAAGTTGTCCTTTCAGTCAAAATCCAACAAGTGACTGTTTCCAACAGTTAAGAATTCCCAGCCTACATAAAGCAGGATTGACTGGCTGGGACTGTTTAAGTAACTTGATACAGCTGTGCTTTGCCTCCGGGCGAGTGATAAAACAGCTGTGACCACAACTTGCCTGCTTTTTCTGCTCACCCAGTTTGACTAGTCAAAGTGCTTGCTTGACATATGATCTGACTGCTGGTGACTAGCCTTTGTTAAAAGTATAGCAGGGGAAGTGGAAGTGAATTTTGACTGTCTGTGACTGTTTAAATAGCAGGGGGGCTAGCTAGACTGCATATTATTTATCATTGTAGAATGCTCAGATGGTTAAATCTTAGCTGTTTCACTAAATTTCCCATGTACTACACTTCGATTATTTTGAGCGCGTTCTCAGAATTTTCTTTGGGTTCTTTGGGTACCCGGTGCCTTGTACAAAAGTTTAACATAAACCATTATTCCCCTCATCTTATCTCATCTCATCTCATCTCTTCTCCTTAGAACACCAACCAGCAACTCCTTCCGACAGAGCCTGAGGAGTCCCTCCTCCAGCAGCCCCTGGCCATGGGCTTCTTCGTCTCCACGGCCAAGACCGGCCCGCTGCCTGACTGGTTCTGGTCCTCCTGCCCAGAGGCTGAAAACAATTGCCCTGTCTTCCTCAAGGTAGAAAGATCATCCTCAAATTATCTTTCCCTCGGATCTTATTACCATTTCTGATCAATGTGGGTTTGAGTCTCGGTCTTGACACTTGTGTCCTTAAGCAAGACACTTAACCGTTATTGCTTCGTCCTTTTGGATGGGACGTAAAGCCGTAGGTCCCGTGTGTTATGTAATGCACGTTAAAGAACCCAGTAACACTTATCGCTAAGAGAAGAGGTTTGCCTCGGTGTTTCTGGCAGTGGCTGCTTAATGCGTGCGCCGCAGCACCTTGTAAACCCTGATAAGGTGCTACATAAAATGGGTCTCATATGTCAAATACCTCATTTACCTGTCTTTAAAATAAATTGATGGGCCGTATTCATGAGTTGGCCTTTTTTTGGTTGAGTTCCCTGAACGTATTTCATTAAGTGTTAACTGTTCAATGGGATGGCGCCAGACTATTTACTGTCTTTTTTTTTTTAATCTGGGTTTAAACACTAGGGAATTCTTAATTACAAATTTAAAATCATTCATTGAAGCAGACTGGAATTTATTAGGAATTAACTTGCTTTCATTTCTCTTCGCAAGTTCCAAAAATTAAGATTTTACCTCATTTTCAATTCAATATGGCCGACTTGTGAATAAGGCCCATTAGGGCCTTGAGAACCTAATTGTTGGTAGATACGTGCGCTACATAAGACTCCGATATTATTATTATTATAATTTTTCGGCATCCTTTCCAATTCACTTCAAGCACTGAGCTAGTGATAATCGTTTTGTATTGTTTTCATTCTAGGCTGCGTTACACTTGCACAATGCCTCTGTGCAGCAGATGACAGACGACCTGCTGCAGACCAAACACAACCACCCACTCGACTCAAACCTCACTACAGATGTACTCAGGTCAGTCAACTGGGGTTTTTGTGTGTGTTTGTTTTGTGTGTCTTGCCATGGTCAGACTAGAGACCAGCAACAAATTTCACACAACAGTGCGTAACTGTAGCATATGCAGTGTGTAAGATTTATGCAACAAGTCTGTTGCACAACTGCTCATTAAACTTATGATCGGTTTCACAAACCTTGGAGAAGCTGCACAACGTTTCAAATACTTTTAAAAATATTTTTGGAGAGGATAATCGTAGCTTTTATGATGGCCCTTTGTTTACATTTTCATTATTCGTCACAAAACAGTTGTGGAATCACCTACACTTGCCATTTTAAAAACACGTTCGTCCAACTTTGTTTGGAATCTCAGAATTGCGTTGGGATTAAAATAGCATTTCATTAACGTTAAAAACAGCTGTGAAACTCATGTATCAACATTAATAACTTAGACAATAGATGGACTTGTGACAATTATAATTAGAACAATAGTTTGTTCTGCGTCAGTACACCTCCTAAAATGCTTGCGTAACTTGTGACATGATTGTGTTGTGTATGTCGCGGACTTGTGCACTATGAAACTTTCTTAAGTTATCATAACTGACATGTTGCACAATTGAAATATCGTGCAACTTATGCTTTAAAATGGGTCACAAGTGGAGTTACACAGTCAAGTGAAATGTTGTGAAATTGGCTGCAGAGCTGAGCTGAACCAAATGATTGCCAAGATTTGAGTAAAGCAAGCGATAAGTTTGAAGGTCAAAAAACACTTGGAGCGACTACATTGAAATATTGTTGGAGTTGTCGAGAACAGCTCAATAGTCTAGTCAATGAAATTTGGAGGCATCAGTATCGCCTCTATGAAACCGATTTTCGATTTTGGGGTCGACTACATTTGCCTATAATACCTTTGGTTTGTCACAAAGCATTGGGTCATTCCGTGCCAATTCAACAGGCCGTGGCACCATATGTCACAGATTTTGTTCAGACGTGGTGGGAAGGTTCTGTTAGTTGTTCTATAGATGAGGTCGAAAGCAACAATTCATATTGCTTTCCATTGAGGTGTTACGGTTGCACAAAGTTCAATGAACTTTGCCAAAAAAGGGGAACCTGACTGGCCCATAGAAAAATCGCTGACTTTAAGGACCCATGTCTTGAGATTGAAATTGATTTGGAAGCTGACTTTGGATACATAGATACAACTATTTTTTTCGATAATATAAATTTTGGACTGAAAATTGTTTGATATTGTCATGACTGTTATGTTTATCACACAAAAGCAATGTCAAATCACAGTTTTAAACTTTTATTGAAAAAAAAGGGTAAATTGTAAGAGATACTATATGAGTTAGCACACAACACAAGGGGTGTATAAAAGACCCCCCCCCCCACTACAATTTGGACATAATGTGTGGATGTCCATGTAGTTTTTGGACCAACATTAGGTAGAGAGGCATACTAAGCTACACATAAGCCAAAAAAAGAGGTCCATTTATGCTTCTGAGGTGAAGTGGGGTCAGTCAAAATTGCCTGCATATGCACAATGTGTGTCTAACACACATTGTCGCCCAATTTGGGGGTGTTTTTGCAGCTTTGATTTTGCACGAAAATGCCAGATACACATGATTTTTTTTTCGATAATATATATCTTAAAGATGCACTCTTTCCTAAAATAAAAAAAAACCTAGAAAATTATATCACCTGAGCCACATGGGGATTTCCCCCCCCCCCCTTGTTTTGGGTCAATTTTAAGGCTGCGGCCATATTTGGGGTCACCAAAATCAAGGGAAAAAATTTACAATTGCTCTTTCTTTCACATAAATGTCAAGATTAGTAGTCGGAGATTACATCAAAATTGAAATAAAAAAAAGTTTATGCAAAATTCCAAAATAAGGCGTTTTCAAAATTTGAAAAAATGCACGTGAAGCATCATGACAGATCATTTTAACCCCCCTAAAATTAAGGTGTGAGGCATGATGGGTGTTATTTTCCTATATTCCTGCTCTACTACAGTAGTTGTACCCATGTATCCAAATTCAACTTCCAAATCCTTTTTAAAAATTGACAATCTCATCCCTCATTTAGGTATGTACTGGAGTCAATAAATTTGATTTTCGAACCCGACCCCCCACCCACCCAATCCACGTCCCCACCCCATCTATCAAGTTTGTAAGTCTAATAAAATAATTTCTCTCTGCTTTGCCCCCTGATTCAGGTATGTACTGGAGAGCTACAACAGCCTATCCTGGCTGACGGTGGATCCGGCTAGTGGGGACCGACGCTCCTGCCTTCCCATCCACCTCGTAGTCCTCATGCAGCTATACAACACCATCGCTGCGCTGTTCTGACGTCGCTGTCGCATTGCTAAACCCGTCTTCGTCAATCAGTGATCAAACTTTTTTTATGTGAAACCGGCCAAAAGTTACAGAGATAACTGTGAGAGCACTGGAACTAAAAAAGATCGAAAAATCCTTGACTTGAACCAGACTTGGTCGTATATTCCTTGCATCAGACTTTTGATGTACTGCAAACTAACGGAGGACCGTGAAATCTTAGCCAGTGCTGGAATTTGGAAGTTTTTTTTTTTTTCTGCCCCACATATCTTCAAGCTGCATCAGTAAAAATGTTAATCAAAAAAAACTACGCTCGGTGGATTTTAGTTTGTTCGTTGCTGCAAGCCGTACATTTTGAGGCCAGTTTTGTGTAAGTTTTGAGGCCAGTTGCCCTTTACACCTGTTTACACAGAGAGATAGCCTATTCCCCCCAAGTTGACAACCCAACAAGTTGACAACCCAACAATTGGACAGGCATTTGAGTGACCGCACGCCACCTTGAACTGCTAAGAGAAATGGCACAATTACTACCATATGAGCTAGGACATCGTGATAACGATCAATTTCGCCATCTGAAGTTGGAGTGATACTTCAGATGTCCAGTTTTGCGGCTATAACCCACCACCAGAGGCTGGTAATTCTTATGCTTGGTCCTTAAACTGGTGATAAATGTTGGAAGAAAAAGTGCAAGCACTATCACGTGAGCGGAGTCATCACGATCAGGATGGATTTCACCAGATTGTTGTAATCAAAATGGAGCGATACTTCAGATGTTCATTATTCAGCTGTCGGCAACCCCCAAAAGGCTTGTGACTTCGCAGTTTGGGTAGTATAAGCACTGAGAATCGTGTGAAAATGGTCCTCAAGACAATAATTGCTCTCACTAGAATTTTTTTTCTCAAGTCGGAGCGATTCTTCAGATGTTTATTCAGCGCTATCACCCGAGCTCGTGATTTTTCTCCCCATTGGTTCAACTGTTTAACCTTTGTTGAGAGAAAAAGTACAAGCGCTATCACGTGAGCGGAGTCATCACGATAACGATCGATTTCACAAGATTGTCTTAATAAAGGTGGAGCGAAACTTCAGATGTTGGTTGTTCAGCTATCGGCCGCCATCAAAAGGCTTGCGACTTTGCGGTTTGGTTGTTCATCTGTCAATAACATTTGTTGGGAGAAATAGCATAAGCACTATCGCGTGAGAATGTTCAAGAAGACAATTGCTCTCACCCGATATTTTTTTCTCAAGTCGGAGCGATACTTCAGATGTTCGTTAAGCGCTATCTTCACATTGGCTGAACTATTTAACCTTTGTTGGGAGAAAAAGTACAAGCGCTATCACGTGAGCGGAGTCATCACGATAACGATCGATTTCACAAGATTGTCTTAATGAAGGTGGAGCGATACTTCAGATGTTTGTTGTTCAGCTATCAGCCGCCACCAAAAGGCTCGCGACTTTGCGGTTTGGTTGTTCATCTGTCGATAACATTTGTTGGGAGAAATAGCATAAGCACTATCGCGTGAGAATGTTCAAGAAGACAATTGCTCACACCCGATATTTTTTTCTCAAGTCGGAGCGATACTTCAGATGTTCTTTAAGCGCTATCTTCACATTGGCTGAACTATTTAACCTTTGTTGGGAGAAAAAGTACAAGCGCTATCACGTGAGCGGAGTCATCACGATAACGATCGATTTCACAAGATTGTCTTAATGAAGGTGGAGCGATACTTCATATGTTTGTTGTTCAGCTATCAGCCGTCACCAAAAGGCTTGCGACTTTGCGGTTTGGTTGTTCATCTGTCGATAACATTTGTTGGGAGAAATAGCATAAGCACTATCGCGTGAGAATGTTCAAGAAGACAATTGCTCTCACCCGATATTTTTTTCTCAAGTCGGAGCGATACTTCAGATGTTCGTTAAGCGCTATCTTCACATTGGCTGAACTATTTAACCTTTGTTGGGAGAAAAAGTACAAGCGCTATCACGTGAGCGGAGTCATCACGATACCGATCGATTTCACCAGATTGGTTTAATCAAGATGGAGCGATACTTCAGATGTTCGTTATTCAGCCATCAGCCACCACCAAAGGCTTGTGATTTTGCAGTGTGGGTTATCCTGCCCTCTAGTGTCGGGACATGGCCCTACCAATTGGATGCACCACCCAAGGGGAGGGGTCTAAGATATTGACGTACATATCTGCAGAAGTGCCAATGGGAGAGTCCAGTGTGACCACTGAAGTCTCGGACAAGCCCCACGTCGCTACTCCAAACCAGCATAAAAGAAACAAACCAAATCTAATTTGAAGCCAAACTGATATTTCATGTTGATTTTCGACAAACAAAAAAACTAAAGCAAAAAAAAAAGACATGATAGGAATGTCTGCTGTCCCCTACTGATCATATCAGGGAAGCCCCCAGTGGAGAAAGAACAGTGTCCAAGGAGTAATGAATGGGGGAAAACCCCAAACGTCCACTCACGATGCACAATGCCAATACAATGTATATGTAATCTCACTGGACATCAGTGTCTGCTGCCCTCTGTGGACTGCCATTTACAGTCCCTGCACGGCAGTTCTCAGGCAAGAACCTGAAGGGACATGGACAGCTAGCTAAGCATCCTGTGCAACTTCCAAGTAAACTATGGATTCAGTTTCCGATTTCTTTTAGGACATGTGTTACCTGTATTGTAATATGTGACCTGGTCTGTCAAAATCAGACTTTTCTGGGCATAAGGTCAAAAATGAGATTTTTTGCATATTGTTAAAAAAGTTACTTTTTTGGATAGCTGCAAATGATGGACTCGGGCTTTAAGGCATTGGACTGCTTGTGCTTGCAGGGCACTGTAGGAAGATCAAAGGTCATGGCACCTGACTTATAATAAATCGAGGAGAAAAAGCTGCCCAGGCATTTAATGAGGCAGAAGTCGTGTTTCCCCGGTCAACAAACCAGACTGGCACATCCCTGGAGACTTCTTGAAGTGATTTGACACTAGTCCTCAGAAATTGGCTTCTAAAATTATTATAGCTATAAAAAAAAAACACCTTAGAATTGCCATTGTGGATTTACAGTTGCAAGTGATAAACGTTCCGTTGGTTGTTTGTATGAGACATTTAAAAAGAACATG
This sequence comes from Patiria pectinifera, assembly GCA_029964075.1. Taxonomy (NCBI): domain Eukaryota; kingdom Metazoa; phylum Echinodermata; class Asteroidea; order Valvatida; family Asterinidae; genus Patiria; species Patiria pectinifera. The sequence continues at coordinate 23,219,132 of CM057147.1, read as the reverse complement.
ATTTATGTTGTGGATTACTGTTCTGCCAAAAAAAAAACCAGGTGCATTCAGCCAAGTTTTATGCTTGCATGCTTGCTTTGACTCTGTATCTGTTGTTCGACAACTCCCACCCCCCCCCCTTTCCATTCAGTCAAATATTCCGCAGTACACATTACTGCTAAAAGGCACTGAACAAAACCAATAGCCTGACTGTTAACTATCATCCCTAAGGGTGTAAACCACAATGTGTAGCTTTAAACCAAAAAAAAAAAACAGTGAAAAGGAAATACGTATCTGTCTGTGCCAAATTCAAGGGAATCGAAGAGGGTGCGGAGTAAAAGAAAGTGGTGTCAATCAAAAGTGGCTTATACAATTTCTGGTTGTGTAAAAATTTCTGGTTGTGTAACGTGTTGTGTTGACCTGTTGACCTCTGAACTTGTGACACTCAAACACACCATTCCAACACGCTACCCCTCTTGCCTAACAAATCCTGTAATCTGCCAGTTTCAAGCCATGTAAATCCCATCCAAGTCCCACGTGGCACCAGGGGAACATGCCTACCAGTGAGATGTGGTATGTATACACAGTGGTTGGCTGGGTTTAATAACAGTTGTCCCACATGCAGTGAGCGGTAAGCTTGGGGCTTGGATGTTTTCACTCCCTGTCTTTGGGTTAGTTGGAAGCGCTTTGGTTTCGGAACAGGGCTGTGTTCTGGCAAAGCAAATAACGGGTAAGTTGTGATTTTTTTTAAATTTTTGCGAGCATATCAGCTGTATTTCAAAGTTCCCTGCTTTTGGATCAAACTGGATTTCTCAGTCTTTTTCTCTGTGAGAGCATTTTCTCTGTAATAATGCAGATTATTGGCAATGGCTTGACTGTACGAGTGTCTGATTCTCTTGTACATGGGCTAAAGGCAGAAGTCCGATTAGTGGATCCGTCCTAGAATAGTGACGATGGAAGTCGTGTGAGGGGAGGCCTGGGGGGGGGGGTGTCCCTCACAGTCACATTGACGTTGACCCTGGGGCATTGTAAACAACATTCACCCATCAATGATCACTGAGAGTTTCTGAAGGCACAAAACCCTTCAACTCGCAGGACACCCACAGGCAATTTAGAGGCAACTCTCATTCAAATTTTTTGAGTTTGTGATTTTTGTTTTTCAAATTAGAGGTAACCGTACCCAAATGAAAGGAGGAATTCCAAACTGACCCCAAGAAAAACGTACCGATCTAGTATAACGTAGAGGGCTTCCCGCGAAGATTATAGTTCATTCCCTTTCAAACGTGAAGGTTTATCCAGATTGAGATCTTATTTTTTTGGGGGGGGGGGAAGGATATAGGAACGACAAATTACATTATACCAATGGTTCCGTTGTGCAGGCTTGACATCAGATTAACTGATCACAGATTTCGTTCAAGGACGAGTTATGTATCTTTTGTGTGCTGGTTTGAAGCATTTTGTCTCTGTACATAGTGTACAGACACTGTGTAATATCATGCTGAACAAAAACGAAACAAAAATGTGTACTTTGTGTTATACAAGAAGAGCGAGAGTATTCATTATACAAAAAAAAATATCAGTAATATCTAAATAATATATTTTGCCTTTTTTTGTTTTTAATGAGGTATTATTATTATTGTAATATGTTTAAAAAAAGTAATAATTTCTCAACCGTGAACTTTTTGTCCGTTGATGGCGACAACTTTCAGTGTGTCAAGTATTGGTCATGAAACGTTTATTTGCCTACTTGTATATAAATATTGAAATTATTGTTAATTGTACACAAAATGGGTGTATATTGGTGTACAATGTTTAATGTACGTTGGTAAAGTATAAACTATAAAACAAATTCTTTGTAAATGTTACACATTGACTAAATGGGGAAGAAGCAGAAAAAAAATCAACTGTAAGTTTCTTTTTTACTATACATATTATCAGAAAATGTAACGAAATCATCTATCACCATGGGGGAAAATTTAGATTTGGAAAAAATTCCCGGTGAATTTTTTTTTTTTTTTTTTTTTTTGGAGAAATGACTGTATTTTATGTGTGTATGTATTGAAACATAATTATTATTATTGCCAGACGAACGGACGGATTCTGTGTATGAGGTTCTTTTAATAATGGTAAAGAAAAACAAAATGTGAGATCAGAAATCATCGTTTTAGAATTAAATTATGTGAACTTCTGTCTTGGAATATGTTAGAGACGGCGTGTAGACTCCCACACCAGGCTAGGATGTGTGTAGTCTCGTTTCAAGCTGTTGAATGTCATCTTGGATGAAATGGATTTTTTTTGGGGGGGGGGGGTCTGGTCCGGATAATTATGATATGCTTTTTCCACATGATTTGTAGAAATAAAAGTAAGTTATTTGTCTCTAGCTCTAAACCCAACAAGGGAAAGGAAACGAAACTTTGTCCAGACGTCATTTTTCTTTCGCCTCAAGTTTAATTTTTTGTTTTTCATTTTATTCTCCAGCTCTTGTATCGTAGATGCTGTGCCAATTCCCGCCATTTCACACAGTTTGAAAGGTTTCCCATGTGGACCAACCTCATCCCCAGGGTGTCGAGCAGTACGCGCCCACCACTACCTGCTCTCTCACCCTGGTATTAGATCATTTGCATGTGCAAGATTTTTGTACACGTATGCAAATGAGGAATAGTCTGGTGCCTGCCTGTGCATTACATTTGCGTTTGTTTTTGTATGCGATGTCTGGGGTCAAGACAGAATCAATTTGTCGCAGCGCGTGCATGGCGTGAGTTACGAAAACACGATTTTATTTTAATTAAACTGTTACAATCTTAACGAAACAATATGCAGTATCATATTTCATATTAAAATTAACAAATTGGAAAGGAAATAAATATTTTCGAGAAGGCGTGGGCGAGTGATGGCAAAAACACGTACTGCACGTTGTGAATAACAACGCCAAGTACACGAGATAAATCCATTTTATCTAGCCAATTGCGGTATCAAATCAGGATACAGGAAGAAAGTTTCCTATCCAGGGCTTACTATAGTAAGCACTGGGGACGAGGTTGATGTGGAACGTTTTCATTTCACTCGCCAAATAATCCTAATATTTCTACTTCCTCCCAGACTGGACACCGCGTGACACTAAGGGCGCTCTGTTACAACTGTTACAACAACAAAAAACCGGATAACTATCACCAACCGATAATGTAACACAAATTGACCGATACTGAATCATATCGCTAACCGATAATGTAACACAAAGTTGACCAAAAGTGTAGTTAATTGAACTTCACTCTCAGTCAATTGTTGCATTATCGGTCCTAACCGACCGACCCTGCTTCAGAGGGGAAAAAAACGAGAACCACAGAAATGAAAAAGGGACGCCCTAATAACCAGCTAGTTTTCCGCGTGGCACAGGCCTACGTAACCGCACCCGCACATTTCTTATATTCCCTATTAAACCTTTAAGTAGTCTGTGTAAGGCCAAAAAAAAAATAAGTTGTTGGTCTCTGGTCAGCGCGCGCGTCGATTTTAAGCATGCGCGTCGATCTTTTTTTTTTTTCAAAATGTTCCACGGTAGCTCCAACAGCGCCCTTTATTTCTGCACCTCCTCAATTTTTTTTACCAAAGAGCACCAAGGAATGGGAAATTGCACCAAGGCAAATGATCGAAAGCACCAAGGCAAATTATGGAGGACACCAATGTACATGAGGACACCAAAAAAGCAAAAAAGTACCCCACCTTGCTGTACAATCCAAGCTTAAAGAAAGAAAAAAAAGCCGCGTGGCCGCGTCAATTCCGGAACTTTGGTCTGACCAGAGACCGAATATTTTTTTGGGGGGGCCTAATATACCTTGGTCTATTACATTTGAGTAGATTCGCTGATTAATTATGCAAGACAACCGCATCTTGACCTCTAGATTTTGACCAATACCGGAGGGCGGGGGATAGCGATTTTTGGCAAGGTATGCACATCTAGAGATGGCAAACGTATGATAGCTTTGCAGTGTGAGCGGTGGCAGGCTTTTTTGGTGTTATCACTTTTTAATTTTTTTTTTCAACATGGCCGCCAATATGCTGGTCTATGTAATAGACCATGGCGAAAGCCATGGTCTATAATGCGTGAACAGATTCGCTGATTAATTAGGCAAGACCCCGCCTCGTGACCTCCTAGATTTTGACTAGTCTGGTTCCCCGACCTGACAATTTCCCCCGACGTCTACACGTCTAAATTGTAGGTCAGGCAGCCTCCGTGGCTAAAAATAAACATGACGACATTGACGGCCCTTTTTCAAAGCTCGGCTTCGTTTCCGAATTCGCTTTATCACATAAAGCTTTTAATGTTCCGATCATTTTTTTAAAAAATAAATCACTTGCTTCATATATCATACAGTTATGATATACAGTTTAATACTTCTGTAAGAAGACATTGACTAATTTTGACCTGGAATCTTCAAAGTTAGACACCCAAACAGCACTGTAAGCAGGCGGAGCCGAACTGAGACCACGCCGAGTTTTGGAAAATGCCGGTAACGGTCGTCAAATTCAAACTAGTGCATGACGCAGCAAAAAGTTCGCCCCTCGTATACGATCAGAGTGCAAAATCGTCTTTGAATTTCAAGTTTTCTAAATAAAAGCAATGGATATTAATTATCAACTAATTTTTTTAAGTTTTTAATAAGCAATTAGCAGTTAATAAAACCTATATTATACTCGGAAATACTCGGACACTATCCGATAGTCGACGAAATGAATTCGGCAAACTTCGGACATTTTCGGAAAAAGGAGGAATTCCTCCCGTTTTAGTCACGTGATGTAAATTGTAATACATTGTATTACCGGAGGCTACCCAACCTCGTCCCCAGTGCTTACTTTATTTCCAACCGCGTTTCCAATAGTAAACCCTGGATAGGAAACTTTCTTCCTGTATCCTGATTGGATACCGCAATTGGCTAGTAATGGATTTTTATCGTGTACTTGGTGCTATATATTCACAACGTGCAGTGCGTGTTTTCGCGATCATTCGTCCACGCCTTCTCAAAAATACTAATTTCCTTTCCAATTTGCTCATATTAATATGAAAAATGATACTGCATGTTGTCTCGATAAGATCGTAACAGTTTGATTTCAAAAATCGTGTTTTCGTAACTCACGCCATGCTCGCGCTGCTACGAATTGACTCTGTTTTTACCCCAGACACCGCATACAAAAACAAACGCTAATGTGTAACGCATATCCAGGCACCAGACTGTTCCTCATTTGCATACGTCTGCAAAAATCTTGCACATGCAAATGATCCAATACCAGGGTGAGAGAGTAGGTAGTGGTGAGCGCGTACTGCTCGACACCCTGGGTACGAGGTTGGAGGCTACCTAACCTAAGATTCATCAGGAATAGTCGGAATCTTTTGGTCTGGGAACCAGACTAGATTTTGACCAACCTCCTAGATTTTGACCAATCAGAGGGCGCTTTCTATAGCAGGTCTTCGGTCATTCCATAGGGGTGCAACAGTGCACAAAAATTCCCATAGCCACTAGTGCTAAATGCCCATACTTCAAAATTCTTTATAAAAATACTCAGAACTCTCACGGGTATTTAAGCTGCACAGAAAAATGATGATTGACATGTCATCTTTCACTTTCTTTTCATTTTTTGGTTGGTTGACCCTAGTCTGAGTATCACCCGTTATCCACGGAGCCATATCTCCTGTCTAACGTCTGATATGTCAAAGCATGCAGATTTATGCAAGCCGCGCGCCAGCCAATCGGAGTCGACTTTACTAAATCGTGACGTCATTTCATCCCCAAATCAGGACTAACGCTGTGATTGGTCAATTCGAATGCACCTTTTTGTAATACAACAGCCGGGAGCGCATTCACGTTACATGATGATACCGAGCGCCGCGCGCCGTGATTGGTCAATTCGAATGCAGCGTTTTGTAATACAACAACCGGGAGCGCATTCGCGTAACATGATACCGAGCGCCGCGCGCAGTGACTTTTTTTTTTAATCCGTGTCTATGACGCGCAACGGGTGAATGACCGAAGGCCCGATAGACCTGTAGAAAGCGACTGCTGATTGGTCAAAATCTAGGAAGTCAAGACGCGGGGTCTTGCCTAATTAATCAGCAAATCTGTTCGCGCATAATAGACCACGGCATTCGCCGTGGTCTATTACATAGACTAGGTTGACCCTTGACTTTTCGAGAAATTTTCGCCCAAAGAAGACTACCCCTATTTTCCCAAAAGCGGAACGGTAGCCATCATGAAAAACGATCCCTCCACAACATGGCAAAATAGCGCCACTTTCGAGCCCAATTGTATCCAAAATGCTCAGAATTGGCAGCCCCGAGTCCGGGCCAGAGGTTCAATGACACATCTCTTCAATTCCCCGATGTTATGGCTCTCAGAACTCTCAAATATAGGATATTTTGAGGGTATAACTTATAACCGGCCAATCGATCCCGTTAGCTCGGTGGTCGAGTGGTAAGACATCTGCACTAGAAAGCAGGAGGTCGTGGGTTCGAGTCCCATCTGCACTAGAAAGCAGGAGGTCGTGGGTTCGAGTCCCACCCGAGTGATTTTTTTCCAACTTTCACTCGGGGAGGTAACACACTGAGTATACAGTGTTTAAACGTCGGTGAAGGGCAACACCTAATTTGATTTATATCACCCCGACGCAAAATTCCATATTATAATGGTATAACTTTTATTCATGAGCTCGGCGGATGGGTTTAGGCCTACTTACAGGTGTGCACCCATAGGTAATTCTCCCTTTGCGCGTGCGCGTCGTGGACAATGGATAACAAATAAAATGTGTCACGCGCTCTGTCATCATGTTACGCGATATCGCGCCTAGCCTTTCGCCAAAGCCATCGTGGCTTAACTTGCCGGCATTAGACAAAGCGGCGAAGCGGCGACGAGGGAACTTGTCAAGAATTTCTTATGTTTTTCCTTTATAATCTAGCAAAATTCCAACCAATCAGGGCGCACGTGGCATCTACCCGGATGCGCGCGCACCCTGGATGCTTGCACAATACATGTATTTAAAATTTAAAAAATGCGAGTCTTGTTTTCCACGAGATCGTGACCGCGTAATTGTTCTTTCATTATCTTTTTTAATGTTACAATATAAAGTATTTCAAGAAATTATTTATGTATGAACTTATTTCTTTCATCTGAACTTATAGTTATTTCCTTACGTTTTCCAAATACTACCCTTGTTACCACATGTGGTAACAAGTATGTTTTGGCCGCCATTTTTTTATATTTTTTTTTAGTGATAGCACCCCAAACGTAGTCTGAGTATCACCCGTTATCCAAGGAGCCATAGACCACGGCATTCACTACCACAAACCCTGCCCCTACTGCAATGCTATCACACCGTCTACAGGGGTGTATATACCTTTACAATCAGCGTGAATGAGCATTATTCCCCTCGTTTGATACCGACCAAACCCAGGCTGATGGCCTATATCAGTTTTGCCAACAGTAGAAAACCTTCGACTTGCTCTCTATTGATTCCACGCATCTATATTTTGTTAAGCAAAGTTGTTTCGTAACCGGTGAAATGGCCAAAGTATTGTACCAAGCAGTAAACCCACTCAAGCGTACTATCCTTTCTCTATATGCCCCACTGGTTCTCTGTTCGTTACCTTGTGAGAGAGTCTCTCGTTTCAATAATTGCGTGGAGATGAGGCAAACAATTGATGGAGGCGTAGTAGCTTACAGTTTGCCACTGGCACTATGTTCTGGTGTGTCACTGCTACGCTGTCAGTCAGTGCAGTATCCTATTGAAAAGTAAAATCCGCCTTTAATGGCTTTAAGAGTGCTGCTTATAATAGGCCTAATTGGGTTCAGTCACAAAGAGCATAGCTTTGTTGTAGCCTGACCAAGGAAGAATAAGTATATAACTTTGGTCTATTGTCGTCATTTTGCCGCCCTCAGGAAACCGCTTCTAGTGAATTATTAAAGACTTTGCAAAGTTTGGCTGTGGGACATCACGATTACTTCCGTTTATGTTCCCGTACCTCCGTGGAAGTGTAAACAGGCACGGGTTTAAATTAAACACTTGCATACGCGTCCAAACATTGACTGTCCACTTCAAGAGAGGGAGCGTATACTTTTTTATCGGTGAGTTTTCATATGTAGAATCGTAAATAATTTCCCATGCTATTTCGACTTTAACCCAAAGAAAAATACCATTTTTTTCAATAGATATTTCCCTAAAAGATAATCACTTTTGAATGAGACATCGAACGAAAAAATATCAACAGACTAGTTATTGAAATAGGTGGGGGCGCGCTGACTTCATCCGATGAAAACGGGTGCATACCTATGTTCCCCAGGGCGGATGTTGTGCGCAGATTGAAAGCCTTTTTTTTTTAAGAGGGTTTCGTCAGACGCCAAAAGTCGGGAGAAAAGTCGGAAGCCTGCGTCTCTCAGCCAGAGTCTGCCATGAAAGCTCTTGCATCTGTCCGACTGTCGAGAGTAAACCTGGCAGCCCGACGCAAGACCAAGACGCAAGATGAGAACATCTGTATGTGGGCAATTCCACGGTTACTCTCGTTACTTTTTTGATGTACTTTTGAGTTTCCTTGGGCTGTAATTACCTTACTGAAAAGGTTTAATAAATGTTATCCCCATGGTAGATAGAGTAAACCTAGACCTAACTAGCACCAAAGATGACATCCAGAAAAATGTGTTATATATGATAAACGAGACACACAAAATCGGTTACTCGTGTTACGAAAATGTAACGTGAGTAAACGATTTTGTGCGTCTTGTTTATCATATCACATTTTTCTGGATGTCATCTTTGGTGCTTAGGTAGGTCTAGGTCTACTTTATCTACCATGGGGATAACAGTTATTAAACCTTTTCAGTAAGGTAATTACAGCCCAAGGAAACTCAAAAGTACATCAAAAATGTAACGTGAGTAACGGTGGAATTGCCCATATGGATCCCATACTGTATCACCATATTCCAAGATTGGCTTAGTGATTTGTATGCTTGTTCTTTGACCCTAGAGTTCCTAATATTTAAATTACGACGGGGAAAATTGAGAATGTTGCTGGCTTTGGCAGTGATGTTATCCACATGTTTATTCCATCTGAAGTCGCTGGTGATGACTGATGGTGACACCAAAATACTTTGTCTGGTCAACTTGATTGAGCTGTTGGCCGTGGAGGATGTACGGATACTGGATGACATTTCTTTTACGTGTGATACTGATAACTTCACACTTTTCCGGATGGAACTCCATCATCCAGGTTTTCTCCCAGCAAGATAGGGTGTCAAGATCCTGCTGGAGTAGCTTGGCACCCCCTTCCCCTTTTACAGCCATGTAGTTCATGGTGTCGTCGGCAAAAGGGCGTGTAGTAGATGTTAAATTGTCAGCAATGTCGTTGACTAGCGGGATGTCGTTGATGTACAACAAAATCAAGCACGGTCCCAAGACAGAGCCCTGTGGGACTCCTGACATCACCGGTACATTACTTGAGGTGACCCATCAATGACGACAGATTGTGTTCTGTTGCTCAGGAAGTTTTGGATCCAGGTGTTTGCGTTACCGTCAATGCCATACCATCGTAACTTTTCAACAAGCCTCTTGATGACCAACCTTGTCAAATGCTTTCGAGAAATCTAACGCACGGGCATCTGTCTGGTATCCATCTTGCATGTTAGACACAATATCATGAACAAACTCCAAAAGCTGGGTCTCACAGGATCTTTTGTCTCTGAAGCCGTGTTGAAGACTGTAAAGAATGTTCTGATGACTGGCATGTGTGTCATGATGTTACTGCATACAATATGCTCCATTAACTTTGATGCTATGCAAGTGAGGCTACGTATAACTGGACGATAATTGGCAAATTTTTGAAAACTGAGGGTTACATTAGCATGTTTTCAGTCCTGTGGAACTTTACCTTCGCTAAGTGACTTTCTAAAGATCCTTGTTAGTGGCTCGGTGATGACATCACATAATTCTTTAAGCACTAGGGCTGATGTTGTCGGGGCCCGCTGGTTTGCCTTGGTCCAGGTTTTTAAGAAGCTTGAGTACTCCAGAAGTCGAGATGTTGATACTTGGCATGGATGAGATTTTATGAGTCGATGCAGCATCCTTGAAACATACGGTTTGCCTATCGCAATGCCAAATGCTTTTGCGAGACAAGTTTATAATTAAGCGTCTTGTGTTTTTAGTCCTTATTTTCCTTTTACAAAATACAGGGCAGTTTAATAATGTTCTCGAGACACGATCAAGAAACGAAAGAAAAAAGGTTTTTACTCGCGCGCCGTTTTCGTTTCTTTTGTATTGGTTTGGTTTTGGTCGTGTTTTTTTTTTAAGGCTGGGCCTATGGCGAGGTTAATAAATTATATTTCACACAACTAAACATTGATTCCTAATTATATTTTTGTAGGTGTAAAACTGGTGACCGTCATGGGAAAACGTGTTTCAGTAAAACCAAGTATAAGTAGGCCTAATCCTTTAAACATTTTCTGAAATTGGCTGTTTCTGAATTATTGTAGGGGCCTTTAGAACGGTTTACAAAATAGTTCATGTACTGGTAGTGACAGCATAACGATGAATCCCTCCCAGTTTTGTGAGCGGAAACATTAGGCGATGGGGGGGGGGGGCACTTCATTCTCTGCTGGGGTGGAATGTAGCATACGTAGGTCACTTAGCAGTTCTATCTGGATTCACAGATCTGTACAGGGTGAGTACAAAAAAAAACGAATCCCAAATGTCGGGACCATTGTTTTAGTGAAGTTCTGCGTGTAGCACCTTTAAAATCTAGGATATGAAAGCCCAATTCTTCAGCTTTCGTTTAGTACAACAACCGTTGAAATCACTCATGTACTGTTCAAGTTACGGAATTTTAAACACAACCACCGTTTTAAGGTTCTGTCCACGGATCACAAAAAAGTAAGCGTTCTTTCAGCAAAACGGAAACAATTCACACACACTATGTGATTTGTTTTCGTTTTGCTGAAAGAACACTAACTAGTCTACTTTTTTTGTGATCCGTTGACGGAACTTTAAAACGGTGGTTGTTTAAAATTCCGTAACTTGAAAAGTACATAATTTCAATGATTGTTGTAATAAAAAAAAGCTTATGAATGGGGCTTTCATAACCTAGATTTTGAAAGTGCTACATGCAGAACTTCACTAAAACAATGGTCCCGACAATTGGGTTTCGGTGTTTTTTTTTACTCACCCTGTAGAATTATTCATAGCCCTATTTCGTAAGTTTGTACAAATTATTATTTACAATGATATTATTATAGTACGTGGTTGAGAACTATTGATATTAGGTCATGATGCTGCATCTACCCCTACCCCCATACCCCTCCCTACCCCCTACCCCCCTCGCCTGTTCAAAATACGGTACACCATTCTGTATTAATCTAGTGTTAATAATCGTCGAATAGGAACAGCGCCCCTATTAAAAAATGGTACCCCCCAGCCGGCTACTGAAACGGACACTTAACTAGCCCGCGGGCATTTTCACTAGCCCACTTGTTTTTTTAGCTCAGCTCAGACCACCTCGATTCCCCTCTTTTGTTCCACATCATATGCACATTCGCAGAGAAATAAAGGACAAAGTCCAGTCTTAAGTTAAAGGCTCGGTTCAAACGTAAAGAGGCTTTGCTTTTGTATCATCGCATTTGGCGACTCGATCAATATTACGTTCTCCCTCAAAAAAAAATCCGAAGGACGAAACAGGGTTCGACCTTAACTTTTTTGTTCACTAGCCAGCCGGGCTACTGAAACAGAATGTTAACTAGCCCGCGGGCATTTTCACTAGCCCACTTTTTTTTGGGGTTCAAATACAAAATGCCGTATTTTCAGGCTCAATTCTGAGGCAATTTTGTCAGTGATTTTTTTAACAGATCTAATAATTGAACCCTTTTAAAACGATTGATAAATTATAGACACAAGTTGATGAGGCTTGCTTTCTGAATTTAAAGATTTATTTCTTCCTGTTCTTTCATCTTTGCCATATCCCACTATTTTTTTGACTCGCCAGCCGGGCTACTTAAGGAATAATTTGACTGGCCCGCGGCTGTTTTGGCTGACATTTGGCTAGCGAGCTACTGCTAATTACTAACCCCACATTTTCCTGAATTCCTGAAACTTTCTATAAAATTATTTTCCCCACCTCACCCAGCTGATATGAGTTATGACATATATAGGACCTCACGGGTGGGCTGGTGGCAGCTTAACCGCAGACGAACCACTGAACTTGTACGAGGCGGCGCGGCCAACTCCACTCAGGAGACGTGTCGCCCCAGCCGCACCCTCGTGACCCTAACTTACTAAGTCGTGTTCTCGCTAAATTCGCCATTTATAAGACGATTTTCGCAAGCTCATACTAGTAAGCTCTCATACAGGATCGGGTAGGGACGCAGGTGGACAAGAGCCTTCCATCATGTATCTTTGTTGCATCACATGATTTTTATCAGCAGGTTTGTTTTTATAGAATTATACTCTTGTGTTGCCGTAATTTGCAAAATGTTCATCACCTGCAACCGCACCGCGCCATGTTGTTAGGAGTGGTTGTGCTACACACATATTCGTCTATTGAACTTGGTATTGTAAATAACCTTCTTATTTTTTGTGTGTAAAGATTTTGTAATAGTACGTCAATTTGCATTCTTGGGAGTGTCTCTAATCTAAATAATGATTGTTTACCAAGAGAAGAGCTCATAGTCATTGGAAGATTTTTTTTTCGTCTCTGGGTTACTTCCTCCATGGTTTGGTGAGTGTCATCTGTAAAATATCTTAACCAGCGGCGTAGCTACTGGGGGAGGTTACGCCCCCAAATAGTTCTCTACCCCCCCCCTGGAAATTTGCCATGCGAAGAACAGCCATATGAGTTACCATGTTTCATGATTAGCAGGAAGAACATTACATTTGTAAGTCTCTTTTTCCATGATTTGTGCGTATTTTTCACCTGAACCGTTTCTTCTTCCTTTCTTTTCACAAGTGGCTGTTTATTTTAACGTCCGTGGAAAGCAACTAGCGGTAGTTATTGTTTAACACTAAGCATGATAGGTTTTGAACAGCGCCCCCATGGGAAGATGAATCCAACAGCCTAGTCCACAATTCTGATTGAAATGACGTCACAATTTCTAAAGTTGACTCTGATTGGTTGGCGCCCGGGGTCGCATAAAATTTGCATGCTTATATATATATACATCAGACGTTGAATTTAACCAAAGATGCAAGCTGTACTGCTAGCAATTTTAAGTTGTTGCCAGAGCAGATCTACAACCCCCCCCCCCCCCCCGACTTTAAAAAATCATAGAGAATCCCTAACTTTGAAGTTCTGTGAATAATATCTTTAACTGGGATTCTTGATTCATTGCTTCTGGATAACATCATCTTATGTATTGTCTGCGACAATGTATCCCCCCTCCTCCCCCCTTCCCCCGCCCCCAAAGAAGCTTGGACTTCAACATCCCCCAGCTGAATCCCCTTTTAAATTGTAAATTTCTGGATCAGCCACTGCACTGTCCTGGTCTCAGTGCACAAAAGAGGCACTAACAACACACCCCCCCCCACTAGTAAACAGATCAAAGTGCTACACTTCCCTTCCAACAAAGCCTTGCAGACAATTTCCCCGACAGGTATTACTGTCCAAACAATTTGAAAAAAGTACACCCGCAATAAAGTTTGTTTAGTGTACTGAGGAACAAGGTCAAACGTTTTTGTGGAGACCTGCCACCCGTGGGAGGTTTTAATCTCTGGTGGTACTCTCAATTGTGTATTATCAAGTGTTTATTTTTTTTATATTTTTTTGGCAAGACTTCCATTTTGATGATTGAATGGATTATCTGATCTCTGTATGCCTGTACAGACACAAAATTCAGCAGGTTAAATCGAAACGACCTTTTCCATCGGTATTCACTGATATTCATTCATATAGCAACATTTATTTCCTTACTTGCCACAGGCAAGTCAAAATAAGTTTGCAAATGAAAAGAAGTTGATTATAATATCATCAGAGTAGTATTGATAACTTAAAGGATCAGCGATTTGCTGTGCAGATTGGGGAGGGATGTTGCTTTTTGGCTTTAAGCCAGAAAGGGGAGATTGCAATAGTGTATTCCTTCTGTGTGTCGTTACGTGTGTCCGTTTTTGGTTAGCTAGATTAACTGTTTAGTGCTGTCATATGAAAAGTCAGACTTCAATCTCAACCAAACTTGACAATACTCTTTGGGTAGGGGGACTTCAGATGGCTGGAGACATTTGAGGTCAAAGGTCATCTAGGGGTCAAATGAGGTCGTGGTTGATTTTGGTTAGGTACACTGAAAAGTGTGCTATAAATACTGCCACCATGCCAGGTTTTTGTTCATTGTTGGGCAAATTAGGACCGAGTTGTGGGGACTTTCTGCTGTCCCCACAGCGTCTTCGGTCCCCATAGGACCATGGGACAACACTTGTGTAGTCCCCACAGTTATGGAAAAAGTATGTGAGTGTGAGTATGTAAATACCGGCAATCGTGGACTAGGGACAAAAGGTTGAGGGCACAAACAAAGGGTCCACGAATGACCGGTTGTCCACGGTTGAAATTCGTGTACAAAACCAATGAGAGCTGTTGCTAAAAAGTTAGGATTAGGGACAATAGGGGGTCCACGATTGCTGGTGTTTTACAAAGATGAGGGTGTTATGAAGCTGTGCCAAATATTCAAATTATCATGTATTTGAATTACTAGGGACCATTAGATGTGATACTTGAATGGGATTTGTATGTGGCTCGTAAAAAAAGGCGACTATTGAATCACCACTTTACATTGTTATTTATCTGGTACACTGTCAGCAATGTTACATCAAACATCAAAATATGAAAAGGTTTATGTAATGAATACATAGGTCTGGTGAAATCATCACTCCAAATGGTGATTAAATACAGGCCACCTTTTTTTTTGCCGTTTACATTTTCTGTACAACGGTACAAAACAACATCTTTTTTTTTCATTGTGAACATTCAGCAATATAAATCCCAACAACGAAACAAAAAAAGAGAAATAACAATTTGACACATAGGTTATATTTCTCATTTGATTTCAGAAAAATTGAAACCTCTGCTAGTTGATTAATTGGAAGTTACCAATTAAGTACATGTACAAAGCTGATGTATTGATTTTGACACGTTTTGTTGGTTTTTATATATATAGATAACTACTACTGATAGGTTAACCCAAAATCATCTTCCCAGGAATATTAAAATTATTTTATTGAACACAAATTTGAATATTGAAATATTGAATTAATTTAGTTAACTCGGATTCAACCCCCTCAAATTGCCTTTCATGCAGGCACCCTGATGAGGAAATTTAATAGATTTCACTTTTTTTAATAGCAATAAACCCTGTTAATTCAGGATTTATTGCTGCACATGTGAGGACCAACAGCTTGGAGTGGAGTCGGTCGAGATAACACTGTAAATAGTTATCACATTTTAAAAAGGTATTACAATGAATTCCTATTTCCTTTTGCATCAGTCATCGTATTCAATTTCATTATCAATTGAACGTTGTCAGATTAGAGATAAGATTGGAGTGCTGATAAAAATATTGATGAGGTTGATATATTGATGGTGTTAAAAGGAAACTGATTAAAAAGGCACTCCAAATTAGGATTCACTTACTGTCTGCTATTTATAGTTTATAGTTGGTTTATTGCAAAACAAAAGCTGGAATGTGATTTAATGAACACAATTTTAAGTGAAGTACATTGTGGGCATGACATTTATAATAAATTCATTGGAAATATGTTGCACACTCAAAATGAGAGTACCAAAAACTAAAAATAACGTTTGGTTCCATACCCAACTAGATATTTAAGATTACAATTAAAAGAAGTTCATTTGTCATATGTTACTATCATAAATTGTACCATTTGGGAGACAAATTAATACATTTTTGGGAGATATGTTGAATTATGGAAACATTTCAACGTCTCCCTAATGCATCAGCTCCTATTTAGAGGCAGAAGTGTATTGTGTCGCAAAAATAGGCTATAGATCCATTGCTCGTGGTCCAATTAGTAAAATTACCAAAATTTGTGGGGGTAGGATAAGGTCAAATTGGGGTAAGGGGTCGAGGAAAGTCAGAAAAAGTTGTGCACAAATCTATCATGTCTCCCTAATGGTAGATTTTTCAGTAATTATTATTTATCATGATTATTGTTGTTGTTATTTACATCTGGCAATGAAACCAAGGATTCCTCAAAAGTGCCCTAGGCACTGTAGTTCGCAAGCCTGAAGAAACCTGTAGAGAGAAGACAATGAGAAGAAATTGCAGTTTTAGAGGTGGGAGGAAAACCCCAGAAGAATATTCTGGAGAAAACCCACGGAATCAGGCGTGGACTGAAAACCCAATCCACATGTGGGCCCAGGCGGGTTTCTAACCCAGGTCACAACGGTGGAAGACGAGAAAAGTACCTGACTCCCTTACAATTTATAATTGAAGTTGTATGAGATCAAACCCTAATTGCCTTTTGACCTAAAATCTAGAAAATCTACCCTTAGTCATACATTTGTCACTAACAAATGGCTGTACAGTTTTGTACATGTCATCAATAAACATTTGTACACTTAACGAAGTCATTAACCAGTAGCTCACGTCTTGCACTTTGTACAGGCAGCCAATCACGTACCAACACCCTTGTTTGTTTCCCCCCCGAACAAACGTGCTAAAACTAACCCAGATGATCCCTGAGCTGTAAGATCGTTTGTCGGTTTTTAAGAGCCTTTGTCAACTTGTCTCATGTGATATTTACACTTTGACAGAATTTCCGCCAACCGGCGGTTATTAAATTATTGACACAGTGCGCCTGCTACACTGTAAATAGTTCACAGCGTTAATACCTAATTGAAATAGGTAGAAATGTACAGGTACATCTGCATGTAGTTGCAAATTGATATTCCACATGGGGTGGCTCTGCAAGTCATCCAAACACTGTGACCACTGAAAACTGCACATTCACGGATGTTAGTCCTCCAGCTCGCCTTTACAGGATTTCCTGTTTAAATTGTGCATGTTGCCGTATTATTTCTTGTTCGAATGCATACATCCTTCAGATATCATCTGCAGAGTATACTTCGAAGCCCTCTTACAGCCCTGTGAACTATATCTTTCCTCGTTCACAGTTTTGTACTCTTGGCGTATATTTCTACAGGAGAGCAGGCACGCGAGTAAGACAGTTGCCTACATTGTACTGCATCTTGGGTTCGATCATCCATCATGTCAAGAGTACAGACAGTCTGCCTCATGCCACTAGCCAGCAATACCCTGTGTCTGCTGTGGTTCATTTCATCCCTGCTGCAGTACTGCTGTGGAGGTAAGTCCGCACCACAAAGATTGTTAATTTTTTAATGTTTAGAGTATTTCTTTAAAGCGAGAGTCCATCATTTGCAGCTATCCAAAAAGTAACAGGAGTAATGATTGTTGAAAAACTCACTTGGTTGAAAGATAGTAAGGGGACTAAACTCCCTGTGAAATAATTCTTGCTGGCAAGCTGTCATTTTGAAAAAATCAACGAAAGAAGGCCTTTCCAACGGTGCGTCTTAAGAAGCACTGTTGGAAATTTCCGTTAGTTTGTTTTTGTATTCAGCGAAGCACGCGCAAGCATTGACACTACGCACACACGCGCGTGGTTGCTATAATTCGTCAGATCGGTGCGCGACATCGCGTAGCTGCAATCTGCTCAGTGAGAACATGTCTCGGACGCTGAATTCAGGCCCAATTCAAAACATGATTCAGCAACTTTTGATTTGAAATTGAGATCCTAGAATGTTGTTTTTCTCGAAATACACAGCTGAAGCTGAGCTGAAACTTCATCAAGTTAGTTGTTCAGCACCCTTCTTTAGATTTTGAGCACTTTTGTTGCTTCAAACGAACAAAATGCACAAATTGTACAAATGATGGACTATACATTTAATGTGTCAATTACATGTTCGGAAGCTGATCATGATATTCCACTGCTTCTAAAAGTTTGTAGTTAAGTAAATTTGCAAAAGGGAGGGGTATTTCAGTGAACCAGCGATACAAAGTTGGGGGGTTAAGACCAAGGGGATTGATGACATTCAGTCTACATGCCCGTTTTTGGAAATATTATGCTGATTACAAATTGTCAAAGGGGTGAAGGTAATATAAAAGAGCTTGGCAATGTAAAAGCTTTAGGTAGACAGAAAGCACCAAGTGTGACTTCTGCTACTTTCCCTGGACACAAAACGAAAGTGGTCGTATTGTGTCACGAAGCACACAGTTTATGCTGTTGGATTCTGAATGGGAGTTGGTGAAAAGTGTTTATGTGGCGCCAGACATGTTGAAGTGATGGTGATCATAAATTTGACTTTGATATACCGGTAGGGTCATTAAATAAAAATGGGCTTGGGGCATTTGTATACCATCGTGAAAGGCAACTTTCAATTTTGCCTAGATAAATAAAGCATGGCAGAAAGGTAATGGGATTGTGCATTTGACATTTGATGATAAAAGCATGGAATTTGGCACACAGCGCATGTCATGAGAAAGATATTCGGCATTAGGGCCAGCGCAGGTTTGCCCTTTGAACAAAAAATTTAGGTAGAAATATAACAAGCAATGGCAGCCATTGTGAAACTTTTGAAAATTGCTTGTTATTCTACCGATGTTTTTTTTTCAATGGGCAACTCTGCGATGGCATTATATAGCCAAATATCTTTCTTAAGACATACTCTGACTGTGTGCCAAATGCCATGTTTTTTATCATCAAAGTGAATAATCCCCTCAAATATTCCCCCCTGTTCTGCCCCACTATTAAAAGAGAAAGGTTTCCAACCAATGCCTGGCACATTTAGCCAGCAAAACGGGAAAATTTGTGGACAATTAGCTTAGAAGAGATTGTCACCGGACCCATTCCCCTTTTTTAGCTGTCCCTGTTAGGCCTACATGTACATCTGACATGTGATTTTATAATTCCTATGTCTTGTAAGAGTGATTGTAAATAGCAAACTACATGTACCTTCACAACAAATTTAAAAAAAAAATGTTTGAAGTGCATTCAAGAAAGCCTGACAAGAGGTACATGCAGTGATTGATTGTGTTCAAAATTTAATCCAAACTGTCTTGGCTAAGTTATTAATTGTTTATAACTAAATTGAAAAACAGTTTGTGTAAATAGTCCACTTTTTTGTTTCAGTTCTGTAACGTGTTGATCAGCTCAGAATTTAGCAAATTTCACTGTTTTCCCAAACTAGCAGTGTCTTGAAATGGATAATAATTTCGTCGCAATAAAAGCTGGATGGTCTTGGCCAACTTATTGTTCATTTAATTGTAAAACAGTTCACAGAATGTCTTTAGTTTGCTGTTAGAGTTCTTAATGTGTCAGATATATAGCTCAGAAGCTGATTTGCACAGCTTCTAAAAGTTTATAAGTCAGTTTATATAACCGACATACAGATCCTTGTCAATTGATTGGTGGAACTTACATCACATGACATTCGTTATTGCTCCCATTCACACCGTGGCTCAAAAAGTACTATCCGCCCATGGGGAATGGGAAATACTATTGAACAGTTAGCATAATTCTTGTTCCATGATGCAGTATTTGTGTGCAAATGCATGCTGGTGTGCGCATTCAAGTTGCGCGTAGCGCGTATTGTTCCAAAGAGCCAGCGCTACAGCGTTGGGTTCAAACATTTTCATGAAGAGGTGGTTTGGAAGAGAGAAACACATTTTCCTCCAGTTTTGTATTGAAATAAAAGTTCAAATATATCAAATGACAAGGATCCATATATCAGTTATATAAAACAAATATTGAGTGGCTTTAAATTGTGAAATGGGAGGAATATTATCACTCGGTAAAATCTTGACTTTTCAAGTTCACTCAGCTTCGCCTTGTGAAATGGAAAAGTCAAAATTTTACCTTGCGATAATATTCCTCCCATGCTGAGCCACTCAATATTTGTATAAACTTCGCAATGGGAAGGTGAATTCATTCAGGTGTATATATCAGTAAGCCAGTGATGCAGAGTTTGAGTTTGCAGGGTGATGAGATTTCTGTTGCTAACTAGGTCAGGGATGGATAAAGGGATGAATGTACATTTGTAATGTACATGTAAAAGGGCAAAGGAATGTGATTGTCAAAAGTGAATGCTGACATGTCTACTGCTTTGCCTGGGTGCAAACTTATGATGGGGTTGTATTGTGTCACAAAGTATACTTTATTTTGTTGGGTCTTGAATGAAAGTCATTGTAAATTTATGTGGCGCCAAACGTTTGAAATGAGGATCAATTTCACTCAATAGGATTTGCGTCAATATAATGCCGATGAGGGTTCTGTATAGTAAAGACCAACGCGGTACTGAGCCAGGAAAATGGGGAAATTCTGTGAACTTGGAAGTGTGGTTTGAGGTCGTTTGTGAAGTCGGCCACAAACTTTTAAAAAAAAATGCAACATGTACTGTGGCTTCTCAACAAAACCATCATTTTCTCTTAAGGGCAATTTTTTTTTTCGTTTATAGAAATGCAAAGCTTGCCCATCAACCTTGCTTCTAACAAAATCCTGTACAAAATCACTTTAGTTTTAAATCACCATGTTTGTATATTCCAACTTTTGTTTGTACTTCTTGTCATGCCCCCCCCCTCAAAACCCCACAAATTGAAAATTGCATATTGAATGATTATTGTACTAAAAGAAAGCTTATGTATTGGGCTTTTATATCCTAGATTTTGAAAGTGCTACATGCCGAACTTCAATAAAACATTAGTTCCGACATTTTGGTATTAAATGGCTTAAAAAAGTTGGACATTGGATTGTAAATAGTACCACCCGAAAACCTTAAAATTGCAGTGATCGTGTAGGTACGGGCACCTCTTTAGTTACAATCAAATTGGAGTCAAGGGTGTTTGCATCATTCCAAAAATGACCTTTCCAATGTAGAGTCGACTTCTCGCAAATTTTATGACACTTTTTTTTGTAACTTTAAACAGTTTCTTGGGGTAGAAATTACAACATGCTGTTTATGGTTGGTGCCGTGCCATTCAGCGCGTCTTGAGCATTCACTGTACATCGCGGTGATTGCCATCTTTATTTAAGTGTTGTGTTTTGTCGTCGTCATCGTCATTTCACCCCCAAATATCCCTCAAAATTTCAAAACCCTGCCCTCTATCTATGAAGCACCTGCACGTTCTTAATGTCGCCAACTATAGTTTGGTAATTCAAATAAATGAAAAGTTGATGTTGTTCTCTTATAGGGAACCAGGCCCATAACTACATGATCGCCGAAACTGCTCACATTTTTAGAATATTTGAATTGAAACAAATTCTATTCGGATATTTTGATGATTTGATATTTGTTAATGTTTGGTGTATTCAAGCACAGCCATATAAAGGTATAGATAATGTTCATTTCAGTCTTCTCAAACTTTCAGTTGGTGATCTTGATTTACCATTAAAGAAATATTAAACCTCGATTGCTATTTTGTTCAAATGTTACGGATGTGAGAGAGCAGATGCTTTTGGAAGTATTGCAATAACCAGAATATCTAGCAAGGAAACGGTGATTTCAACATTGATGCTAATTTATTCCCACATTCTTGATCCCGCTTGATTATATCTTGTAGTTAGCAATGTGTTTAATGCTGATGAGTGCCTTATGGTACGAAACAGTCTGTCCAGAAGAGAGATATGCCAAAGTTTGTTTAACTCATATTCTGAATTTATTGCATGTTTATAGCTCTACAGAGATGTATCGAGCACTGTGAATTGTGATAGAAGACGATTTCATATATATGACCAAAAATATTACATTGACCAAAAGAAATAGGATGGGTGTGTGGGTTAAGACTTTGTTTTTCCTCTCAATTTTTAGAGCCAGGAAGAGATGAGGTGGGATAATGGGCGATTAAATGGGTTTTTTTTGTCAACTGTTCAGCGTTTGCTGTGCTGTTTACAAGCGTCTCTGCATGTTGCAGCAAGACCATACTGCTGACCAACTTACAAAGATAATTTCTTTTTTTATGCCCCGGCGAAGCCGAAGGGCATACTGTTTCTGTCTTGTCCTTCCGTGTGTGGGTGAGTTTGTGTTACATACCCTATGTGGACTTGTGAACAAAAGAGGTCCACATAATGCAGGTTGTGTTAACCTTATGTGGACTAAGCCGTGTCCACATAAGGTTTTGCCCTTTCTGGAAAACAGGTTTAGAGGCATTTTTGGGTTAGGTTTATCGGTAGCAGAATGAAGAGAAACACTATAGGGAATCATAGAAAAAAAATTGGGTTAAAAGAGTTTTCACAGTTTGAGTAAAGTTATTTTTTGTACCGAGTTTTCTTAACTACACGAAAACAAAGCAATGTCCACACAAGGTATGTAACACACGTCTGTGTGGGTGTGTGGGTGTGGGTGTGTGTGTGTGGGTGTGTGTGTATGTCACACTTTTGCTTTCATCACGATAGCTCAAGATAGACTTGATGGATTGTCATGAAACTTGGCATTTAGTTTGATAGTGGGTTCCCCAAGAAGCCTTTTGAATTTGAGGGCTACATGTACAAGGTCAAGGTCAATATGGCTAAAACAAAAGAAAATGCTTTCATCAAGATAACTCAAGATAAACTTGATGGATTGTCATGAAACTTAGCAGGTAGTTTACTAGTGGGTTCCCAAAGAAGCCTATTGAATTTGAGGGTTACTGGTCAAAGGTCAAGGTCAATATGGCTAAAACAAAAGAAACGCATTATGATAACGTAAACAAAAGAAGTGCTTGTCATCACGATAACTCAAATTAGCATTGATGTATTGTCATGAAACTTCAAAGATGGCTTGCTAGTGGAACCCCCAAGAAGCCTATTGAATTTGGGGGTTACAGGTCAAAGGTCAAGGTCAATATGGCTAAAACAAAAGAAATGCTTGTCATCACGATAACTCAAGGAAGACTTGATGGATTGTCATAAAACTTGACAGGTGGCTTGCTAGGGGTACGCCCAAGAAGCCTATTGAATTTGGGGGTTACCAGTCAAAGGTCAAGGTCAATATGGCCAAAACAAAAGAAATGCATTATGATAACGTAAACAAAAGAAATGCTTGTCATCACGATAACTCAAATTAGCATTGATGTATTGTCACGAAACTTTAAAGATGGCTTGCTAGTGGAACCCCAAAGAAGCCTATTGAATTTGGGGGTTACAGGTCAATGGTCAAGGTCAATATGGCTAAAACAAAAGAAATGCTTGTCATCACGATAACTCAAGGAAGACTTGATGGATTGTCATAAAACTTGACAGGTGGCTTGCTAGGGGTACGCCCAAGAAGCCTATTGAATTTGGGGGTTACCAGTCAAAGGTCAAGGTCAATATGGCTAAAACAAAAGAAATGCATTATGATAACATAAACAAAAGAAGTGCTTGTCATCACGATAACTCAAATTAGCACTGATATATTGTCATGAAACTTTAAAGATGGCTTGCTAGTGGAACCCCCAAGAAGCCTATTGAATTCGGGGTTACAGGTCAAAGGTCAAGGTCAATATGGCTAAAGCAAAAGAAATGCTTGTCATCACGATAATTCAAGATAGACTTGATGGATTGTCATAAAACTTGGCAGGTAGTTTGATAGTGGATTCTCCAAGAAGCCTATTGAATTTCAGGGGCTACAGGTACAAGGTCAAGGTCAATATGGCTAAAACAAAAGAAACGCTTGTCATCACGATAACTCAATTTAGACTTGGTGTATTGTCATGAAACTTGTCAGGTAGCTTTCAAGTGGTACATCTCTTTCTACTTCATTCTGTAGGATCTTGTTGTTTTTCACTTCACATTTAATTACACAACACCTACCCTGTGAAACCAGTTTCAATTCAGAGGGAGGGGGGTGCCACAGGTCAAGATCAGTGTTAACTAAACAAATCAATGGTTATGTAACTGAATAGTCCCACAGAACCAGATAGCTCGTATAAATTATCATATCAAGAGGGTGGCAGTGTGTCAAGTTATGGGACGGTTGGGGTGGAGGGGCATTTGTGTTGTAAGACACACTTTTCTTGTTTTAATAAAAAGATGTAAGTTTTTGCGCGATTGTCTAGGTTGGTGGGGTAATAGGAATTGCAGATATTTATTTTCCTTGTCCTAATACCAGAGTTGTAATGACTCGAGTCAATGACTCGACTCGAGTCCGACTCGAGTCACAATTTTTGGTGACTCGACTCGACTCGACTCGAGTCCCTAAGGGTAAATGACTCGACTCGACTCGAGTCACTGCAAGCAAATGACTCGACTCGACTCGAGTCCCTCATCAGAAGACTCGACTCGACTCGAGCGAAAGCTAATAAGACTCGAGTCCCAAAAATAAAAGCGCAATTTTGCGAAAAGTATTTGCAACGACTTACGGTGCAAAAGTTATGCTCACTTTACTTTGCGAATAGCAGTCATGTACAAATATACAACGTGTCACAGACTCCCACTCATGGTTCTAGAATGCACAAAATACTATCAAGGAACCAGATTTTTAAACACATTTTTTAATTCGCTGTTTCATCATTGGTTTTGGGCGATTTCTTACAGGCCTAAAGCTCTTGGATTCGAACGCTGGCTAAAGTTATGGCCTCCTTTTATAAATTTTGGTATAGCGTTCAAATAATCGTGACTCGAAATTGACTCGAGCTAAATATTTGACTCGACTCGACCTTTTGACCTAATGACTCGACTTGACTCGAGTCACTTCTTTAAAATGACTCGACTCGACTTGACTCGAGTCACTTCTTTAAAATGACTCGACTCGAGTCACAAAAATCAGTGACTCGTTACAACTCTGCCTAATACTACCTCTTCTCTAATCTAGCTACTGGCTAGTGTGCAGATCCTTGACTCACACCCTACTGCTGGAGTTTCAATGGATGACTGGATACTTATATAGCAGGATAATCACCCATGGAAGTTGTTACTTCCTTTGTGTTGGTTTACCAAGCATAGTTGTTGTCTGCTCGTTAGGATACAGCATGCAACTATATGCAACATTTTCCCAGTAGTAAAAGCATGGAGGAACAAGATGGAATAATGCATTTACTTAAGTCCTTTTCCGACTATTGTCTTGCCTTCGTGTGCTGTAACCAACAGGGGTCCACTGTGAGTAGAACCAGGCCCACTTAAACATCGGCTAACAAAACATAACATTCCGAGTACACTTATACAGGGTGTTTCAATAAAAAGGAAACCCAACTTTGAAGAACCAGTATGGACAGACTAAATGTTTACTGGCCACAAAACTGGTATCATCTGAAAGGGTAATCTCTATGCATGTCAAACACAATAGGCATGGTGTGCATGAGAATAAGTATTCAAGACGAAGACACGAGTGCATAAAAAGAAACCCCCAAAAAACCAAGTCGGGTTGGTTTCAAAACTGGATTTTATTGTTTGTCGTGAATTTCTCGTTTTGACCAAGCCATGTTCAAAACAATGTGCCATTTTCCCGAGGATTAACATTCAAGCCATTTCACAGACATTTCCGTAACAATAGGCACACCGTGCCCAGTGGGGTTTTTTTTTATGAAAGTGAACCAACTGCATTTTTGCATCCAGTTTTCAAGACAATGATGCTCACTAATGCATGACTCAGAAAACCTAAACATAGTATCATTGAAAAGCATAGAGGTTACGCTTTCAGATGATACCATATAGCCAGTAAACATATCGTCTGACCATACTCATTCTTTGAAGTTGGGTTTCCTTTTTTTTTTTTTTACACCCTGTACAAGTATACCCGTGGGCGTCGAGAGGGGGGGGGGGGGCAATTAGGTTGGCGCTTGCCCCTTCTCCCGCCCCCCCCCCCTGGAAAAAAGGGGGGGGGGAAAGGAAAAGAGGTGCGAAGCCATATTGCTGTTAATTTAATTTGGGGAAGGGGGGAAGGGAAAATGTTACCCTTCCCACGCTCGGAAAAATGATAAATTGTTTATATGTTGAAAAAGTTACAGAATTTTGGGGGAAAATGTGTCTGTGACTGTTCAAACAGCAGGAGGGTTAGTTAAGAAAATAACTGAAGTAGGCTTATTACTTTTTTTTAATAAACTTATCAAACACAGTTCCCCATAATTTGAGCATTTGTGACTTGTATAGTTGAGTCTAAAGCACGCCTTAATGCTTCTTCAAGCCATAATGATTTGTTGTTTTTTTACTCTGCGTGCAGATGTGGGGATATGCCCAAGTTATGAATTGGACCGAGTCGTGGAAGAGTCCCCTCATTACATCATGAGGATACATGCATCACGCCATCGCAGAGACTCGCCAACATTGGAGGCTGATGAAACGGGGGTAAATCAGACAGTCTTCGTGGTAAGTTATTTAGTTATTTTTTTTAATTTTCAAATTTTTTTAAATTGATTTTTGTAGTAAAAGAGGACATTTCTCGATAGGAGTGTATGCCATTATATTTTTGTTCTGCATAACATTTTCATGAAATTAACCCAAATATTTGGAATGGGAGCAAGAATTCATGCTATAATGGGGCGACTTTTCCATAGACTTGTGCACATATACCTAAAATGTCCCTATAACCCAAGTTTACCTTATCCTTTCTCCACGAAGTTTGGTGTAGGTGTGTTTTGGACCACAAGGAATCAATCTACATGGTTTGCCACACTGACAGTAAAATTCCTTCTCCTAAGGGTCGTTTTACAGGGGTGTGAGTGACCACTGACAAAAATAGCTGAAAACAGCTGAAAAAGGTGTAAAAAAGCTGAACTTACTATTCTTTTGTACACAGCAAGTGAGGAAAAAAAGCTGAAATCAGCTTTAAAGCTGAGATTTCACACCCGTGGTTTTAATAATAGGGTGACAGTTATGTGTCTCCCCAATAAGGTGTGTCGCCCTAAATGCAGACGCGATTAGCAAAATCTGTCGCCCCATTATGGCATTCAGTTGTATTTATTACTAATAATTACTTATAAAGCGCCTTCCATCTGATAAAAGACATCGAAGCACTGAACAGTTACAAAACAAAACGTAATCATGAAAATGAAAAGTATGGTGCAGTGCAGTTCCAAAGTTAAAATCAAATAATGCAGCTTACAAGCCATGGCTCCCACATGGCCCCCATGCCCCTCTCCCCATGAGGAGAACGTATGAACGTATACGTACAGTGTATAGCGACACCCATCTGTTAGGACTAAGGTCTAAAATTCTCCGTCAATTTCGTACGATATGAAAGTAGTATTAACATCAAAATGTGCAGTGTTCCTACGATAATATCTCAGTATAAAAATCTCACCTTTACTCAGCTGGTTAAATCATGATGGTCGGCGATGTTGGTCGATGTAGGATGAAAGTTTATGAAGAACGCAACGCCATATTGGAGCTCGGACGGAAATTGATCTAGTGCGCGCGCGCGGCACGCTGAACTCAGTATCCAATCAAATTGCCCAGTCGCCTAATACATTACTGCGCATGCGTCTATACGTTAAAGCTCACAACACTTTTAAAATGTTAAAAGTCACATCTTGAAGTTGGTTAACTTTAGCATTACTAAGAGCTGGAATAATCTTTTGCAACATTTGAAATGTTCTTTTGGAAGTACATGTAACACTTCGAAAATGTTAAAATTCAACTCTTCAGTTTCTAGAGTGTACAATGTATTTGATTAGACAGTTCTTAAGATGGAATTTGCGTTGTCGGGATAATGTAAATTCAGGATTGGGTTTACAACATTGAAGGGTTAAAACCCATAATTGAATTGGTGTGATTAGGCTCACTAATAGGCATAACGGAGTAGATATCCAGATGATCCTTCTGCTGAAATACTTGAAGTACCTAGATCTGAATGGACCAAGGACTTTAACCATGTGAAGAGGACACTTTGAAGCAGGCTTTAGTTGCCAGGCGTGGGAACCCTCTTCCATCATGCTAAGTTCATAGTCTCGTAGATGTTGGTCCGGTTAACTTATTCTTTATGATGAGGCCTGCGGTTTTGCCGAGGTCAATCGAGTGGGTTAGGCTGGCTGACAAGGCTTGTGCACAAAATCCCAGACGCTTGGGGTTTTGTGTAGAATGATTGTTGGACCATTTTTTATGGGGAGTGTGCTAGTATACAAATACAACATGGTTTGTGGGGAAATAGTGAAAAACTAATGACCCCAATGTGTTGGAGGATTATCTCCCGAGGCGAAGCCTCGGGAGATAATCCAATCATCCAACACCGAGGGTCATTTGTTTTCACTATTTTCCTGCAAAAAAAAAACATGTTGTAAGATTGTTTTAATATACCTCGTAAATATTCATCAGGCAGCCGCGGTATTTCATGGTCCATTCCACCATGTTTTTGATTGTGCAGTATTTGGATAAACTGAGACATTAATTTCAATTTAAGGAGACAAACGGAATAGAAAGTTATTGTGTCATTATTTTAATAACTTTAACATTCACACAAAACACTGGATTTATTATTGTCCAAAATTTCACCCAGTTCTTCCTCGGTAAAAATTGAAAAGCGAACACCACCGGTCGCCATTTTGATGTATACCACAATAGACTAGACAGCCCCTACGGTGCTGTGGGATCATTTTGGACTAGACTGGCACAAACAAAATGGATGTCCTCACCGATGATCTCCAGGGTACGCACGTAAATCTCAGGCGTCGTTGGTAAAAAGAAAACACAGTACTAGACTGGAACAAATCTAAGGCTGCGACTCAAGTGTGTGGTACTTCCCTGGTTTTTGCGCATCACGCGCGTGTGCCGAGACGCGGGGAAATAGTAAAAAACTTTCACACGGTTGAGGTGCTGGAATGGACCAATGAAATGCCGCGGCTGCCTGATGAATATTCATGAGGTATATAGTAATAATGGGGATGGAGCAATGTTGATGGCCAAGCCTGCTTGCAACCAAATTTACCCATGGCATCCCTGGACTTTCTTGGGCAAATATGACTCATTTTTCGACCGTAATTTTATAAAGTCTGCCCTTAGATAATAGCCCAAAAGCTAGGGAGATGATCGCACAATTCCACAGTTTTTTTTAACTATACGGTCTTTTTTTCCAAAAAAATTGTGGGGGCATATTTGATGCATATTAGGTGGCGTAGAAATTTTCTGAACCCTAATCAATCGTAAATATATTGCGCCAGTTGTCGGTCTAATTGCGTCATTCGGATATATCATCTGCAGATGTGTGAAATCTCAGCTTTAAAGCTGATTTCAGCTTTTTTTGTTTTAGATTTCAGCTTTTTTCCCTCACTTGCTGTGTACAAAAGTATGGGAGATTTCCAAAGTTCTGGTTTTTTTTTACACTTCTTCAGCTGTTTTCAGCCATTTTTATCAGTGGTCACTCACACCCCTGCATCTGTCTAGAGCCCCTTCCCCCACTCTGCCCCCCCCCACCATGCCCCCCCCCCCCACCATCCAAAATATAATAGCAATATTTTTTTATATTTTTTTTTATAAATATGCTCGTTTATTAACAAATTCATTAAAAAAAACAATATCCAACCTGACTGAACATTTTCAAAGTGTCTTTCCCATACTAGCGAGGTGACCGCCGTACCATTAGGAACTCATTCTTGTAAATGTTGGACCGGTTAACTTATTCGTATGACGAGGCTTGCGGTTTTGCTGAAGTCAATCGAGGGTGATAGGCCCCAATAGCCTGGGGTTTTGTGTAGAATATGATTGCTGGCCAATTTTTTATAGGAGTTTGCCAGTAATGTTTCAAGTGTCCCAATTAGTTTTGAGTGTTTGCATTTTTTGACCAAATTGGCCTTAAATAGCCTCACTTCAGTGGATGACAATGTTCCCTTTCTTTTCTTCTGAATATGTAAGGGCACGTTCATGTGCAACTACAATTGCTAATTTGAAGTCCGCAAGTTTTTGCTCTACAAATTTCACAAAAGTTGAACACGTTTCAGAACCGGTGAATTTTACACTAGTGCAATGTTTTGTGATGTCGAAAATCGCTTCACATTTGCATTTACATGAAAAGTACCGTATATGAACAGACATGAATTCTTTGTTTTGAAATACATTGGAAAAAGAGTAGTGGGTTTGAAATCAATCAGTTTTATTTGACCCTTGGGGACGATCATACCATGCAGTTGTATTGAGCCTAATTTCGATCAGAAATTATAGAGTCATAGAGAATAAACAATGCAAAATAATCACTCTTAGCCCACACATATCGTCTGGGACAAACTAACACACCAGTCATATTTGGCATGTATTTGGCCAGTGCAGAAAGTGACCTAAGGCTATTCCGGTGCATTTTTGTTCATTTGTTTGAAAACTTTTTGTTTTTCAAAGCTTCATTCACTACAAATTCATTTAAATTATCAGAGGTACCCTTATATCTCAAAGACGTCATTGTGTAACGCGACGACTTCACTTCCGCAAATTGCCCTTAGTTAAGAATGACGCACTTATGCCACAAATATTGACAGTGCATCTCTGTATTTCCCTCACCGGGATCTGTTGTCATAACCGTTTATTCGGCGGGCATTCAGTCAGTGGTATACATTTTATCAAGTCAAGAATGTAGGGCATTGTCAAGCCTACAACGTAAATAAATATTAAGTATACTGTTTCTTTTTGCGGGCTGCCAGTACATTTACACTGGCTGCCACGCAAAAAACCGAAAACACCACAAAATATATCACCCACTGACTAATACAACAATGTGCCTTTTACAACTTCAGCGGTTGCAAAGCCCCAGGCAAAGCTCTCTTTTGATCCGTTTCAGTAGAATAGCTCAGCAGGGTTTTGGGGCAATTGCCATCGGTGAAACCCCGGTCATGACCTGTGAGGCAATTCCTACAAGTAGAGCGGTGGTATGTCTACATGTTTTTCGTATTTTGTTCTGGTTATTCGGTGTCAAATGTTAGGCCTTGAGATGTCACTGATCTCCAGGGATCATTGGCTGAGTTTTTTTTTTCTTATGTGATAGTTATGCATGGAATATGTTATACTTGTAGGCCTACTGGTGCAATACTTGAACTGGCGAGTGATGATGTGTTATAATCATGCATATCCATAGCAAAACCAGAATTTGTTGTACTTGCAGTCACATTACAGAAGTACAGAATACATAAGAGCTCAACCCCCCTCCCCAATCCCCCCCTCACCAGTCTGGAATGTAGATTAAGTGTCTATAGGGAAACTGCTTTAAATTTGGAAAAGTAATCCCGGACCCTGAAGTGAAACACTTAAAACTCAGACAAAAATGAAGGAAACCAAAAATGCAGCGCTTTTGTATTTCTTCACTTTTATTAAAACTTTTGCTTTCAACTACAGGTATTATAAGCAGGTAATATCTTACAAATCGCTTCCAACCAATTCTACTGCGTTTTTCTTGGATTTCTGTTGCAGTCGATTATTTGCAACTTGTCCTTATCACGTCAGGTTCCGCTCACTTCATTGAGCGGTTGTCCCTAAAGCTCCAACAAGTTCAAATTCAATTCCTTTCTGTTACAGATTTTTGGATACACAATTATATTAAATGTTTTTACAATAAAAAGAAGTCTTAAGAATTCACAACCCAAATTAGTCATCTGACGACTCAGATTAAGCTCCTTTCTACAAGGTTCAACGGGGTTCTGATTCTCTGCTTTAGTGACTTTAGACCCTTCTTGTCCACAAGGTAGACTTGGCCTCCAGTTGGAGTAACGTTAAGCCCAGGTCACACATCCACGGTTTGGAGCTACAGATATCCACAGTTAAAAATTTGTGATAAACCGTGGGAGTACCGTATTCATCCTTAGGGCCCGTGACCATTCAGCCCCAGTATGAAAAGGTCCCCCGGTAAGCTTGTCCCCTCCCAAGAAGTCCTTTTGTACCGTCCCAGCTATCGGCCTAGGAGCTAGTCCGGTTGCTAATCAGGAACTCCTCTATTCTGGGGTCTATTGTTTGCAACAATTGACACATGTAATATATCCCAGAAGAAACCTGCTTGTGGTTTTCATCTCTCAGTGTGTAACAATAGAACACTTTTGTCGGCACAGATAAAAAAAACCTGCCATGCGGTTTCGCACACAATGGGACCGTAAATTACCAAGGCGTTATATGGAAGGATTTTATCTTTAATCCGGTAAGTCTGCTATTGTTCTGCTCTGGACGTTCTCCGAAGGGCAATAAATTGATGCGCCTGACTGACTTCAAAACTTCTGGTCAGACAGGACCATGTACTGGACGAGATTGGGCTGCATTCTTAGAAAGTCGTGGCGTGCATTCTTAGAAAGTCAATTTGTCCACGCATCTCGACGCTTCATCGTGATCGATTGATTCTTGGTAAACCGTGGATATTCGTAGAGCCGTGAATGTGTGACTGGGGCTTTAGAGCCAATTGGGGATAATGAGGAATTACGTATACATGTACCAAGCAGCCACGTATAATGAACAAATTATCCAAAACCTTTGGAGTCTTCTCGCATTTATCTTATAATATTATAGTGCCTAAACCAAAGCAACAAGTAAACTTGCTAAATTTCTCATTAACACTGGAAATGTACCTTCTATCCTTTAAACTAGGATTTAATTTTAACAACAATCTTCGAGAGAATTTACATCCACATTTTTACACTGGAACTATAATACTTCAATCTCAATCGTCAAGATTACTTCACTCTCAATTTGTTCAATATTTTGTTCATCTTATCTTCTAGTTTCTGCAACTTCTTAGTTTCAATCAAAATTACTTTGAGACTTGAGATTAGTATAAATATAATAATCAAAGTTATAACGATAAATCAGCTGATAAACCTCAATTTTCCATGAACAAATCCTTGACGGTTATTTGAGACCGGTACCTGGGGAGGCAGAGTGTTGCTGGCGTATACAATCAGGACAGTGATTGGAGTTTGGCCTGTGTTTTCCACCAAAGATGTCAATCGCTTTTCATGACGGTGGGGGGCACATTCGTTGATTGGAACTATTGTGAGCGCGAAGCCCTAACGTCGTGGGGTCCGGGGCCTTCTTAAGGGCCCCGAAAAAATGTTTGAGTCTAGACGCTCTGTGGTGCGATCTGAGGCAATATCTGACCACTTTAATCATTTTTTTTTTAGCAAAAGATCATAATTTAAACATCATTTTTGAGTTCGGAGAAATTGAATCAGCTATTCTGAGCTATAGAATCCTATGTAGGCTACATACTTTTTGGAGGGGGACGAAAAAGTGGGGGGGGGGGGAACAAAAAAGTGGGGGGGGGCCCTGATGAGCACCTCCCCCCTCCCTCCCCTCCCCCCCCCCCATCGGCAAAAACCATAAGGCCAAAAAAAAGTAGTTCTGCTTCCGGTTTCCCTACCTACCCTATTCTGACAGCCCCTACCCTTATTTTGTTATGGGAAAAAATAAGAAAAAAAAACACTCAAAACCATCAATGTTTACCTTTTACCCTTGACTACATGTAGACACCTCCATATGATCATACTCACAAAAAAAATTGCAAAAAATAACAATTCCCTATTAAACTACCAACCCTATTTTCAAATGCCATGTAATCGGAAGCAGAACTAAATTTTTTGGGCTTAAGCATATAAATTATATATATAAAATACACGTAAGTGTGTTTTTTCCTTGTGGTATGCCCCCTAGTTTGTACTGTGGCCCTCCCCTAATGCCCGGAGCTTGCAACGGTGCTGCCTCTCAAGCAATTAAAAATCTGGTCTCATCTCTCACTCTCTCTCAAATTTCTGGCATAGCCCTAGAATATGAAGCCTGGAAAGGGACAGGGTGGAAATGTTTTTTGTAATGTGCTAATTCGTTCGCACGAATTGCTAATTCGTTCCCACGAATTACTAATTTGTGGGAACGAATTGCTAACTCGTTTGCATGAATTGTTTATTCGTTCGCACGTATTGCTAACTCGTTCGCACGAATTGCTAACTCGTTCGCACGAATTTCTAACTCGTTCGCACGAATTTCTAACTCGTTCGCACGAATAGCAATTTCGTTCGCACGAATAGCAATTTCGTTTGCAGGAATTGCTAATTCGTTCCCACGAATTGCTTAATCGTTCGCACGAATTGCTATTTCGTTCCCACGAATTACTAATTTGTGGGAAGGAATTGCTAACTCGTTCGCACGAATTGCTACCGGTAACTCGTTCGCACGAATTGTTAACTCATTCGCACGAATAGCTGTTTCGTTCGCATGAATTGCTATTTCGTTCCCACGAATTGCTAATTCGTTCCCACGAATTGCTCAATCGTTCCCACGAATTGCTATTTCGTTCCCACGAATTACTAATTTGTGGGAACGAATTGCTAACTTGTTCGCACAAATTGCTTACTCAAACGAGTTAGCAATTCGTGCGAACAAATTAGCAATTCGTGGGAACGAAATAGCAATTCGTGCGAACAAAATAGCAATTCGCGTGAACGAATTAGCAATTCGTGCGAACGAAATAACTTGTGGGAAACCTTTCCACCCTGTCCCTTTCAGGGCTTCGTACTAGTCTAGAACACCTTTTGGTCTGGTAGCAAAGTTTCTTTTCTTATGAAAACAAGGTGGTTTTGTATAATCAATCAATGTGCGCTTTTCCAAACAATAACCATGGCACGAATTGCTAACTCGTTTGAGTTAGCAATTTGTGCGAACAAGTTAGCAATTCGTTCCCACAAATTAGTAATTCGTGGGAACGACGGTTCTATGTTCGCGGGGTGACTAAACACGGGTTTTAAATGAATAAATAAAAAACGAGACCTGCCAAAGAAAAAAGACATAATACATTTTTAGTAAGTATACTGATTGGCTCATAATTATACTTTGATGCATTTTTTGAGAATTGTTGACTGAATCAACGGGCAAAATAATGCGATATATCGTAGCACATGCTGGAATAATTCCCTGTAGGCCTATACATGTTTTTTTTTTGTACAAGGCTTCTTTATGAATGATGGATATATGGTATACAAATATTGAGTGGCTCAGAATGAAATGGAAGGAATATTATCACAAGGTAAAATCTGGACTTTTCCGTTTCACGAGGCGAACCCGAGTGAACTGGAAAAGTCCTGATTTCACTGAGCGATAATATTCCTCCCATTTCACAATTTAAAGCCACTCAATATTTGTTTTATATAACTGACATATAGATCCTTGTCATTTGATATTTGAACTTTTATTTCAATACAAAATTGGTGGAAAATTTATTTCTCTCTCCCAAACCACCCCTTCACGAAAATATTTGAACCCAACTCTGTAGCGCTGGCTCAACTGGAACAATACGCGCTACGCGCAACGCTGAACACGCACACCAGCATGCATTTGCACACAAATACCGCGCTGTGGAACAAGAATGATCCCAACTGTTCAATAGTATTTCCCATTCCCCATGGGCGACTGGGACTTTTTGAGCCGCGGCGTGAATGGGAGCAATAACGAATGTCACGTGATACGAGTTCCACCAATCAAATGACAAGGATCTGTATGTCGGTTATAAAACAGAAATTAACATCTCAAAGAATGGAGCTGTGCTAGATACATTTATTTATTTATTTATTTATTTATTTATTTATTATCCACATCCAACAGCAGAACAAACCGCCAATTACAGGACTGGTTAAAAAATATTATACAATTATTAAAAAAAAAATATATATATATATATATATATACACAAATATGATCAAAAAGAATCACCATAAAAAATATATATTTCATGCTAATTCAGACATCTAGGGCTGGGATACAAAATTATTTATTTATTTGTTTGTTTTCAATACTTTTGGGTGTTTATTTTGCAGGAGGATAATCACAGTTACTACACATCTCACTGCTTCCAGTCCCGTGCTGGAGGGAGTGCATTCTGGGTAGACCTTGACGATCCCGCCATATCACGCGACGTGGAAGCGCCCGAGATTCTGGCAACACGTGAAAGAAAAGGAATGGTGAGTCGTTGTATTTCTGTTTTTAAAAAACACCTGCTTTACGGCTGATTTATATACCTGCGATATGTTGTGATGGCAGACTTTTTGACATCACGAAACCAGCCGGCCGTTGAAATTTATAAAGGGGGGGGGGGGGGGGCTGGACACCACATGACACTAGGGGGCACTGTTCGTGATACACATCTTATGCTTACGGTACTTATGCCCCTTACATCATTAACCTTACATCACAACACTGCATTTAAAGCTTTTGTACTTTTCTTCCATGACTAAACTAATATGCATCTCAGGAAAAAAAAGTTGCCAGTTAATCCACAATTTTTCGTGGTTTTGTCATCTGGCATACTGTTGGCAATGTGGATCTCACATTGAAATGTTAAGATGCATGTGGGCTTTTGAAATAACCACACAAAATTGGTGATATGAACAGCTAGCTTTTCCAAGCTGCATGCATATCCAGTACATTATGCAC
The DNA here is from genome assembly GCA_029964075.1 of Patiria pectinifera. Taxonomy (NCBI): domain Eukaryota; kingdom Metazoa; phylum Echinodermata; class Asteroidea; order Valvatida; family Asterinidae; genus Patiria; species Patiria pectinifera. The sequence continues at coordinate 23,182,853 of CM057147.1, read as the reverse complement.
CATTTTTACGTGATAGTAATTGTAGTTTCTATAAAGCTCATCAATTTATCGGCGACTGCTCTATGTTCAAACACCCCTATATGCACCGACACCCCTATGCTCGGACACCCCTATGTTCCGACAACCCGCACATAAGATTGTGTTACTCCCTGTTGGGGTTAGGTTGGGGTTAGGTTGGGGTAAGGGTTAGGAATAGGAAAACATGTGTTGAAGTCCGAGCATAGGGGTGTCGGAACATAGAGGTGAAACCAATTTATCTCTTGACCTGGCAGTGTTACTGTCTTATTGAAACCAGCACATGCTAGTTTCTTATCTGCACGGAATCCCATTATTAAACGCCGTGTGAATCGATCAGGTCTCCTATTAAACAGCCTTGTCGGCTTTGCGTGGTTTGAGGTTCACACTTTGAAGTTAAATGCATGCACAATGTCGCTGCATTTTCTTGTGTGCACTGCACATAATCGTCACCGTTTTCACGAAAGGGAACATTTCATGAAAATTGTCTGTTTTTTTTCGAAATTTGTTCTTTGGGTGAAAATGAATAAATACATCAATATCTACAACCTGTTGAGGCTGTACTTTCAAATAAAATTAATTAGAATCCCACTTAAAAAGTACCGTTTTGCGTTTTCACGAAGTGGCGAATTTCCCCACTCTATGGTATTAAACTTTCAGTAATTAAACACATTGTAATACAATGAAGCATTATCACGAAGGGGCAAATTTCAGGCGCGTGCAATGAAAAGTTTTCACGAAGGGGCGATCCCGCACGCGCAGTGGGGCAAAATCTGCGCGTACTGTACAAAAAATGCATTGACTCAGACCGCAGAAGGGCGAAATCTGCGCGTACTCACTTTAGCGTTTTCACGAAGGGGCGAATATGCTAATTTGTCGTTTATTTTCGTTTTAACGAACAGCCACTTCTCTTAATTGATTAATTCTGCAAAACTAATCGCCTATTTTTCTTAAAGTTTGCTACATTGAGGAAGATTAGAATCTCTTCCTTCCTCTGATACCTCAATCTTGCATATTTTATGCATCTTTATGTTTCAAATTGTTAAATGAAAAAAAGGACCAACTTTAAACACGATTATCTCGAATGGTTGTTCAGACAGTAAAATAGTAAATTGGCCTCTTCGTGAAACGGTGACGATATGTGATACGAAGGGCAGTATTTTTGGAGTTCCTGTATTGATTGTAAGTTCATTTACCTCACCCCCAAGGACGTGACTAGAATATGACCTCAAATCCCAGAGCAAACACTGTACCTGTACACTATAAATGAAAAACACTATTGCCCATGCTATTGTACATTAAGCACCAGCTGCCCTGTTCTGAACCCTAGCCAATTGTTGCTTTCACCGTTGAAGGCCAAACTCCGTACTTTTAGGCCAAAATAGTGCCACTTCATCACATAGTCATGATAGTCACACTTCATCGCATCACTTCATCACATCTCTTTGTGTTCCAACTTTCATAATTTTTGAACTAAAGATGGTATCAGCATGAGGTTTTCACAGCAGTAATGCTGAGATTGTGCTCTTTTCAAATCTGTGAAGAAAAAAAAAAGGACCAGGTTCGACAAACGACTCATTTAGCTTGATTGCATCACACATATATTCATCCCGCCTTTTTCCAGCTTAGCTAATTTGCATGGAAGATTGACACATGAAATGTTAAACATTTGCTGCGGTCACGTTCCTGGGCCAGCTGTATAATCACATCAGAGTTAGAGTAAATGATAGCCAAATCAGTTGTAAACTACTCCGGATTGGTACTAAGAAAGCCACAATAGACTGGGCTTGGGTCTAGTAATGTTTCGTCCCCAAATAAAACTTGTAGCCTCATTGATTCTATAGGCAGTCCTTTTGGTTTGAAAATCACAGGTGTGTGGAAAAAGGCACACCAGGATTTCTTTAGGCGTGTGATTTTTTAGGCATGTGATTTTCGAGGCGAGTGATTTTTCTAGGTGTGTGATTCTATGGTCCAAGCTAGTTCGTCTTGGTTTACAATTAAGCCATTTTCTCTTCACTGTCGTACTTTATTTTTCACAAATTATGAAGTATAATTATGCCGTAAATGTATGCCGAGGTGTGCAGTACTGAGGGATTCAGGCATGCGATTATTCGCACTTCTCTGGAAGCATTTAAGCGTGTGGTGGCGTGGGGGTGTGATCGCACGCCTCAAAACAGAAAGACTGTATGGGTCAGAATAGCTGATTCAATGACTCGAGCCAAACTGAAAAATGATGTTTCAGATCTTGTACTCAAAAAAATTGGTTAAAGTGTTTAAAAATTGCCTCAGATCGCACCACAGAGCGTCTTGAATCCAAACTTTTTGGGGCCCGCCGAACATTAGTTCTGGTCCAGGTATGTCTCTCCAGGTCCCCCCCCCCCTCCCCCCACTTTTGAGAAACGCTTGACACCCTTAGTTGGTTGGTATACTGTTCGAAACATAAACAAAACACAAAAGTGTAATTGTTGCTAGGATTGTGTGTTTGTTTGAATATACACAAGTTGGCCTGTTTGAAATCAAAAATCTATTTGGGTCTACACGATTCCCTCCTGATCTGTTTGGCAACTCTGGAATGCTGGGGGCGGGGGATAAAAAAGACAGCTTTCTTTGAATTGTCCTGGAACCTCCCCCTTCCCCTGAAGGTGGTCAGTATAGAGGATTATAGCTTGTCAGTCAGTTGAGTACAGTACCTATTGATTCAACAAGACTATTGATAGGTAACGAAAAAATCAATAAGTCTCTAACTTAAGGGACGCCTTCACACTCTGATCAATGCTGGATAATTTTGTCCATTGTCCGCCTCAAAGCCAGCGCACATAAGAGCTATGTGCTTAGCAAGCAGTCATTCAAGGCCATTTGTTCAGCACGTACCTCACAATTAGACATCACCGTGTGCGGTTATTTTTTCCCGAGTTTTTTTGCCTCGCGAGTCAGCGAGGCAAATATCTATCTTTGAGGCAAACGTACGGTCAACCTGATCTACTTGCTGAGCTAAAAAAATTACCAATAATTAAAATAATCTGATAATAATGTCACTGTGACTTCTTCCATTCCTTTTTCTATTCTTTGCAAACTTTTTCTCATACCTTCTCAATACCTTTAAGTGACAGAAAGTTACGAGAGAAAAAATAAGGACCGGCCACCACTCCAGCATTGCAGTAGCAGAGTTTAATAGTGCCATTATCAGGGGCTGCTTGTTATTAGCGCCCTTGCTAGCAAATACTTGCAAGATAATGATAATTTGTTTCTATTCATATTGATGAATTCATCCTCAATTATTTGGTTTCTTTTGGAGCAAGGCTCAGATAAGACGATTTTTAGGTGTGGGGATTTAAAAAAACAAAAACTGCTTCTAGGAAACTTAAAGGTAGAGTACATCATTTAGAGCTATCCAAAAAGTAAAGTCTGCCAAGTGGGGGAGAGCCATAGGGAGAAAGCAGGCCAACCACTGGACAACGGCCTCAAAACCAACGATGATGATGATGATTTGTGGCTTCAAATGAAAAATAAATGCACAAATGACATGATGTACTCTACCTTTAAACCCACCTCACAATTCAATATCAGGTGCTTCCAGTAGTTCACTGCAGCCCTTGCAGGAATCAACCAGGTTCATCTTCATCCTTGTTGATATTAGTTATGCCAGCTCTCCCAGCAAAACACCCAGAAGAAGGCCCTTTTTTTTGAGAGGGGCAAGATTTTCATAAATAATAAGTATTATGGTATTTCCTGTTTGTTCAAGAATTAATCAACCCATTCATGTCCTTGTTTTCTTGTTTCAGAATGTTCACCTGAATTTTATATTTCCTTTCTATGGACATGATGTCAGGTCCCTCGTTATTACTACAGGAGGTAGGTGGCTCAGTTTTCTTTTTGCAAAGATTGACAATCTATATAAAGGGATGGATAGCTCAATTTCCCCCGAAATATCAATCCATATTCTAGGTGGGTCACGTGTCATCGCATTTTGAAAAAGGATCTTGGAATTTAAGCCTAAAATAGTGGCCAAACTGAAATTTCTGTGTAGTGCTGACAACACTTAGTTAAAGGAAACATGCAGTCCAAAATTTTCATAACGTGTATTAAATGTGAATTAAAAGCAGAACTGGTTCTGGTGTACGTTTAGTGTGGTAATTTGCCGTACAAAATTGAACCCCCCCCCCCCCTTTTTGATTTTCGCGGCAACTCCAAATGAGGCCGCTGTTCATGACGTAAACAAAGGCACAGAAATCCAGGGCCCGTAAATGACGTCTGGGTACGAGACGGATTTAGCTGAAGCTGTGCGTGTGTGTGTGCAGTCGCCGCTGCACCCCGCACGGGCATTATATATATGCACACATACGAATGTGTCTACATGCACACGTGGACGTGCCACGGTGCCACCGTTGTCGAATGAAAACAATGACGACCGTCATGACCGTGAAAGTTCCGAAGACTCTTCCTCTTCTTTCCTTAGCGAATCCGATGAAAATGGTACAGATTCATCCGATTCGAATCAGAGTTCTAATGATTCAGACACTGACTCGATGTTTTTTAGGGGCATGCCCAAGTTGCTGTACAGACCAGCATCAAAGCACGACGGCTCAAAATACAGCGCAGAGGGCCGCGAACTCACTGGGCCCGGACCACTTAGCTCTGGTATTTACCTTCACTTTGGCTCTCCAAATGCTCCGATATTTCGGATTTACTGGAAACAAATGAAGGCTTACTCCATCCTTGGTAGTTTTGCTACACGTTCAGTGCCGCAATGTATATGTACATGTATTATGATGTACGCCGCGCACAATGCCGGTGCCCCCCGCAGCGCGGCAAGTCTCTGCCTTGATTTGCGTCATACCCCTCGCGAAGTTTTATGTTAATGAAGCTTCCCTTTGTTGGGCGGAGTAGTTTGACCAAACATGTTCACAAATTATTTTCCCCCATTTATCCCAGAAAATAAACACCGTCATACACAAAATATTGTTAAGAACATCATCCTTTATTGATTTAAGCAAAAAAAATGCAATCAAAATTTTATTTCATGTTCCCTTTAATGCCAGCTCACCGCCATCAAGGTCAAACTTTCCATTTTCACTTTTCCATCCGTGGCGTTTTCTAAGCTGAATTATTAAAGGTAGAAACTACATAAGGCTATCCATTAGTTGTCATTTGAACAGGACCCGTCGTTTCCTAGAAATAAAGAGAAACTGGAGCCTGATACGGTGCATGCATCCGACATAAAAGAAATTTCTAAACTACCGTGCACTGTGCCCAACTTGTTAATGCGCAAAATGATATGGGCCCTAGAGATGCCTGTCTATTAGTAGGGCAGACGGGCGTCGGGCCCATATGGTTTTTCACGTAAAAGAGTCCGGGTACAGTGCACGACCATTGAGAAATTACTGTGTGGAGGAGCCTTTTTTTCATGTTAATATTGGGGGGGGGGGGGGCAACGGGGGCCATGCCGCCCCCAAACTTTTTTCATAAATCTGAGGAGTGAAGGCACCATTTTTGTCATAAATTTGGGATGTGGTTAGTCACCTTGCACATTAGACACTGTGAACATTCTTGAATTCTTCTTTGACTCCTCTTCAATTTTGTTAATTTGTAAAAAATATATTTCTGATTTGCCTGTTCGGTTCAGTTCTGGCTGTTATTTGTAAGTTTTAGATTGCAAGTGTTGATTTTGTTCCTACAAAACCAAACATTTATGGAGGCTCAGAAGGCAAATACAAAGAATTTTCCAACAGAATACTATTTTGCTTGGATAAGTAGGAGCTGACAAATTTTGACAAAAAGTTATGCATTCAAAATAGGAAGAAGCTTTTACTGAGTTTTACTCAAGCCCTCAGACATCAATCAGAAGTCAACAACAAGTCAACCAAAAGTCAATCACGAGTCAATCACAAGTCAATCACAAATCGATCACAAGTCAATCACAAGTCGATCGCAAGTCAATCACAAGTCAATCACGAGTCAGTCACAAGTCAATTACAAGTCAATCACAAGTCGATCGCAAGTCGATCACAAGTCCATCACAAGTCGATCACAAGTCAGTCACAAGTCAATCACAAGTCGATCACAAGTCAATCACAAGTCGATCGCAAGACGATCACAAGTCAATCACAAGCTATGGTGGCTTTTTAGTGTGCATGCAGTTTGAATAGTTTACACACCTCTCCAGAGAATAACAATCTGCTGTGCTGCAGCACCTCTTGATTTCCCAACAATCTCCTTAAAGTGAAAATATTTCTCATGGAATTTTGGAAATGTCTCTGCGTACTGCGTACGAATGACCATTACTTTTCCAAACAATCTTGTGTGGGCTCCATGGTGTTTGAACTATATTCTACTTGAGAGAAAGTTTTCATTTTCACTCATTCTTTTCCTCTTTCCTGTGAATAGGATTCATTTACGCCGGAGCCTACATCCACAGACACCTAGCAGCCACTCAATACATTGCGCCGTTGATGGGTAACTTCTGCCCGTCAGACTTGCCAGCTGCCGGGGTCAGGTATTACGACAACGGTAAGCGAAAGCAGTCATCAGTACATCGGGGTGATGTAAATCGAAAGTAGGTCTTGCCCTTCACCGACGTATAGACATCAGATTCGAACCAGCCAACTGGTACCACAAGCTTGGTGGTCGAGTGGTGCACTAAGCAGGAGGTCGTGGGTTCGAGTCCCACCTGAGTGATTTTCTTTCCAGCTTTCACATGGGAGATAACACACTGAGTGTTCAGTGTTTATACGTCAGTGAAAGGCAAAAACCTAATATTGAAGTCATCAGTGTTGCGGTCATTCATATATTTTTTATAACAACAGTCTTGTCTGTCTTCTATCGTTATCGTTTTTTCTTTTTTGATTGACAAACTGCTACATTACTTTAAACTTTTATGAATTTCTATGAATTTTTTAATGTAATTCAGCTCTAGGGCTGTGATGTTTGAATTTTTAATAAACCAATTAAAATAATGTAACGTCGACCGAATCATGGGTTGTCACATGCCAGACAAATGAAACCACAGACACTATTCTTAAGGGTTTCGGGGCTCCAGGCCATTTATTCTTGCCACTTTCTTTACACGAGGCTTTCTCTTTATACAACTCACAACAAAAAAGAACGTTGTACAAAATGTCACACTACTGATGAGTCGGCGCAGTCCGGCAACGGGTCTCCCTGGCCAAGCGCAGGGGTCCCGAGGCTTCAGTTGCACCGTGAGTCCGTGCTGGCCCCCTCTGCCGACGGCCCGGCACCGACGTTACAGTAATAATAATATAGCCATATGATGAAGGGAGGCACTCCATGTGCACGTACTATTTTGTGCATGTATGGCGCAAACTAGTAGTACAAACTACTATCATTTTATATGGGCACAATCCTATTGCATCCTGTGGAGAGAAGACAATGAGATGAAGTTACAGTTTAAGAGGTGGGGGGAAAATCTCAGAAGAATGTCCTTGGGAAAAAAACACGGTTTGGGCAGGGACTAAAAAAAACACGTATTAGCCGAGGAGAGGGATTCAAACCAGAGTCACAGCGGTGAAAGGTGAGGAAAGTACCACTACACCAACCTTACTCCCCTTTGTACTAAGTTTTGCAGACAAGTACTTTTACTGAGTACCGAGCTCTGCTGGTAAGTTAACCGAGTATGAGTACTTGTACTTCTGAGTACAAGGACAGGCCTCCAAGTATGAGTACTCGTACTTCCGAGTACGAGTGCGAGTACTTTTATTCCGAGTACGAGTACGAGTACGAGTACGAGTACTTCCAAATACGGCCATACGGCAAATGATTCATTGTGCGTAATTGGCCCAGGCCCAGTCAGACCGATATACAGACCCACTCACAGCTCGCTGTTAAATGTGTTTGTGCGGATGTGCACAGAGGGAAATCAGGAAACTTTGATTACTCCGCAAGCCAATCAACCATTTCAAACTAAAAGTATCTACAAAATAAAAGTATCGACAAAATAAAGCCGTGAGTACTTCGATGATCGAGTACAATTTCCCCATGTCGAGTACTAGTACCTTGATATCCGTGCATGAGTACGAGTACTCTTAAAAAAAGTACATGAGTAGTACCATTTTTTTCGAGTACTGCTGTTCGATTACGAGTACTTTGATGATCGAGTACAATTTTGACACGTCGAGTACAAGTACATTGATATTCCAAGTACAAGTACTTTTCGAGTACCGAGTACGAGTACCGAGTACCGAGTACGAGTACCGAGTACAAGTATCGAGTACGAGTACCGAGTACGAAGGGAACCCATTCAGCATGTATTGCTTATCTATATTTAGTCCAAGTGCAGTTTACAAGTCCCGTATCGTGATTACCGTATCTTTTGAACATTTCAATGAAACCAACTAAAAAGCAAATTTAACACGATTTTGAATACTATACCCCCACTTTTCTAAAAAAAAAATATGTGCGATTCGACCGTTTTTGTGGAACAACCACTAAACTTTCATGTTTGTCTTTTGAAGCCGCGACGTCAAATGACACACACATCTATCAATACGTATTCCTGCTTACGAATTGGCCTAGCATTTTGGCTGCAACCCAATAACGCTGATTGGCTGCCTATACAATCCCAACGCTGATTGGCTGCCTAGAATCCAGACTGCTGCTATAAAAAGGCGAGATATTACTATTGCGTCCGCAATCGTGAGATATTAAACGGCAAGCATGGACATTTGCACACGGCACCAAACCAATATTTTCCGTTGAGTATAATGGATTTTATCATTTACGTGATAAAATTTCGTAATTAACACGTGCGTTAAAGGGAATGTACATTATTGGCTTTTGCTGTAATTTTCAGAAATGAACTATTTGAGGGGTTAGTATAATAGATCAAATATTGTTAACACTGACATTTTTGAAGTTTTTTGTTCGAATAGGTTGGAAAAACCAAGAAAAACAAAAATATTCAAGTAGTCTGGTTCCCTGACTCCACAAAAGATAAAATGGATCAATTTATAGATGATGGAAAATTGTAAGGCAAGGGAACCAGGCCGACCATCCACCGTTGGAAATGTATACAAAAATACACACCAGGTACTGTAATTTTACAAGATGCTTGAGACTCATTTACCAACATCCTAGTAAGGTATTTTGTAAAAACTTGTAGTTTTATTTTTCGATGTTTGCAAATGTTGTATATTCCCTCTAATGGGAAGTGTCTTCACTAGCTGCCATAGACACGTTGTTTAATCACTTCAAACCCTAGCCAAGAATTCCAAACTCTGCCTAACATACAAACTATAATGCATGGTGTCCTTGCATCTAAGCCCTTAACGGTAGGAAAGGGAGAGTTGGGGGAGACCACTAGGAGCTAGGCCCCTTTGAACGCATTCCCGACACAACAAAGTGGATAGTGCTGACTTTGAACAGGGATTGTAAGGGGGGGGGGGTAATGCAATTTTTGCAGACGGGGTCGTTTGTAAAGTATTATGCTTACGTAATGAGGCATTTTGTGCAAAAGTATTGCGTTCCCAGTTGGTACAAGGTACGACTCCAAGGTACATTGTAATCCCTCAAGGCTACTTTGTTTGTGTGTGAGACAAAAATTCCGCAAACTGGATTGCGTTGCGACACATTAACAAACTGGATAAACACATGGGCGTAGCGAGGGGGGGCACTTGCCCCCCTCCCCCCTGGAAAAGCCACCAAAGAAAAAAAAAAAGAAAAAAAAGGAAGAAAAGAAAAGAAAAAAAAGAAAAGAAAAAGAGGCACGAAGACAAAGTGGTGTAAATTTATTTAATGAGGGGGGGGGGGCAAAATGTCCCTGCCCCCCTCTAAAACTGATAAATCGAGAATGTGTTGAGAAATACAAGCATTTTTTGGCAAAAAAAATGTTTGCCCCCCCTCTACAAAAAATCCTGGTGACGCCCATGGATATACAGGGTGAGTCCAAAAAAAGCGGAACCCAAACCCCCAATATTACATAGTTAAACAAATATGTAGCACCAAAAGAAACAATGACTGGAAAGCCAATTACATAAGCTACTTTTATTTGAAAAAGTTACTGAAATTGCTCAATCCGTTCAAAGAAAATCACCATTTAAACACAATGACCCTAAAAACCTCTTTCGTCCAAATATGCGATTTCAAGAATCGTCATCACAGTTGTCTTCAAATATCACCTGTGATAAAACCTCTGTTCAAAAGTTACAAATATTCAACAAAGTCCTTTTGAAGGCCCGTCTTTTAAAAAAAAATGTTGATTTTATAAAATCACATCATTGCCTAACCAGGGTTGATATAAAGACTGCAGTTGTTGACAGTTGTTGAAACAAGTATTCTGTGTCATTTTACTTTGTTTGTAACACTTTGAACAGGGGTTGTAAGGGGAGGGGGGGGGGTTTAATGCAAGTTTTGTAATCGGAGTTGTTTGGTAAAGTAATATGGTAACGTAATGAGGCTTTTTGTGCAAAAGTATTGTGTTCCCAGTCCGTACCCACAAGGTTCGACTCCAAGGTACATTGTAATCTCTCAAGGCTACTTTTGTGTGTGTGAGACGTTTCGCAAACTATGTGTTGAAAAGGGATTGAGGGGCTTTAGTAAATACATTGGGCATAATTATATGGAGTCTTTTGTCAAGTACTGAGGTGCCGGTGTCTTGTGCAATTAGCATTGTGTCCCTGTAGACAGGCTCCAAGGTATTGTATTCCTTCAAGGCTCATTTGTTTTGGTGAGTGACGTTTCGCTTCACTTCAGTACTCTCGGAAGTATGCATCCAAGGTTCATACATGTTCTGCTGCATTTGTTTTCCTTTAGTAACTGGGCTGATACAATATGTACATATACACATAAAAAAAAAGAAGTGTTGTGTAAGTTTTTGAACCACTTAGTGAGCGCGCCTCACGTATTGGACATGTACATGCCGCAGGTACATCGATGTTACACCATGATTTTACTGAGTGTCCTTGGCCTAAAACAAAGGTGAAAATTTTGCACATGCAGGTTCTTTGTAGGCTTTTGATGTCATGTAAAGCAGCTAATGTTCGAAACTGTCTAGTATTTATAAAGAAAATATTATTTTCGTTACCTACCGGTATTTGCACGTGCCAGACATTAACTTTTATTCGAAATGTCATGTGTTTAATTACCACTTTGGAGTATAATTGTAGCACAGTTTATTTGGGAATAGGTCCTTTCTATTTCATTATGAAGTGGGGGAAAGCGTTCAGTACGATTCTGTATGGCTTTCACTTTAGCAAAACCTGGTTTGCCCATTAACTGTACAAGCCTTTCGTCTCAATTTTAAGGTCTTTTTTACTGTTTTTTTTTCTTTAAGAAACAAACTGGCCCAAGCTACAAAATATGGATTTTTTTTTAGAGGGATCTCAAAGTAAAACGTGGGCACCGATCTACTACTAGCTTCACATATGTTGCCCATTGATAACCTGGACCCCAATGCACCGAGAAAATTCTACATCGAATCAGATTATTAAACAGTGAATGGAAACAAATTTACAAAATGCAGCCCAGTGACAAAAAAAAAAGTGTGACTTGATGAGTTTCTCGGTCGGTCAGACCAGGCAGATTTTGCGATCGCATAATGAGCAAGGAACACCTTACACCGTGAAACGGATAACTTTTATAAAACCTTCCGGCTTAGCCCAACATAAACTTTACTCGATACTTAAAAGAGTAAGTTAAAAATTACTTCTGATTATTATTTTTTTGATACTAGAATTAACATTTTGCTGATGTTCCATGATCGCCCTCTTTTCCTCAAAACCAAACAGCCGAGAAAATTAAAAATCATCTGAATAAAACGTACATTACTTCACCTGTGTCGCCCACATCATTAATTTTATTTCCTAAATTTCGAGGGAAAACATTACAAATTACTCTGCATTCCTTCGAAAATGGACATTCCCCAGTAAACTGATAAGTCCCATTTGTGTAGATTGATTAAAACATGGGTAAGTCTTACTTTTAATTTCACAAAACAGTGCAATGAACGTACGTTGTCCCAGATCCGCAATGTTTCGCCCTTAAAAATTGTTGTCACACTGTACACTATTGGTCAACAGAGGGCGCTACTCACCAACGGCGAGTAAAACTCATGAAAAGCAAAATCTACATCATTTTTACAAAAATGCACTTGCTGAGGAACGTGCAGCATATTCTACATGGTAATCGATCGCATTTGAATTCGTTTTCAATAATATTTTTGACGATGATTCAAGAAAATGGATGATGTCTGGGTCATGCATGGTTTTAAACCACTGTGAAGCGGCAAACTACTCTTTCCACACAAAGCTCTGCACCAAGTCTTGTCCATTTCAACCTTTGCATTTGCAACAAACCAGCCAGCAATCTTTAAGCAAGAACTCGGCCTAGTACAGGTTTTGACCCTTGACAGAATAACAACGAATGCTCAGTCATCCGTGGCCACAGACACACAATCAAGGTATCATTGGAAAGAGGACACACTGGTGTTTCACATGATCTGAAACTTATTTGAAAATATTTATTACATTTTGTTATAATTTACAACAACATCTGGGTTTCTTTTTAATTGGGCCTTCATGAAATACGACCAGTGAACACCTGCATTGGACTGAGGCTTAAAAAAAAACACTTGCTGAAACTTTACTTAACTCCACTTTGTGGAATTTACTGTATTTTTTTTGGATGGCGATTTATCCAAGTTGTATTTACACAAAAGCGTCCGGAATGTTTAACACACATTTTTCCCGTGCTGGTAGGTCGATGGATGGAACTCTGCAACATTATTTAATAGCAAGGCCGTTTGGAGAACCAAAAAATTGGGGGGAAAAACCTTTTGGATGGGTCACAGGAGTCTCACAGATGGTGTTTTCACCACATACATTAACCCATTAATGAGGTGGCGCCAGGCAGGGGCGTTGTGCTCAGGAAAACACATGCAACCTACATGGAAACACACACGCATAGTAGGTTTCCCACCCTTTTTTTTACTCAACAATTTTAAAGTAGGGTAATTCCATGTCCAGACCAACACACTTTTTTACCTCATGTCTCCCGATTTTGATAAAAATTGCTGTGCTTGTAGGTCCTGATGAGCTATGAATGCACACCAATTTTTAGCCCGATCCGACCTACCATGTGGTCAGGGCAGAAACCACAAAAAAATTGATATTTTTAGAGTAAAATACCACCCTTTTGGTAAAAATGTGTCAAACCATGTCAATTTTCATCGAGTATATGCGAATTTGGTATTAAAATAATAAGAATTGCATGCTCAATTATCAACGCTTTTGTCAAAATGAAATTTTGTGAAAAGTAGGTCACGCAAACCTTCAATATGTTATCGTGACATTTGACCCAATGTATGTAATAATGTATCATTCCGAAAATCAACGAAATAAAAATGACTTGAGAGAGCATGTCTTCCTCTATCAGAATCCACTAAAAATCAATTGAGGTCTTCAAAATGTACAACTTTATGACTATTTTTGTACAGTTGGTAGGTTACAAATGAGTCAATTTATAGACTTTACATTAGAAATCCACCAACACAACTTACTATTCTGTTTCTAAAGCTACTTAAATTAATCTTGGTTTGGGCATTTCTCATGTTTAGGGCTGATGAGGTCTAACGAGACTCATAATATAAATTATCAGCAGTGGCACACCCAGGATTTGGCTTTTTGTGGGGCTTTGTTTTCAAATTTCTTTAGAAGATTGAAAAAAAAATACCCCAAAATCAAACAAACAAACTGAAAACCTTAGAGGGGGGGGGGGGGTTCCAGGCCCAAAATCTTGGGTGCGCCACTGCTGATAATTTATATTATACCCCCCCTCTAAGGTTGTCAGTTTGTTTGTTTGATTTTGGGGTAATTTCTTTTTGCAATATTCTACAGAAATTTGAAAACAAACAAATTATGAGGGCCCTCCCCCCCCCCTCTGCCCTGACCACATGGTAGGTCGGATCGGGCTAAAAATTGGTGTCCATTCATTGCTTATCAGGACCTACAAGCACAGCAATTTTTATCAAAATTGGAAGACATCAGGTAAAAAAGTGCGTTGGTTTGGCCTTGCAGTCTGCCATTGCCTGCTCATGTCATTATTATTTTTTATGGAACTCTAATATGCTAGGCGCCAAAATGACCCACACACCTTCAGCGTTATAATTGGTTTACACGTATGTCGCTTTTTTATCCTTTAATAATTTTTTCTTTTTTACATTATTCAAGTAAAAATGATGTCATTAAAGCACAAATTCTTTGAAAATTCAACATCACATATGCATTTAGTGTCACACATAATTTTGTTCTTCTTTTTTGGCTCGTTTTACAATTATTTTGTGACTGCTGTCATAAAGTTTTACTCCATTCTTTACTTTATCGAAATAGAAGACATATATTCCTCATAAATGCACAAGCGTCCCAAAGGCGTATTTACCCTTGCAAATTCAAGATTTTTTAAAGGGAATGAGGAGTGCGAAGTTGGAGTCAAGCACTGATAAATGCTCTTTTCTTTTACTTAATAAGTTTCTTCAATAGGGTTTTTGCAAACCAAGTGCTTCAAAATGCTAGGATTGAGAGCAGTGTTGTAGTCGAGTACTTTTTGCCGAGTACTAGTACGAGAACTTCTACCTCCGAGTACAAGTACAGGTCTCTGAGTACGAGTACTTGTACTTCCGAATATGGCCATATGGCAAATGGTTCATTGTGCGCAATTGGCCCAGTCCCCGTCAGACCGATTTAAAGACCCACTCACGGTGTTTGTCCGGACGTGCACAGAGAAAAATCAGGAAACTCTGATTTCTCCGCAAGCCAATCAACCATTTCAAACTGAAAGTATTGATAAAATATAGCCAAGCTTAGGTCAGTCAAGCTATACCACTTTTTCCCCAAGTACTGCTATTCGAGTACGAGTACTTTGATGATTGAGTACAATTTCAACATGTCGAGTTCGTGTACCTTAATTGCTGCCCGAGTACAAGCATCTTCATTTCGAGTACGAGTACTTTGACATTCAAGTACGAGTACTCAAAAAAGTACTCAAGTAGTACTCGAGTATATGAGTACCGAGTACGAGTACTACAATACTGATTGAGGGGCTAAAAAAGTTAGAAATAAGTGGAGTATTGAACGTTATTTTTTTTTTAAATTGTTTCCTAAGGAACTGCTTTGACAGTGGAATGGAGGGAACAGAATCTTGTGGACAACATTCCTGGTAAGTGACAAAGCAAAACTTGTATTTTGAGAAAAAGTACTAGGAGACGCAAGCAGGGCATTGATTGACATTTTGTCCAGATATCTAAAGAACGTTTGTCAAGTTACTCAAGTTCTCAAAATCTCTGTCTTAATTTTGTTTTGAGGAAAAAAACCTTGATAACACATGTGCCGGAATGAACAGTGTTTAATACATCATGCAAGCAGTGGGAAAACGACACAATTTAATTTTGAGTGAAATCCCCAATTAAAAGAGGGAAAACGAAGGAACAAAAAAAAAAATTAATAATAAAAAAAATGGATCAGTTTCCAAAATCAGTTCTTGCAAAATTGATTATGAATTTTTTTTAAAAAGGAGAAAAAAAAATATGTGCTGATATTGTGCTTACCTAAAGCCCGCCATACATGAGAGCTACGTGCTGATCAAAAAAAGTCACTCGAGGCCGTTTGCCCATCATGTAGCTCATAGAATATCACTGTGTGCGGTAAATTTTTGCTGAGTTTTCTGCTTCACGATGCCATGAGGCAAATATCCGTCCTGTTTGATGTTTTTACCTCGCAAGGTGAAAAACTGACCTTGTGTACAGTCAACTTGAGCTACGTGCTCAGCTAAAAAGATTAACTAGCCAATGAAAGCACATTCTCTGGTCACATGATTTCATGATATAATTTTGCCTGCTCAGTGGCGTTTGTCCGCATCTATAAATCACTTGAGTATGTGCTTTCATTGACTAGTTAATCTTTTTAGCTCGGCAAATTGCTTCGAACGACTTTTTGCTCAGCACGTAGCTCTCGTGTGCGGCGGGATTTAGAGTGACAAGTAGCCATTAAAATCAGGGATTTTCTTTTAGTCCTTGTGATATTCTTGAATTCAACTCTGATTCAAACTGAAAGAATGTAAAAAATTGGGGAAACTAATTGAGTTATGCTTTTTAAAGAATGGTTCAGGTGACTTGGGCATGTTGTGAGAATCTTGACAGTCAAGAGTTCTGTTTCTAAATCTAGTCACTTTTTCCCTATCAGGTGGTGGTGTCTGCCTGGGTATCATTGGTACGGTATAATTTTACGCTTGAATTATAATTGTTCACAGGTTTCTGCCTGCTTTTTCCCCATTTGTTTCGTGCATTTCATCCTTGTGAATTTCTTTCTTCCAACATTTCCTCGCTCCATAAAAAGAAGAAACCCACCGGAAGAAAGAGTGAAAAAGGAATCTGTCATTTTCCATTCCTCTTGCCATTATAGAACCATGCTGTGCATGACATGTTCAACACTTTAAAAATGACTAAATGCTGTCTTCATTCAGTTGTGTTATTGAATTTATGTTGAGTGTAAAGTTAGTCGGTATACATGCTTTTTGGGTGTGGCACCCCGAAAAATAGATTTTCAAATTGAATTGATAATTTTCTGGAATTACATTATTAATATGAGCTTTCCAGTGAAACATCACGCAAAAAAAATGGGCTGATGATAATTAATAGGTAACCGAGTGATTAATTTCAACTTTTGAATAGGGAGCGGGACATCTCTAATTCGAATCTGAGGCCAGCAGGACCTAATACGCATGCGCTCTTGCGACATTGCAGCACTTGAATACTAATTTCAACAGGTGTTCATATGTTACAAACAGGCATGCAACTTTTCCTCGGATCCGCTGATTTCCTCATTTTTTACTTCTCAGGAATGCCATTACAAATTGAAAAACACTGTACAAAGTCTTGTGTGGTTTGGATTTTCCTCGTTTTTTCTAAATTCACAGTTGCATGCCTGTACAAAAATGTGCATGTGCACCGGATATGTGTATATGGGTATACGGCTAGTATCGCACTGTTGCGACAATGCAATCATGAACGACACTTGAAACAAGACTTGGAAAACCATGGGTTTTGCGATCCAGTGAGAGGAACAGATGCAAAATAGCAGAGATTATGATAGAACGTAGGAACTGTAGTGTAGCCAGGCCGGTCTGGCTGCATGTATCGTGCGGGAGTTGTCACAAACCCGCCACGATTGATTAAAAAATTAATACATGTGTATAGCTGAAACGTCACTAGATATGAATATTTGTAAAATTTCACTCCAAACTTTCTGAACTGAAGTGCACTGTCTATTAAACACCATTTTCAAAACTTTAAAACGGCTTGCAAATGAAAACATGCAATTTCATTTGTCACAGGATATTATATTCCTTTAGAGTTTGTTTGGAAAGGAAAATCAAAATTTTGAAAAACACGTATATACCAATTTCAAAGAAAAGGATTATCGGATCAATAAGCTGTTTGGAAAGCTTTTGATGATATCATAACTCAATATTTATTTTTACTTAAAGTACAGTTGATATGAACAGAAAAGATTGTTCAATTGATTCTCTGGCTTCAAATTTCCCCCCCCCCCTCCAAAATTTGAGCAGATCTACATTGACCAATTTTATTTAACTTCTGCTGTGCACTCAAATTTGAAAAAAAAAAGAAGCTTTGCTCAGCAAGAACGGGCCCAATTTCATGGCTCTGTTAACCACAGAATTTTATGGTGGCCAATAAAAATTTTTGTGAAGTCGTGAATTTATTCACAAGAAGTCGAGAACATTTTCGCAATGTCCTGAATATTTTTGCGATGTCGTGATCATTTTTCTCGACTAGTCTTGAAACCAATTCGCGAGTCCAGAAACAAATTTACAACGTCGCAAAAGATATTCACAACAAGTTGTGAATTTAGTCGCAACTAGTCGTGAATTTTTTGTTGAAAGTATTTTCCCACTAACTTGAAGGGTTCAACAGTGTGCAGCATGGGATAGCACATATTTGTGCCGCGTGACAACTGGTCGTCCAAAATATTCACACGTCACAAAAATAGTTGCGATCCTTTCGTGAATAAATTCACGACATCGCAAAAAAACTCAGGACCAGTTTTGAATAAATTCACAATGTCGCAAAAAAATCATGACCAGTTGTCGATAAAATCACGGCATCGCAAAAAAATTCACGACGACTAGGTCATGTCTAAATTCATGACGTCGCAAACATATTCACGACGTTGCGAAAGTATTCATGACTAGTCGCGAATACATTCACAACGTTGCAAAAATAATCATGACATCCTTCAAGGCCACCATAGAGTTAAGCTCTAACGATCCCCAATCTGCGCTAACAGTGCAAGCGAAACAAATTCTGTGCTAACCACATTGCAGGATGAATGCATGTGCGTTAATAAAAGCCAAAATTCCTCGCTATCCGCTCTGTTTACAAGTACCCCCTCACCGGCAAAGGAAGTACAGTTGGGGGTACGCGGCCACTGCGTGTACATAGAACAAATCCCCTGGTGTATGCGCGTCACACACAAGGAATGGTGCGCGTCAACCAGCGAAATGTACCGCCCATGGGACGTTGTTGCTAGGCGAATGGGCACCCTCTATTGGTAGCGCAAGGAGCTCATAGCCCTTGAAATATGCCAACCGTAAGCACAGAAATGTCTAATTCATAAGCAGGCATTTTTCATTAAAGGTTTAGCAGAGCCATGATGATTAGGCCATAGAGCAAGCAACAGACCCGGTTTACCAACCAAAATATGTGCTGTTTGCTCATAACTGGTTCACAATTATAACACCTCACCCTCAGATTCTGTATCTTGATTGGCTGAGAGCAAGTCACATGGTATTCGCTATTTTTGACATCTTGCTGTGCCTGCCAAAAAGTTCATTGAAGCCCAATTTATTCGTCAATCAGCAGAAAGGCCTATCTCCCCCCCCCCCTAAAAAAAGGTACCCTCCTGATATTTTTTTTGTGAGGGCAGCACAACAATTTTTTTGGCCTGATGCCAGAACTTCAGGCAAAGCTGGAAAAAAAAGAAACAGATTTGCAAATGGCTCATGTCCATACATATGCACACAAAAAAGTCTGTCGATCTGAGCATAGGGACTCCATATCACTCAAGCCTTCATCTCTCTCATCAGCTTTTATTTCATGCTGTTTTGTTTTTCAGTTAAAAAAGGGCAGGTTTATTCACTAAATTCATAGGCCTACCATGTTACAGTGTGTACCTAAAAATATAGCATTGAAAACCTAATTCACATTTTTTTCTGACACTTTTGGAGTACCATGCGTTTTGTTTGTTACATCTTTTTAAGGTTCCTTTAGGCCAAAAAAAAAAGTCTCCGGTTTCTGGTATGGAGCTCGTCCAAAAAGTGGTGCGGCGACGTGGCTTTTTTTATTTTTTTACCTGGCTTTTTTTGCTTCAAATGTCGGCTGATGACTGCAAATGGTGCCCGACTAAACTTAGTGCAAATATATGGGAGTCCAGAGAGGCCACATAAAGCTTATTCTCGATCATAACCCCATCTAAAAACACGTTAAAATTGTGCAGCAGAAGGATTCCAGTCAAACCAGTGAGTTTGGCGGTTTTGAGACATCATCTTTCATTGAAAAAAAACTTTTTCATTTTGCCGACGCGCATGGCTACGGCGACGCGCGCATACCAGAAACCGGAGACTTTTTTTTTTTGGCCTTAGCCAGCACATGGCAAGTAAGGGAAATTAAACACGACCCAATGAAATTAAGCCTGCAGTTCGGTTGTGGTGTCGGTGCAAAGCTGGATGTCTGTGTATATGTGTGATAACAATTCATCCGGTGCCTGGAAGAAGGTCGTAAGAGCAAACAAATCAAATTCGGGTTATTCGGGTAGTCGATAAAGCTTTGAGATATCTTTCATTTGATATACATATCGTCTCAAGGGGCTACGTCATTCTGACGTCATTAACAGAAAACAGAGGACGGAAGGAGGTTTTTCATTATTTGCAGAGGTGGCAGCAAGTCATTTTTTGCAAGTCCAAGTCAAGTCACAAGTCATTGTTTGCAAGTCCAAGTCGAGTCACAAGTCATTAGGTCCCGTCACAAGTCAAGTCACAAGTCATTAGGTCCAGTCACATGTCAAGTCACAAGTCATTTGGTCTAAACACAAGTCAAGTCACAAGTATCTTTGTCCAAGAACACGTCAAGTTGCACATTATTTTGTCCAGCTGTAATAAGCTAAAAGAACCTGGCGTCAACTTAGGAGTTATTTTGAACATGCCTCCTTATTTCCCCTTTTTCAATGTGTTGCAATTACTATTCTTGTAGTTTATCACATATCCGTCGGATATTAGCCCTTTGTATTCTTTAATAAATTTACTTAACATTGTAGAAATAAATGTTGAGATGACATGAAAAAAAGACTTCAGTCACTCGATTACATGTAGTATATTAACACTTTATTGTTCAATTTTCAGGTATACTAAACGCCGACCAATGGGTTAGGCTATCCTGTATTTTACATGCAATTGACAAAGGCCTGCTTTCTTTTTATGAAAGGTTCCTTTCAAACCAAACCATTTGTTCAACCATTACATTAAGCAAGAGACTTGGTCATTGAAAACTGTAGTTTGTTGTGACAGTCTTATTGAAAACTGTTGAAACTAGTGGGAACTATTCATTTTACTGGGTTCAGTCACTGAGGTCTATTTTCTGGAATGAAACTTTCTCGCTGCAACTATAAACTGCATTTATAAACACCTTGAGTGGCCTTTTTGGGCCTTGTGTTGGGCGACTTCAATTGAAAAAAATCTATTTTTTCATGTACAAACTGTTACACTTCAAATAAACAAGATTTGATAGCATAGTATCACTCAACTTTGCTCTGTGTGGCCTCATAATTATTCCTCCATGACTGAATACACGTTCGATGGAGGGAGCTAGTAGCAGGAACAGACAGCAACCTCATAGCAAGAGGAGAGAGTCTGGGGAGGCTGTTCTTATTTACCAACCAGAAGTGCAGGCAGGCATTACGCAACGTAACAGCTCAGCTCACTGATATGATCTACAGCTGCAGCTGGGCGAAGTAGAAACCACGCAAGCCAAAGTCCGTTTTTTAATGCACATACGGCGTAAACCGAATAGCTAATTAAAAGTATAATAGCTTAATTAAAGTGTATTGGGTCGCTCGAGTAGCGTCTGACTTGGGTTGGTAACAAGTCATTTTTTGCAATCGCAAGTCAAGTTACAAGTCATTGTTTGCAAGTGCAAGTCAAGTCACAAGTCAAAGCTGGTATTTACAAGTCAAGTCACAAGTCACAAAAATAGCGACTCGAGTCCGACTCGAGTCCAAGTCACATGACTCGAGTCAGCAACTCTGATTATTTGTGCCCCGCAAAAGGTCGTAAGCGTGTAATTATAATGCAACAAAAAATGTTCCAATTAAGCGCCCTAACATCCCGCTTAAATGGGTACGCAAAGCCCATTTTGTTCCCGGCTTAGGATTTAACATGCTGCTTAAGCGCACGTTTGCAGGCAAGTTCACGTTTAAGGCAGATGGAGTTCTCGGTAAAAGGTCATAAGCAGAAAAATTTAACTAACTTCAAAATTAAGTGATATTTTTAAATAAATATGCACAATATGATATCAATTATTCACGACTTTCATGAGCCCAAATTTCAGCCTGATGTGATTTTTCATTTAGAAATGGGAGCACAAAACCTTTCGACTCGATTATCTCCAAAAGTGCTTTTTGGGTTCCTGGGCTGCTTACGACCTTTTCCTTGGCACACAACGAATTATACTTGGTTGTGTTTATATTACTTGCTTAGTCGCAGAAAGTTACTATGATGCAACAGCAAGGGGATAAACATTTGTGCTTTCGAGCTTTTTGAAATTGTATTTTTATTAATACTTACGTACATACATACATTTTCTGTTTTACCAGCTGGTTTATTTACATTCCAAGCAACACTTTTTGAAGATGGGAGGATCATATTTGCTTATAAGCAGGTGAGACTGTCTTTCTTTATTTTGTCATTATTGGTTAATTAATTAATTGCTTATAGATGGGTTTGTTCAGAACAGTATTATTTTTGAATGCTTGATAATTTGGTAATTTTAACATGGTTGTATTCATGGTTTCATGTTTGTGGCTTTTGGAAAAAGCATATTATGTTCACTGTTTTAAATTCTTAGGAATTGAAAGACAGCTAGCTCTTCACAATTTTAGTTCCCCACCCCCAATTTGATAGATTTATTCCAAAAAAGGATATGGGTAACCTTTATCAGGAAATTCCCATTCCAACCCCTCCTGACCCAAAATCTAGATACATCAGTCAATCCCCCCCCCCCCCCCCTTCTCATTTGCACCTCTAATTACCCTATTTGAATTTCTAGATCTGCACCTGTTAGACGTGGATTTTGTCCGCTTTGTATTTTTGTTCAGGTCCCTATTCCTATCTCCAGTATCTCTGAGGACGGCCATCCTGTCAAAGTCGGCCTGGCCGATGCCTACTATATTGATCAAATGATTGCTCCATGTGAGTCTTAAGATTTTTTACATTGATCTTAAAGATGTGGTCTTTGAAAATTTCGTAATGTTTCGAAACAAATTATTAAAAATTAAAAAAGGAACCTATTTTTCGATTGGGATGAAACTCGAAAATAGCACCGGGAATGCAACTTTAATGAAAAGAAATAGTTTGTCAATGTTGGGTATCTGGAACCCCCTAAAAAAGGCTTTTTATGTGAATTTGCATGCACATTCCATGCATTGTCCTTTGTGACAGGGTCAGGAAACAGTCCACTTTGCAAGAACTGAATTGTTGTTAAGCTATAAATCATTCAAAATTCCTCAAATAATTATTCCATCACCAAACGTGGGCCGATTTTTGTTTGTTTGTTTATTTTTGGAGGTTTTGCTTGCCTAGTTCAAAAGTGAAATTGCCTTGCTTGACAGATAGCGTAAAACAAAGAAAAAACATTATTATTTGCGGGGTGAAACTCAAAAACCACAACTTTTTAAGTTATTGTTATAATGTTCTTTTGTTCAAAATGTAAAAAAAATATGGGTTGCAATAATGAATTATGAAAGTTTGGCCAGTAGCAAACTGATTTGACACTCGTAATGTTAGAAATATTTTTTGTGTATATATACATGTAAAGTGCAATGTTTGTGAAGTTTAGGTTTTTACTGATTGTAACATAGTATTTTTTTTCTTCATTTTTGTGCTTGATTATAGTTACAAAAAAGCGAGAAATCTTTGAGTACCATAAGGTTGAGCTAGACATGGCCCTTATCGGCAGTGGGACAGCGGTTCTTATTTCACCACTTCCAAGTAAGTTTCCTCTGCAAAACTATTCTTATCATAAACCATTCAATGGCATTCAAAATCTGAAATCCTCCATTCTAAGTAAAGATTGCATTCAGTCTAATCTGTTGATGTAGGATGGACTGGTAACACTTCGCGGAAAAGCGGGAAAAAAAGCGGAACCCAAACCCCAAAAAATATGTTTCATATTTTAAAAAAAATATGTAGCACTAAATATAATAATGACTGTAAAGCCAATTTCGTAGGCAACTCTTAGATGAAAAAATTACTGAAATTGCTCAATCCGTTCAAAGAATATAACCATTTGAATGCAATGACCCTAAAACCTGTTTCATCCAAAAGAAAAAACAGTTTACGGTGTGCATTTGGAACAACAAAGAAAATGTCACAGAATACTTGTTTCAACAACTGTAGTACACAATTTCTTTATTAGCAACCCTGGTTAGGCAAACAATATGACTCTTAAAATCCTTTTTTTTTTAAAAGACGGGCTTTCAAAACGACTTTGTTGAATATTTTTAACTTTTAAACTGAGGTTTTATCGCTGGTAATGTTTGAAGACAATTGTGACAGCGGTTCTTGAAATTGCATTTGTGGACGAAAGAGGTTTTAGGGTCATTGTGTTTAAATGGTGATATTCTTAGAACGGATTGAGCAATTTCAGTAATTTTGTCATCTAAAAGTAGCTTATAAATTTGGCTTTCCAGTCATTATTATATTGGGTGCTACATAATTTTTTTTAATATGAAATATAATTTGGGGGTTTGGGTTCCGCTTTTTTTTACTCACCCTGTATATTCAAAACATGTACAATTTGGTCTGTTCACTTTTATTAAAACCATATATTGTGAGTAAACAGGGCCATTCAAAATTTTGATGTTTTTAAATTTTCGATGTTACTGTCGTATAATCCTCGCAGCGGATACAGTTTAGCGTTCTTTAGAACGCAGGGTTCGAGGTTGAGATGCAACTATTTAATACGGACAACGACACAGTTTCTAGTTCTGCGATTCATGGTCTCTCCAATGAGATTGCTGACAAGAAATTTGAGTCTAACCTAGAGTCTAACGGTCCATGATGGACTTTACGGATGTTTAACGGAAGGTCCTTGAGGGAATTTAGGACGGTCCTTGAGGGAATTTACCAATGGTCCATGACGGACCCCTGTACATTAAGAAATAATGCGAAACATGGTTTAATATACTACTACTACAGTCATTGTACAATAGACCACAACACACAGTTCAGGGTCATAGTGCTGGAAACAAAAACACTATAAAACAGTACATCAGCTGGTGCTCAATAAATGAAATGTGACAGGTTACATAACACTATTTTGGGTAGCCAGACTTTTTGTCCTTGTCCTCAATTCAAGGTATTTAAAGTACCAGGAGTAAAACATTGATTGTGCCATAAGATCAAAACAATTGCACTGTGCAATAACCACAGAATTGGTCGACAGAATCAAATAATACACTGTCTTGACTTGTCAATTGAAATTGAGTAAAAGTCGTCTCCAAAAATACAATATCAATATCTGGAACTAGTTAAGTGTGAATCAAGAACACAATAAGTCAAGATCTAACCTGGATTTATCTAACAGCAGACCTTACTGCTACATCAGCTTCGAAGAACGGTTCTATAAGATATTCATTAGATATTAATATGATAGCAAGATCAATTCACATAATCAATAATGTTTATCGTTCCATCATGATTCAATTTAAGTTGACTGCCAAACTTATCCTTGTATTAAATCTCTTTTGTTAATGAATCATTAAAGTTCAAGATGTAGATAACTTCGTTCACAGAAATGCAGACAAACGATTGAATAACGAACAACCAAATATAAGAATGAACTCCCACCAACATTATAATTACACAACAAAAGTAGCTCTGGAAACTAAGTCTCAAAATTACAACTTAAAATTAGAGCTTTAATTACTCACCCGATCAGTGGCGTAGCACGGTCATTTTGATTGGGGGAGGGGGGTTAAACAATTTTGAAAAGGGGACTTGCACATCCGTGGTGAAACGTAGACACATTTTTTTTCTTTGGACATTTTTCATTTTATCATTTTCATTCTTCATTTTAAATTGGATTCTTGGTGCTGTATCTTACTAAGTACATGTACATGTAGTTTACTAACACAAACTGCTCTAGGGGATAATGTCCAGTAAAATCAATTTCTCTTGGGGGAAAAAAAAACCAATTAGATTTGTTTTAAAATAAATATAAACAAATATTCACAATTTGTTCCAAATGTTAGGTTGACCACAGCTGGCCTTTTTGGCTCTCTACAATATGACCAAAACAATAAAGATATTGGAACACTTGCATAAAAGAACATTTGGATTGTAAACAAGCCTTCATACAGACAATGATGAATTACTCCCCAAATCTGTTTGGGAGTGTATCCCCCTGTTCATCTTGCTATGCATAAACATGAAGGCCAGATAATGAGGTCATGTTTATGCATGGTTAAACAGACATTTCCACTGCATGCACTGTGTAGTGTGTACTGCATGCATGCAGTGCTATGCATGTGAGTGAAATATAGTGAATGGAGGATTAAGAACATGGTGAACGTAGTGCATGGTTTTTGTGCCTTTTGCAAGCACGTGTAGGCCGACTTCCTCATTGTATCAATGTATTATCCATGAAAAGAAATTAGTGAAAACGTGTTTCAGTTATTTATCACTGCAGTTATAAAAAAAATCCTGAAAAGTGTGTGATTTTTTGGTCAGTTTTCTCTCTGTGTTAATTGCCCTCCTTCATGCCATGATGCAAAACAAAATGGCTACTTCACTAGGCCTACTTGGCCAAAATGTGAAGTTGCAAATTGCACATTTGTGTGTGATTGCTTTTATGTTGGCCATGTTACCAATGTTAGCAGCGGAGACAACGACTGTGTCCCCGGAAATGAATGGTAGGTAATGGTCTCAATATAATCTGCCATTGTGTGTGCCAATGCAATTTGTAATTTCGCAGTGGCTATTGTTACGGCAGCCGTAACGCATTTCCCATTTTCTATCGTTACGGTAGACTGCAACTTTTATAAAAACATGACAAGAAAATATAAAATTAGAAGGAAAAAGTGAACTTGAGCGTTATGAAATTCGGACTTTATTTCCCTTTTAAAAAAATCCTCCAAAGCCTCAGGTTAGAAAAAAAAAAAAAATTCGAGTGCAAAACTGAGATACGAACCCGCAACCTCGCGGTGCAAAATCCTACCCTCTATCGACTGAGCTGTCGCACTACTCGCTAAAACTTGTGGAAACAAATAATTATATACCTGCGTGCGTATTAAAAAAGTATCGTAGCGGGCGCTAAACAACGACTGCCGTAACGATAGCCACTTCGTTGTAATTTAGGGCCAGAACACGCTGCTGAACATGCTGGATGTTGGAGGAAAATTGTAGCCTTATTTTTTAATAGGCATTCATGTGGGGATTTAGCCCCATAAATGTGGCCTATTTACTGGACTGCCTCGGTAAACATAGGCCACACATCCACATGTACAAAAACGTGTCGACTTTGCCAAATTTTGATTTTCACATTTAGGCTTACTTCAGGGGGGGGGCGGAAGGGGTAACGCCCTCTACGTTGAAATTGATCTCATTTCCCCCTCGCGACGCGACGTTGGCAGTTTGAAGCTCCGTCGTTAACGCACGTAGCTCCGTGCACAAACCAACCAATACTTGTGTACGTGTGCAGCGCAGACGTACATTTGTACGTACGTGCGTGGCGTGTTGTATAGTGTGTACATCCCTGATCCCGCCCGGTTAGGTTGTACGATTCCGTGGGACTCCACGTATTTACACGGAACCGGGTGCTCGCGAGGGGTCACGTACGTATACATCAACATCTGGTGCGCGTGCCGGTGCAGCGCTGAGTAAATGGCAGAAACCATTTTCTCAAACAAACCCTGGAAAAAACTGTCAAATATCTAGAGGATGTACGGAGCGATTTTTGTGAAACTTCCAGGAACAAAAGATCGATCCTTACAAATTACGATCAGAGAAAAAAATCAGAGGATGAACTTTTCAATTTTTCAAATTATGTCGATATTTGTACCCGTTTCAGGGGAGACATTTTGTAATGAATTTCCCACCTAGACACATTCAAAGCAGTTAAGCACGTTGATCCTGGCATAAATCAATGACAAATGTTCGCTAATGTTTTTACGCATTTTTATATAAATTAAGCAATCGTATCAATTGGAATTACTCGTTCAACCTATGCTGTCATGTTTTCATTGCTGATAGAGAGAGCATTTCAACGTTAAAAATGGTTTCCTTTTTTTTAAAACAACGCTCACCTCTTTTAAAAATGGAATGTGTCCAAAGAGAATAGTCAGCGATTTTTTGGTCTGGAACCCAGACCCCCTTCCGCCCCGGGCTTACTTTGTAGTTTTTTTTGCATTAGAAGCATACTCACCCTCTTTATAGGCTAATCAGAAAGTATTTTCAGATGTCTATTTTTTGTGAAATTTCCAGATTCATTTGCACACGTTTGCGTATCAAAATTTCAACATGAAATTTCACAAAAATTAGACATTTGAAAAAGGCAGCACTTTCTGATTAGCCTTTAAAGAGGGTGAGTATGCTTCTAAAGCAAAAAAACCTACAAACTAAGCCTAAATGCGAAAATCAAAATTTGGCAAAGTGCGACACGTTTTTGTACATGTGGATGTGTGGCCTATGTTTACGGAGGCAGTCCAGTAAATAGGCCACATTTATGGGGCTAGTGGGGATTGTGTATTGTAGGCCTCTCTTGATAACATTAGAGTCAAGGGTGTTTCTTATATGTTTTCATAATGACATTTTCAAACTAAAGCAGCCTTTTCTTAAGCTTGAATTATCCAGCTTACTGGACTCATGACATGCATGTCATGGATGAAGGGCATGTACGTAGACATGGTAGAGCTGGAATGAAGTCCCTGACTTAGCAAGCGGATTTCACTTTTACTTTTAGGGCCAATATTTTCCATTCAAGTTACAGCAAAGGATCCACTCAAAATGAGAATATGATCAAGCTGAATCTATAGATAAAAAGAGGTACTTTCGGTGCAACTTAACTCCAGATACAACTGTCGTATAATAATTAATACTGCATTTCTCGCACCAACTGAGTAGTCGTGTACAAATAATGCCAGCGGTTGGTTCTTGTTGCCAGACCAAAACATTGAGGGATCTGACCATTCCGCCTCGAAGCAATTTGAAGCTAACAGTGTGTGCGGTTACCAGTGACACCACGAGCGCGCCAGATGGCTGTTTTATGATGCACTAGTCGTGACTGTGAGTGGTCCATGCATTAATTCTCCTTCCCCTTCTTGTGGACCGCTCATAGTGCATCATCAAACAGCTGTCGTGCTGCCAAACCCAGGTTCCTGAAACCATGCCAGTACAACAGGCGCGCGCGCAGTACCGCTGATAATCCGGTGCGTTAGCAAAAACGTCATACACGCGCACGCACCACTGATTACTAACGCCCATTGGATAAACGCTCGAGGTGCGTTAACTTCTGGTTCCATTCATGTACATGCACATGTATATGCTACACCGTGTGGAGTACGCATGGTTGAATTGCGATGACGTCACACTAACGAACCAGATCATAGCAAATCACCGTTAGCTCCCAATTGCTTCAAGTTTGAATGGTCAGACCCCTCAATGTTTTGGTCTGGCAACAAGAACCAACTGCTGGCATTATTTTGTACACAACTCAGTTGACCCGACATATATGCACAGTTGTACACAACTTGAGTTGAACTGAACATGTTTTTATACCTCTTTTTATCTAGTTCAGCTTGCATGTATTCTCATTTTGAGTGGATCCCTTGCTGTGTCTTTGGCTTTGATTTTTGCTTGGACACATTGCAATAAATATCATGACCATTGTTTCAATGTAAGTGAATGTGTATAACATGACATACTTTTCAACTAAATTGAAACGATTGTCCCTTTGTGAAAATGATACATGTACGTCTGCTGCCAAAAGCACCAATTTCATTAAGTGGCTATAAGGACACCGTTGTATATAACTGATTCTTTTGAAATTTGCTTATCTTTAATGCAGCCTGCAATCAGCAGACATCTTGCAGCAGCTGCGTCGCCAATAACATTGCCTTCAACTGCTCCTGGTGTGCAGCACGCAACAAATGTTCAGACGGGTTTGATCATCATCGTCAGTCTTGGCTTGAGAGTGGTTGTAATACAACTGTAAGTACATGATGTACTACCAAAAATATTAATAAAAAATATTGACATTTCCATTTCAGCCTTTTTTCCTTCTGATTTGGAAATCACCGGCATGTTGAAAAAGGCACACCTGGAATTTTCTAGTCATGGGATTTTTCTAGGCGTGGGATTTTTCTAGGTGTGACTTACTCTGTGGTCCAAGCTGGGCCTGAATAATATGGTATTATTTTTATAATATTCATCTTGGTTTACAGTAAAGCCATTTCAAGAGCTCACAGATGTATAATTATGCCGTAAATGTATGCCGAGGTGTGCGGTACAGAGGGATTCAGGCGTGCGATTATTAGCACTTCTCGGGAAGCTTGTAGGGGTGCGATGGCGTGCGATGGCGTGGGGGTGCGATCACATGCCTCAAATCAGGAGGATGTGAAGGCATGTACACATAAAGGAACATTTGCAGTTATCCAGAAACATACAGTACCGATTTTTCTAACAAGGAAATCCTTGCTCAAAGTGAAGATAGGACTGGCACCACAATGACTTGTGTAATTATTCTGCCGAAATGGTATCATTTTGTGGCGACACAATCATTGACGGTGGTTTGGGAAAGTGTGCCGGTAGGCACAGTTTTTACATGCATTAGCAACGGAAACCAGTTTCGAGACCTCAAAAACTTTACATACGGTTTTTTTTCTGTTTTCTGAAAATGTTGGTATCCACTGCAGGGTCTGAGCTGAAATTTCAACAAGTTAGTTGTTGAGCCAAAAAAAAAAGTCTTCGGTTTCTGGTAAGCTTGCCCCAAAAGTGCTTCGATGATGCGGCTTTTTCTCTTCAGATATCGGCTGATGACTGCAAATGGTGCCCGACTAAATTTAGTGCAAAATATATGGGAGCCCAGAGAGGCCACAATACTCGATCATAACTTCATATAAAAACACGTTAAAATTGTGCAGCAGCAGGATTCCAGTCAAACCAGTGAGTTTGGCGGCTTTGAGACATCATCTTACATTGAAAACAAAACTTTTTGATTTTGCCAACGTGCATAGCTACGGTGACACGCGCGCATACCAGAAACCGGAGCCTTTTTTTGGTGCTCAAAACCTTTTAATGTTTTGAGCACTTGTATTGCTTCAAATGAAAAAAAAGGTAGGCCTACTTTCCCTAACATACGAAATAATTCAGTCCTGTGGGACCCTGGAATTCCTACATGTATCTAACTCCTCCGAGACACAGACATTGGGTACAGAAAAAAAAAGCTGCAAGGGTGTCAGTGCACAGGGGAGGAATTAGATATAGAACCTTGATACCGGGCAAATTTCTTGAGTTGCTCTTGTGTGATAAAAGTACCAGAGGAGCGTGGGAATGGATTTTGTCTTGAGGCACTAATTTAAGCACGTACAGCAGGTAAGTTTCAAGACACTTTAGTGCCGGAAATTATATTAAATTCATATGTCACATTTTTGAGGGGTCATGTTGTGTTGTGCATCTGTATTTACATCTGGCCGACAATTTGTTTTTTAAAATTTTTTATTGTATGTACTTCAGGGTCATTCTAAGTCACAATGACATTTCCTTCCTTGGCTCATCAAGTGCTGAGGGTTGTCGACAGTGCCAGGTTCAGCCAGGGTTCGGCACGGAGATTCAAATTTGATTAATGTTTCGCGTGATCCGAAAGTTGTTTTCAAGTGCTT
Source organism: Patiria pectinifera (assembly GCA_029964075.1). Classification (NCBI taxonomy): domain Eukaryota; kingdom Metazoa; phylum Echinodermata; class Asteroidea; order Valvatida; family Asterinidae; genus Patiria; species Patiria pectinifera. The sequence continues at coordinate 23,151,669 of CM057147.1, read as the reverse complement.
CCGTCTGTTTCCCAGGTGAATTATATTGATGAAATAACCAAGTGCCCGGGGTACACTCCCCCGCCATCAACAGAGGCTCCGCCCCCAACAGGGGCCCCGCCCCCAACAGATGGCCAGCCACCGACAGCAAAACTATCCACAGCAAAGAGTGCAGCAGCTACAACCAGACAGAAGCCAAAAGCTGGCCCCACCGGTAAGTACTGTGACATGTATGGTTCCCTATCTCTCTGCACACTATGTAAATGTCACACTTGTTTCAGACGGTGGCAATATGGATCATTTGGAAGCTAAGTCATAACAATGTAATAGACAAGAAGACCAGCATGGCCACTCATCAAATTTGAAAATCCCAAGGTGACTGCAGAAAATTGTTTTCAAGATTTCCCAGGATTTCAGCAGAAATTACAGAACGTAATTTCATGTGAAGTGGGCTCACAAAGTGCTTAAATTAACATTTTGCGTATGCACAATCCATACTTTTTTGTGTTTTCCATACGCAAAATAATTCAAAGACTCAGCGAAATGTTCCAAAGCCCAGTGTCCTAAATTCCCCAGATCTTGGGAAAAATCCCAAGGAGTGGCCACACTGAAAAAGAGTAGTACATCTACATACGTACATTTACATGAAATTTCCCGCCGAAAATTGATCTTATAAAAACAACACCTATTTCAGTCGGCCATTTCCATAGAGCTATATTGAATTACTAGAGCGTTAACTCGATGTACAAAGTAATGCCTGATGGGCGCATCCATGTTTGTACACAAACCTATGGAGAACTAGAAATTTTGTACGGCTATTTGCATATCTGCGTTTGTATTCCATACCGGTGCGTTATCGAAGCCAATACGCCCAAAACCGAAACACACGATCAGCAAATGAGCGTTTCATTTTGCTCTACGCAAACGGCGTTGCGCGTATTTGCTGCAGATGCTTTTTGCCGTGACGTTTTTTTAACTGTCATGACGCGCTTTAAGTTGTTTGTGTATGTTCTACTTGCGCGTTGCATGTAGAGTACACTTACAAAATTCAATCCATCTAATTTCATTATGTTCTACAAACACGCACATGAATTCAAAATGTCTGCGTCCACGACGGCTTCAAAGCGTCTCCGCGCACAAGAATGAGGAGTTTAATAGCGCTCTAGTAATTTAATATAGCTCTATGGCCATTTCAGAGTCACACTGAATCAGATTATTCCTAAGATATATGAGTTTAGGTACATGAAAAGTTTCACATTTGAAAAAGTTTGAAGCGACTACGTCAAAGGATTGACCTACGGGTATGAAGTTGTTCTGAATGACTTCCGAGGCTATAGAATGTTTAGTCAATGGAAACATTAACACAGTTGGCCTGTCTGAAACCCAAATGTATATAGGGCGACCTGAGTCATTCCTTGCACTTACAATTTCATTTGGCTGAAAGCATGTTGAGTATTTTGTTTGTATTGATATATTTATCCTGTTCAACACATTTATTGCCTCAACTAATTTATGCAGGAAGGTAGCTGAATTCATGGCAGCTAACTAACATGGCAAATTGCTCCACTGTTACACGGATAACAAAAGCAATAATAAATGTTTATAAAGCTCAGACATCCACCTTATAATAGGCGCTCGTGGTGCTACAGAAATTAACAGACAAAAGACAAAAACCAAACAAACTGCAGACAAGCACTTAAACAATCTGGTGTTATGAAGATTAAAGTGGTGTGTTTTGAGAGCCATTTTGAGTCAAGTGAATGATGTGCTAGAGTGGATGTGTATAGATGACCATGTCCTTAAAGGGAATATACATCATTTGCTTTTGCTGTAATTTTCAGAAATGGATGGAATTGGGGTGTTGGAAATATATAGCAAATATAGTTACGCTGACTTTTTTGGGGTTTTGGGTTCGAAAATGCTATAAAAACCAAGAAAAACATTCCTTTTCCTGTAGTCTGGTTCCCTGACTCCATATAAGAAGAAACAGAGCAGTTTACATACATTGGGAAATTGTAAGGTCAGGGAACCAGTCTAGCTGGCTTGTACCCGTTCATAGGTGTGTAATCGATTGCAAACAAGTGCGATGGTCAATTGGGGCCAGTATTTGAAAAAAAGCCAGTTTTTTCCAACGCTGATCGGCCGATCAGCGTTGGAAATTGATACAAAAATAGCACTTTTCTTGAAAATGACAGTATACCAGGTGCCATGATTTTACAGGATGCTTTACACTGCCATTCACTAACAGTCCAGCAAGGTATTTCAAAATGATTTGGTAGTTTTATTTTTTGATGTTTGCAAATGTTGTATTTTCCCTTTAACCTGGTGCCTGTCTAACTTTTATTGAAATACAAAGCCTGCTGAATCAAAAAAAAAAAAAGGATGCAATAGCAAGAACAATTGCATTCAACAAAATCCAATTTATTTGTTGCTGTTAGATCCTGATCTAATGTTCTCATCTTTCCACTTTCTTGAGGCTCACTGAAGCTCTGACTGAGAAACGCTTGAGCTCCCTAGGCCTTTTTGCTAGGATGTAGCCTCAATCCTGCAAAATCCTCCATTATTTCTTGAATATGGTCTGTGGAGGGGTGACCACAGCCTGAATCCTGCAAAATCCTGTGGCAGTGACTGTCAATATGTTGAGGCTTGGCCAGTGACATCCTGGAGTAGTACGAAGGATTTCAAGCATAATCCAGGCTTATATTTATACATGGTCGAGCAAAAACAACACAAGGTCTGGCTCAAGACCTTGACAAAGTGCGTCCTACGAAATCAGCAACGCACTTTTGCCATGTAACCTCAATCCTCCTAATTCCTCCACTTCGGCAAAGAGGATTTTGAAGGATTCAGGGCGGTTAGGTTTAAAAACACCAGATTATTGTCAAGGCATCTTATAGCAAACGCTTGGGTGTTGCATTCCCCGTGTTTTTCAACAAATTCAATTTTTTTTTTCTTTAACATAGTTTCAACTTATAAGTTTCATTCCAATCAAAAACCTTTTTTTTGGATATCTGCAACCTGAAAAAAAAGAAAAGTTTTTGTTTTGGGCACAAACAGATTTGCTTTGTGAGCAGACTGGCTCCCGGTCCGTACGTAGACCATTAACTACTGTTATTGGATACAGGGAACGTGACTGCAATGGTGGCAACATTATAAAGGTCTATTATTGATACTGATTGTGGAGCAGGAACTAGCCTACCCCACGTGTACAGAATTATTGTGTGGCAGCCAATAATTGGTAATATTTCAATAAACTAAACGTGAGCTGATTTTTTTTGTGGTCGATTTCTCATTCAAAAGTGAATAACTTTTCTAATTGTTAGAAAAATATACATATAGCAAGAAAAGGGACCTATTTTTTTGGGATGAAATAGCACATGGAATGCAACTTGAAACGCTGGACTATTACAAAGGCATGTAATGCGTTCTTTTTGAACAGTTGATTATTGCAAAGGCGTCCAGTGTCAACACGGTGGCGTATGCGAAGAAGGTTTTTGCAACTGTCCACCTAAGTTTGAAGGTTCACGGTGTCAGAAGTGTAAGTTGAGTGTTGTTGCTTTCATTTGTTTTATTCTGTTGTCTTTTTTTTTCTGTGAGGATTTGCATTTTGGTAGATAAGAGAGTGTTTCAAATGGTTAGAACATTGCTTCAGCCTTCATGAACTTTTAAAGTGTTAAATTTGAAACGTTATATTCTGTGATCACTAGTAAAGTAAAAAGTAAAGTCTGTCACAAGCCAGAATGGCCCATCTGGCCGGCGTTTATCTCCGGTTTCCTTGGCATGAAACGATCGAGAATATTTCTACTCCCCCTGGATGGGATGCTTGTTCACCGCAGGTTACTCCGTAGCTAATGTCGGTACTCATTTATACTCCTGGGTGGAGAGAGGCAAGTGGATTGGTGAAACGGCTTGCCCAAGGACACAACATATGGGCAGCAGCTGGATTTGAACCCCTGAACCTCTGATCGCGAGTCACAAACCTTACCCACTTGGCCACACTATAGTTTCCATTAGGAACATGTTCAGAACACAACAACTTTTTGGTAGTGGGCTGTTTTCTTGTAACGGGGCTTGTCAAGTAATGTGAATGTTCCGTTGAGACACTCTCTATGAAATCACAGCACTTTGTCATTAACCCTAAACCTCACCTAACGCTACAAAATACGACTAGTAGGAAACTGTAGTATGCAGTACTTCAGCTTATAAGTGGGCACAGCACTCATAGTATTTTCAGGTATTTGGTACCTGCATACATAATTTTTGTAGTACCATGTAGTATGTGGTACTTTACCCCAAATGAAGTCTTGGGTGGTTAGGGTTAATAGCTTGCTGTGAAATTCTACAGACTCCGCAAAATCCTGAATTCATTCTTCAAAGTTCCCACATCATTTCATTTATGTGTACCAAATTTGTGTACTGAACAAAATTCACATTCGCACAATCGCATTTTACATTCAGTTGAGTGTCTCCCTTTCACACATCACTTGTATTCAGACTCACAAAAGGCCACGGCACCGTGTATTAACTATATTTTTTTGGAGCTAGCTGCTACTAACATGCAAATTAGTTTTGCAAACTGCATTCATCTACAGTGTTTTTCGAGGTCATGTTAATCCCTGATGTTCACATCTGCACATTCTTGTTAACCTCTGAGAATAACTGTTCTCTCGGACTAAAATGTCCCCACAAAAAGCAAGCCGAAAAGTCATAAATGCTTTGCCCACTGCGCTCCAAGCAAAATATTGCCCCATGCCATCTCAAAACCTCTTTGGTTCCGTCACCAATAACAGACGTGACAGGCCACTGCCAGGGCATAGTGTGTGAGAATGGCGGCAAATGCTATGAGGGGATCACCACCCACCTTTGCGACTGTCCAGTCGGATTCAGTGGCAGATACTGCGATGGTGAGTGTATGGGCACTAGAGGGAGCCTCGTCTAGGGGGCTTGTCTCAATTCGTATCTGGTACGAGTTCCGGACAACTTGTCTTGGGAATCACAGCGGGTATTTATAGAGCGCACGTATCCACCAGGACTGGTGCGCAAGGTACTACATCATTATTACCCTGGTCATTGGGCCCATGAAACATTCCAAATACCATCTCAGCTCTCTGGAGGGAATGCAGCCAGGGGTGTGAAATCTCAGCTGGCTGATGTCAGCTTTTTGTTGTTTTGGATTTCAGCTTTTTTCCCCTAACTTGCTGTGTACAAAATTATATGAGATTTCCAAAGTTCAGCTTTTTTTTTACACCTTTTCCAGCTGTTTTCGGCTATTTTTATCAGTGGTCACTCACACCCCTGGCAGCTGGAGGCAGCCTGTTAGGCGCAAGGAAGCTAATTCAATTACATCATTTACATGAACCATCTCTGCCCTCGTATGAATTGAGATAGGCCCTAATTTCTGCAGACTCTCATGTTATCCAAGGATCTGGGCAGTTACTAAACTAAAAAAAACAAAGTGGATTTCAAGATGGGCTGAAGGTTTATGTTGTGAATAACAGTTCATTTGAAGGTCTCAGTATAACATGTCGGCGTAACATAACACGGTTTTATACTTCATGCAAATGCAAAGCGAATATGACATCGGGGAAACATTCACTGCAAAATTTGCCGCAGTTGAAATTTGTTCAACGTTCAACGAATTCATAGTGCAAAAACTTGTCGTGCAGTCACACATTTGGATTCGCGTTTGCTTTCGGGCTGAAAATAAACAGGCCTTTACTGACAACTCCCAAACCATTCGTGGGATGAAATGTACGTCGGGGTGATGTGGGTACAATATTGGGAGTTTGCCCTTCACCGACGTATGTTTTTAAAGACCGTACACTCAGTGTTGTCCCTAATGATTGTGAGAAAACAACTCACAGACTACCTGGGTGAATTGAACCCACGACCTCCTGCTTGCTAGCGCAGACGCCTTGCCTCTCGACCATCGAGCTTGCCGGCGTCGGCTGGCTGGTTTGAATCTGAAAATCTGTGTTAATAAAAATACGTTAATGAAGGGCAAAAACCTAATACTTAAACTCCTAAACCACCGCACATCTAACACTTTCACCCACTATCATGCTACCGCATCATTTCAAGTGGGTTTGCCACTTCACATGCTGTTTTTGACAACTTCATACTCTTATGAGTTAGGGAGTAATTGATGATGTTCATTCGGTGGACGAACATCGTCAGTTTGGAAGTAATCGGACCAGTATGAAAAGATGCTGTTATTCCTTTCTGCATCCTGTCAAGTACAGTCAACTCTCGTCAATACGAACTCATTCGGAGCTAGCCAAATTGTTTGTTATATAAAAATGTTGTATTAACCCTAACAGAACCTAACCCATCAAACTCCAACAGCATGTTTTGTTGGAATCTGTCAGGATGGGTACAGTACCCCTAAACTGACAGTCTTTTACATTGGGTTGGCACAACTTCAGAATCAAAGTCAAAAAATAGATGTGTGCAGTTTCCCATATGGTGTTTGAATTTGCCAGGATGGGTATTGCTCCTAGTGAATCATGCCAGGGAGTTCGGGTTAGAAGGAACATCAGTCCCATCAGTTACCAAGGCTTTATGTTTGCTATAACCAGAATTATATATTAACAGTGTTAACGAGAGTCGACTGTACATAAGGTCCCCACTACAGGTTTGTGTTCAGCCAGATAATAGGGAGGTTTCGCAAGCGAACGGATACGCTTACACTTACGCTTAGCTATCCGTATCCGTTTTTTACTTACGTGTAGCGAGCGAGATATGCGTGTCGTCTGCACGTTTAGCGGATAGTGAGTGGCGTATGACGTCATACGTGCAGACGACACGCATATCTCGCTCGCTACACGTGAGTAAAAAACGGATACGGATAGCTAAACGTAAGTGTAAGCGTATCCGTTCGCCTGCGAAACCTCCCTATTGTTAAATGTGCGTACACGCGGAGCCCTCATGAAGCGTTATGCTCATTACTGCTCATGCAGCGAGTCCTATCTTTCCACACACCTTGATCATCATCTTCATTGACGTTCCCTTTCATCCTGGCAGTGGTAGACGGCCCGGCCACCCATTCTCAGTCTTCAGCTAACCCGGGGCTCACCGTCGGTGCAGTAGTCTGCATCGTCTTGATCACGCTGCTTGTTCTGGGTCTCTTCATTTGGGCGGTCTATGCGTACCGACACCCTACTTCACCGTCAGGGCTGTTTATTCTTGAGGTAAGTACATGCACCTCTCCCAAGGATGATACTACTGTCCAAAAATCAGTTTCAAAATTGTCACCAGAAAAAAAGGATGTGCTCGGTTAAGTTTGATATTGTAATTGCATTCTAAATTACTAAATGAACTTGACAGCTCAAAATTGATAGTGCTGGTTCAGTTTTTGTGCTTGGTTTTTGTGTCTAACTTGGCCCTGCGAACTCCCATCAATGTTGAGTTGAAGGAGTTCCAAACTAGCAACCTTCCTTCCCCCTTTCATTCTCCCACCCCTTGGAAAGAGGAGAAACAGCAAAGAGAGGAAGAAGTCGCTAATTTATACATATTTCATGCTATGAGACTACATGTAATATTGCACCACGGGACATCCACGAGCCTTCTTAACCAGTTTGCACTGGAGGCCGTGATAACACGCACTGGCTGTTTTTGTACCCGTGGCTGACGGATTAAGATGGCAGTATTACCTCCATTGGCCGCCTCAACACGCTAATCCCTCATGCCTTTTGTACACACGCACACACAAAGTCTGTGTTGTCTGTGGAAGGGGAATGTGTGCTGACTGTTGTGCATGGCCTATTTTACAATTTACCCTCCAGTACACACCCCAGAGTATTGAAACATATGAGGTTTTGGCAAGAAATATCATACAAATACTGTTGAAATCAGCCCTGCAAAATTACTATTTGTGGCATTTTGCTGTATATCAGAAGTTGGCTGCGAAATTTTGCCTTTTGATAAATTCGAAATTTTCCGGCAAAAATAAACCCGGGGGCGAAATGGTTAACACTCCAAAATCCTTGGGAGGATTGAGAAATTGGGGGATGTTTGAGAGGATTGCTGTTGTGTTTCTCTCCATGTTGGGACTTATTTCTGGTTCTTTTTTGGGAATCTACAACTGAATACAAATGAATAATCTGCTGTCAGTATGGTGGTGTTTGGCACGACCAAAAATCATACACTTTGGGGAATTGCACATCTGGTGAACCTTTTAAAAAAAACACCTCCGCTTTGATGCAAAATCAGTGTTGTGTATACAGGTGAACAGTCAACAGGTGTTGTTCATGTTCATCACGCGAAGGGTTTCCTAGATCGGAACATCCTTGAACTTTGCCCGACACATGTGATAAACCATTTTTGTGGCAGCATTTGTGAGAATGTTAAATTCATCATTGTGAGTTTTTTGCTCTTTTCCTTGCACTTTGTATAAGGTGAAGGAATTATACTGAATTTGTATAATTCGAAGTCATTACATGTATTTATTTCGGGAAGAGGTTCGCAAACTTCGCAGAATTCTTTAATCCTGCCTCATTTTTTTTTTCTTTTGGAGTATGAAAAAACCTTGATTTCATTAAGTCTTGACATGATAAGCATGTTGGGGGGGGGGGAGACAGGGCAATCACCAAAACAGGCACTTGCACATCCGACACTTTTTTTTCACCAGACACTTGGCCTCCTTTAATCAAATGGGGGGGGGGGGGGGGGTTATACCATCTCCCAAAGTAGGGGTCACTCTTCAAAACCGGCCATTATGCAAACTACGCATTTATGTGCCCATTTTCATGACGCATTGTAAGTGTTTTGGGGCTGGGTTTTCATATTATTCATTCATATCAGAATTCTCTATACCATGTTGGGAAATTGTTACTGAAAACAAATGATCCAAAATTTTAGGGGGCACATTTACAGTCAACTCTCATTATAAAGAGCACTTTTATAAAGAGGTTCTGCTTATAAAGAGCAAATTCTGAGGTCCCAAATCTCAGATTCTCTTTGTGTTTCTTTGTTTCGCTGTCCTTTAATAACAACATTCCTGTTATAAAGAGGTACTTTGGCTAGTCCCATCGACCTTGTTATAACGAGAGTCGACTGTATACTCGAGGGGGCACATTTAATTCTGCAAAAGCAGGGGCAGATCCAGGGGGGGGGGTGGGTTTCATCAGCTGGTACCAATTTCAATAGGGGGCGCTGATCAAATTTGACGATTATTAACACTCATTACAGAATGGTGTACCGTATTTTGAACTGGCAGACATTAGACCAGTATAATTTGTTAGGGGACAAAACCCCCCTGAAAAGCGCCTGAAAAGCGGCACTTGGGTAAATCTTAGGGGCACTTTGCCCCCCCCCCCCATGCATGAAGAAAAGTCTTCCAAACTGGAGAAATTAATTTTTTAAAGATTTCACCCGCCTACGTGAACATGTCTGTGTACATGTAGTTTCATTCAAAATAAAGTGTTACGTAACCTTTAGAAATCGCCCTTCGCAACCACTAGACTGATTCATTTTGCATCTTCCTCTTGCAGGCCAAGCACAGAATAAAGGGCCGAGGTCGGGGGTCAAATGGCGTCAAGTACAAGTACCATCAGCAAATGGACGGCAACCAGATCGACATTCAGTTCTGATCCAGGCGGACAGAAAAGAGTATTTTTTTAGTTAACGCATTGCGGCAACAGTGTAGTCTAGTATTCTGTTTCCCAGAGCTGCCAATTTAGCTGGGCAACGGGAACGAGCTGTGCGTGATGGTGAATATAGAAAGGCGTGACTTAGTAGAGGGCACTCTTTCAAGAAAGGAGGGCGCTCATTCAGAAAACCAGTGTGGTGCCCCTTTGATATGTCAAATGCGCTTTCATGCCATTGTGCCGAGTAAAAGTGGCCAGCTGGCAATCTTAGTTATAGAGATGACGGCTAGACTGTGGTGCTTTAAATCTTCACTTTTTCTTCATGTTCTGAAATCCGTGTACTAGCTTGTTGGCCAAAAAAAGTGTGAAAAAAAGTAATGTCGAATATGGCTCCGTGTGCAAACGGTCAAGAGCAGTGGCGGATCAAGAGAGGTTCGTGCCGGGGGGGCGCAACGGCTCATTCGAGTGAAAAATGGCCTTATTTTACAAAATTTTGGTCACTGCTGCGGGAGCGCACGCCCCTCAGCACCCCCCTGGATCCGCCAATGAAGAGAGGTGGGCACGTTCTGACCACTTTCGAGAACCCATTGGATGAGACACAGTGTGCGCGTACTGCTTCACAAGTATAAAGTGCGAAATATGTGTGAAGAAGTTTATTCTGAATATACACATTGCCAAGCTACTTGGCAAGAGTGTCGGGCATCGTGGGCAATATATTTGAATGTCTCTCCCAGTGGGTTCCCCCCCCCAACTCTCCCTTCCTGCTGTGGAGGGGTTATCAGTTGTGCACAGAGCATAGCAGGGCTATAATAGTTTTAGTACTAGGGTGGCATGAAAATTGTGTCAGGGTTTGTGACGGTATGTGATGAATTAAGGTGTGCAAACGGTATTCTCGAGAACGTTTGCACAGTTTAGTACATTTGTTTACTTTTCTAAAGAATTTGTGAAGATCTTAGTTTGTTTTTTTAAATGCAGACAGAATGTGAAGTCACAGTATTGCTTTGAACATTCCATTTGTATTGTGTAGATAGGGGTACATGTATATTACATTTTTGTTTATTTTGTAGGCATGATTTTTCGGAATGCAGTCTGCTTTGATTAATGAAGTGATTTGTATGATTCAATTTATGCTGATAATGATAATACAGGAGTCTTATCTACCAACAATTAGGTACTCAAGGCGCTGGAAATTATGTCTGTTATTAAAGACAGGTAAATGAAGTTCATGAGAAATATGATGTAACATATATTATATATTATGTAGCACCTTATAAGGGTAAGTACATGCTGCGCGAATATTGCAGCCACTGCCAGAAACACCGGGGCAAACCCCTTCTCTTAGCGATTAGTGTTACTGGGTTCTTTAACGTGCATTACACAACACACGGGACCTGTGGCTTCACGTCCCATCTGATGGACGAAGCACAAGTACCTGCGTGTTCCCTGTCAGGATTCGAACCCATGTACCACCGTAACCATTGCACTACAGCACCCCACAGTGGTCCCCCCAACTCTCTCATCCTGTTGTTGATCTTCAAAACCTTGCAAGACTGTGGTTTTTGAAGAAATATAAAAGGAAACTGTGCTTTCTTCTGGTGCTTACTTAGTTAGCATCAGAGTATTTTGATTTAAAAAGTTATTATTTGTTTCCGTTTTCAGTCCTCTTCCTCATGTTATTGTTACTAAATTAAGTGCTTACGTAAGAGAGGATTGTGAATTACATGTACGCAAGCAACTTTTAATCAAAGTTGTCGCCTGATTTTTTGCAGAGATTGACTGTTATCATACTAACGACGCTAAATTTTATGAAATTTGTCGATATTTTTGTACATGATTATAATCAGCCCTTAGTGGTACAATTTTGTATTTCTTTGAAACAGTACATTTTTGTGTGTGTAGAGTGTTGTACATGTATGTATATAGATCTGTGTTCATGTTAGGCTTAGGGCTGTACATGCTTAGGGGAGGGGAAGAGAGTGATAATTGTAAAATCACCACGTGATGGATTTTAAAAAAATCCTGTATTTGTACATTTTTGTTGACCGTGGTATTGGCACATTATTTCCAGTGTTCATCTTGTCTGGAATATATTTATTATTTGGTTGGATTTCGTAATGAGATCCAACCCTTGTGTTTCAGTAGACTTGATTCAAGCTGCTTGTTTGATACACAAGTTCTATAACGGGGCACTTCAGGGAACTGCTGTCACTCTCGCATCATTTACCTTGCAAGTGTGGCATGTTGTGCATTAGCGTCTTGTGCCGAGACTAAAATGTGGCAAGGAATATTTGTCACGGGCCTTTTCTCAATAGTTCAAATAAAATCCTCCCCAAAAGAAAGATTATGGTTGTTTTTTAATATATGTCTATGTCAACAGTTTTCCTACAGACTGTGAAAAAATTGGGAATTACCTTTACTTGTTCAAGCTAGTCTCCCACTTCCCCTAATTTTTAACCCAATTTATGGACAACTCCTCCCCCCTTCCTTTGGGGCAATTCCATGGCTACTCACGTTACATTTTCGTAACATGAGTAACCGATTTTGTGTGGCTTGTTTATCATACATAACACATTTTTCTGGATGTCATCTTTGGTGCTTGGGAAGGTCTAGGTTTACTCTGTCTACCATGGGGATAACAGTTATTACACCTTTTCAGTAAGGTTAATTACAGCCCAAGGAAACTCAAAAGTACATCAAAAAATGTAACGTGAGTAACCGTGGAATTGCCCTTTGTGTTCTGGGCTAAATGATGATGTTATCCTTGTTCACATGATTTTCCATATAGTTTTATTAGGGTAACTGTGCCAATAGAAACTTTGTGAATTTGAAGCTCATCAATACTGAGGTTTGGCAAGATTACATCTGGGAAAAAGGTCAATGCGTGCAACTTTAGGGTAAAATGGTAGTTTGGTAGCTATTTTGGATCTTTCATGTCTGCGAGATTATCCAGTCTCTGATATGCTTCTGAAAATGTAATTTAAGTGTAAAGGATGCAAGTAGAATCCCCAAAATTGACTTTTCAAAAAAAAATATAATCTACCAAAATATGGGAATAAATATATTACATTGGCAGCTATTTACGATTTATGCAAATTAGGTACCCTTCCCAAAAGAATTTCAGGTGTCGCCCCTTCTAAATATCTTCTGTAGGGCTATATGAATCTATCTGCCAAGGTTGGTGCTTTGGACCAGTTGGTCTCGATCTTGTCGAACATTTGATCTGTGCCACTTCTCTACATCATTTTGGAGGAAGCGAGGAGGCCAATATCTGGATGGAGGATTTGTTGTTTTAGAAAAGGCCACATTGTTATGTTCCCTGAAGAAACAGCATTGTTGAATCGTTCTTGCTTAGCAAGGAAGTCGTCTGTTTAAGGCATTTGCGATTAACCGTCTGTAAATTGCATCTGCCAAGAATTGTATAGTCTTCATGAATTCATGTTAATATTTTCTGTCTTCGTCTTTATTTTTTTTGTTTTTTTTTATCATTAAACACTTAATTAAACTTAGAGAAATAACAGTTGTATTTATAATTGCTGTCTTTTTCCTTTTTTTCATGGTAGGCCTAGGCCCTTATACATGGAATTGGATTGTTCCTATTAAACTGCAAATGGTTACGATATAGTAACATGTACTTGATGTATGGTAGTTAAACAAATCTTTATTAGTGTGGTTTGTTTTATGTACCTTCTTTGTTGTAAAAAACCGTAAATTATATTCATAAATGTACATGTCTAAGGTCTGAAATGAGATTTTTGTCGAATATAATATATTGAAAATGAAATTTTTGGCTGTGCTTGTGGAGATTACAATGAAATGGAATGATGGAATGCAGTGTGTTATCTCGTGCTAGTCAAGCCCGGAAAAACATTACCAAAACATTACCTAATACTTTTGTTGTTTCGTGTCTTTGTTATTCTTTAATTGGTACACAAGACATCGCCTGCACTTTGTCAACTTTTCACACTCAACTAAGTTAAAAGGTTTTAATACTTTAGTTGATTCGTGTCCGTTATTCTCTTTGGTTCACAAGTCGACATCGCCAGCTGCACTTTGTCACCTTTTCACACTCGACTTAAAAAGGAGATGAATAAAGTAAATAAAAGTCGGCAATGTTAAAACGTAAACGGTCCCTTTCTTTGTACATTGTTTTTATTCATGCGTTTTAATTGCTTATTGAAAAAGCTCCACACCGCCTCCCCCCCCCCAAAAAAAAACCCGTTAAATGCCACAATCGAGCGGCTGTAGAAAAGCTGTTTAAAAAAGTCATGATTTTTGAAATAAAATTTAATTATAAATGATATGATCGGCTGAATGACCGCGAACCGCGGGAATCGAGAAATGTAGCGCCTTCCTGGTGTCACGGTCTCACTTCTCCGGAGTGCTAGCTTCTCCGAAAGGGAAATTTGGCTTCAACACGCATGCACAAAATTGCGCAGTACATGTATAGTGTACATTTTCGTCAACTGTATTAGGGTGCAGACCAGTAAGTCGGTCCGTATTTGAGCATGCTGTGGGCCATGAACTTGAGGGTTTGTTAAAAATATGGATGGAAACCGTGCACAGGACTTGGAGCTTGCAGTTCTGTGTAATTTTGATGTAATTTGGACCCTAAAAGCGCTCTACTTTGCAATGGAGTGTAGGCATCGTTTTTCAAAATGGCGATGGGCTTCAGGACTGTTTTCAGGGGTGATCGTCTTCAGATGGAAATTTCTCCTAAAAGTCATCAGTTTTTTTATACGTAAATTATACAGAAATTGAAAGATGATGAAATAAGCTTTAATTTGATGTGTGTCTCGAACACCTTGGAGAGTTGTGAGTATTTTTCCCGAATTTTTGAAGTGGGAGCATTTACCATTGGGGTCTATGGAAGTTTATTTACTGGTCTGCTACCTGTAAGCGTGCTGAGTGCTTCAGGGTTGTACTGGTGCACGTAATATCTTAGGTTTCTTTGTATGCATGGTTACAGGGTACCAGTCCAATCCAGAATTTTCGTGACGCGCACAACTCCCAATAACCAAAAAGACTTCAAATGCACATTTATTTTAGGCCATGGCTGCAAAAATAAAGACAAAATGGACCACAAACGAGCAAGGAACACGGACCAATTAGTTCGTTCTTAATTATTCCTTCATGAACACACACACATGCATGACGCTGGGAACACAAATCAGAATGCTACGGACCATGGAATGACTTGACCCCACAGGCATGACAGGAAGTGTTACATGATACCATGGAGGAATAAGAACACATTCTTGGGTTAGCCCAGGTTGGACGTAGGGAGGAGAGGGAGTCCACCAGGGCTAATTCTTGGGTATCCCTCACTGTGTTATTAATGGGCTTGGTAGACTTCAGAATACAGCTCGAGGAAAAGTAAGCACAGCGGACACATGGGCATGAATCGTGCTTATGTGACGTGCACTGTAACGTGCTCAGTTATCCGCCGAATCCACCCGGAGAAGCTAGCACGCCGGAGAAGTGAGACCGTGACACCGGCGCGGCGCGGCGCGGCAAAAATCGGACACTGCATGCAATGGCGCAAAAAAATCTGCAGCGCCCTCTTTGGAATCGGTTGTTGTCAAGCATAGCGCCATCATTCGGCGGCTTGCCCTGGAAGTTAGCACTCGGGGGCGCCACTCTCAAAAATAATGCTCGCGTTAGAATTATTATAAAGGGAGTAAAAAAAATCCTGAGCCGTCAACTCTCTTATTGAAGAAAAAAAAGTATTGATAGCCTTATTTTTCCTAAAAATAAATGCATAGATGAAAGACCGTTATTAAATTTGCTCCTGAATAATCTCTTGAAAAATTAACAAAACCTTGATGAATTGTTTCCATAACTCGGACAGGTGTTTATTCATTCTGAACAATTCGTTGTTGTCCGTGCCCCAAAAAGTTTGCAAAAAGGAAACAATTACAGAAACAAAGCATTCCTGACTTTTTGGCAGTTATTTTTGCACTTTTTGGAGAAAAGTCATTTTTCACCAAAAATGTAAGGCTAACCCCTTACAATTTCTTCAATTTTGGCCAAAAAATGAAATTGCTTCAAACTTGCTAGAAAGATGCTGGATGCAGTTAGAGCACATTCCAATTCTATTTCTGGAAAGATGGGCTTTTCAAAATGAAATTTTGAAGGAAATTTGGAGTAAGCCTTACATTAGTTAAAAATGTATTTTTCCCCTAAAATTATTGCTGATTTTGGCCCAAATATTTCATTTTTTGCATGTTTGAATATTGATTGGTGCTCCTCTTACCTCGAAAGGAATTTCTGCATTGTTTGGAGAAAAGTCAATTTTTCACCAAATTTCACTAAAATGTAAGGCTAACCCCTTACAATTTGTTCACTTTTGGCCAAAAGATTAAAATGCTTCAAACTTGCTGGAAAGATGCTTGAGGGACCCAATAACACATTCCAATTTGGTTTCTGGAAAGATGGGCTTTTGAAAATATTTCAAGAAAAAAGTTGGGGTCAAATCAATCAAAAAATGATTGGGTTTTTTTTCAATTTTTTTTTACTAATTTGGGCCCAACTGTTGAAATTTTTGCTTGTTTGAATATTGATTGTGGCTCATTTTACTTCCAAAGGAATTTCTGCATTGTTTGGAGAAAAGTCATTTTTCACCAAATTTCACCAAAAATGTAAGGCTAACCCCTTACAATTTCTTCAATTTTGGCCAAAAAATGAAATTGCTTCAAACTTGCTGGAAAGATGCTTGAGGGACCCAAGAACACATTCCAATTTGATTTCTGGAAAGATGGGCTTTTGAAAATGAAATTAAAATGTTAATTTTATGTTGCTGATTTTGGCCTAAATATTAATTTATTTGTATGTTTGAATATTGATTGATGCTACTTTTACCTCGAAAGGAATTTCTGCATTGTTTGGAGAAAAGTCATTTTTCACCAAATTTCACCAAAAATGTAAGGCTAACCCCTTACAATTTCTTCAATTTTGGCCAAAAAATTAAATTGCTTCAAACTTGCTGGAAAGATGCTTGAGGGACCCTAGAACACATTCCAATTTGATTTCTTGAAAGATGGGCTTTTGAAAATGAAATTTTGAAAAAAGGGGGTCAAATCAGTCCAAAATGTAATTTTTTTATAAACATATTGCTGATTTTGGCCTAAATAATAATTTTTTGCATGTTTGAATATAGATTGATGCTCCTCTTACCTCGAAAGGAATTTCTGCATTGTTTGGAGAAAAGTAATTTTTTTTCACTAAATTTCTCCAAAAATGTAAGGCTTACCCCTTACAATTTCTTCGGGCTTTTGAAAATAACATTTTGAAGAAAGTTTGGGGTCAAACCAGACCAAAATGTTAACTTTTTTCTCGAAAAATTTATGATTTTGGCCCAAATGTTAAATTTTTGCACGTTTGAATATTGATTGACGCTTCTCTAACCTGAAGAGGAATTTTAACATTGTTATGAGAAAAGTCAATAAACCTAAAAATCGTTAACGCCATAGGCTTTTAAAAAAAATACGGAAAGTCAATGCATGTAGATTTAAGACAAACAAACAAACCAACAAAGAATAAGATGAGTTAGACTATACAATATAACAATAATAACATATCAATATATTACTATTGATCTCAATATATTTTCTGCATCTCTTATTGCAATTTCATTTCAGGAATTATTTCCAAAGTTTCTTACAAGAGCACTCACTCTACAGAAAGTAAAAAATAATTTACAAAGAAATAATAATAACAAAATACAGAAACAGATAATTTACACAATGTGAATATGACTTTAAAATTTATAATTTATTTCTGGATATGTTGCATAAATATACCATAAATGACTTTGGCACTTACTTCAAACACAAACACTCAAAACAAACTTTCAAATCCAAAAAAACATTTGCGAATTTCGATTTTAAAACTCCATAAACAATAAAAATTTATATCCATTTGTATAAAAATGTTTCACATTTAATATTTGTTTTATATAAATACATATAAGCCCATATGAAAAACATTTAACATTTGCACATAAATACACTGCATGCTAACATACATTAACTTAACATGACTTGGGTGTTTTTTATTTATACAAGAAAATCTGATTGTACTAAGGAAACAAAAGTTATTAAAATAAAGTAGACAGGCAAGTGCATAGGTCTTGTATTCATAATTTGATAGTTTAATGGTATAATGTACAACATTTGCAAACATAAACAAATAGTCTCAAGCATCCTGTGAAATCATGGCACGTGGTGTGCTGTCGTTTTTAAGAAAAAAACGAATTTTTGTTTCAATTTCCAACGATGGTTGGCTGACCATCATTGGAAGAAAACTGGGTTTTTTTTTCTTCCAAATACTGCCCCCAATTTACCAAATGTATGTAGTCATCTAATTGGTCAGAGCTGCCAAAAGTTTGAATGGCAATGGAACTTCCTTCTACCGTGGAATGGAACTTCTTTTGTTGCCACGCGGCCACGCCGTGCGTTGGGACGAATACTTCAATGGCAGGTGATAGACCAGCCAATCAGATGACGGGGATTTATTAAGCCATTTTATAATAGAAAATAGATTCATAATGATTATCTCTTGAGCTTTACTGCTGTGTCTTTGTGAAATATCCACTGAAGCAGCATCTCCAGTAAGATTTTTGTGTGTGTTAATTCATTTTTTTAACGTGAGTAGTGAAATTAACATGTGATGTAATACATATATATATTATATACATATTGTATTTCATTTGTTACATCAACTATTTACAAGACATACTTTACAAAATATATTCTCCTTGACCGCTCCACAGGTTAACTTTAAAGTATTGCATTGAACAAATCTGTTAACACTGATTTGAAATCGCATTTCTTCCTGTTTTACAGATTGATATCACATTAGACCTTCCTCATAGGGATATCAAACACATAGTTGTGGCTTGCTCTATAAAATCAATCATAATTTGCCACATGCATATCTGCAGAACTGTTAAACCGCTTTTTTTTCACTTTGGTGATAATTCCGCCAAAGAAACATTCAAAAAAATAATTTCTTCAAATTTCCAATAATTTTCCTAAAATTCCTAACCCTCAGAAACGTTCAAAGAGGTTCAAAAAGGTTGAATAAAGAACTTGACTAGAGCGGGGTTTGAATCTGCGACCTTTGGATTACCGTTCCAGTGCTCTACCAACTGAGCTATCCAGCTCTATGATGGCAGATCCCCATTTTAGTCAATGTCTTTGTTCAAAGGGCGCTAGTCATAAGCCTTAATTTTTGTTAGATCTTGATCTAAAAGTTCTGGTGGCACCACGACAAGACAAAGTTACAAAAGTGTTGCAAATTCTAAATTTAAAATTTGTGTTGTACAAATCTACTTGAAAAATACAAACGGGACACCAATACAAACCAAAAACGCATGATTCACGCAGAGAAGGTCCTGCCCTGCTTTCAAACTGCAATATGAGCATCCCACTTCTATAGCAAAAGCTAAAATAATTGTTCACAACTTGTAACGATTAAAAATAAAATAGCACTTCAATTTCAAAATTCATTTTGAAAGTGCCAAACCCAAATGGGGAGTGTGGCCTTGTGCTTAGGGATTGTGACTCGCGATCGGAGGGTCAGGGGTTCGAATCCAGCTGCTGGTTGTATGTTGTGTCCTTGGGCAAGCCACTTCACCCCCAATATCATCTCTCCACCCTGGAGTTTAAATGGGTACCAGCGTTGCAATTGACTGGCACTGCATCCAGGCGGGCGGAATAGAAATATTCTCCGTCGTTTCATTCCAAGGAAACTGGAGATAAATGCCGGCCTGATGGGCCATATTGGCTTTTGTTTCATACTTCTACTTAATGTACGGACGTACCAACTTTTGACCTCTCATGGTGACGGGACCTCCATATTTGACATAGGAGCCCCTCCAGTCGAGGTATCATCCGAGAGATCTGAGGATATTGATGGGGCTTGGTGCCTGGAGGTCGGTAGCTTGGGGAACCTTGCCGTGCCGTAGACACGATAGCTCTGCTTGAGGATGGGCCTCATGTCCTGTGGGGATTTGGCCATGCGGAAGGGGGTTCGAGTCCAGCCGTAGACGATGCAGTTTAGGAAGCCCTGACTCGGGGCTGTGACTCCCTGGGAACAAAGGAAAACCAGGACACTTATAAAAGAATTGAAGGATACTTCCCAATCTTCACAGCATGGTATTTACAATTATACAACACCTGAATAAATCCCTGTCATGTGATTGGTGGATCATTGATCACATGTCGTTGAAATATTTGTAACAACGCACAGTGCAATGGAAGTTCTATTGCACGGTGAATAGAACTTCCGTTGCACAGTGTCACTGCTGCTGGTGGTGGCGCTGTTTTAATCAAGATAAATGAAATTGAGTATGATTGTTCGCAACCTGTTGAACAGTTTGCATTAATATAACTTTTAAACAGTTTTTAACCTGAATAAATTGGCTATTAAAAGTCAACCAATCAGATGACAAAGATTTATTCAGGTGTTATATAAAGCAAATAATGAATGTTTCACCTTCGTGCAATGGAAAGAATAATTTCATTTTGTGACATGAATTATCCTTACCATTGCACTCACCAACATTCATTTTTTGTATAATAGTATACTCCGCCTCATTAGATATGCAGTGGCAGATCCAGCAGGGTGGTGAGGGAAGTGGGGGGGGGGGGGTTAGTGGTATTTTTGACGGTATGGGAATTTTGTAATTGTGTGTCTGGAAGCCAGACTGAGGGAGCGATGGTCGTGTATCTGGAACCTTTAAATACTTTTTAATTAGTGCAATATGCAAGGGAGCAGACTAATGACAAGCCTGGTAGCACGATGTCGATGTCGCTGTGTGGTCTGACGTTATCGTTTTCTCTGATTTTTGTCTTGAATATCCTAATTTCCTGAAGAATGTTCGTGTCGGTCGAGATAGTAAGTGGGTGCAGAATTCTCAAGCCTTTAGCGTTACTGAGGTCATCTCAAGCTCCACCAGGAAGGATACTTTGGAGAGTTTTAAGGGGATCGAAGCGCATCTGCAACATCAGCCGTCATTTGAAGAAAAAAAGCAAGGGACAAAAAAACCTGTGTCGCCGCACCACTTTTGGGGCAAGCTCCATACCAGAAACAGAAGACTTTTTTGATGGGGGGGGGGGCCTTAGGTGTTCTAAAGCTTGAAAACAGATCGGTAAAGTCGATTTTTGAACTGCTTACCTGTAGGACATACAGCCAGTCATATGTGATTAAGGACACTCCGTCTATGCAAAAGAGATCCATAACATTCAAGACCAAGGCTGCAAATAAGAGGCGAGGAACGAAAGAGGGATTTAAAAGAACTAATAATAATAATAATAATAATAATAATAACTGTATTTATATAGCGCTTTTTGCCAGAGGATACAAAGCGCTGGGGGAGAATGCAACCAAAGCCAGGTAAATGAAGTATATGAACATTATGAGACCCATTATGAAGCACCTTTTTGCAAGGTGCTGCGGCGCATAATTGCTGCCACTGCCAGAAACACCGGGGCAAACCCCTTCTCTTAGCGACAAGTGTTACTGGGTTCTTTAACGTGCATTACACAACACACGGGACCTACGGCTTTACGTCCCATCCGAAGGACGAAGCAATAATGGTAAAGTGCCTTGCTCAAGAGCACAAGCATCATGTTCCGACGGTCAGGATTCGAACCCGTGTACCACGGCACATGAGTTGAACACCGTTACCATTGGACCACAGCGCCCCACGGGCGTAAAATTTCCTATAAAGTACAAATAATTAAATGCATAACTAATGTGCTCCTGGAATTTTTACAAGCAGCTTAAAAGTTAAAATTTCTGAAACCGAATGGCACTTTTTGTCGCAGTGAATTTTTACATGAAAGATATTAAGACTTAGGGCCCCTGCTAGTCTTGTTACGGAACAGCCAATTCATTTTTCTTTCTCCTAGAAAAAAAAGCTCAGAGAGGTGTCCAATCCATGTACTCATTTGTATTTATAATTTTCAAATAAATTTAAAGTGAAAACCATTCTTGCAAGCATGTACTAAAATCAGGCATGTTTTGGGAAGAACATTAGTTGTCAAACTACACCTTCCCCATTTGGGCAATTCCAGCGGAAAAGTCCATGACATAGCTTTTAAGGGCTCAGTGAATAAATCTGAACATGCATTTTTCAAATCTTATACATCCACCATCTAGTAATGGTCAAGGAGATTACAGACTAGGAGTTTGGGATCGTTCCTCTCAATCATTCATTAGATATCATAGTTCATTGGCTCTGTCATGGGACATTACACTTCCTTCCATAATGCTGGGATTGTCCATTTCTCATATGGTAGCTACCGGTAAGTCAGACGACTGCACAAGTTCCTAGGCAATGTACAGGGTGAGTTAGAATGATCTGGGCCCAAGTTCACCCTTTTGTGTGGCAAATATTGAGAAAAAAAACTGAGTGTTTCATATGAATGGTTATCACCTCGTCTTCCACAAGAATTTTGATTTTTTTTTCAAATTAGTGGCTGTGGTGAGGAGTTACGCCATTTTCATTGAAGTGGCTCATTTTTCCAGTCTGCGCACAGAATTGGTTTTGCCTTTTATTAAATGTGTCAATAACTTCAAGTGAGTCAGTCACCATGACCAGGTTTTTATTTGTTATTACACTGCTTCACATCAGTAGGCGATTTCAATTTATGAACCATGGAACTGTGGTCAGCTGTGTTCTTTGCTAGCGCTTTTCTTCAAAATGGTACAATGAAATATACACAAAACTTTTACCAAACAGGTTCAACATACACATCTCATTTTGCACTTGTTTTGATAATTGCTACATATTTTTTTAATACTTTCTTTAATTTGGATTCCGGTTATTCTGACTCACACTGTGCACAGGCATGCAACTCAAAATTGAAAAAAAACCCAGGAAACTCCAAACCACACAAGACTTTGTACAGTGTTTTTCAACTCGTAATGGCATTCATGAGAAGAAAAAAAAAAACGAGGAAATCAGCAGATCCGAGGAAAAGTTGCATGCCTGTGTACACCAAAATTTAGGCCTTGAAAAAAAACTAGAAACCAAGATAGACTCTTGTCTGGGGGTAATAATGAGTCATAACAGGAAATTTGCAGAGCAGAAAAAAGTTGATGCATTCTCACCAGGGATCCAGCAGATGACGAAGGCAGCTATGTAGAGGGAGATACGCTTGCACAGTTCCACTAGCGCCCTGCGTTGCTTGTTGGTCCAAACTTAACCATAAAAGAATAAGATACCAATTAAAGACCTGAGAATAGTATTCCTAACAAGGCTGAGGCGTAGTGGTCATTGTGCCTTGGGAGTCACGCTGGTTGCTAGCTGTAGAGTTTGGTGTGGACCTACAATCCTGGCCAAAATGGTTGGGACACTTCTTGAGCTGCATGCCACGGTCACCCACTCCCCTGCTCTCCCGGTCAATGTTGTTCTCTCCAGCTGATGGAGCACACACCGCGCAATGAGAGACAACACTGAATGGGGGCCGAGGGGGGGGGGGGGGGCAGCGAGATTTGGCCAGGATTGTAGCTAGGATGGTCCAGTGCAAGTGATTACATGGTCAGATTCTTGTGTGCCATTGCATAGTAAAGGTAAAGGTGACGGGGACGCATCTGTATTTGCAGGAACGGAGTGCCCATCTCTCTTTCATTAGCGATTGGGCCAGACTCATATGCTGCTTTGGGGGGGATCGCCACACCTCCTCCACAGCGAGTCTGTTACCTTCCCAGCATTGAATAATGCCAGTACCCATTTAACACCTGGGCTGACAGGAGTAATTGAGGTAAAGCGCCTTACTCAAGTGCACATCACGCATGGCCATGGCGGGGCTCGAACCCACAACCTCACGATCTTAAATCCTGTGCTCAACCGCTTGGCAACACGTGCCCCCATGGTCTTGGGGTCAAACCCAGTTACAGGTGGTCAAGCGATTACTGGGTTAGACTCAACTTGATGTGGTCAAGTACTTGTAATTGGTTGTCGCTGTATGCAAAGTCTTGGGTTCGAACCCAGTTGAAGTGATCAAGTGGTGAAATGGTTAGACTTGTGTGTGCGTCGGGAGTGTTCATTTGGTCAAATACAGTTAGGGTTAATAGCAATAATTGCAATGCTTATAATGCTTTCCAAAGCGCTTTAATACATTTATTTCCCCATTCATCAGGCCACGAGACCACATGGCAGCCGATATCAGCACACATTCGGCCTCTACCCTCACAGGTACCCATTCCTACTCCTGGTTGGAGAGAAGCAATTGTGAATGTCTTGCCAAAGGGCAAACCCCATGTTCCTGAAAGGAATTCGAACCCATGCACCACCGTAGACGAGTCAAACACCGTAACCACTATACCATGGCATTCTACAACTCTGTGTGTGCCAGTTGCCGAGTCAAAAGTTTCAACCCAGCGATGGGTTGTCAATTTGTTAACCAGTTCGCGTGGAAGGACGTGATAACAAGCACTGGCTGTTTTTATACACAGGCACAGCTGACGGGTTAAAATGTCAACATTGCCTCGACTCGTCTCTTGGTGACATCTAAACACGCTATTTACTCATGTCTTTTGTACACACACACACACACACACACCAGTCCATGAAGTCTGATCTGATACACCGTGCCCTCTGGAGACGTGCACACAATAGGGAACAAAAGATTGTATACGTCTCCACAGGGCAATTTCTATAGATGAATACGTCTCCACAAGCTTTTCACGAAATAGATACATGGATTTTACTCAAAAACTAGGAATTTCCAAGGTGGGTTGATCCGTCGCAAATGGAAGAGTTTTAGAAAAGGGATATTAAGTCCGAATTTCAGCCAAGGAAATTAATTCTGGTTAAAATAAGAGCATTGTGCATGGCCTTTTGTACAATTTACGCTCCAGTGCACACCCCGGAGTATTGAAACATATGAGGTTTCAGCAAGAAATATCGTACAAATTCTGTTGAAATAACTCTTGCGAATCGGTATTTGTGATTGGAAATTAATGATCAAGTGGTAAAGAAAAGTTAGATGTTGTGAAAATACGTCTAGTCATTACATACATGAATCTTATTATTTCCAATGACACTAATAAAACACAGGGAAAGCGACTTACCATTTCCCTTCATGAGTTTTCGGTAAACTAGCGCCGACAAAACATAGAATGTCTGCAAACAATAAAATATATCAAAAATGAATATTCTTAAAAATGGCAAGGTATTCATTCAAGTGTCAAAAAGGGAAAAAAAATATTCACTTGACTTCTCAGAGCAGCAAGCCAATTGAAAATAGTGGACCAATTTAGTTCCAAATTAAAGTAACTTCAAAGTCAAATAAAAAAAAAATTAAAAAATTTAACACACACATTTCAGCTCCTGGTTGGACATTGTATACAGCATAGGCCAAATGTTGCAGTATTTTATTCTACAGGGTGTTTCAATAAAAAGGAAACCCAACTTTGAAGAACCAGTATGGACAGACTAAATGTTTACTGGCTATAAAACTGTTATCATCTGAAAGCGTAATCCCTATGCTTTACAATGATACCTTGTAATACATTTCCAGGGTCGTGCATCACTGAGCGCCACTGTCATGAGATTTTGATGCAAAATTGCAGTTGGTTCACTTTCATGTCACACACAATAGGCATGGTGTGCATGAGAATAAGTATTCAAGAAGAAGACACAAGTGCATAAAAAGAAACCCCAAAACAAGTCGGGTTGGTTTCAAAACTGAATTTTATTGTTTGCCGTGAATTTCTCGTTTTGACCAAGCAACGTTCAAATCAATGTGCCATTTTCCCCGAGGATTAACATTCAAGCCATTTCACAGACATTTCTGTAACAATAGGCACACCGTGCCCAGTGGTTTGTTTTTTTTATGAAAGTGAACCAACTGCATTTTTCAGGCATGCAACTTTTCCTCGGATTTGCTGATTTCCTCGTTTTGTACTTACCATGAATGCCATTACAAATTGAAAAATACTGTACAAAGTCTTGTGTGGTTTGGAGTTTCCACGTTTTTCCTAAATTCCCAGTTGCATGTCTGATTTTTGCATCCAGTTTTCAAGACAATGATGCTCACTGATGCATGACTCAGAAAACCTAAACACGGTATCATTGAAAAGCATAGAGATTACGCTTTCAGATGATACCAGTTTTATAGCCAGTAAACATAATCGTCTGTCCATACTCATTCTTTGAAGTTGGGTTTCCTTATTTTTTTTAAACACCCTGTATAAATTGAGGGTCCAAAGTGTGATATTTTGACCTTTGAACTTTGTAATTTACCATTCAAGTATCATTAACCCTAACTCCCTGGCATGATTTCCTAGGAACCGTAACCAGCTTGGCAAAGTCCAACACCATATGGGAAACTGCACACATATATTTCTGACTTTGATTCTGGAGGTGTGCCAACCCAATGTAAAAGACTGTCAGTTTAGGGGTACTGTACCCATCCTGACAGATTCCAACAAAACATGCCGTTGGGGTTTGATGGGTTGAGTTCTGTTAGGTTAAGAATGACTTCATACTTTTTTTTTATTTGTTGGGTAGCTAGTGTGCTACTCCTAATCACTTTTGGAGGACGACCGCATGAAAGCTTGCTTCCAGAATTATAAAATCCTTGATTTCAGATGAAACAGGAAAAAAGTGGACCTCAAATTTATAGGATGACCCATACTATTGTGGCAACTGTTTTTTCAAACAGAACTATCAAATTGTGCTGTAAATGCATTCATTCAGGCACGTGAGCAGATTTATACGTGGTATAAACTGGTGATAACCAGAATGTTTACAAGTGCACATTATTTAAAAGCTTCACAGGCCCCCCAAAAAATTCTGCTTCTGATTACATGGCATTTGAAAACAGGGTACCGTAGGTAGGTAGGGAAAATTCTTTTTTGGCAAGTTTTGTTTAGTATGGAGGTGTCTGCGTGTAGTAAAGAGTAAAAGGTAGTAATTGATGGTTTTCAGGTTCTTTTCCTCATTTTCCCATCCCATCCCATCATTTTGGCCTTGCCCCTATTTATTTGCATGTAACATGTACTTACCACAATAGACATCATACTTAAAAGTAATGAAATCACAAAGAAGATTGCTCCGTAGTGTGCCCAGGACCAAGATTCGAAGGACCCATTTTTCTGCAAAGAACCAAAACAACGACACCAAACATTATACCAACACAGTACACAAATGTTGCCAAATCGGTACCCAAGAAGGGAACAGGGCTTTTTCTTTGCAGTAACCATGATCCAAATACTATCAAAGCCCAATTTCATAGCCCTGCTTAACAGTTAGCAGAAAAGTTGTGCTTACTATAACATGAAATTATACTGCTGCTTAAGCACTATTGCATAGCGTGAATGTGCTAACGGTTGCACATGCATGGAGATTTCTATTGTTACTTCACAGATTTAAGCAATTTTTTTCCTCTGGGGTTAAGCATACTTTTGCTGTGCTTACTGCTAACGGTCTCTTTGAAATAGACGGAGGCTCTGTTAGCACAAATTGGCTGTGAAGCAGCGCCATTAAATTGGGCCCAGATGAGTACATGAAGGTTTGTTTATTCTGAAATTTCTCGCTTTTCTTACCCCTTGAACAGAAGGCTTGAAAAACAGCACCAAACACCTACAGCAAAGGAAAAGAAAAAAAATGCAGATCTGCTTTAATTCCTGAGTTACATCAAATTTAATGTCAAGAGTTGAATGCGACTACGTTGTGGAGAACTATAAACTTGACCTTTTTAACTGTAGATTATCTTCACAGTGACTCACTGCCTTCTTGGTCCCTAGAGCTGTGCATTTACCGGTAGTACGGACACTGGGTACCCGAGTGAACAAAATACGGGTAACCAGGTACCCATTAAAGAAACCCAACCCAAAATTCAAATCTCAAATTCCTGCTCAGATTGTTCAATACATATTCAGGGTTTGACCTTAAAGCCCGAGTCCATCATTTGCAGCTATCCAAAAAAGTAACTGGCGTAATTATTGTTGAAAAACATACTGGTTGAAAGATAGTAAGGGGACTAAACTCCCTGTGAAATTATCCTTTCTGGCAAGCTCTCATTTTGAAGAAATCAACAAAAGAAGGCATTTCCAACGGTGCGTCTTAAGAAGCACCGTAGGAAAATTTAAATTAGTAGTTCGTTTTGTTATTCGGCGCAGCGCGCGCAAGCATTGGAACGACGCACAGGCGCGCGCGGTTGCTATAATTCGTCGGATCAGTGTGCGACATCGCGTAAAGCTGCAATTCAAAACAATTCGAAACATGATTTAGCAACTTTTGATTTGAAATTGAGATCCTAGAATGCTGTTTTTCTCGGAATATAAAGCTGAAGCTGAGCTGAAACTTCATCAAGTAAGTTGTTCAGTATCCTTCATTAGATTTTGAACACTTTTGTTACTTCAAACGAACAAAATGCACTAATTACAATTGATGGACTATAGCTTTAACTTTTTTGTTCACTAGCCAGCCGGGCTACTGAAACAGAATGTTAACAAGCCCGCGGGCATTTTCACTAGCCCCCATTTTTTTTAGCTTAAATACAAAATGGCATCTATTCAGGCTCAATTCTGAGGCAATTTTGTCAGTGTTTTTTAATAAACAGATCTAATAATTTAACCTTTTAAAACAGTTGAAAAAAAAATAGACACAACCTGATGAGGTTTTCTTTCTGAATTTTAAAGATTTATTTCTTCCTGTCCTTTCATCTTTGCCGCCCAATAATTTTTGACTCGGCAGTTGGGCTACTTAAGGAATAGTTTGACTAGCCCGCCGCTGTTTTGACTAGCATTTGGCTAGCGGGCTACCGCTACTTTCGAACCCTGATTTTTGTCTGCACGATAATACAACCACTTCGGCTGTGCCTCAATGCAGCAAGATGCAAGAGCGTACAGTGAGCAGAGCTTTACCGTGTAAACTGCAACTTTCACGAGCGTCATAAACGCGAAACATGTTGTTTTCCCATGTTGCCTGGTTTTCATTTTATGAGGTCCCCACAAAAGTGACTTTCAAAACCTTTCTTTTTCATTGTCTGAGAAGTTACTAAGTAAGGTATAAAGTTGGTTACGGGTACGTGATCCCATAATCTGGAACCGGTTCCGGACATCAGCAGTAGGGAACTCAGGAACCCGGTTCCAATGCACAGCCCTATTGATTCCACACCTTTTTTAGGGGAGGAGGAGGGGGGGGGGGGTGATGAGGGGCTATTTATGTATAAGTTATTCAAATCACAAATACTTGTATTGCTATTGATAACTCCAAGATACTATGACACACTGAATGCAATTTGAGGCTATGCATGACAACGGAAAGTACTTCAAGGAGAGAATTTTTTGACACAATGAGAAGCAGATTTCTTTCAAAATAAGGAATAATTGTGATGCGATCAAGCTACATGAGTCGTTTGTCGACCCTGGTCAATTTCTATCTTTTTACAGATTTGAAAAGAGCACAATCTCAGCATTACTGCTGTGAAAACTGCATGCTGATACCTTCTTTAGTTCAAAAATTATGGAAGTTGGAACACCAAGAGATGTCATGAAGTTATGTGATGAAGTGATGGCCTGTTTCTCCAAATAAAACTTCCCGACAAACGACTCATTTAGCTTGATCGCATCACAATCGAGTTTGCACAGCCCTGAGACTTGGGTGGCAATCAAAGTAGCGTGACTTACTCGGTGCATGGGTCCTGTGCTCGGAGGCGATTGTGCACCACCACGACTGGTGTCATGACAGCGATGGGCAGTAACCTGTCAGGTAAGTGGTTCACTTCATTCAGTATTGCTGGCAAAATCCTCAGTACAGTGTAATTCGAGCGTTAGGAATGGAATTGTAATGTCTGTGATAGAGCCAGTTAACCATGATAACTAATTAATGATTCAGAGAAATGATCCAAGGCTCCAAGTTCTCAATCTCCTTGACCATTACTAGATGATGAGTGTATAACTAAAAGATTTGAAAATCACTCACAAGTCCAAAGTCAAGTCACAAGCTATTCAAACGAACTATGACAAAGGCATTGTTTTGATACGATTCACCCCCCCCCACCCTTTCCTTACCTCGTGAGACCGGATTTATGCACTGATTTTTGATACACTTGTGTGACCCAATTAGTGACAGATTTGTGATGGAATTAAGAACACTATGTACACTAACGTAAACATTTATTCATGACCTTGACTTGTGACCTTTTGAGTCCGACTCCAAAACTAATACAAAAGTGGATTCATTTGGGCATCAAAATGATGCAACATGATTGCAACCTTTTTTACCTACTTTCATGAAAAAAAAACCTATTAAAAAGATTTTACTCTATTTCTCAAAAGGTGACCTTGAACTTTGACCTTTAAACCCAAAATAAATGAAAACCAATCTGGAGTTACTGGAGGGCTGGGCAACCCTTCTCCAAAGATCACTAAAAAAAAATCTGATCATAAATTATCCTCTAGAATGTCTTTTTCTCTATTTTGCACAAAATGACTTTGACCTTTGACCTTTTGACTCCAACCCAACCCAACACTATCCTTTCTTAACCTTAACAACAAAACATTCCTCAAAACTTCATTCAATACATTATTTAACCCACAAATTAGAAAACCAAAAATTTAATTTGACCTATTTCTGGCATTGACTTTGGCCTTTGACCCCAAAACAAATTCCAACCTTTGTTTTCCCAAAAGACGATCCTTCCAAAATATTTGCATAAACTCATCATTATTCTCTGTGACTGTTCCCATTTTATTAGAATTCACTATAAAAACCCAAGTGCTAAACTTTTGAATTTGGCAAATATTGATTTACTGTACTCACCATGAAATTACATAAAATAGCCTCATTATCCACTTCATTGAAGTCATTGTCTGTAAAAAGAAAACAAATTCTAAATTTGAAAATCTTCAAAAAACACTTGAGAACACACATACATGTACCGTACACTGTAACATCATGTCATTTAGTTCAAAAAGGTTTTCAGAAAGGGGCACTATATATAAATGCTGTACAGAACGGTACATGTACAACTGTACTATGCGTAAATAGACATATGCTGCAATGCATTATGGGTAAAATTTAAATCACTCATATTTCATGATCTGAGAGTAGTTTTAACTTAAAACCAACACAGCATGGCGTTAAAAAATTCAATCCATAATTAACAAGCATTTGGAAAGATATTTACATTTATTTTCAAAAACATCTGATATAAACACAATACTGTGATTAGAATGTACACCAACGTATCTCATAATACATTTTTTGGCCTTCAAACTTTATGCCTTAAACTAATGAGTAAGGAAAATAATGAGCTTGGGTGACGCCAGGCTCCACAGCAAAACATTGTCTGTGAAGAATTTTTGAGGGGGGACAGGTCGCCCTAGGTGTGTCCCACCTACTTCAGTGGGATGCCCTTGTTGAGTGATCTACCCCCTACCAATCAAACAAAAAAAAGAAATCAAAGTGGGAACTACTCGGTCAAATTTTAGCACCGGACTCTTTTTTTGGGGGGGGGGGGGGGAAGGGTGTTTTTATTTGAAGCACACATCGTCCATGAATCATATTATCCAGAGCAATGATGTCACACTATTGCTATCACTCAGTCATGCATGTACATTAAACAATTTCAAAGAATGGCTTTCGTCGAGCTGCCACTGTGGCCTAGTGGATAGTGGAGTGAACTATAAATCGCAAGATCCGTGGTTCGAGCCCATGCCCGTTTTCATCAAATATTTTTTATAGGTTTAATTGAAGGAAAACACTATGAGAAGCTAAGTGATAAATATTCATGTTAGGGTAAGTGATGTTATTGGTTGCAAGACGATGTTTGCTGCAGAAAAAAAAATATGCGGGGGGAGGGGACTGTATAATCATCTGACCAATGGGGAGGGTAGGCATTGTTCAAAGTCGATTGGACTGGACACTATTAGATAAAAGGTGGCGCTTGTCTAAGCTGCATATATATCCCAAACACACACAATTTTGCTGACAGGTAGAATGTTTGGCTGACCAAAAGAAAAAGGGGGGGGGGTGGGTTGACATCCCACCTCAGCATTGCACCTGACAGATATATATTTAAAACATGTAGATGGTGTCTTACATGTAACAGGGTCAGTTTCTTTGCTCTGTTGTGTCTGTCTTTCAACCTGAGGTACACGTTCAGTGCATAGTTGACCGTTAGGAAG
The DNA here is from genome assembly GCA_029964075.1 of Patiria pectinifera. NCBI lineage: Eukaryota > Metazoa > Echinodermata > Asteroidea > Valvatida > Asterinidae > Patiria > Patiria pectinifera. The sequence continues at coordinate 23,119,951 of CM057147.1, read as the reverse complement.
AAACTGATGACGTTGAACATCTGCAAGCCAAAAAAGGATAGCCACAAGAAATTTCATTTAAACGTCTGGATTCATGTTTATCTGCGACATTTCTAATAATTCAAAATGTTTTTTTCGCAACAAACGGAGGATGAAGCTTTGTTAGTTTTCAAACTGTTTCATGATGTACGTCACTGCACTTTAGTGAGAAAAACAAATGCAAGGATGAAAAATCTCAAGATTTGAACAATTTTTGAAATTGGTTTTCTCATGGCTCATAAGCATCCTGATATTCACTACCTCTTTAGTTGGTAGTGTAAGCATTTGCTTTTTAGATTTCATCCAGTCAAATCTCTGCCAAAATAGACACTTCACCCTTTTGTTTTTCAAGATAATTAAAAATAGAAGATTTACAGAAGTTTCAATTTTTTTTCCAGAATGAAATGAAATTTTATTGTTGATTCCTCTTCTTCTAGTTCGTACCTCGGTGACGGCCTGCAGCACAGTGCAGACCCGGAAGCCGACGGTACCCACTCCATCAAAAGGAATATTCCACAGGATGGCACCCAACAGCCAGCAAAGGGCCAGGCCTAGATCGGCTATGGCTAGGTGGAACAGGGGACGGATCTGTAAGCAAGCACCAAGCAATCGGTTGAACAAAGACACTGACTAGAGCGGCATTTGAATCTTTGATTTCCAGAGAACCATACCACAGGGTATTCCATGGTATGGCATGTATAAAGGCTGGCAGATTGATGTGTATAATCTTAAAGCTATGATGACTGCTCTATGTTCCGACACCCCTACATGTATGTTCCGACAACCTAGATTGTGTTACTCCCAGTGTCACGGTCTCGCTTCTCTGGCGTGCTAGCTTCTCAAAAAAAAAAGAATTTTCAACAACACGCATGCAAATTGAATATGCTGTAGTACATTCGCCACTGTATTAGTGTGCCCTTTCCTGGGTTGTAATTGTGCACGCACGCAGATACGTTTATATGAATGGTTACAGATGGTCAGTCCAGTCCAATCCAGAATTTCACCGCACTTTCACTTGCCAATAATACAAAAAAGACTTGAAATACACATTTATTATTTAAGCCATAATAAAGACAAAATAAACAAAAGCGGACCATGGAACAGCAAGGAACACGGACCAAGGAGTTCGTCCTCCATGAACACACCCACATGCATGACGCTGCATATGCATGATTGAAAGAATGACAATCTTCATGGAACGACCCCACATGGTGACTTACACAGGAAGCGTTACATAACATTCTGGGTGTCCTTCACTGTGTTATTAGACTTCTTGATAGACTTTAGCAAGCAGGGAAAAGTGGAGCAATGAGGATGAGCAAGCATGCAGACTGCGTGCTCTGTATGCACTAATATTAAATCCTCAATCCAGAAGAGAGCACAGAGGAGAAGACACCGTTAGCTAGGTGTGACGTTAGGGTTGGTTAGAGGGCAATATTAGGGTTAGGAATGTGAATATGTGCAGTCGGGTGGCAGAACAGTCAGAACAAAGCTACAGTCCATCATTTGTAATTTGTGCATTTTGTTCAAATGAACAAAAAAAAAGAGTTCAAAAAATGACTATGACTGAATGAAGTTTCAGCTGTATGAAGTTTCAGCTAAGCTTCAGCAACACAATTCAAAAATCTCACTTCAAATCATCTTCAATTGAATGTTTTGATATTGCAGCTATTTTGCCGATCGCCGCGCCGCGCGGCGTCGATGCCGGATTGCTCCAATTCAATCGTGCACATGGCAACTGTGCGTCGCTATTTCCTGCTTGCGCTGGCGCGCTGATACTACTAATTTACTAATTTAAATTTAAATTTTCCTACGGATTGCTTCTTAAGAATCACCGTTGGAAATCTCTTTCTTTCATTGATTTCTTCAAATCCCAGCTTTAAAGCAGTTAATTTCTTTTAGAGTTTTTCAAATCTTTTTATTTTGTTCAACAAGTTTTTACTTTATTTTATTACTTTTGGGATAGCTGCAAATGATGGACTCTAGCTTTAACACAAGTTTTTAACATTGTGTTAACATAAGTAAAAAAAGAACCTCAGGAATATTTAGTTCACCTTTCAAAAAATGGCTGACATGTTGGAGGGTTAGAATCCCCATCTCCCAATTTTTTTAATTTTTTTTCTGGGGGGGGGGGAGGGAGACGAGGAGGAGGGTGACACTAACAACCTCCTAAAATAGCCAGTTTCTCTTCTCAGAATAATTTGAATCTTATGCTCAGACATGCATTATGTATACATTCTAATTTGTAATATTGATAGTAAATGTACCCTGTAATATACCGCCCTGAATCCTTCAAATCCTCATTGCCGAAGTGGAAGAATGTGGAGGATTGAGGTTACATGGCAAACGTGCGCTACTGATTTTGTAGGATGCACTTTGTCAAGGTCTTGGGCTGGACTTTGTGTTGTTTTTGCTCAGCCATGCATAAATATAGGATTATGCTTGGATTATGCTTGAAATCCTCCGTACTGCTCCAGGATGTCACTGGCCAAGCCTCAACATATTGACAAGTCACTGCAGCAGGATTTTGCAGGATTCAGGCAGTGGTCACTCCTCCACGGACCATGTTCAAGAAATAATGAAGGAATTTGCAGGATTGAGGCTATACGCTATCAGTTTTCCATGAGGCCAATTGGAGGATTTTGCAGGATTGAGGCTACCGGTACATCCTAGCAAAAAGGCCTAGGGGGTTAGGGTTAATGTCCAGGTCTGTAAATTAAGACCTGGTATCATATTTCCACACAAAAGTTACTCCATAAGACTTCTTTTCACTTGCCCATAGTCTTTTCCCCCTCTGCTGACATCTTGCGACTTCTATTTTTTTTGGGGGGGGGGGGGCATGGCAGCCCACTTCCAGACATTCCATTGACTCAGCCGGATTTTTGTCTAATCCTCAGCTAACACATTTACCTTTCCCCTTTGAACATCTTGATCAGGAGTCGTACCCCTTTCGTACCGGTACATGTACTTTGTGAGCCGACGTGTCAACGCGCCCTTTTGAAAAGGGCGGGACACCTTAGGTAAGAAGTTTCTTTGCAAAAAGGCTGTGAACCCAATACAGTATGAACCCCCTCCCTCCCGGAACACAAAGGTTCCTCACGTACCGTTCAGAGAATAAATATATTATGTTTGCTGTTCATGTACATGTACCTATATCAGGGTTCCTACAGAAATCTCAAAACCAAATTCCATGACTATCCGGGACTAAAATATGACAAACCCCATGACATTTAACACCCTTTTGCAGAGAAAAGTTGTTTGGTATTATGATACTGATGAACTGCTGATGTTAGGCTAACCATTTGTTAGCTTTTGAAAACAAGTTTTAATGAATAAAGGCCTCCTCCTCCCCTTATAGCCATCCCTAAAGCGGCCCATCAAATGTAACCCTACCATGATCTTGATTTCAATGACTTTTCCATGACTTTTTTTTTTTTCAATTTTCCCATGACTTTTCCATGCTTTTTTTTCTTTTTTTTCCAATTTTCCATGACTTTTCCATGACTTTCTTTAATTTTTTTTTTTCAATTTTCCATGACTTTTCCATGACTTTCTTTTATTTTTTTCCAATTTTTCATGACTTTTCCATGATTTTCTTTTATTTTATTTTTCAATGTTCCATGACTTTCCATGACTTTCCAGGACAACTTTTTTTCCCCAGGACTTTCAATGATTTTTCCACGACCATGGAAACCCAGGTACATTTACATATTGTGCACATTGGATTTGACGGATTTGATCCAGTATAAACAGACAATTGTGAAGGAATAAATAGAATTTTGTCCAATCTTTTGTTCATGTATACTGAACATGCATGCCTAAACCTCAATTTAAACAGTTGGCAAAATGCAAGGCTTGGCAAAGTGGTACACGTACCAGTACGTACCGGTACTAGGATGATTAAAGCTACGTGTATAGTCCATCATTTGCAGCCATCCGAAAAAGTAACTGGCGTATTATTGTTGAAAAACATACTTAGTTGAAAGGTAGTAAGTGGACTAAACTCCCTGTGAAATTATTCTTTCTGGCAAGCTGTCATTTTGAAGATATCAACAAAAGAAGGCCTTTCCAACGGTGCGTCTTAGGAAGCACCGTTGGAAATTTCCGTTAGTAGCTCGCTTTTTAATTTGGCGAAGCGCGCAAGCGTTGGCACGATGCACACACATGCGCCGTTGCTATAATTCGTCGGATCGGTGCGCGACATCGCGTAGCTACAATCGGCTCAGTGAGAACGTGTCTCGGACGCTGAATTCAGGCCCAATTCCGCAACTTTTGATTTGAAATCGAGATCCTAGAATGCTGTTTATCTCAAAATATACAGCTGAAGCTGCGCTGAAACTTCATCAGGTTAGTTGTTCAGCACCCTTCTTTAGATGTTTAACACTTTTATTGCTTCAAACGAACAAAATGCACAAATTACAAATGATGGACTATACCTTTAAAATGTCTAACCTTAAACTTCACAATAAACTTCACAAGGGCGGGGCAGATTAACATAATTCATATTTATAGATTTTTACTTGCGTGACTCAGCCCCAGGTACAATGTACATGACAAACTATTTTTTCTCTTCTATTTTTAATGAACCAACCTTCCTGATAATTGCTATGTATAGATATTTTGTCCACGTCTTTGTACAAAGCTTTTGGATTGGAAAATTATTGAAACATGAAGTTTTGACAAAATGTGATAGGTTTCGAGCTGGGGGAGGAAGCTTACGTGTTTACGAGCTAAGATCGTTCTAAGATAACAGGCATTAATTTCCCCTCAGAGAATGACACACCACAATGAAGACACGCTGCAAAGTGGAACAATTACTCATTTGGAAAAAAAAACCTTTTCAGCATTGTGTTCTTTTTTTCAGGTAAAAACTTAGCACAAAGTAACATTCTGTAACAATCAGTAACAATCCTGTAAAATCCTGCGGCAGTGACTGTCAATATGTTGAGGCTTGGCCAGTGACGTCCTGGAGCAGTACGGAGGATTTCAAGCATAACCAGGCCTATATTTATGCATGGCCGAGCAAAAACAACACAAGGTCCAGCCCAAGACCTTGACAAAGTGCATCCTACGAAATCAGTAACGCACTTTTGCCATGTAACCTCGATCCTCCAAATTTCTCCACTTTGGCAAAGAGGATTTTGAAGGATTCAGGGCAGTTAGGGTTAATACACCCAATCAATAATAACATTTTTCTGATCTGTAGTAAAAAGACAATCAAAATTCTATCAAACACGACCTAAAACACAGCCGTAATGCATTTAGATGTGTACCAGGTAGTAATGTACTTTTCACCTTTGTTGATTTTTATTTTTTGCTTCAGACGATTACTCGGTATAACTTTCCATGTATACGGTACATCAATGCAATACGGGAAATTATTTGCCCTAAAGAGGAAATAAAATGGCAAAAAGGTTGTCGGCAGGAAAGTACAGGTCATGAACCACTAGGCTTCTCTTATTTTCCAGGTGTAAATGGCAGCGATATAATGTTTAAGTGTTTTTGTAGTGGGTTTTATTTTGGGGTTGTGTTTTTTTTTTAGAAATCAACCAATTCAAGGAAAACTTCCTTTTTGGTTTGAAGGTCTGAGCTACAATGATTGAAGTAACCTCACTGTTTGCAGGCTCATACGAGTTTGGAGAGGCTGAGAAACGAACATGTAAATTATAGGAACTGCATGTGGACTGGCTGACAGTATACAAATATTGAATGCTTCGAGTGGTGTAGTAAAACTAGCCTCCCGAGGTGATCCATGGACATTCTATTTTCCCGAGGCGAAGCCGAGGGAAAATAGAATGATCCATGGATCACCGAGGGAGGCTAGTTTTACTTCACCGCGAGATAAAGCATTCAATATTTGTTTTATAACACTTCACCCACAGATTCTGCTTGATTTTAATATTTTAAATTATTTACACGTAAATCTGAACACAGCTGAAATAAACTTCAATTTCAATACAAAATTGGTGGAAAATGTATTTCTCTCTTAAAAACTACCCCTTTACAAAATGTTTGAACCCAAGTCTGCGGCGCGCTCTCTTTGGAATAATATGCGATACGCACAACGCGCACACCAGCATGCATTTGCACACAAATACCGGGCCATGGAAATAGTACTTTGGTTGCTATGCGCATAGTACTTTTTGCCGTGCACAGAAAGATAGCAAAATTAGAATGTAACATGTGACTCGCTCTCGGCCAATCAAGACACAGAATCTGTGGGTGAGGTTTTATAACAAAAAATAAACACTTACTGAACTACAGTATATATTTCCTGGTTTTTTGCCCCATTGGTTTTATAATAGAAATTCTAAAAGGAAAATTATATGCCCGGGGCGCATTGGGAGAATTACTACAATGCCAAGTATCAAATAGCGCAGTTGTCATCAAACTGTCCCTAGTCACCATACATGTAAGTCATCATAGTCACCACAAAGCATTACAGGTCATTACAATGCAAGTCGAATCTCAAGTTATGTGACAAACTGTTCATTGTTTCAAATGCATTCTTTAAATGTTTTTTAAAAAAGGATCATTTGAATTGTGTTCATTTTTGTTTGCTTGAGGCAACAAAAATGCCTTAAACCTTAAAAAGGGTGCACTAATCGAAGTTTCAGTTCAGTGTGTACTAGGCCATTACAATTTTAGAAAGCAGAGAAAACGTGCACAATTCTTTGAACAGAAATGGTTTATCATATTAAGCCCCAAATTGTGGACCGAAGGCCAAATTAGTTGTGGTTCACAATAGTTAAAAAAAAAAAAATTATCTTTGGGTCTCATACCAGTTAAGGATAGTCTGGATTCCATTGCTTAACGCACGTTAAAAAAGTGTGCCAGCAGGCACACTTTTTAAAACAACCTACAATGGTTGTGTTTTTTTCCCCGAATGATACCAGTTCAGGTGACATAATTTCACAGGGTATTTGGCATCCTCCCTATCTTCATGTTGAGCAAGGTTCTCTCACTAAATTGGTAGTCAATTTCCGGGAAATGACTAACGTTCCTACATGTACGCGCCTTTAATCTTTGTCAATGTACACTTGAACTTGTACATCCCTTTTCCCATTTACATGTCACCTTAATGTACTTAAGTTGTGGTCACCGAGCATGCTGAGTTGACTTCTGGTCGACAACTCTGTTAAAACATTTGAAATACTCCACTTACCTCTGATGTTTTGACAACTTTTCTGAACATTGCATAGACGATAACAGACAAGGAGCCAAACACGCTGAGAGATGCAAAGAAAGCATGAACATAGTGCAGCATGTCCAGCTAGATCATTGAAAACAAAAAGATGTAAAAATGTCTTAAAGATCTTTGATCGTTTGCAGTTTTGAAAACCAGACTAGCATTATCTACAAGAGGAGTCAGGTTGGTGGAATGGTACTTTCCTCGCATTCTAACTCTGTGACTGGTAGTATCAAAAAACGAAGACCCTCAATGAAGCCCGAAGACCCACTCAAAAACAGTGGGTCTACACTCGAAAACGAAGACCCACTGTTTTCGAGTGGGTCTTTGGTCTTTATTTTAGGGGTCTTCGTTTTCGATATTAAGTCACAGAGGGTAGTGAGATATTTAGCCCATCTTGCCTGACCACTTTTTTTTTTGGGGGGGGGTATCCATCCCTGCCTCAAGTATGGGGCTTTTCCCATGGAATATCCTTCTAGGCTTTTCCTCCCACCTCTAAACTTTAACATTTCTCTCTTTTTTGTACAAGTACATGTAAGTTCTTGAGCCACATTTCCTGTGCATTTTCATGAACCGTTGTTTGGTGAATGGTCAGTTGAAAGAATTAAAATACATAAAAAATATAATAAAAATGAAGTTTGAGCACGAGGAAAGACAAGGCTTGAGGATCCCTCCTCTCCGAAACACAACAATACATTTGAAAAATAAACCAATTTGATCTTCTTTTTACAATGAACGACTTTCTAACAAGAAAAAAAAGAAAGAAAAAGAACTGCCAAAAGCCCTCAAGTTTTGCGATGAGTAAGTTCTCATGGAACTTTAGTGATTCTCATGAAAATAAACCTACCACTTGTTCCTCCCGTGTCGTGTTGTAACATGGTGAAACGTCAGTCGCTTCCGTTACCTCTGACATAGGAGAACTGATACTTGATTCCATCTTGGAACGTTCCACGTACCCACTTGGGGTTGGAAAAGTCTCAAATTGTTCACAAATGTTTCAGGACTGCACCAACGTCTTGTACTCACTTCTCATTGATACCGTACAAATTAGTTCCAGGCATGATGCGACTGCAGTCTATTTCTCACCCAGTTGCTTTGTTACGAAGCTCCGGATTGGTTCTCATGGCGGTACAACAGACGTTTTGATTGGCTGGTGACAGATCGAAGACTAGGATCTTTCTCCTTGCTTCATGATTTCTCAAACGCATCACATAAAGATGGCGAAATTTGTTGTTAAAGGCATTTCTTCCATTGCAAGAATGTAACAGTTCCACGATTCCAAAGAGATTGCATCAAAAACTCCGAGGCACTTTTTTTTCCCCTGCACGTATCAAGCTGTATGACTCATATCTAGAAATAGAACAAAATAAAGCAAAGCAAAGTTTGTAAAGGTTGAGGTAAAATTGATGTACGGTACATGTTTTCTGTTACAATTGCAAACAGTATCACGGCCAACGGAAAATTGTGCAACAATTTCTTGTCAGTTTTGTGTATTAATCATAAGTTGACGGTCAACTGAGGTTGTCTGAAGCATTTCTAATTGCTTGTAATCCAACCGAAACAACCTTCAGCTTCACAATTGGTTTAGATTGTTCACTTCCTGGAGTTTTTAGGAACATAAAATATGGCACAACAAGCCATTATGGTGACAATGGAAAGCATAATTCACTTATCATAAATTGTAAAAAGGTTGCAACTCTGGAGGGAGTATAATATTTAGCTTTTTTGAGAATGTTAAAGTAATGTATGATGATAAATATAAGCCAACAAATATGCACGAACTTGGTCGTTCAATCTGATTCATTGATCGTTTCAACTGTCTTGACTATAAGGCCAAGAAAACCTTTGGATGTGTTGTCAATTTAAATAAAGTCCGGCAATTCGGGCGATTCACAATGCAGTGCGCCACCAAGAGTTTGCCATGGAGAGTCAACTTTTCAAGTTTACGGTCGACAAAATACATGTATGGCCCATTTGAATGAGTGTCAGTAGACAACTTGAGCTAATTTGTTATAGATTGGGGCATAGCGTTCTGCCGCCTTACAAAAAATCACCATATTGATACAAAGAAAATAAAAGGGCAAACATATAAATGTCCCGCGCTGCAAATTTGTCGACCATCTCCCACAATGCACTGGGAAAATTAACTCTCCGTCGCAAACTTTTGGCGGCGCTCTGCATTGTAAATCGCCCGAATTGGACATAAAGTCTAAAAGATGCATTTCTTTCTATACTGAAGATGTCTTTCACTCAGATTCAAAATGTCTGATTTCAGGCAAAAGTCTAAAAAAAATCTTTAAAACTTTAAATCGTTTTATTCAGAGGGAAAAACATGGTGCACCCTCAGTTTTGTGGAATTTTTTTTTCTTTCAAAAAAAACCCAGAGGGAAACTGACTAGATGCATTGTAATATATATATTTTTTGTTTAAGTTGAACAAAGAAATTGACTGGACTGAGCGGGGTTTGAACCTGCAACCTCCAGATTGCCATTCTGATGTTCTACCAACTGAGCTATCCAGCCCTGTACTGGGGGTCTCCAATTTCGTCAATATCTTTGCTCAAGCGGTACTGGTCAAAACCCCGCTCCAGTCAGTTTCTTTGATCAACGTTTAAACATTATTTTACATTTTTGTTATGCACCTAGTCAGTTTCCCTTTGTGGTTAGTAAAGTCTGTCCCAAGCCAATGTGGCTCATCAGGCCGGCGTTTATCTCCGGTTTCAATAGCATGAAACGACTGAGAATATTTCTATTTCCCCCTGGATGGGATGCTAGTCCATCGCAGGTTACTCCCCAGCTAATGCCGGTACCCATTTATACTCCTGGGTGGAGAGGGGCAAGTGGGGGTGAATTGCCTTGCCCAAGGACACAATATATGACCAGCGGCTGGATTCGAACCCCGGACCCTCTGATCAGGAGTCACGAACAGTGGCGTAGCCAAGGGGGGAGGGGACCGCCCCCCCATGAAACCTTGTCGCCCCCCCCCCAAATGAGATTTAGAGTTTCTAAAAAAATTATCATTGATCTACATGACGCCCCCCCCCCCCATGAAATGTTCCAGCCCCCCAGTGGCCCCCCACTGAAAAATTCCTGGCTACGCCACTGGTCACGAACCCTAACCACTAGGCCACACACTCCCCTTTGTGGTTAGGAAACTTTATTTTTATGTTGTAGTACATTATGCACAAACTTGCTGGTTCTGACTCTGCGTCACTGTCAAGACAAAACTAACCACGATGAATCACCTTTCTATATTTCTCCCTGAGAGCAGAGGCAGGTACATTGTAAGTTCATATAAAGTTCACTGTCCATAACGAAGGTCATGTCCCTAGCCCCTTCGTTTAGAATAAACACGTAAGAAAAGTGCCCCACTTTCATGCAAATTTGTCAAATTCAATTCCTAGATTGCCGAAAAAGATGCAGATGAAATCTCTTAACCCCGCCCAGGATTAGAAATGAGGCTCTTGTGATTACACCTTGTGCGGGCTTCATGCTATCCTAACACACGTAATTTCAGCATCTTGGTTGTGTACTTGTGTACTCTAGGGACGTATTAAGAATCTGTGAAATGTAAGACAATATATCACTTCCTGCAGGTCACTTCACTTCCTGTTGATGCAGAGGCACACATGCTTCAGGACTACCCCTCCCTCGACCCACGGAGCTCCAAGTTTGACCTGACCCATCTCTCAATCATTTGGGACCAAATCCTGGCGGGAGACTTTGAACTGCCCAGACATTTCTAGAGGCATTTATTTTGCGAATTCATTCCGTACTTTTACTAAGATGGAGACTTTACGCTTAAAGGACCCATGTTAGGGGAGTCAGGTTGGCGTAGCAGTACTTTCCTCGCCTTCCACCGCTGTGACCCGGGTTAGAATCCCGCCTGGGCCAATATGTGGATTGGGTTTTCAGTCCCTACCTGATTCTGTGGGTTTTCCCCAGAATATTCTTCTGGGCTTTTCCTCCCGCCTCTAAAACTGTAACTTCTTCTCATTGTCTTCTCTCCACAGGTTTCTTCAGGCTTGCGAGCTACAGTGCCTAGGGCACTTTTGAGGAATCCTTGGTTTCATTACCAGAAATGATTAATAATAATAATAATAATGGAATTTAGTTTTAAAGATATAGTCCATCATTTGTAATTTGTGCATTTTGTTCGTTTGAAGCAACAAAAGTGTTCAAAATCTAATGAAGGATACTGAACAACTAACCTGATGAAGTTTCAGCTAAGCTTTAGCTGTATATTCCGAGAAAAACAGCATTCTAGGATCTCAATTTCAAATCAAAAGTTACTGAATCATGTTTTGAATTGTTTTGAATTGCAGCTATACGCGACGTCGCGCACTGATCCGGTGAATTGTAGCAACCACGCGCGCGTGCGCGTCGTACCAATGCTTGCGCGCGCTTCGCCGAATAACAAAACGAACTACTAATTTAAAATTTCCTACAGTGTGTCTTAAGACGCATCGTTGGAAAGGCCTTCTTTCGTTAATTACTTCAAAATGACAGCTTGCCAGAAAGAATAAATTCACAGGGAGTTTATTCCCCTTACTATCTTTCAACCAAGTATGTTTTTCAACAATAATTATGCCAGTTACTCTTTGGATGGCTGCAAATGATGGACTACAGCTTTAATGCAATCCTGGAAATGTACCGGTATTTTTGCGTCCCATTAAACTTTATTTATTTCTCTTCGTATTGCCATTTGCCATTTTGGTTTTTAGGCTCATGCAAATTTCCATATTCATGAGCAAAACTGTGATGACATTCAAGGCGGACACTTCAGTGTCACGTCTGCTTCAGCATTAAAAGTGGTAACGTTCCTGCTTTCAGTGATTCACTGTTGTTTCAGTTCATGACAGTACGATCGTAGAAAAAAACTTCATGCATCAAATCTTTTCAAATAGCAGAATTTTTAGCTCGCAATTGAAGAGAAAAACCCTAATCCGAAGAGTGTGTCTTAAAGTGTCATCACCGACAGCAACAGCACCCTTGAGCAGCTGTTAGGAAAAGCATGAAAATTTTTAAGAAAAAGTGCAGTTTGCACTTATTTTTAACAAAAAGGGATGTGTCATAGTTTCTGTACATTTCAGAGTAATGCATAATGTTACAAATACTCTCCAGAGTAAAATTTGTCTCATGGACCCTGATGTTAAACTAGAGGGTCTTATACGTGTCTTGCATGGTATCACAAGTAACGTGATACATGTACATGGTGCAACCACTGATCAGCAGGCTCGTGATAATATTGGGATTTCCTGTGAGTTAAATCAGGGAAACTGCATTTAAGCATAGACTTACACGAAGGCTGACAATACTTGGCTCAAACCGGCAATAACACATTAACCTACATGGCGGCGGACGAATCCAGTCCACTTCCAATAGATGCGTGTGTTATTGCCGGCTGTAGCGAATTAATCGGGATGCAGCGTAAGGCCGCCCTCAGGTCGACCTTGCGATGACACAGAACAGTCGGCCACTGACTTTTCAGGATCAAGATGCACCTGAGCTACGACTGTTGGGAACTGTTGCGACCCGAGTGTAACTGCGATGATATTAAGATGATCGGCATCAGTCGGCGCTAAAAAAAAAAGTCGCAGGAATAGAAACATTGCAATTTATGCGCCATGATGGAACGTGTTCTCGACAGGCGGGAAAGCGTTGACATGTGTTAGGTTACGTTTTCTGCATATCTTGATCATCTTATTCAGTGTGTAGCCATCAGCGTGCGGCAAAAATGGTCATATGAACAGATGTGACCTTGAAATATCGTTTGATTGTTATGAACATGCGAGGCACCATGTTAAAACATGATCATGTCTATGCCAAGGAGCCATCATTGCGTCGTAAACTCAACCGAACTGAAGTTCAAACACACATTAATATTCAAACTCACCAGACCGAGATTCAGTCACATAAAAATGTTAAAGTTCCTTCAAAACTGTAATACAATGCACGGAGAACAAGATGAGCTGGATTATTGGGCAAGTTTGTAAATTGCCCCAAAGCACTGGTTATAAGCAATGTAAGCTTTAAATACATGTACATGTACCATGCATGCACTGTCTAGACAAGGCCAAACTTTAATGTGTAGGATTTTCCTGTAGACAGTGCATGTTGAACTTACCAGTTTACGAAGTTGTACTTTACAGTCAGATAGTTTGGTTTGCTCAGCAAATTCACAGTAGTGTTGTGTAATAATAATATACAGTCAAGTTCACTGACTTAGCAAACAATGTGGTTATGCATTGTTGCGACTGACCGCATGATCCACTGCATGCAGTGTGTGTGTTTGGGAAGGACGAACTTTGTGCGTCACATGATATGGCTTTTGGTTGGGCTAGTGCCAGACAATATAAATTGGGTGCAGCAAACCAAAGTTAAAGGGGCACTCTACAACTAAATATGTGATCTGGTACACAGTACCCTGTGGAGACGTGTGCATAATAGGGAACAAAAGATTGTATACATTGTACGTCTCCAGTCTCCACAGGGCAATTAATACATGTAGATGAATACGTCTCCACAATGTTATCACGAAATATATGGATTTTACTAAAAAAAACTAGGAATTTCCAAGGCGTGTTGATCCATCACAAATTGAAGTATTTTATATATGGGATATTAAGTCCAAATTTCAGCCCAGGAAATTAAATCGGGTTAAAATATGAGTATTTTTAAAACTGCACTTCCAAACTCTAAAATTGTAGTACACGAGAACAAAAAAATGCCTCCAAAGGAATACAAATTCCAGTATGTACATTTGTATGTCCACACTTGCGCACATGTTCATGTACATGTGTACAACTTGAAATCAATCATGTAATACTTGCAATTTTCAATCAACTCCACAAAGACTCAATTTACCATTTTTGCCGACTGATATATCTTTCTTAACAAAGACTTTTAATATTTCACAACTGCGTGGAGGGAAACAAAATCATCACTTTTACAAAACTAGGCTAGCGTTGGTCCCAGAGCACAAAAACATTCTATTCAATTCGGGCGTTTCGCAATGCAGTGCGCCACCAAGAGTTTGGCATGGAGAGTCTATTTTTCAAGTTTATGGTCGACAAAACATGGCCCATTTGAATGAGTGTCAGTAGACAACTTGAGCTAATTTGTTATAAATTGGGGCATAGCGTTCTGCAGGGATTTAGCCCATTCATTGGCATTACAAGGTCATCCTATACAATAGCACTGCCCGGCTCTATTCAACAGTCTACAACCAGTCTACGTCACAGGTGACAGTCAGTAAGTCAGTCAATATTTAAAGTTATAGTCCATCATTTGCAGCTATCCGAAAAGTAGCTGGCGTAATTATTGTTGAAAAACATACTCGGTTGAAAGATAGTAAGGGGACTAAACTCCCTGTGAAATTATTCTTTCTGGCAAGCTGTCATTTTGAAGTAATCAACGAAAGAAGGCCTTTCCAACGGTGCTTCTTAAGACGCACCGTAGGAAAATTTGCATTAGTAGTTCGTTTTGTTATTCGGCGAAGCGCACGCAAGCATTGGCACGACGCACATGCACCCCCGGTTGCTATAATTCGTCGGATCAGTGCGCGACATCGCGTAGCTGCATTCGGCTCAGCGAGAATGTGTCTCGGACGCTGAATTTAGGCACAATTCAAAACATGAGTCAGCAACTTTTGATTTGAAATTGAGATCCTAGAATGCTGTTTTTCTCAGAATGTACAGCTGAAGCTAAGCTGAAACTTTATCAGGTTAGTTGTTCAGTACCCTTCTTTAGATTTTGAGCACTTTTGTTGCTTCAAACGAACAAAATGCACAAATTACAAATGATGGACTATAACTTTAAAGGTACAAGGACCACCTGGGACCATTAAAAACAATATTTTGCGAGGGCCATATGGCCCCTGTTGCCCCCCCCCCCTCCCCCATACTGCAGGTGCACATTACGACCCTCTTATTGTCTGAGATGTATGGAATGTCTGCCACTAAAAAACATCTTGATTGTAGAACATCAGGATTGCCAATAATATATCACTTAAGACCTCATTTGGAACATTTCATCACAAACAGAGCATTAAAACAGACATTTTCGGTTTCATAATGCAATTGCTGGAGTCCCTTTAAACCGCAATAATTCAGGATGACTTCCTGTGCTGAATAGCTGGCCTTAACAACAAAGGAAGTTTGATCACTACACGTATGTATGTCATGGGATCTTATACTCGTGTTATGACGCATAACACTAGCCGAGTGGCCGTACTTGATGTGATCCCGACTGTTTGAATGGTTTTTATTAAGGGAATAAATATCCGGCTCGGGTAATTATCAGCACCCAGACTCTTAAGCAGTCTTAAACAGAGTGATTGATACCGACCGAGCACATATTTATTCCCATTCATAAATACCTTTTCGGTATAAAAAAAATCAAGTAATTCATTCAAAAAATCCCGATTTTGATCAACAAGTTCACTTCAGCTTTTTGAAACACCCCTCTAGCAAAATAATGGAGTGTTCAGCTGGCGAGTAAGATGTAAACAACCCTTTTATGGAGATGGACGCGCGCGTAGCATGTTCTGCGCGATGTCGCGCAGAACGCACCTGGGGCGTTGCGTTTTGAATTTAGAACTATAAAATTCGGACTCAATGGTAGTGTTGCGCATGCCTACGTGAGGATTGTGAACGTTCAACCAATGAAACGGTAAGAGGCACTGGATTTTTAGGAGTCCACATTTTATGTGACACTGGAAAAGTGTTTAAGACCAGCTAGCCATGTCTTTATCATTCGTTTAAGACCAGCCACGTGACGGGCTCTCGACCAATAGGAATGGCTAAACTGTCTGAGGTATTTATGAATAAGATTTTAGAAGTTTTGATAACATTCAGCTTTAAAACAAAAACAAGATTCAACATCAAATGATGTCACATGTACATGCAGTCATTGAATACGATGTACATGTGTAAAGTGCAAGCAAATGTCAAACTTCTTACATAAAAATGAGGCTGTATTGGGCTTCTAGAGCTATGGCTACGGCCATTGTCAGCTTGTTCCCATGTAATTGAATTAATGGGTGAAGTCCTAGACAATAGCTCTAGTCATGAGGTTTGGAAACGGCCTAAGATTTAAAGGTAAAGTCCATCATTTGTAATTTATGCATTTTGTTCGTTTGAAGCAACAAAAGTGCTCAAGATCTAAAGAAGGGTGCTGAACAACTAACCTGATGAAGTTTCAGCTCAGCTTCAGCTATATATTTCGAGAAAAACAACATTCTAGGATCTCGATTTCAAATCAAAAGTTTCAGCTCAGCTTCAGCTATATATTTCGAGAAAAACAACATTCTAGGATCTCGATTTCAAATCAAAAGTTGCTGAATCGTGTTTTTAATTGGGCCAGAATTCAGCGTCCGAGACACGTTCTCACTGAGCCGATTTAAACTACGCGATGTCGCGCACTGATCCGACGAATTATAGCAACTGCGCGCATGTGCGGCGTGTCAACGCTTGCGTGCGCTTCGCCGAATAACAAAACGAACTACTAATTTGAATTTCCTGCGGTGCTTCTTAAGAAGCACCGTTGGAAAGGCCTTCTTTTGTTGATTTCTTCAAATGACAGCTTGCCAGAAAGAATACTTTCACAGGGATTTAGTTGTCTTACTATCGTTCAACCAAGTATGTTTGTCAACAATAATTATGCCAGTTACTTCTGGGATAGCTGCAAATGATGAACTCTGGCTTTAAGGGTGACCCTTTCCCTAATTACTGTACGTCATATGCGACTTGCAGTTGCAGTCTTAGCCATGAGGAAAAATCTTCAATAAATTAATAGACAAAAATGCATACATACAGTCATTTACACATCAAAAAAATTTGTAACAAGTCTCTAGATGATTCAGGAATGCAACTGGGAAGTAACAGAATAAAAGGAAATTTCAAGCTTGAGTTGACAGACGTCACAGTGTTTTTCAGTGGTGACGAAACTTGGACTGATTTGGTTTTGCTGACTGACGCAAAAGGTGATGAATGTTATCCACTATAATCCGATACAATTTATCAGATAATAGGGCGGGACAGTTTTCAGCATTTGTTTGATTATGGTCTATTGATTACAGATACATATTGTAAATCCCTAAGATGAAATACATGTAGATGATCCTGAATTTAATTACTAATCATTGTAGCCAGGTATATGCAAATACAGGGTAGGCACAGCAGCAATGTAACTGATACAGAGCATGCAATAAATCAAACAAACTTCGATGCACATCGATTGTCCCCCCACCCACCCACACACAGCCCCAGGTCTTACCGGTATCTGGGTGTTTACATAAATGTGGAGGCCAGTGTGTGACATTAGGGTCAAATTTTCAAAATAACCAAATTAAATTCAGCTTCACATGGTTTTGCAGTCTAGGGTCTATATTTTGTCAAAAACAAAACCATTTTTCTGTAACATGACCCTGTTTAGAGTAGCAACATGATGAACTGGCATATGGGACACAAATTTCACCTGTAACAGTGACACCAAATTGTTAATTTCTTTTAGAGCTCTCACCAGGTTATTGTTCAGGTATGGTAAAGACATGTTACTTTTTAAGCAATTATTTGCAACACATATAAGTTAAAAAAAACTTTAACACTATCCTTGTTCAACATTTGTTGAAAATCAAATATCAAGTTTTAGGAAATTTGACATAGGCCTATTATGATGATTACAAAAATGTAGCTCTCACTTGACATGAAATTATATTATTTTAAGACAAACACTCACCTGTTCTCTAAAAGCAAGTTTGACAGCCAAAACTGCAACTATGAAGAGCAATGAAGATTTACAAACACCACTAGAAAGCATGTTATTGTAAGTAAAGCCTGGTGTTAACCAACATTTCACCTGTAACGCTGACACCAAATAGTCACTGTTACAGAGTGACAATCCTACAACTAACTAATAATAATAGTAATAAATGGTATCAAACCATTCAAACCTTTCTATTTAGTGATAAGCTTGATGGTTTCTACATCAGATACTTGTTTCTGAGACTGGAAGTTTAAATATCAGAGTTTGTTATAATAATCATTTCACCTGTAACGCTGACACCAACACCAAAACACTTTTATCACTTTTCTTCACTGTAGTTCTACTTTAACCTGTCCTATGCCAAAGTTTTCATTGTATTAAAAAACTTAGTCATTATTTTAGCTAAAAACTCAATCATCAATCAAACAGGTGCTTTTGCTTCATTGTTTCAGCTGAAAATAGGTATTTCACCTGAAACGGAGTCAGTGTTGACACCAAACCTTGATTGCCTCTTATTTCAAATTCTAAGAGAAGGATTCAAAATTTAATGACATCTATATTCCAAGCCAACATCCAGGATATATTTTTAGTTAAACTTGTTGACAAATACAGTTTGACAAATTCAGAGTGCAGCTGCAAAGTATCACACTGTAACGTTTTTGGATGACACCAAATCGATTTGCCAATATTTAAAATTGGTATATTTCTTGTACTTCTTTGAATTTCACTTGTGGTCTTCTTTAGTCTCTTTATTTAATAAAAGACTTCAATAATCACTTAAAATTTAGAATAGTTGACAGTTTCTACAAATATTATAATCAATGGTAAAGTTCACTCTGTAACAGGATTTGCTGACTAATGTTACAGAGTGATGGTATTTTTAGTGGGCATGTCAAAATGATACAAAGTTGCCGATGCACGAACGTTGTGTTTATTATTAAGTTTTGGGTTATCATCAATCATTTAGAATTAAAAAGGACCAAATTTATCAATTGAAAGAATGAAAACTGTGCACCATTGGACACGCTGTAAAAATGTCACGCAATTTTACCTAAAAATGTCATAATTCTGGCTAATTTTTGATCAAAATTATACAAATGCATTGTGGTGATTTAATTTTTTTTTTATTTCAGTGGGTACATAGTGATATGGGCAATAAAGTAAAAACACAAATATTAGCAAGTTGGTTATTTTAACATGGAAATGCCCCATGAAAGGAAAGAACATGTGAATTATACCACTGGCCTCCACATTTATGTAAACAACCATCTACGGATTTGGTCATTTTTTTTAGCCCCAGGGTCATAACAGATCAACAGAAAACAATACCAGTAATTGATTTTATTACCGGTACATTGATGTATCTTGATTTTTTATGTTGTCTTTTCTTTGGAAATGACACAAAGCTGTAAAAGTTGAGCAAGGAAAAATCTCATATAGATTAAAACTATGTGTACATTTTATGTCTGAATGTGAATGGAAAAATACAACACAATGTCAAAAAAGATGAAACAGGAATGTTTCATACAATTTACTTTTATCGTAAATCTTCAAGGCCAGGTAAAAAAAAAAAAAATTATAACAAAGTTTTTGTGAAATGCTGAAATTTCTGCATGACAGTTGATCATCCTCCCTCACTTCCTTTTCTTAAGGCTGCATCATTTTTTCTTTTTTAAATTTCAGTCATAACATTTCATAAAAGATGTTTCAGAAGTTCAGATGCTTCTCATAGCTTTACTAATGTTCAATAAGCACTTTAAGAAGGTTTTGTAGTCATCAACTATGCATCAACTAACCAGTGCTACCAAGATCAAAGGGCCTCCCCCATTTTAAGGCAATATTGCTTTAAGCCGGCCTCAGGTCGACCCGCGATTTGCTTGCGCCACAACAGAACCGTCGGCATCAAGCAGAAAAGTAATGCTCAGGTCACTAAACTGAGAAATCGTGTGATGGTCTCGGAATACTTTGCAGAAGTTGAAATTTTTCTACTCTTGCGACTGTTGAATTTTTTTAGCGCCGGCTGATGCCGATTGTCTTAATATTGTCGCAGTTACACTCAGGTCGCAACCAATCGGCAACTGAAATGCTCCCGACGGTCGTAGCTCAGGCACAGCTTGATCCTGAAAAGTCAGTCGCTGACTGATCTGTGTCGTCGCAAGGTTGACCAGAGGCCGGCTTTAAACCCGTGCACGTGGCTATACATTGTATACATAGCCACAATCCAGAGTTGCGTAGAAACACTCGATCCACAAGATTGTATGGGTACCCGAAAAGGCTCCTACCATTTCGCGCGTGCATGACTCGGAGTACCAGCGTACCGTGCATGACCTCAGAAAATCAAAATTTTTGCTCGTATCCTCAATCCTCCTATTTCTGCACTGATAAGGCTTTCTAACCCAGTAGCTTAAAAACAGCAAAGCAACCACTCTTTTGCTCAACAAAACTTACATGTATATTGTTGGCTTACGATCATCCACCGTACCGATTAACAAAACAAAATCTCTTAATTTGAGGCGACGAGCGGGGAATTCTAAAGTGTGCAGGTTTGGCGTTAAAGAAAAATTCCTGCCTAATTTTACACACGGGATGCTTCATGGAAAATCTACGCTGTCCGGGCCATGCAACTCAAGCACAACATTTTTTTTATCCTTGGTTTTAGGAAAATATATTTCCTTGAGCTTTTCAGACTTATTTTCTTTTTTGCCTTCCTTTTTCAATGCCAATACACTTTATGTAATTTTAAAATTAATTT
The DNA here is from genome assembly GCA_029964075.1 of Patiria pectinifera. NCBI lineage: Eukaryota > Metazoa > Echinodermata > Asteroidea > Valvatida > Asterinidae > Patiria > Patiria pectinifera. Next base: position 23,099,226 of record CM057147.1, on the reverse strand, counting down.
CAATAAGATGGTGGAGGCTGAAGTGGAGGGGCGAAATTTTGATAAGAAATAGCTAGTAAAGTATAAGTAGTAATGGCATAAATTCGAGGTTAAAATGTTGTTCAATCGTTAATGACCCATCAATCACTAGATTAGACCTTCAATTTTAGTATCATATGCTTCTATTAGGTTTAGACAGCATCAGAATTCAAATTTGGCTGCGCCCGCGAAATACTTTCCATTAAAAAATGTTAGGCTTCGACGCGGTCTGCGCACGTACGTGTGTACCACACACAGGCCGTGTGGGGCTAGCCGTGTGATCGATGAATTTTACGGTGTGCTGGCATGCATGGTGTACACACAAGGACTCGGAGATTAAGTTGAACAACGAAAACGGAATGCCTTTGTCACCGTTCAATTAAAAAGCGTATCACTCGACTTCAGAATACTTGAATTCAACTCTGATCTTACGTAACTTACCTTTAGGCTTTACACGTACACGTGCTTCTTTTTCAATGGAGTTTTAAAGAGAAATTCTGCAGATAATTTTTGTGGGTGCCTTAAAAGTTTGCTTCCTTGACAATCGCCTGAATTTAGTAACTAGAGAGGGCGCTGTTTACAATTAACGATCGATCTTAAAATGATTACTAAAACTAAGATACAGTAGGCCTTTCATTATTGAGGTGATGAAGTCCATGATATTTTCACTTTTAGCTTGGGGAATACTGTAGATACCAAAGGCAGGCGATGAACCAGATTTACGATGGTGCATGATTTAACTATTATTCAGAAATACCGGGAAACCTGGACGGTTCTCCACGGTTATAGCGCCCATGAAAACCCCGTTCGGCTTGCGCTTCTTCGGCCTATCGGGAGAGTGCATTTCACTCGTACAACTTCTGTTGCTGTGATGTAATGCAGTTTGGAAAAAAAAATGATAATTTGACGTGAAATCTTTGATAACTGCTCGAATATCAATTCAAAGCTTTTTGTTCTGTATTAAAAAAAAATAGTGTCCTTGTCTTTTTTTGCGAAAAGTTGTTAATTTACAATTGAGGCCTAATAGTAATACTATGAAACTACTTATTAGTAATATTACATGATCACATATTTAATTTTAAAGCAAACATAGACAATGTCATGATTTTTTTCTAGATCAATTTTTTAATGTCCTGGTAATCCCGTCAAGTAGAATTTTGTGTTGGTGCTCTTTTAAATAAATTTTAAAAATTGCATATGAATTATTAAAACTAGAACATTTATAGTCTTTAATAAAGACTGCAATACTGAGAAATGGCGAATGGATATAATTATTTGAATATGGTCGCCGCTTTCAAAGAATAATTTTCTAACGTTTTCTATTTATCAATAATTTTCCATTACTACTTTTTACATCCTAAATACATGATATTAATGTAATGTGATCAGCTGTCTGTAAACTAAGCAGCCCTACTGTGCATTGCAAAGACTAAAGTTGAACTAAATATAATAACCACAGTTGACTTTTTAACAATTTTGACAGGCTTATTACTGTCATGTTTGAGATCATTTGCTTTTTTTGTGCATTTGCTTTAAAAAAAAAAAAAATTGCACTAGCAAAATGTAAGAATGTGACGTACATGCGAACACTGAGTCTCTCCCTAAACAAATTGTCGTGAGAAGGGTGCATTAGTACACTTTTAGTTAATATAGTTAGCCTGATTGTAGAATTTTATCACGCTCCCCATTAAAGATACGGCATGAGCCCCCCCCCCCCACCCCACCTATTGATTTTCAGGGGAATAAGTGTCAGGATCCACCCTGCTAGACCACCCCCCCCCCCATATTGGCTCTAGAACCGCGCCTGACCATATTGTTGTCCGTTATAGTGTGCATAATCGTCGGTTTTGAACAGCGCCCCCATCGACATATGCTACCAGACCCCGGCACTCCACCCCACCCCCATTTGATTTTACGGTGGCCAAGTGTCCGGAGAAAAACACGTGTCTACATTTGAGGACGGATGTGGAAGTGTCCTTTTAAAGATTTTTTTACCTTCCCCCCAATCAAAATGACTACGCCACGGCCTTTGTAGGCCTACCAATCCCGTGACTGACTGATGGATGATCGACTGACTGACTATCACTTGTGACTTAGACTGGTTGTCCCAGACGGTCCGTCATTTCAAAATTCCACGACCAATTTTGATCGAACAGCCCCATGGTGGTGGGAAAGTATTTTCCGTTTTGTTCGGATTTTCTAATCATCGTCCATACCAGTTGGCGAAATTAGAGAAACTAGTGTGATTTTGCGCGAAAGTTCCATAGCGTCAACGATTTGAAGCCAGCTTGAGTCCAGACTTAAAGTTGTTGCCACTGTTAGAGAACTGAGAAACTGAGAAGCGCCCTCCAGCAATGAAGCCCTGCAAGGATAAAGAGCCCGGTTTTTTTTGGCACGTGCAGTAGATTTGAAATGAATTGGAAAGTAGATTTGAAGAGGTCTGGTCGTCAACTATAACAAAACTATAGATTCTAATAAATAAATTAAAGTTCGATCCTTAGCAGCGACGGTTCATCGCCCATCAATAAATGAAAATGAACTTGCAAAGCATTTGGGTTACTGAGTTTAAGTTTATTTCAGTAATTAATTCACGAAAATTACATTTCGATCCAAACATGGTCCATAAACATCACAAAAATGGCAGTGATCATGTGTATCTACAAAAAAAACGGTCTATGAAAACCACCAAATGGCAGTGAAAATATGTCAGTTGGATTCCTTGCATATAAGGATAGGAAAAATGAGGAGCACGTGACCAAATAGTATTTGTACAATATTATAACAGTATAAATTACATGTCCGATCATAAAGACCTTCGCTTTCTATCAAATTTCACTGTACTACATTGTATGTATGTACATGTACTTTGATTTCCCCTTCCTCTAAAGCTAATTGATTGACTTGAGAAGCATTTATTCCATGTATTCAAAGACAGACAGATATAACTCTCACCGTCGGAGCAAAGTAAAAAGCTTTGACTGATGTTCTAACTATGGACGGACAAATTTAGACTAACTTGGCGAAGATCATAAGACGTCATTGGATCACCACAATTGTCACGTTTTCTAGAACAATGCTCAAAGGCATAATGTGGTGCGAAGAAAGACCGGTTACACATAATCGAAGTATGCAAAGAAAAATACCCACACGTGCTAATCCAAAGATACTTAAGTAAAGTAAGAGATCGTAAAACCAACAAACAAACAAACACAACAAAAACAAAAGCCAACTAAAACGATTTCAGTTTTAGCGCTCTATTGGCCTACGCACAAAATTAAGTCACTGGCCTAGCAGACAGAGAGAATCAGACACAGACAAGAAAGAAGAGAGACTTGGCAGTGTTGTTATATGACTCCCTCTACGGCGGAGGGTGGTCATCCATTTGCCTCCTCAGCCAATCATGGTAGTCGGCAATTTTGGTATAGACGCCCGGGTGGTTCTTGTCTGCGCACGAGATGCCCCAGCTGGTGGCCCCGACCAGGTAGTAACGAGCCTTCCCATTGGTTGAATCCGTCGCCGTGCAGACTAGAGGACCACCAGAATCACCCTGAAAAATGAATGGTTTTAATGTCACAAGGACAGTAATTGATTGCTTATTACGTTATAATTACACCATGTCGTCACACCACGATGCGAGATATTCGTTAAGTTATTTCCCCCTCGATCTTTCTCTCTTTGTGGAACTTCTTTATATTGCTTCCCTTCCACCTATACTCATTCAGACAAAATGTGAACTTTTTAAGACTTCTTCATTCTTTCTATCTATCGTTCCTATAGTTTGTAGCCCATTCACACCCTTCGAAAGGCGGATCAGAACACAATTTTTTGGGGGCCAAAACAAATGTCGGTCCCCCAAAAAGTGAGACTAAAAAAAATTACGGCGTGGGGTTCGAGGCCCGCTTAAGGGCGCGGAATTTCTTTTGGATTCTAGATGCTCTATGCATGGTGCGATCTGAGGCAACTTCGGACCCTGTTAACCAATATTTTTAGGAAAAGATAGATGGTGGTGTACGCAGTGCCTGCCTTTATTGCGACGTCACTTAGAAACAACAACAATTGGATTCGGGGTTTTTTTTGGGGGGGGGGGCGTGGCCCCCGTTGGCCCCCCCCCCGGATCCGCCCTTGCACCCGTCAGTGGCTTTGTGTTTGCCGTTATCCATTAAACGATATACGTACTTCAGATCAGTGACAAGGTCAGGGCAAGGAGACTATGATTTGTGGGGCAGTGTCACAGGCACCCTGAGCTTGCTCATATGCTGTCAGCAGCCTGGTGCTCGGCACTCCCTCCCATAGCAGACGATCCATAGGAAGACCGAATACCACCTACGTGGACAGCATTTTGTCACGATACAGGCTTCCTAAAACTGAAAGAAGAACTACCGGCTGCTATGAGGGACAGAGAACAGTGGAGAGCCATTATCCGATCCGGCAGATATCGCCGACTTAAGCAACTTTAGAGAGAACTAAGGAGGAGTGGTTGTTTCACCTGACAAGAGTCTACCCCGCCTTCCAAATATCCGGCGCACTGCATTGAGGGTAGCATCATTTGACCGTAGACTTCCGGTTTGGTGCATACGTCATAAGGTATCAGGGGTACGTTGGCCTCTTGGAGTGTAGCGGAGGTAGTTCCTTGGACTTTCAAGAGAAAAAAATTGAGGTCCTTTACAATGTGGTCAAATTTGAACTGCAGACTATAGTAGAGTTGAAAATCTTGTTTGCCTTCAATAACCTATAGTGGGATTGATGAGGTCGAAATATGCACAGTGTTAGTTAGGCATGTTAAAAAAATTAACCGCCTGCAGCAAATCGACAAAGAGGTCGACAAAGATCGACAAAGAGGTGAAAAGGAAACTACTATGATTTCACTCCACTTCAATTTAGCTTGCAATGCATTTGACGACTTCGCCGAACAAAACCCCCGGTCAAATAAACTTTAATTCTGTTGATTTTTGTTTCCGATAAGGCACAGATTTCACTTTTGCAAGGCTCATGATTATGTCGTGTCCAACTGATCAGGCCTCCTGAGCTACGGCTACGACTATTGTCAGCATGCGCCCAAGTAAAAGTGTCGAAGATCCAGACAAATAATAGCACTGGGCAAGAGATTCGGAAGAGGCTTTTTACTGAGAATACAAGCACTCACACGAGGTGTACCCCCATCCAGTGATGTAGCAGTTGGACTCTTTGCCGAAGTACTTCTCGCCCGATTCGTCCAGACACACCGTGTTGACGGTCCTTGACGGCCTGGCCGGCTCGCTCAGCACCAGGAGGGCTAGATCGTGCTCCGAGGTTCCGCTGTTGTAGTCTTCGTGGATGATGATGTCTGAGACGGTGAACTGCGTGCCTCCAGAGTCGACGTGGTGACGGCCAAGGATGACCAACCAATTAGATGGGTTGCTGGACCTGTGGAGATCAGTATTGTAGGAATTGAGTCCAGGACTCGGACTCGAGTCCGTCAAGTCGCTGTTTAGGTGACTCGGACTCGACTCGAGTAATTTCTGCAATAAGACTCAGACTCCGATTTGGACTCGACCATCATGACTCAGACTTGACGCTAGAGACTCGTGACTCGCGAGTCACGCATTTCCCCCTGAAAAATATAATTCCGATGTTTATTTTCCGAAAGTAACGTCAAAGCAACGCTACAAAGAACGTCAAACAGATCATATACCGCACCACTTTCCTAGTGCTGTTACAAACAATAATGCTTGTTAAAAAGAGAGGTAACTTGATATTTGGAGATTTATAATCCACCTATACAAAATGAATTAGAGAGCTGATCGGGCCAGTAAACGAATTTGAAACAGGAATCTTTTTACAGCGACGCGTCGGTCGTAACTTCGTTATCAAAATTCTACAGTCAATGGTATCGAATCATGCATCGTACATAATTTCCATCATCACTGAACCAAAATCACTGACAGCGTCATGAAGCCCTTTCATTGGTCATTTTCAGCGTTGTTCCGTCATCATTGTCAAACGGTTATCGCTGCTCCGTCACCATCGTCATCATCCTAAACAAGACAAGTGCAACACTTAAGTCGTCATCTTCTTACCCCACGAAGCAATGAGCGGCGGTCACCACGAACCGCCAGTCCACAAGCGACCCACCACAGACGTAGTTGAAGTGACCGGCGCTGTCCTTGATACGGAGCTGAGCCTGCCAGGGCCACTCCCCTGGAGTCGCACTCTCACCTCCGACGATTCGTGCGGAGAAGAGGGACCCCAAAGTGGCGTGGGTACCGCATCCAGAATCTGTAAAGTTAATGAAAACATTTAATCGCTGAATGCCTGAGAAATCCACTACTTTTGCTACATGCATTACGACGATGCACACCCCTATAAAGACCAGGGTCAGATTGACCTGGAATCCGCTTTTATGATTGGGCCTGACACTTTTTAGGGTCAAAATTGACACTTTTGGGGGTCAGAATGAAGCTTTTTCCAAGGTTTTGAAGGGTCAAATCTTACTAGGGACTTTTTTTCAGAGTGCAGCCTTCTTCCGTCATCTTCATGTAGATGTAAAGGGCTGCCTTTATCAGCACTGGTTTCCCGCTAAAATCTGCTAACACAATCTACCAACAGAATCCTTTCAACTCACCGGCCTCCTCTGGACAATTCTGCAGCGGGCACATCCTGTACTCCCGGTCACCGGCACCGCTGCCGGCATTGTCGGCGTCCGGCGTGGGGCAGTTGCCGTCTCCGCACGGGCAGGTACGGGTCCGGTTCCTCCGCTCAGCGTAGCAGATATTGGCCGTGCACAGGCTCCAGCTTCCCCATGTAGACCAGTCACAGGACACTGGGTGGAGAGGGCAAGGGAATGAACGTGCTTGCTGGTGCACAGTCAGGGCAAATTAGCACTGCTGAGCTGACCAAGGAATTCTGCCCAACAGTTTATAGGCCTATGTCTAAGACTTTTTTTATTAGTTGAAACTCAAGCCCCTCCATAGCAGATGCCCCCAATATTGCTTCCCCGCAACGCGGACCCATAGCAGGTTACACCCTCAGAATAAGGTAGTTATGTATTACGCACAACCTAAAATCCCTTGCAATAATTATTAAGTAATCCATGATCAGGGAGAGGAGGATGGCTCTGGCAGGCCATTGCATCCGCCATCCGGAGCTAGCAGCCCGCAACAAATCAAAGCCATGAAAATGAGCCCACCGTATGTGCTTAAGCCCACTGACTTTTCAATAAGCCAAATCGATATTTCATGTAAGCAACTTGAATTGTGCCAAAGGATTTTGGATTATGCTGAAAGCTTGTCGTTTATCCGAAAAACTGGCGTGAATGCGAGTTGGCACATGCGCGGTAGCGAATGCTCGACTTGGCTTAGGCCGTGTCCGAAATATTTGACTTCGACTGGAAAATGACGCCCGCGTCTATGGAAGCGGCTGCACGCTTTTCCCATAGACTCATGTATTTTTACAGCCATAACTAAGTAATTCGGACCCAGCCCTATTACGTCAACCTCGTGCCCCGTGGGTACGATCTTACAGCGCCATGTTGTTTCCCATCATGCCTTGCGCGAGTGTAAGGAACGAGCACGCGCCCCTGGGGTAGCAGACCAGTAAATAAACTTCCATTGACCCCAATGGTAAATGCTCCCACTTCAAAAATTCGGGGAAAATACTCACAACTCTCCAAGGTGTTCGAGACACACATCAAATTAAAGCTTATTTCATCATCTTTCATTTTCTTTTCAATTTTCGGGGGGTCAACTGATGACTTTTAGGAGAAATTTCCACCTGAAGATGATCACCCCTGAAAATAGTCCTGAAGCCCATCGCCATTTTGAAAAACGATGCCTACACTCCATTGCAAAGTAGAGCGCTTTTAGGGTCCAAATTACATCAAAATTACACAGAACTGCAAGCTCCAAGTCCTGTGCACGGTTTCCACCCATATTTTTTACAAACCCTCAAGTTCATGGCCCACAGCATGCTCAAATACCGAAGATTTTGAGGGCATGCAAATCGTGATTTGGCCGGCGCAGGCAATTTCGGACCGATTTACTGGTCTGCACCCCTGGAGTCGAGGCTGCTATTACGTGTACCTGGTTTTGGTGGTGGTGGTGGCTCTGTTGTGACACGAGAGGGCGTTGTGGTAGCGACTGTACTCGTTTCCCCAACCTCAGCGTTGTCATAAATTCCATTGTAACCATCATTATTACCTACGAAATGCGAGAATTAAACGGATACATGCGAAACATACTCTATTTTGTTTAATATAAAATGAATTTCAAGGGTTTCTAGACCCCCTCTGATTAGTTTGGTAAAATAAGAGTAAATATTTCAAAGCGCCTATTTATTGGTTACATGAAAATTTTAATCTTACAGTAATTCTCGTCACTGAGATCCAGGCAGTCGTCATAATAGTCACATGACCAGTCACGTGGTATGCATCGTCCGTTGTTCTTACACGCAAACTCCGTCTCCGCATCGCATACTCCACCTAAATTATGATTAGAAAGTGCAACAAAATGCTTGTTTTATACAGGGTGAGTAAAAAAAAAAAAGCGGAACCCAAACCTCAAATATTATATTTCATGTTTAAAAATATGTATTAGCAATGAAAATAATGAACGTTTAAAAATAAAAAACGTTCAACAAAGTCCTTCTGAAGGCCCGTTTTTAAAAAAAAAAAAGGATTTTATAAATCATATTGTTTGCCTAACCAGGGTTGTTAATAAAGATACTGTGTACTACAGTTGTTGACAGTTGTCCAAACAAGTTTTCTGTGTCATTTTCTTTGTTGTTCCAAAGTAAAACAGTCAGAATTCACAATAAATTGCTTTTCTTGGACGAAAGAGCTTTTAGGGTCATTCCGTTTAAATGGTGATGTTCTTTGAACGGATTGAGCAATATCAGTATTTTTTTTCGTCTAAAAGTAGCTTATGAATTGGCTTTCCAGTCATTATTATTTTTGGTGCTACTATTTTTTTTAAATATAAAATATAATTTTGGGGGTTTGGGTTCCGCTTGTTTTGACTCACCCTGTATCAATTACAACACAAAGCCAACCAGGCTATCAAACATGCCCCAATGCATTTGAAAAGTTATCAGGAACACCTATGGTGGCACCGAAGGCATGGGGGCGCGGCGGATCAACACACTATAGTGTCCGGGTCAGAAGTTGACTCGGAATTCCAATTTCATTTGGGCTGACACTTTGCGGGTTCATAATGACACTTTTCATGGTCAAAATGACCTAGAAAATAACAAAGAGAAGTGTAATTTTGACCCATAAAAGCGTAATTTTGACCCCGAAAATTGTAAGGCCCAATAGAACCCGCGACATTTTAAGTGTCAAATATGGCTCTAGATGAAGGGAAGTTAACTCCTCCCCTTCCCCGTAGAACCACCACAAACGGAAAAGACGTTTTTTTTTCCTTCAGGAAATCGTCATTGTTTATAGGAATTTTTTTACGAAATACGAAGTTAAAACCCCAAAACTGGGTAAACCATTCATTCAGTACTACTCGGACACTCTCGATAGAAGTGACATTTAATTGAATGTACACGAACCATCGGTACCGATGGTTCGTGTACAAACCAGAATGAGCCAATAAGACAACAGCGCCGACGGTTTGTGCACTGACAGATACAACCAATGAGAGAGCATACAATCATTGGTGGTCATCGGCCCAGTGACCTTGCCTAGCTCAGCTATCAGTGAGATTTACGTAACGTTGCGTAACAAAGTGTGCGTGGGGAAACTGTGGTCAGGGCCCCGGCCCTGCACAAGGCCATGCATGTGCATGCTATTTTAATATGTTAATGTAACGTACACTTTGTTATGGAAGTGTAGATAGGACATGGTTAAAAATAAATCTAATTCGTACGTACGAATTACTAAACCGTACGTACGAATTACTAATTCGTACGTACGAATTACTAAACCGTACGTACGAATTACTAAACCGTACGTACGAATTACTAAACCGTACGTACGAATTACTAAACCGTACGTACGAATTACTAAACCGTACGTACGAATTACTAAACCGTACGTACGAATTACTAAATCGTACGTACGAAATAATTAGTAATTCGTACGTACGGTTTAGTAATTTGTACGTACGATTTAGTAATTCGTACGTACGGTTTAGTAATTACTATGGAAGTGTAGATAGGACATGGTTAAAAATAAATCTAATTCGTACGTAGGAATTACTAAACCGTACGTACGAATTACTAATTCGTACGTACGAATTACTAATTCGTACGTACGAATTACTAAACCGTACGTACGAATTACTAAACCGTAAGTGCGAATTACTAATTCGTACGTACGAATTACTAAATCGTACGTACGAATTACTAAACCGTACGTACGAATTACTAAATCGTACGTACGAAATAATATGTAATTCGTACGTACTGTTTAGTAATTCGTACGTACGATTTAGTAATTCGTACGTACGAATTAGTAATTCGTACGTACGAATTAGTAATTCGTACGTACGGTTTAGTAATTCGTACGTACGAATGAGATTTATTTTTAACCATGTCCTATCTACACTTCCATAGGGGGGGGGGGCAGTGGCGTAGCCAGGAATTTTTCGGGGGCGGCGCTGGGGGCTGGAACATTTCATGGGGGAGGGGTGTCATGTAGATCAATGATAATTTTTTTGAAACTCAAAATCTCAGTGGGGGGCGACTGGGGGGCGACAAGGTTTCATGGGGGGGGGGCTGTCACCCCCACGCCCCCCCCCCTGGCTACCCCCCTGCGACAGCCCCCCCCCCCACGAAACCTTGTCGCCCCCAAGTCGCCCCACTGAGATTTTGAGTTTCTAAAAATTATCATTGATCTACATGACGCCCCACCTGAAATGTTCCAGGCCCCCCGGCCCCCTACTGGAAAATTCCTGGCTACGCCACTGGAATTACTAAACCGTACGTACGAATTACTAAATCGTACGTACGATTTAGTAATTCGTACGTACGGTTTAGTAATTCGTACGTACGAATTAGTAATTCGTACGTACGGTTTAGTAATTCGTACGTACGATTTAGTAATTCGTACGTACGGTTTAGTAATTCGTACGTACGATTTAGTAATTCGTACGTACGGTTTAGTAATTCGTACGTACGAATTAGATTTATTTTTAACCATGTCCTATCTACACTTCCATAAATTCCAGTGGCATAGCCAGGAATTTTCCAGTGGGGGCGCCGAGGGGGGCCTGGAACATTTCAGGTGGGGGCGTCATGTAGATCAATGATAAATCTCAACTCAAAATCTCAGTGGGGGGGGGCGACTTGGGGGGGGGTTGACAAGGTTTCATGGGGGGGGGGGGCTGTCGCAGTGGCGTCGCGTTCCAGCCCCAGCGCCGCCAGAAAATTCCTGGCTACGCCACTGCCCCCACGCACCCCCTCCCTCCCGTGGCTACGCCACTGAGTAATTCGTACGTGCGATTTATTAATTCGTACGTACGGTTTAGTAATTCGTACGTACGGTTTAGTAATTCGTACGTACGAATTAGTATTTCGTACGTACGGTTTAGTAATTTGTAAGTACGAATTAGTAATTCGTACGTACGGTTTAGTAATTCGTACGTACGAATTAGTAATTCGTACGTACGAATTAGTAATTCGTACGTACGAATTAGTATTTCGTACGTACGGTTTAGTAATTCGTACGTACGGTTTAGTAATTCGTACGTACGAATTAGTATTTCGTACGTACGGTTTAGTAATTCGTACGTACGAATTAGTTTTATTTTTAACCATGTCCTATCTACACTTCCATAGGGGGGGGGGGGTGGGGCATGTACAGCTTACATGTTTAATTGTTTGCAATTGCTTTTTTCTTTAAACGTATGTATTAATTCATGTTATAGGGGATTCCTATTCGACAAGCTCTGCTTTTTGGAAATGCCCTTCCTTCATCTCTAATTTAAAAATAATGGGCTCAAAGTCTATAAATATATTTCTTAAAAACCAGTACCCTATCAATTCCTTAATATATTACATAGTGGTGTTTCCTAACTTGGCACACTTCGATGTTTACCTTGACTTTCCTCATGTAGTGTTGCCAAACTTATTTGTTGATAAACTTCAAATTCAGTCCGTGAAATACTGGTACTTACACCTTATTACTGCGGCGGTTTATACCTCTGTAAACTATTTCGGTGTCATGAGATTATATTCCGAAATTCAAAAACGGTGGCATCCGGAAATTGGGCACACAAACGGCTGAATGTTCCCTAACGTGGCGCACTTGAATAATTATCGGAAAATTCCATTGAAGAATTCTGTAAAGTTGATAAAATCTGATAAACCATTATTATCTCGATCTACTTATATACCCAACTACAAGTTTGTCAGAAAATTATTTCCTCATTTTGGGGATATTTTCAAAGGGTTTACCCATGCACTTTGCAATAAAATAGGAAAATCATGTCGAAATAATGTTTTGTTGTAACTTTGTAACAGGAATCGGATAACTCGTGATTCAGGAACGGGAGTGTTTAGAACTCGATGACATTATACCGGTTTTTGTGAAAGTTCAGTACAAAACTGTTGCTCTATTAGATAGCGCGACAGACGAACAAGCAAAGTACACCACGTCAGTGGCGGCGCCATGCAATGTTACATCATACATCAACAAATATCTATTTATGCCTTGAATATGGGATTTAATGGTAATACCACCAGTCCAGTTAAAATGCATAGAACAACAATTGATTGTTTGTTGGTTTATAAAACAGATTTGACAAAAATTAATGATCAGTAATAACAGATTAATTAAAATAATCACGGCCGGACCATTTGGAATAACATAAAGCAAGGAATATGAAAACATTAAATCTTTTACAGTTTTAGCTTGTGTAAGCATGGAGGTGTTCCATCCTCCATGGTGTAAGTAATCTCGCCGTCGGTTGAATATTCTCTCCCAGAACTTGTCTGCACGGTTGACATGCATGTATTACAACTTCAGTTCTCTTTCTCAGTGGGCGCTACATTTCAGCATATTCTCGTTTAGATTATCGTTTTCCAAGTTGTATTTTTCTATTCCTTCCTCCATGGTACAACCATAGATCCTTGCTATACAACCATGTCCAAGTAATATATTATAGTGCATGCAGCAAACCTTAATGTCTGGATATAGAAGCAATTAATATAAGGTTTCAACTGTACAAAGTGTACGTTACATTCACATATTAAGATAGCATGCACATGCATGGCCTTGTGCAGGGCCAGGGCCCTGACCACAGTTTCCCACATACACTTTGTTACGCAACGTTACGTAAATCTCACTGATAGCTGAGCTAGGCAAGGTCACTGGGCCGATGACCACCAGTGATTGTATGCTTTCTCATTGGTTGTATCTGTCAGTGCACAAACCATCGGCGCTGTTGTCTTATTGGCTCATTCTGGTTTGTACACGAACCATCGGTACCGATGGTTCGTGTACATTCAATTAAATGTCACTTCTATCGAGAGTGTCCGAGTAACGAATAGAATGAAGCAGAGTGTCATGGGATATATACACACGGCCCAGTGGTGAATCTATCAGGGGCGTCTAAAGCCCCGTTTTGTCCGGAAGAAAATAGGAAGGCCACGCAGCAAAACACAACAAATGCCTGCTAAACCCACCCCTTGATTTCAATTTGGATTAGCCCCTGCGGCCCTGAAACAAATATCCCGTCATAATTTACCCAACGAGGCGGAAATGTCAGTTGTTCAGATTAGAAAGAGGTGCCATTCTTTTCAAATAGTAATTTATATGGCCGCCTTGAACAGCGTTTCCATTCAACGAAAATATCAAACCGTAACCAGTGGCGTAGCCAGGAATTTTTCAGCCAATAAGACAACAGCACCGATGGTTTGTGCACTGACAGATACAACCAATGAGAGAGCATACAATCATTGGTGGTCATCGGCCCAGTGACCTTGCCTAGCTCAGCTATCAGTGAGATTTACGTAACGTTGCGTAACAAAGTGTGCGTGGGGAAACTGTGGTCAGGGCCCCGGCCCTGCACAAGGCCATGCATGTGCATGCTATTTTAATATGTTAATGTAACGTACACTTTGTACAGTTGAAACCTTATAATTATTTGCTTCTAGTATTTCTGGACAAAGGTTTGCTGCTTGCACTTTAATATATTAGTTGGACATGGTTGTACGGAAACTTGGAGAACGAAAATCTAAACAGGAATATGCTGAAACGTAGCACTCACTGAGAAAGAGAACTGGAGTTCACATGTACATGTCAACCGTGCAGACAAGTTCTGGGAGAGAATATTCAACCGACGGCGAGATTACCTACACAACCTACAGGATTTAATGTCTTCATTATCTGGGCAATTCCACCGTGACTGACATTACATGTATCAAATCAGCTCTAATGTCTAAACAATTACAGCCAACTGAACCATGTTTGGCAAAGGGGTTACTAGGACCTAAATACACAATACAGTATTGAATCTTTGAAATTTCATGGTTAGCTTTTTTGTCTTGGGAAGTTGTTTAGTGCCGTGATAGTCCGAAAATTTGGGACTCTCAATACTGTGTATGAGAGTCCCAAAACGGGAACTAGCGGGAACTAGTCTCAAATTACTACACATTTCTCCATAGTCAAGCCACCAGACTTTGAATGAAGAGGTCAGTCTTTTCAAATAGTTGGACCATGGTTGAACATGTACCAGTCTAGTATTTAGCCCCATTTTGAAATCACTTGACTTCCCTCTCATGTGCAAAATATTAAAGAAAAGTCTCCTTTAAAAAATGAATTGAGTTTGCAAACTTGGTTGGTGAAATACTGAGGACATTTTCTTTGCCCCAGTGGAATTTTTGCAGAAATTTGCTGGCTAAACTGTGAGTAAAGTGGGCCTGATTTAGTTTTGCACGTTTCAGAGCACTCCAGAGCCCTGACTGGTGCCGTGACTGACATTAAAAAAAGCGATGCAACCCAAAAATGTCAAACATGTTTTTCAAATTTCTCTTCAGGATAGTGCTGCAGATCAAACTCCATTAGAACATTAGAGCTAATAGGGTTACTAACGCATGTAGTAAGATGGGGGGGGGGGGAATCATGAATTTTTGAATGAATATGCCTGTTAATATAAAACAAATTAACACCCAATTAAAATAGCCTCGTCTGTCAACAACAGAAGTTGATATACCCAGACCCCGTGCTAAGAAAACAATGAAGGGCAGATTTGTATTGCTATCCTGAATGCTTTTATGGGAAAAAGCATCGTTTTTTGTGACTGACATTACACTAAGCCTAAGACCGTCACTGACATTACATTTTTACTAATTTTGAATATCAAATCAGCTCTTATGTGTAAACAATTAAAGCCAACTGAACCATTGTTTGGCATGGGAGTTACTGGGACCTGAATACACAATACGGTATTGAAAATTTGAAATTTCATGTTCAGTTTTTCCAATTAGAGTGGTAGTTTACTGTCGTGACTGACATTACAAAAAGCGATGCAACCAAAAATGTCACACATGTTTTTCAAATTTCTTTTCAAGTTAAAATTTCTACGTATTTAAATCCATACGAGCATTTTAGCTTATAGGGTAACCAACACATGTAGTAAATGTGCAAAACTTTCATGGTTTCTTTTAATATGCAAATAAACCTCTGTGACTGACATTACCGTGGCTGACATTACGCATTAGATTCATTATACCTGTTAACAACAAATTAACACAAAAATAATACAGAGAAGAGAAGAGTAAAATGACTGTTTATGCTATATTTTAAGGAATAATTGTAACTTTAAGATGATTAAAGGTTGGAACATGGAGTGTACAAAATACACTAAATTCACACAAGCGCATTACGCATGACTGACACTGTTATTGAATTGACAAAATCTTTAAATAACAATTATTTGCCCACTTGGTAACATTGTTGCCGGGTTATTTTGACCACCTCACAGCCGGGGCGGATTCCCCTTTCTTCTCTTGGCACTAACATGCTTCAAATTCACGCCCCCTCCCCCCGAGTGACGAAGAAAATGCATAGAGCAACTCTTCATAAATATACCCAAGAAATTTCATGATTATAGGGCAAAGGGTTCTGGAATTATGGCTAATTAATTATTCATATGTACGAATGATTATTCTTCTCTTGGCACTAACATGCTGCAAATTCACGCCCGCACCCCTATTTTGCCTTCCCGCACCCCTTTCTTCTCTTTGCACTAACATGCTGCAAATTCACGCCCCTCCCCCCGAGTGACGAAGAAAATGCATAGAGCAACTCTTCATAAATATACCCAAGAAATTTCATGATTATAGGGCAAAGGGTTCTGGAATTATGGCTTATTAATTATTCATATGTACGAATGATTATTCTTCTCTTGGAACTAACATGCTGCAAATTCACGCCCGCACCCCTATTTTGCCTTCCCGCACCCCTTTCTTCTCTTGGCACTAACATGCTGCAAATTCACGCCCCCCCCCCCCCCCCCCCCGAGTGACGAAGAAGATGCATAGAGCAACTCTTCATAAATATACCCAAGAAATTTCATGATTAAAGGGCAAAGGGTTCTGGAATTATGGCTAATTAATTATTCATATGTACGAATGGTTATTCTGGTTTGTTTACGCTACGTATATGGGAAAATTCAGTTTTCACGGCGCATGGCGCCGGAAAATTTTTCGCTGCGCAACAACCCAGGTCTGATTTTTATATTTTTTTGTTGTCAAAAGATGCGCAAGGCTCGAGGCTAAAAAGTCATAACAGCTCAGGTTGCGAAAAATTTTTTAAAGGCTATCGCGGAAAAAGTCGAGGGGGTGGCGAATTCCGCCCCCGGCTCTTTTAGGGTAAAAAAACCCAACATTTTTGATTTCTTCTTCGTTACATCAAAAGTAAAAAAACTACGCTGGGTTAGGTTTATCCGTCGCCAAAATGAGGGGGACGTGAGGGAACACGTATCTGCCCCGCCCCGGAAATCAGTATCAACATTTCTAAAATTATATCCTGAAAGCTTACATGTTTAATTGTTTGCAATTGCTTTTTTCTTTAAACGTATGTATTAATTCATGTTATAGGGGATTCCTATTCGACAAGCTCTGCTTTTTGGAAATGCCCTTCCTTCATCTCTAATTTAAAAATAATGGGCTCAAAGTCTATAAATATATTTCTTAAAAACCAGTACCCTATCAATTCCTTAATATATTACATAGTGGTGTTTCCTAACTTGGCACACTTCGATGTTTACCTTGACTTTCCTCATGTAGTGTTGCCAAACTTATTTGTTGATAAACTTCAAATTCAGTCCGTGAAATACTGGTACTTACACCTTATTACTGCGGCGGTTTATACCTCTGTAAACTATTTCGGTGTCATGAGATTATATTCCGAAATTCAAAAACGGTGGCATCCGGAAATTGGGCACACAAACGGCTGAATGTTCCCTAACGTGGCGCACTTGAATAATTATCGGAAAATTCCATTGAAGAATTCTGTAAAGTTGATAAAATCTGATAAACCATTATTATCTCGATCTACTTATATACCCAACTACAAGTTTGTCAGAAAATTATTTCCTCATTTTGGGGATATTTTCAAAGGGTTTACCCATGCACTTTGCAATAAAATAGGAAAATCATGTCGAAATAATGTTTTGTTGTAACTTTGTAACAGGAATCGGATAACTCGTGATTCAGGAACGGGAGTGTTTAGAACTCGATGACATTATACCGGTTTTTGTGAAAGTTCAGTACAAAACTGTTGCTCTATTAGATAGCGCGACAGACGAACAAGCAAAGTACACCACGTCAGTGGCGGCGCCATGCAATGTTACATCATACATCAACAAATATCTATTTATGCCTTGAATATGGGATTTAATGGTAATACCACCAGTCCAGTTAAAATGCATAGAACAACAATTGATTGTTTGTTGGTTTATAAAACAGATTTGACAAAAATTAATGATCAGTAATAACAGATTAATTAAAATAATCACGGCCGGACCATTTGGAATAACATAAAGCAAGGAATATGAAAACATTAAATCTTTTACAGTTTTAGCTTGTGTAAGCATGGAGGTGTTCCATCCTCCATGGTGTAAGTAATCTCGCCGTCGGTTGAATATTCTCTCCCAGAACTTGTCTGCACGGTTGACATGCATGTATTACAACTTCAGTTCTCTTTCTCAGTGGGCGCTACATTTCAGCATATTCTCGTTTAGATTATCGTTTTCCAAGTTGTATTTTTCTATTCCTTCCTCCATGGTACAACCATAGATCCTTGCTATACAACCATGTCCAAGTAATATATTATAGTGCATGCAGCAAACCTTAATGTCTGGATATAGAAGCAATTAATATAAGGTTTCAACTGTACAAAGTGTACGTTACATTCACATATTAAGATAGCATGCACATGCATGGCCTTGTGCAGGGCCAGGGCCCTGACCACAGTTTCCCCACATACACTTTGTTACGCAACGTTACGTAAATCTCACTGATAGCTGAGCTAGGCAAGGTCACTGGGCCGATGACCACCAGTGATTGTATGCTTTCTCATTGGTTGTATCTGTCAGTGCACAAACCATCGGCGCTGTTGTCTTATTGGCTCATTCTGGTTTGTACACGAACCATCGGTACCGATGGTTCGTGTACATTCAATTAAATGTCACTTCTATCGAGAGTGTCCGAGTAACGAATAGAATGAAGCAGAGTGTCATGGGATATATACACACGGCCCAGTGGTGAATCTATCAGGGGCGTCTAAAGCCCCGTTTTGTCCGGAAGAAAATAGGAAGGCCACGCAGCAAAACACAACAAATGCCTGCTAAACCCACCCCTTGATTTCAATTTGGATTAGCCCCTGCGGCCCTGAAACAAATATCCCGTCATAATTTACCCAACGAGGCGGAAATGTCAGTTGTTCAGATTAGAAAGAGGTGCCATTCTTTTCAAATAGTAATTTATATGGCCGCCTTCAACAGCGTTTCCATTCAACGAAAATATCAAACCGTAACCAGTGGCGTAGCCAGGAATTTTTCTTGGGGGGCCGCTGGGGGTGGAACATTTCATGGGGGGGGGGGCGTCATGTAGATCAATGATAATTTTTTTAGAAACTCAAAATCTCAGTGTAGGGGGGGGGGGCAACTGGGGGGCGACAAGGTTTCATGGGGGGGGGGGCTGTCGCCCCCCCCCACGCCCCCCGTGGCTACGCCACTGACCGTAACGATATGTGCCCTTGGCCCCACCCCTTTAACCTCCCCTCCCTACAGTGCTTACATTCTAGGAAGCTTTCATCACTCTCATCGCCGCAGTCGTTGTAGCCATCGCATCGATCACGGGACTGGACGCAACCTCCGTTCTGGCATTCAAATTCGTGGGAGTAACACTTGCTGCCTGCGTGCACAAACGTTTGTATATAGATCGTTTGCACTGCTGCCATAATGGTTCTCCCCGGGATACGAAACGCATGTGTAGACCTCTCTTGTGCATTCATAGATAATGAATTAACATAAACAATCAAACCTCCAAGATGGCTGCTGAATGCATTCGATCTATACAGTATGTCCCCCCCCCCCAAAAAAAGTGACCGTCTGACGATGTTTTGAAATCATACAAAGCCATGAGGTCAATTTAGATTTTGTTTGGCCTCAACCCGTATGAGTTTCATTTCATTTCAGTCACGCATCACTACACAATCATCCATTGATCACAACAACATTTTTGGACACTGTGACCAATTAAAGTTCCTTGCCTTATTCAATTTCAGTACTGTGTTAAGTAAGCTGTGTAAAATCCTGCATGTTGTGCAAAAGGGCTGCAGTAGGGATTGGAATCATTTGCCTGGCTATCAGTCATCATGGCACGACCTCAGTTTAATGCTCAATGGCAAATTATTCCAGTCCCAAACCACATCAGCCTTTTTTTCAGAGCATGCAGGATTTACACAGCTTACATAAAACAGCACTGTAAGTGAATAAGGCAAGGAACTTGGTCACAGTGTCCAAAAATGTTGTTGTGATCAATTGACAATTGTGCAGTGATGCGTGACTGAAATTAAATGAAACTTTAAGGGGTTGAGTACAAGACTTAGGCGTATCTGCACAACCAACAATTTTCAAAATTGAGCTCGTTGTTTTGTAGTTATTGTAAAAACAGTCAGACGACACTTTTGGGGGGACATGTAGTTGGTACGACCACACAACGAACACAAAATTCAACATACTGCACAAACAAAGTCAGCAAATGATAACAAAGTCGAAAAGTATATTCAAATCAAAAGCAAAATATAGCAAAGACATCCGATAGGCCGTGCAAATTAGTGTCTAGTCAAATACTACAACAACTTATGAAAAGGGAGTTTAATCAACAGAAGTCTTCATATTCAAATCTCATCTTAATTGTGTCACGGTGACATGTTAGATTTTGTCAGCTCAGACTATACACTTTGTTTTATTTTTTTCTGGTCAAGTTTTTGTCGGGTTAAACATTATATGCACACTAGGGACTTGCGTGAACACGAAATGTATAAAGTAAGCAAACAATGTGAACACGACCCCCCCCCATTTTCCTTTTAGACACATACAGACGCATGACCATAGAAACTGATAAGAGGAAACATACATATTCTAATATTAAGTAAATATGTGCACTGATCATTTTAGTAAATCATTGAACTAACATTCAATTTCATCCGAGCCGTCCCAACAATCATGATAGCCGTCACATCGCCAGGATTTACTGATGCACTGATGGGTGTACGTGCAGGCAAACCGATAGCCAGGACATCGGTGAGATTGCTGGTCCGCGGAGTTTGAACCTACATCAGCAGAAACAGAGAGAACGGATCAGACAACCAAACTTAAACTCAAACCAAAGCGGCCTTAGCTTAAACCGCAATATACTCTAACCTCAACCCACCCCCAACTCAAACCCCCAAAACGCAACCGGATCCAAATCAAAACCAAACCAAAACCAAAACCCAAACCCAAACCTAATCCAAACTCACCGCCAAAGCCAAAAAGCCCCAAACCCAAATCCTATATGTACCCCCAACCTATAACACAAACCTGAATACGGCCCATAGCAAACCTCCAACCCAAATTCAAACAAAGAATTTAATTATTGATGATGTTTTTTTTATCTGGACCAGTGATGAGGACAGTCTCTTGACCTTCACTAACCACATCAATTCCTTCCACAGAACCATCAAATTCACATCGGAGTTCTCGGCTCACCAAACCCACTTTCTGGATGTCACCGTCCGCAAGCAATGCAACTCACTAACCACTGACCTGTATTCCAAACCCACAGACACCCACCAGCAAGGGCGGATCCAGAACACAATTTGGGGGGGGGGGCCAAAAAAAAATTTGGTCCCCTAAAAAAGTGGGTCAAAAAATTTACGGCGTTGGGGTCTAGATGCTCTGTGGTGCGATCTGAGGCAATTTCTGACCACTTTAACCAATGTTTTTTTGAGGAAAAGATGGTGGTGTACTCATTGCCTGCCTTTATTACGATGTCACATAAAAAAAAAAAATTGGTTTCGTTTTCCCCTGGATCCGCCCTTGCCCACCAGTACCTCCACTCATCCAGCCGTCACCCCAGGCACTGCAAAACTGGCATAGCGTTTAGCCAGGCACTCAGACTCAGAAGAATTTGTTCTAATGATTCCGATTTCTCCCGCCATACACAGATACTGAGGAACAACTTGGTGGCCAGGGGTCACAGCTCTCGCCAAGTTAATCGTGCCATTGCCAGAGCTAAAGCTATCCCCAGAAATCTAGCTCTCACGGGAAAGGCCCCTGATGCCATGGCCAAACCCATGATTCCCTTGGTTACCACGTTTCACCCCAATCTCCCTCCCCTTCGCAAAATCACTAATGATCATATCCTCCATACTTCAGATCGCCTTGCCCGCGCCATCCCCAACGGCCCCACATTGGCTTACAGGCGTCCTCGAAATCTACGGGACTTGATTGTTCGAGCTGAAGTCCCATCCTTAGATGCATCCCCTCCCACCCAGCATGGTACTTTCAAGTGCAGTTCCAGATGTGTTGTCTGCCATGTGTTGTCTGCACCCCCATGTTAATGTATGTACCTCTGTCATTTCTGTTTTAGCCTCTGAAGAAGAACTTGCTAAGTTCGCAACGTCAGGCCACATTAATTTTTAGATTTAAAGAATTTAAGTAACACAAAACAAAACCAAAAGTTTCAAAACCAAAATTCAAAATGGCCCAAAATCTCAAAAATTAAAACCCAAACGCACACAAAATATTTATAGTATTGAGTAGGAACTAAGAGGTATGAAGCCCGGAAAGGGACATGTCCCCAAGGGTGGAAATATTTTTTTGTAATTTGCTAATTCGTTCCCACGAATTGCTAACTCGTTCGCACAAATTACCAACTCGTTCCCACGAATTACTAACGCGTTCCCGGATCCACGAGTTAGCAATTCGTTCCCACGAATTAGAAAATCGTGGGAACGGAATGGCAATTCGTGCGAATGATTTAGCAATTCGTGCGAACGAATTAGAATTCGTGGGAACGAATTAGCAATTCGTGGGAACGAAATAGCAATTCGTGGGAACGAAATAGCAATTCGTGCGAACGAGTTAGCAATTCGTGCGAACGAATTAGTAATTTGCGGGAACGAGTAAGCAATTCGTGGGAACGAATTAGCAAATTACAAAAAACATTTCCACCCTGTCCCTTCCCAGGCTTCATAATATGGAGGAGAGAGGTGTAGTTTTGTTTCTGTCTGTTATGTTTTGCTTGTATGTTTTACTTTGTAAGCAGACGTGATGGTAATATTAAGGGTGAGCTGTGAGGTGAACCTCGCGAGGCCCGTAAACATATGTCAACGCATCTATACATCCGCCTTATTTCAAGAAAGAGGCATATGAAAACGATCAAGTCCATTCCCCAGAGCGTACACAGTTTGTTGAACGTCTACACAACATTCTCTGGAAACTGGCGACACAACATTCGCTGGAAACTGGCGACGTGCCTTCCTTCCGAAAAAAAACCCACCAAGTTTTCCACTCATCACTTTCTTAAAGTAAGATCAGGTCTTACCACATAGTTGACTTAATTCGTGACTAGCACAACGATGACTAAGATAGCCTCCAAGTACTTTTGATACTTGTTGAGGTTAATTATAGGCCTAGATGTTGTTGTGGGAGTCTGACATTGCGTGCAGCGCGTTATCGGGCACAGTGCCAAAGGTAACTTGGTCCTTTCTAAATTCTATCTATGCATGGGCGGAGATCCGGGGGGGGGGGATGGGGGATACATCCCCCCACCTATTGACCAGGGGGGGGGGGATGACCAATGTAATCACCCCCCCCCCACACTTTTTAAAGGCAGGCGTACTAATTTGGGCAGGGTCCGTAACTTGCCAATACCCCTTGACAGGCCAGCACCACGCAGCCCCGCAAGTGCAAGTGCCGTTCGCTTACCATAATTTTCGGAATATAAGCCGCCCTGTGTTGAATTTTGACACCATTTTGCACCTAAAATTGTGTAAACCACTGTGGAGAGAATCCAAGTAAAGTGGTCCACTTCTGCTGGCACTTAATAGGCTCTTGAGCTACAGCTTGGACAATGAAATTGTAAACATACTTGGAAGGCTTTTTCTGATTACAAAACTCGTGAATCAACAATAAATTAGACTCGGTCTCATTTGTCAAGTCTAAGCCAACCAGCTGTTTCCAAGCCCTTGGAAGTGCTTTAAGCAGGCCATGATACTTGATAAAAGAACACTTAAGATTACTGTACCTCAACTGAAAATCATGAAAAGATAAAATATTACCATCTTCTGAACAAAGATCTTTAACTTTTAGAACTCCTTCTTCCATCCAGGAGCGATAAAAAATACATTTATCATTTATTTTAACATTGCTACTGAACCAAATAATCTCCGACAAAAAATGGGTGGAAGGTTTTACTTTTTGCAATTGTAGCAAAGCCCTGACAACATCTTTAAGGAAGCTGTCTTTTAAAATATGGAATGGGAAATTTGAACGAGAAATATTCAATTTCCAAATTATATCGTAAATACCAGCCTGTTTAAAAACGCCATTGACAAAAAGCTTCCACTTTGCCTCTTTCGAGCTGTCAAGAAGTCTCTTGATCCAAGTACACTTAAGACCCTTTTGGAAAGAAAGAGTCTAGATCAAGCATTTTCAAACCACCATGCTTGTACTCATTAATAACAACTTTCCGGCTGACTCGGTCAGGCTTCCCATTCCAAATAAATTTTTAAACCAGTTTGTTCACCTTAGAGATATATTCCTGAGGAGGATTAGGTAGCACAGTCAACAGAAAAGTCAATTGTGACAAGGCTAAGCTTTTAACAATAGTGATCTTGCCAATTCGAATCAGGTCTCTCCTGGACCACAAATTAAACAAAGTCTGATTTTTTTTCAACTCATCATCGAAATTCAGGTGAAATAAATCCATAATAGTCGAGATTTTATCCTGCACTTTAAAATTAGTACAAGGCCTACCACCTTTCTTATCAAAAGTAACATTCCTCACCGCATTAAAGTCTCCTCCCATAATGATATTCCCACAATCAAACTCTGACATTTTTTTAATAATCAAATCAAACAAATCAGGCCAGACTTCATTATAAGCATAAAGATTAACTAACGTAAACACCTCGCCATCAACCTCGATATCAACTATAATAAATCTCCCAGAGAAGTCAATCAAATGTTTCTTAACAGTATAATCCAAGTCATTTTTAAACAAAACAGCAACACCTGCTTTGTTAGATTTATCGTGGCTAAGAAAACTAGCATGTCCCCACTCGTTAGTCCAAATTTTCTCTGGTTTCAGTTCGCTATGCGTTTCTTGCAAAAAGAAAATCGAGAATTGTTTCTTTCTCAACCAAAGAAAAAGTTGTCTGCGTTTGAGGTTATTATTCATCCCTCTGACATTAAGAGAACAAATATTGATTTTACCCATTTAACTGTCAAGGATAAACAACAACATGTATCATCTTTGCATATAACCACATCTTATGAATTATGGGGGAGATGGTGAGAAAAAGTAAAAATACTGATTGTTGGTTTAAAAGACATTGCTAATATCAGACATCTAGGTGATAACAACAGCATCAACAGCGAAACCACAGAAACAATGAAACCACACACACACACACACAAAACATGAAACAAATACATTCAGATTGTTCTGCAAATGACTCGATGTTCTATTTGTTGGAACACGGACGTTTCTTGACAAAATCCCTATGGACTCCGGCCGCTGCCAAAGTTCTGGTACAAGTACTTCATGCTAGCAGCCTCATCTCTGTCAAAAGTTCTCCAGCTGTCTCCCTCCTTCATTTTCAGCTTAGCAGGGTAAGATAAGTAGACTCGCCTAGCTGGATTTTCCTGCAGGAGAAGTCTCTTGAAGTGTAGCATCTCCCGTCTCTTCTCCTGTACTTCAGGGGTGAAGTCCTCCGACACGAAGACATTCTGGTTCTTGTAGGGGTTGTTCTTTAATTAACACCGTGGGAGCAGCCCTCAATATCATCTGCTTGTCTGAATAGCGGAAGAAAGCCACATGGATTGGTCGTGGTCCCTTACCCCGCGTTGGAACAGCCGGTGTTCTGTGTGCCTTTCTGAATATCGGCCACATTTGTCAGCTTCATCTGGTCTCCAAGAAAACTCTTGATGAATGAGGTGCACGAATCCACAGTGGGATGAGGTACATCAAATTCCGTTTAGGATTACCAAAGATTCTAAGCTGCAGTATTTTCAATACATGTATAAATTTATTCATTTTCTCATCCCGACAAATACTTTTCTTTACAAAATTAAAAAGAAGGACTCTGACATGTGCTTCTTTTTGTAATGAAGAGCGTGAGAGTTTGCTACATCTCTTTTGGGATTGTGAAAAAATTCAGCTGTTCTGGAAAGATATTGTTACTTGGCTTAAATCTACCTCTCATGCTCCAGTGACTTTAAGTTGTAGAGATATTTGTTTTGGTTTACTGCCGGAAAGGGAATGTCTTATCTCTTTTATTATTGTTGTAGCGAACAAGTTTATCTTTAATAGTAAGTGTCAGGATTTACCTCTCTTGTCGATAACTGCCTTTAAAAACTTGGTACATTTGTATTTTCAAACAGAGAAAGCCATTGCTACAAGAAACGGGTCACTTGATGAACTACATAATAAATGGGCCAATCTTTTTCAATAAGACCTTTTTCCAAATATTATCTGCTTGTGTAATGTTTAGATAACTTAGGTGGTATTGTCTATTGTCTGGTCCATTGTTTTTGTTTTGTCTTGTTTGTCTGTCGTCTGTTTTTGAGTATTCCAGAAATGGCTTTTGCTGATGTACTGATTTATTTTTTAGTTTTTGCTCAATCTGTTGTATTTGTATGTTTTTATGTTGCATATTGAAATTTAAAAAAATAAAAAAATAAAATAATTTTTTTATAAAAATGTGTAAACCCCAGGGGCTCGAGGGGGGGGGGGGGGTTTCCTCAACCCCTAGCAAGGGCTTTGCGCCTGCAACCCACCAGGGGGCCCTTAAGCGGTTTCTTGGACCCCGTGCCGTGTCGCGTTCCACACAAGGATGGCCTTTCAAAAATCATCCCCCCCACCTGTAACAAGAAATCTCCGCCACTGTCTATACGCGTGTGCAAAAGTATAGTCGTGGGCTTCTTATCTGCTATAGAGTGACGTGGGACACTTCAAACCAAAGTGGGTATCATTGAGCCATCAGAGAGTCCCACTATTACAATCAAATTGGGTATCGCAACAGTCAACAAAAAACCACCCAACAAGAAAAGGAAAGATTGTTCGATCTGGGCTTCATTGTATTCGCCGCCGGGTCGGCCTTTGGAAAATAAATATATCTATTCAGATTTTTGTCGTTGCACCTCACGCGCGATATGACTTTCGGTATCACAGGCCTACTCAAAAAGGATTTCAACCTGTATCAAATTGCCTCGGGGTGAATGTGCACCTAGGAGAGTTAAAGTGTGTTTGCCCGTACCATGACCTGGATTTTTTTTTTCCGGATTTGGTTCTTTGGGGAATGAACGAGTATTATGTGGGATCAGACAGGGCTCCATGAAAAGTCTAAAAATAGATGAAAGAACGAATACAATTTCCCCGCTTGAACAAAAAATATGAAAGTGATATCTGTTGGTCCTTTTAATGTTCTTAAATTCCAAACGGATTTGAAATGCCTTTCGAGATACTTCAATCATTCAATCATTTCATTTCAGCCCAATAATTGGTCTACACAACAAGTACACACATTTACCGGCTACAATAATCAAAACCCCTATAAAAAAAGGTTAACAAATATTAAAAGTACCCATGGCATATATAATGTCACCCCGGCTTTTTGAATTCCCACAGCCGGTCGGAAAATTTCAAAAACAGTTGTCGGCTGTACACCATTCCCATGAAAAAGCGATAAACAGAAGAAAAAAATATACAACTGTGCGAAGGAGCAATTTATTCATAAGTATCTTGGACAGTTTACCCACCGTCGTTAATACCGGAGACTTATATAGCGCACCAACAATTTGGTACCGGTACTCAAGGCGCTAATGAATTTTTATTTTTTGTAAAGACAGGTAAATGAAGTATTTGACATATGAGACCCATTTTATGTAACACCCCATCAGGGTTTACAAGGTGCTGCGGCGCATTAAGCAGCCACTGCCAGAAACACCGGGGCAAAACCCTTCTCTTAGCGATAAGTGTTACTGGGTTCTTTAACGTGCATTACACAACACACGGGACCTCTGGCTTTACGTCCCATCCGAAGGACGAAGCAATAATGGTTAAGTGTCTTGCTCAAGGACACATAGTGTCAAGACCGGGACTTGAACCCACACTCTGCTGATCGGAAACACCACAGAGCTTGAGTCCTAACCGCTCGCCATGACACTCCATCCCTAGTTATTAATTACTCACGAGATCGGGTGTTGGTGTGTCGATGCCCCGAACGAGGGAAAAGTGCGGGCCGCCGAATACCGCCACGGTGACCACGTGGTTCCTCACCAAGAAACCTCAAATTCTACAAGAAAAAAACAACACGTCAACACGATCAATCTTGATCTCCAAGCCTTCCAGTTGTTATCTATGTCTTTTGTATCTTTTTCAACAGTAACTTATTCCACTATCTATACCTAACAGAAACTAACACCCTCTTTGTCTCACGAAAAGAACCTTAGAAAAAATGTAAACTTAGAACATTATTTTAAACGATGTTAGGCCTACATGTATTTGATTAAAACGTCGAATTATAAACTTTTCATATGAGATTACTGAAATTAAAACATGTATAAGCGAAAAAGAAACAAGCGAATTGTGGTACTCAGGTCATTATTTTGTAAACCCATGAAAACAAAGTGAACACAGTATTCATTTATGAAAACTCCACGATAAACGAGCAAACAATGGGTGAATCGGGTGGATCGGGTGAATGATTTAATATAAATCATCAGGTGACTTTGGGGGAAAACGTCCTTAGTCCCCTTTGTATACCTTTTGGGTTTACAATTTATAAAAAGGAATCCAACAATTCTAAACATCCTCCTCCTCCGAAGTAGAGGAAATAAAATTATCAAAATGGCTACCTAACCTTTCGAATTCTTTTGAGACCCTCCTCCCCCCCAAAGAAACCACTTATATCGAAAGAAGCTTACCCTCCGTATTGAACGCAAGTTGAACTTGGCCGAAACCTCTCCAATATTTATCCCAAGAATTGAGAAAGCAAACAGAACCACGAGAAAGCCAAGCTGCAGATCCATTTTACCAAATTCGGAACTTTGTCCTTCCACCGAGACAAACTGCATGCCATGCCCAACGTTGAAATGTGGGCTCCACATGAGCCGCAGGCGCCTTTTATTGAACAGACCAAGACAAAAATTGGCTAAACGACCTTGCATGGCCGCGTGTACCACCCCATAACAACAACAAAATAGGCCGCTGTTATTTTATTCAGATATTTTTTAATTAGTATTTCGCCCATATAGCAATGTTATACCATAAACACCCATATTACGATGGTTGAAATTGAAAACAACTGTACAGTCCAATAAACTAGACAATTTATGTGCGCCTCATTGAGTCTGTTATTAAATCATGTTTATGAAGGGCACATACGTGGTTGACATTGAGTATATACAATTTGCATGGATGCAATAAGCACTGATATGACCAAAAATAAAATACTGTAATGGAATGAAAAACAGTTCAGAACTAACGGTAGCGTTTATGAATTCGGTATACATTAAACAAAAAATATTGATAAGAAAAGAGTCTAGGTGCATTTTTAGTCGGTAGGAAAAATCATACGATATTGGTACATATAATGCGTTTCCATAGAGCTATATTAAATTTAATATAGCTCTATGTGCGTTTCTCAGTAAGCCTACCATGAAAAGCATTGTGCATTAAAAACAAATTCTATAAAAAAATAATTATATATATTCCCATTATTATTTTATTGTGATATTAAAATAAAGTTATAGTAGTAGATTATAAATGTTTTACACTCATAATAAAAAAAAGTATATGTACAACATAGGCTACAAGGTTTCAGTAGTGAAATATTGTATGTAATTATTGAAAGTACATGTATATCCATAAAAAATACCAGCTTAGTACCAAAATGTATATAAGCGTATTTACAAAAGCCATAAAACATTTCACAGAATATAGTTCCTATTACATGTAAGTATATCAATTCAGGTTATTCGCGACCTACACTGCAAAAACTGCAGTGTTAAATTTACACCATTGGTATCTATATAGGACCATCTGGTGTTAAATCTTACTGGTGTTGTCCTATATAGATACCGAATGGTGTTAAATTAACACCACAGTTTTTGCAGTGTATCTACATATTTCATATTCCAGAAAAGATAACATCATCAAAACATTTAGGAACTCTCAGTCGAACGAATACAGATTTGCAAGTTTTTATGCAACGGAACCTTGAGATAGTCTAACAAAGTATAGGTCATTCTGAAGCATCCACTTGATCTACTTTCTAGTATCAATGCAGGTTAGACCATGAAGCATTTGGCTCCGTTCATGGTTGGACTATTCTAGACCTATATCTTCACATTCAGGAAGGCATTTTCCGAAAAGTTCCGATTCAAAACAGGCATAGAACCAACGAGCGAAAGAATGAAGACATGCATGTTTATTCACCACGTATAATTATGTCTAATATAGTGGTGGATTTCCAGCCCAAATCCCGGTTACCATTCCAACTTTTTAACATTGCCTTCATTTTTTCATCTTTGACAGAAAACTTTACAAACCGTTGCCTTTTCATATTGTTTAATCTTTGATACCAAACGATAGACATTGGTGGCAGTAAAACTTTGTGCACTAAAAGTCACTCCCAGAAATGCAAGTCTTTCACCGTCAGCCGGATATACAGAAATCGAAAATTGGTATATATTTTATCAAAATATATTATCAGATATCCTTGTCATCAAACTGTGAATAAACGAGGATTTTGATTTTCACCAAGATTGAGGGCATAAATTGGGATCAAGTTCGGGCTTATCGAGATGAGAGTACAAAGTAGCGTGCAGTCTGTTGACGGGTCGCGGAATTGGACCAATGAACCCTTGCGTGCAAGGTGGTCCCGAAAACAAAACAACAGATGCAATTTCTGGAGTGGTAGTTGAACCCCCTTGGTACGAACCGATTGTAGACTGTCAACAACAAACAAAGATTCAAAAGATGTCGTCGGTGTAAACAGATTAGGAATTGATATCAGTGGTTCCGGTTGGAAATAGGTCAGGGACGCACAAACAACTCGTGTCTCTTTTGTATCATTATTTTTTTTTTTAAACAAACAGCGAGATTTCATCGTGGCTGTCACTACGAGTCTTGGGAAATCACAGACAGTGAGTAAACAATTAACATTTTTTGCGGACCAGATTTTGAGATCGCTGGCTGATTGTAACTCGTTACACTCTATTAAAAACGTCCCAGGTATGAGATTTCACCCCGAGTCCGGGTCCTATGGAGCCTGACACTTTTCCGGGTCAAAATGACACTTCTTTGACTCATATTTCCGGGTTATTTTGACCTGGAAAAGTGCCATTTTGACCTGGAAGAGTCATTTCGAACCGGAAAAGTGTCATATTGGCCCGGAAAAGTGTCATTTTGACCAGGAAAAGTGTCATTTTGACCAGGAAAAGTGTCATTTTGACCAGGAAAAGTGTCATTTTGACCAGGAAAAGTGTCATTTTGACCCGGGGAAGTGTCATTCTGAGCCGGGGGAGTGTCATTTTGACCCGGGGAAGTGTCATTGTGACCCGAAAGGTGTCATGCTTCACAGGACCCAGATTCCGAGTCAATTCAGGCCCGGGACTTTTAATAAGAGTGATACTCAGCCGAAAATGTTGCCCGGCACATTTACGTTCTAATAGCTGTATGAGCAAAGATCAGTCAGCTACTATAGCCACAGGTAGCACGTATATTACACGGCATTTCAGCTGGCAGCCAGTTTTAGCAGGCTTGGCTTAGCAAAGTTGCGTAGTTCAAATTCCGACTTTTAGTTTCGAATCTGCAAAATGATCATCCCCATACCATCTTGGATTTTTTTCTTCTGCAGCCTATACATGCAATGAGACATTAGTAAAATCTGTACTGTTAAAGCTTTAATTTTATTGGGTCGATGGGTTGTTTGTTATTTAGTTTAGCATCGGATCTTGTTTTTCTCGTATGTTCCCCGGACAGCGTCTACGATAATAAATCTCGAACAGTATAATGGAGAACATCGACTAATATTATAACCCTGCTGCGGTATGTCATCCAACTTATAAGAATCAAACTAAACTCAAATCTCCAATGTTTAATTCCGTTGGATAGCACAGATCTGGTATTGTACCGGATAGCGCGTCAGGCCCACTCGTGACTCAAACGTGTACGGAGGGGCGTCGTCTGGTTTCTTGAAGGTGAACTGATGCAGGAAGAAGCTGAAGAAGACAAACAACTCCATCT
This sequence comes from Patiria pectinifera, assembly GCA_029964075.1. Taxonomy (NCBI): domain Eukaryota; kingdom Metazoa; phylum Echinodermata; class Asteroidea; order Valvatida; family Asterinidae; genus Patiria; species Patiria pectinifera. The sequence goes on along the minus strand of CM057147.1, from coordinate 23,067,255 downwards.
TAGCCAGGTGCTCACCGATGCAACTGCGTCGCCCTACAGAAACCAAGACAATGAAAAGGGGGTAATTTGATTAAAGGATCAATGATTACAAAAGAAGTGATTGCTTGAAGGAAGTTCTAAAATCGGTGAGAAATGAGACGTTGGTTCAAAGCCATATTAGTCAAGATTAGAGAGAGGACAGACTGCTAGCTTAACAATAATAACAATAATAATAATAATAATAATTGGCATTTAAGAACGCTCTTATTAGTAAACTAAATCACAGCGCTTACAGTATTATTATTACCCCTGATCATTGGGCCAATTAAACATTCCAAATACCATCTCAGCTCCCTGGGGAGTATACAGCTCGATGCTGCCTGTTAGGCGCAATAAAGCTAACCCAATCACATAACCATCTCTGCCCTCACAGGTACCCATTTACTCCTGGGTGGAGAGAAGCAATGAGTGACAAAGTGCCTTGCCCAAGGGCACACGCACCATAACCCCAGGCTGGACTCGAACCCACAACCCACAGAATTACCCGCAGACCACGAATTCAATGCCCTTAATCACGAGGCCACGGCACTCCACACAATTTTACAGTTGCTGAAAGGATGGTTGCTAGATTATATTGTGATGGGCAATCTCATTTTCTAGGTAATACATTTCATTGATATTTTATGTTCTCCATCTTACGGCAAGTGTGCATGTGTATTCCAATATCTACCTAAAACAGAAGGCAATATGAACAAACTATGGGACGTTCAGGAAAATCTACCTGCATCAAAATATGAGTAATGTTGTTAAAGCAGGCATATTTCTTCATTTCGGACTTCTGGGTTACATTTCCATGGCCGGAATGTGGACTTGCAATAATATGTGAGATTCTATACCTGTACTGAATGGGATAAGCTCCTCAGGCTTGAAAGCAAGACCATCTTTGTCCAGAAACCTCTCCGGTTTAAACTTGTCCGGTTCCGGCCACACCTTGGGGTCTCGGAAGAGTGCCCAGAAGTTGGAGACCAGCAAGCTTCCTTTGGGAATCCTGAATCCCATTAGCTCGGTGTCTGCTGCCGCCGCGTGCGGAAAACCGAACGGCGCCACCACAGCGATCCGCTGTACCTCCAGCATAACGGCCTGGGTGAAGTTCAGTTCCTGTTTGTCGGCCATCCTGGGCAGCCGGTTGCGACCGACCACGGCGTCGATCTCGGCCTGGACTCGCTGCTGGATATCGGGGTAGACAGCCATGTACAGGATGGCCCAATGCAAGGTGGTGGCTGTAGTCTCCGTACCAGCCGCGAAGAGATTGGCGATGGTGCCCACAATGTTCTTATTAGTGAGGTACGGGTGTCGCGTCGGCGGGAGACCATTCGGTGGGTTTGCCTTGCCCGGTGTGAACCCGTTAGTACGGACGGATCCGTTGGCCTTGACCGAACCGTTAGAGGCCGCCTTCTCGTTGTTATCGATTTCATTCAGAAAGACATCGATGAAATCTCGCGGATTCTCTGGATCCATCTCAGATTGGTGAGAGGCAATGACGGAGAGCAGGAAGCTCCGGAACTCACCGAAGCTCGCGTAGACGTCGGTCTTATTCCGCTGAAACACGCGCATGACGGGCACGGCGTTTAAGAGTCCCCCGGACCCGATGTAGTTCACGATCTTGTGGATGACATGCATCAGGTGGGTGAACTCCTTGTCCGAGTACTCGTAACGCTTGCCTAACACCGCCGAGCAGATCACGTTGGCTACGGCGTTACCGAAGAGGTACTTGGGGTCGAAGGGTTTGCCGTCGTAGCTCGTCATCTCCTCCACCAGGGCTTTGGCCTCCTGGCCGATCTGCTCCTCAAAGCTGGACTTGCCCACGCCGAGGCTTCTCAAGACGGTCAGGGAGAATCGACGGAGGTCCTTCCAAGGTTCTCCTGAAGCCATGGCAACGCCTATATAACAACGAAACAATTTTTACCCAAAAATAAATATGAAATGGCCATCACATGTTTTTTCTTATCTGAGTTGTTTCAAAAACAAAACCCAACCGCGGTTCTTATGAAAAACTACACACAGATCATAAAAGATACACGGCTCTACGCGGCATTGTTCACGAAAAATTGTGGTATGCTCATCATATCAACAGAAGGCATTATACGTTGTAATATAGCAGTCTTTCTTTAATTCTCAAACTGAGAACAAAAATAGCAAATCGAATCAGAAATAACCTTGCGTGATCCCAGTTTTATATTTTATTGAAAAATCTGTATCATCTGATCTTGTGCGGTTTGGTGTGTGCGACGGGGCCCGGGGCGGGGCGGGGTGGGGAATGTGGGGTTGGGGTGAAGTGAAATTATAAAAAATAGGCGTTCTGCAAAGCGATAGTATCTAAGAATATAGTGAATGCAAAAAGGACAAAGCAGACACTACCGACCCAGCGACCCCCCAGGGTGCCATCGGTGCGGCGCAAAACAAATGCAAAGTCACCGGCACCAAGGAAAGTTTCCCCATAACTTCACATCTCCATTGTAAATCTTGCTGGTTAATCTATATCTCATTATACAATCCTCTCATTACTTTCCTCGGGGTGCCCAGGGAATGAGTCGACCCCAGATATGCAGCCCTGCCGACTTGGAAAATAGTGAGGAAAGACCCTCTTTAAATAGGCCTATTACATGCTTATGAACCACTTTTAAACCAAATACAGTAGATCCGACGAATAGGACGAGCCCCCTTGTGTTATTCAAACCATCCTGGAATGGGGGTGCGTCACACCACGCTCTGTTTTTAACCGTCGCAAGACAGACACAGCACCTGGTACGAAACCACGATGGCTCCTGGATTCTTATTAGACCATACGTTTTTAGTTGGAACTGTTAATGTACATGTAGTTGTTTTACGTTGTCAAAGTTTGAGTCTATTTTTTGATTGTTTATCTTTTTTCTTTTTTTTACTGAGGAAGGACATTGTCCAAAAGCGCACCTTTATGGTTACACGCAGTCTGCTACGTTCCACTAGCTTTACCACACGTACCCCTCCCATATACATGTAGCCCAGTATTTGACCCATGTTTAACCCACTTGATAAATGCTTTTCCGGGCATGTGCTTTCTTGGTCAGCTCCAAATTCAGGAACCGAGGTTTTGCGCTGTCATAATCTATCATCCATGGAGATTGAGACCTCACCACGATAAAGCTGCTCTTAACTCAATGCCGACAAATATTGGAAACGAAGCCGCCCCATCCCAACTCTCCTCCTGTCCCTCCTGTCCTCCAACAAGTCTTGGGGTGTGCAAACCGACAATATAAATATATTAAGTAACACTTAATGAAATTTATGGATGAATGGTCATTTAATTGAGTGCGCCACAACCCAACAGGAGTTGTGGGCTGCACATGGCACTTACAAAAGAATCACAGGGAACAAAGCAGAAAGCTGAATCCCATTTAGTACGTGGTTACATAACCATGAAAATGCAAATCATAAGTACAATGGAAAATGCACTGAAGCCTGTACAACCAAGACGTACAGGGAGACATGTGAAGCTTCAGTAATAGTTGTGCCTGCAACAAGACAGCAGCCATTTTCTGCTTTGCAGATTCAAATTTTCACCGCCGCCGCCCCACCGTCCACTCACAAAAGCTATTATAATCAGCATCACCTGGGGGCAGGAGTTCTTAAGGTGTAAATTTATAATGAATTAAGTTGGGATGAGTATGCAAAGGAATGGAAAAGCAGATCAAAGGAAATGACAGATAAAGGCTAAATTAAATATTATGATTAAAGCTCACGACAATAATTACTTGATTTAAAACGTTTTGGTAGTTGACAAGGCATAACGTCAACAGGTCTTTAACCAAATAAAATTGTCATCTGGTATTTTCAAACTATCGAGATGAAAGTAAACAGAAGAAACTTGATGATTAACAATGGTGAATAATCTTATAAATCAGATTAAATTATGTATGTATTCTATGTATTAAAAAAGCTAAAGCAAAAGATGTGATAACTTTAAGGTATTAATGTAGTGAAAGTTATAGTTAAGAATTATGAAAGGACTCCTTAACCCCACAAGTCATGCTGTAATTCAAAATTAATTATTTGGTGAATAAATGACCAGAAAGACATAAAATACAGTGAAATCTTGAAAAGTCAAACCTCAAGGGAACAGGTTCAAAATTTGACTTAAGCAGAGTTTTGAGTTAAGCAGGGTTGTATTTCAATATTATAATACTGAAGGCAATGGATTCCTTGTTTGACTTAACAGTTGTTTTGAGTTATCAGAGTTTGACTTATCGAGATTTCATTGTATTAGAGAAACCGAACTTTTCGACATATGGCACTTCCATGAGCATGTGAAGTTTTCTGATGAGCAAATATCCCGTGAATCGTTAGAATTAACTTCCAATCAACTTACGAAACACAAACTTATCACTGGACAAGTTTAGGAAGGTTGCAAAAAATGCACTAGTTTGATATGTTACACCTTCATCAGGAGGCAAATGAATGAATGTAACATTACCCATTCTTGTTTTTCATTTTGGATGAATAAAGGGGCCTTCATGACCTACTTTGTGGCAAGTGGTTGGGATGGGTCTACCGTTGGTAACACCGCACGATGAACGCCACTGACCCTTTAATCTCAGCCACCAACCACGAAACTATTCAGAACTCTCCCCTTTCGATTCATGACAAAAAGGAGAATCGGTCAAATCTCTGAATGGGCTTTGTGCAATTTAGCTTCAGAGTGTCAGCGAAGCGAGATGACAACTACGCTCCGTTGGAAAAATCCAATTTATCAAAGTGCGAAAAAATAATCTGGATTTGTGAGCCTTTTCGGGACAGTCTATATTTAGTTTTGGAATCTATATATAGTTTTGCACTATTGTTTGCGACTATATATAGTTCGAAACAGACCTTGTGTGAAAAGGGTCATTGTTCCGTGAGTTTAGCTGTGCTGAAAAAGAGGAATTCTTTGCAAAGCTCACAACAACTACAGCATGACAAAGGTTTAGGAAAAATTCCCATCAGCGATCCTTTCGGTTCCCACACTGGAATTTCTTCTTGGTCTGAGGACAAGTTTTGGCAGAATTCTTTACAAGTGTAAGCATATAATTATTTGCCAACAAACCATTAAACCGCGCCATAAACTTTCCTCGGAGTGGGGGCATGAGTCGACCCCAGCTATGCAACCCTGCCGACTTGGACAATAGGGAAAACTCTTTAAATACATGGTTATGAATACACAAAACAGGTATATTTATACCAAACAGTACAATCGTCTGTACTTATACAATATAGTATCAAAATACAGTAGAATATGTTGTTAGTGTGCAGAGGACAAACAGTGGCATCCACTGTGTGGAAACAGTATAACCACAGTATGAATGCAAGAATGCTGAGTACATGTACATAAAAACGTCGGTGAAGGGCAAAACCTAATTTGATTTATATCACCCCGACGCAAAATTCCATCTTATACATGTACATTGTATACAGAGATGTGCGTGACAATGGTACTTAGCACTAAATGTAAGGGAAAGGTTCGAGTCTTTCACCTTTACCAGAATTTGCAACCATGGTGACCGTTTTAGCAGATTTTCGGCTGCTTTGACAGATTTGTTGTTAAAAACGAGTTTGACAGACAATTTGACAGAATGGATATTTTTTGGCAGATTTCTGGCGGAATTCTGCCAAAAATGGTTATTTGACAGAGAAACATAGCACATTTTAAAAAAAAATGGTATTGTTTAAAAAAGCTCCAATCCCTTCAAACAAACCCTTGCATAATGGGACAGGTTGGTTGGTTTAGGTGCTTGAGGTTCACTGAGAACCGGATTTCGTCGTGACACAACTGTATTTTGCCTGAAATTTACGCAATTTCAAAACATCTTTATGTGACTATAGATTGTTTATATTTTTAATTTAATTTGAACCTCAATTAAGCAGTACTACAACATCTGCATGTGATTTTAAGTGTTTATGTATAGTGTATTTCGAGTAATTCTGGGAAACTTGGCGGATGAGGTGCATTTAGCAGAATTTGGCCATGACCTTACGGTCACCCTGCTTGCAACCTCCAAAGTCACACTACACCCTGCCATGGTTACTGCATGTGGTCCGCTTTAATTTAAACAAGGTAAACTCAACATAATAAAGAAGAGTACTTGGTCTGAAAAGACACCATATTCTGTTAGTGTTTTGCGTCTCTTTTCAATAAACTTTCCAAAATGGCTCTTTCGGCAAAGTTATCATTTGCACACTCGCCTCGTGGCTCCGCTTTTGATGGGTAAACTTTTACTCCAACAATTTGTGTGGTTATATATATTCAGAAAAAGAAAAACAAGTTCGAGTTTTCTTGCTATCATACACAATGCCAATTGCGAGGTGAAACGAATTTGTTATTCAAAAAATAGTTCAACCTGAACACTATTCTTAGAAATTCTATTTCAGGTATAATGCATCAGGACGGGATAACAATAAGTTAACTTACTGTATCGCCATCATGGGGGAAAGTCCCTTATTTAGTGTGGTTCTGATGGGACAATTCAAATTGGCGGATCCAAGATTTTCTAAAGGAAAATTTTTGTGGATATATAGAGAAAGTGAAAGACATGTTCTGGTTTTCTTGTTATCATATAATGCCCATTGCAAGCTGAAACGAATTTGTTAGTTAAAAGAGTAGTTCAACCTAAACAGCATTCTTAAAAATTTCATCTTAGGTTTTTACAGGAAGGGATAACAATAAGTTTAACTTATTGTAACACAATCATGAGGGAAAGTCCCTTATTTAGTTTGGTTCTGGGAAAATACACGTTGGCGGATCCAACAAGATTGTCTAAGGAGGTGGGGGGAGTTGGGGGTGGCTGGGGCAGTTCAATGGAGTGGATGAAGCGTTGCAGTCAACGCATAAACAGACCAAAAGCCTGAAACAGCGAATCAACATCTGCAATATTGAGTGATGACGTTATTCAGGTATAAGTTGAGGACATTTGCAATTTTCTCTATTATGTAAATTGCAATGGCGGATCTAGGTTAGGGGTCTATACACCCCTCTTGGGCCTGAAAAAAAAAATCGCGGGGAGAAACACTACAGCAAATGCCTGCTAAACCCCACTCTTGGCAGCTAAATCCCTGTCTTGATCCAAAAGTTGATCCGCACCTTAAGGGGAAGGGGTGGTAAGCCACCCAACGATTCCCCTAGGATCCGCCCTCGGGTTTGGGTCAGTATGCTCCTACCGTCGTCAGGGGAAAACGCTGTCTACCGGAGTAAAAAGCCTATTCCGGTTGCAGGCCAGTAAATAGGCCCAAAATTGCCTTAAAAAAAATTAAACCCGGCCAAATCACGATTTGCACGCCCTCAATTCTCTGCTATAAGGACATTTTGTGGGCCACAGACTTCAAGGTTTGTAAAAAACAGAAGGGCAGAAGCCGTGAACAAGATTGTCAGCTTGTATTTTTGTGGAATTTGGATGAAATTTGGCCCTAGAAATGCTCTATTTTGCAATGGAGCGTAAGCGTCATTTTCAAAATGGCGATGGGCTTCAAGACTATTTCTAAAGGGATGATCATCATTAAATGGAAATTTCTCATCACAGTCATCGAATTATCCCCCCCCCCAAAAAAAAGGAACAGAAAATGAAAGATGATGAAATAGGCTTCAATTTGATGTGTGTCACGAACACCTTGGAGGGTTCTGAGTATATTTCCCCCGAATTTCCGGAGTGGGGACATTTATCATTGAGATCTAGGGCAGGTACGCTCAATGCAGACATTGTGGTGTAGTCGTTAGTTATCTTCAGTGCCACAACATTTTCAGTCATGCGACATATTCATGCACTGCTATAAAAAACCAGGTGGTAGTGAGGGCAAATAGGATAATTTGCTTTGTATGCATTGTATTCGTTTCCAATAATAACACCACTCGAAATCCGAGAAAAATGTTCAAAACCTAACCTGTTGAAGTTGAAGCACATAAGTTTTTACACTTTTCGAGAAAAAAAAACCCAGTAAAAACAATAAACAACATTTTGACCACGAAATACGATTTTGTCAATAGCACTCTGTAGGTCCTATTTCCAAAAATCAGTCAATTGACCGATCGCTGGAAATCACCTATACATTTCTTGACTTCTTCTAAATGACTGCAAGCCAGACGGAATAATTTCACGGGGTGTTGAACCAGAACGAGCTTTAATCCAAGTAAGATTTTTGATAATAATTTGGTAGGGTACTTTTGGGATAAACGCAAATGATCACGCCTTGAACAATGTGGGAAAGTTCGGTTTTCGATCATCAACACAATGAAAGGTTAGGGTAAGAGATAGAAAAAGTCTTGACAAATGGGCAAATCCATAAGTTATACAAAACATTAAAAAACCTGCATACACCATTGGGGTGCCTACAACTCCGTGTAGCAATTGGCATATTGCTTTTGCCAGCCCAAGCACGAAAAAAGTGAATCGGTAAAGGGCCGACCTAGCCGAGACCCATTCTTTATGAACAAAAAGAGAATATTCTACTATTCTAGAATTGATCCGAATTGGCAATGTTCCCAAACAGCACACAATAGGAGCAAAAGTTTCTTGTACTCTGTGTTCATGTACTGTACAGGGTGAGTAAAAAAACTGTTTTATTGAAGTTCTGCATGTAGCACTTTAAAAATCTAGGATATAAAAGCCCAATTTATCAGCCTTTTTTAGTACAAGAATCATTCAAATCACTCATGCACTTTTCAAGTGCGGAATTTAAAACACAATCATCGTTTTGAGGTTCTGCTGACGGATCACAAAAAGTATGTGCGTTCTTTCAGCAAAACGAAAACAATTCACACACATCCCTATGTGATTTCCTTTCGTTTTGCTGAAAGAACACTGAACTTTTTTGTGATCCGTATGGACAGAACCTTTAAACGGTGGTTGTGTTTAACTTCCGTAACTTGAAAAGTACATGAATGATTTGATTGTTTTCTGTACTAAAAGAAAGCTTATGAATTGGACTTTCATATCCTAGATTTGGAAATGGTACATGCATAGCTTCCCTAAAGCAATGGTCCCAACATTTGGGTTTCGTTTTTTTGGACTCACTCTGTACTGGTTCGTTTTGTCGAACTTTCTATTTAGATTTCGCTTTGCTCACTATTTGGCATTTTCCACGCACCGTCGTATTCAAGTTTATTATTTTGACTTCCAGAGGCTCAGTGTACCTGCACCGACTATACACTACAGTATACATGTATTAGATATTTCGTAGGCAATGTTTGTTCGTCAATATTGATTATTCATCGAGGAAAGATAGTCAATAGCGCCCCTTCGGCATCCCAAAAGTGTTGAGCAATCACACGAGCCAAACCGAAAGAAGTGAGTATTTCAGCTGCAAGACAACCACTACCAAAAACGTCGTCACGACCGAAATGGTTTCATTTTTGACTAGTTTCGTTTTACAAGACCATTTTTGCACTTTATGAAGAAGGGCTGGTCTGAACATGGTCTGAATGACTGTGATTTGCTTTAAAGGGGTCACTGCAATGGACTTCGCACCATAGGCCTATACTAAATATTTTGCGATGCATCTGGAGCGCAACCAAATAATGCGAAATGCCTGAAAGACATACAGGATTATTTGCATTTATAGAAGAAGGAACGTACCGAATCATCAAAAAGATCACTTGGATTAAAGATCGTACTGGAACTAAACATCCCGTGAAATCATTCCGTCTGGCTTGCTGTCATTTAGAAGAGATTAAGAAGTGTAGATACTATCCAACTATCAGTCCATTGACCGACTTTTCGTGTTTTGTGATCCAAAGGTTGTTTATGGTTTTTCACCGTTTTCTCGAAAAGTGTATCATCCACTGAGCTGAAGCTTCGACAGGTTAGGTTTTGGTCTATTGGAACATTCTTCTTTGGATAATTGGATTTGAGTAGCCCGGATTCATCTGATTGTTGTTCCAGTTGTTGTTTTTTCGACATGGGTATACTCAAACTCATTTCACGTTTTATATTTAAAACTGGCGTCATGCATTTAAGAAACGCAGATCCGTCATCACATATTATGCCTGAAATGGCGATTCACGCTTCACTTTTATATTTTCGTTTACAAGTCATCAATTCGGCATGATTAATACTCAAAAAGTGCAATAGAAAATAAACATGCAAACTTTGCGTGAAAGAAGGTTCAGTTTCCTTATAATATTTCATCTTAGTATTGGTTAAACGGAGAAAATCCATGCTTAATTATTTGGTCTCTTATTATGTGGATTCCGTTGCTAGCGTTTCAAAAATTGCCGTTTCATAATTGGCTTTTAATCTCATTCAGAGTGACGCAGACGAGGTCACACTAGATGGGCAAACTTTGCAGTATTTTAATAAATACAAAATACCATCAAATTAAACAGAAATAGTGTGCCCACTATGTTAAAACCACGTGCAATGATTGTTTTCTCCCGAGTGATACCAGGTGGAATAATTTCACAGGATATTTGCTGGATATTGGGTTTACCTACCTTCACTTTTCATTGCCTCAGCAATCAGCGTGTTTGGCGGCCGATCGCTCAGGTTGGGGTTCAGGAAAGCCTGCTTGACCGATTCGTGATCGTTGAGAACCACCAGCATCTTGTTGACCACCCTGGCACGGAAGACGGGTCCGTAGCCCTTGGCGTACTCCGTGAAGAGGAGATGGGGGTGCGATCCACGACGCAGCTCCAGGAAGACCCGAGGAAGCAGCCCCAGGACCGGTACACCCCAGGGGCCTGGGGGTAGGTCCTTGGAACCTCGGTACCACCACAGAGAGACTAAAAAAATCACGGCACAGAGTAAGACGTGCACGGGGTTCATGCCCCCTATGAACGAGACAAGTTGTGATATCGCTGTCATGATGAGGAGTGTAGCCTACTTCTGCGGTGCGTTTGTAACAGGGTGCTTTACTTTCAGTCCACGAAGGTTTTTTTTAGCACAGCCAAACTGATGAAGTTTTCTTATGTGAATGGTTCAGCCGAATTTAGGCCTTTTATAGTATTTACTACTGTGACGCTGGTCTGGGCCGAGAGAGTAGGCCAAGTACGGGTCGCAGTACGCCTCTCTTATTAGGTCCCTAAAGACTGTTTATAATGTGGCTGTTCAAAAACGGTCTGGAAAGAAATAGTGTAAGTGACTGATAGTAAGTCGGTCGTGTCAAGTGAGCGTACTTAACCGCAGAAGCAGCTTCCGTACGCCAAAGTGCGACTGGTATTTACTGTAGACATACGGCAACCTTGGGCGAGTGAGGTGCTATTTCAAGCTCGCTTTTGTGTACATGTACACAGATTGATGATTGTTATCTTCCATAAGGCCAAAAAAAAAAAGTCTCCGGTTTCTGGTATGCGCGCGCGTCGCCGTAGCCATGCGCGTCGGCAAAATGAAAAAGTTTTTTTTCAATACAAGATGATGTTTCAAAACCGCCAAACTCACTGGTTTGACTGGAATTCTGCTGCTGCACAATTTTAACGTGTTTTTAGATGGGGTTATGATCGAGAATAAGATTTATGTGGCCTCTCTGGACTCCCATATATTTGCACTAAGTTTAGTCGAGCACCATTTGCAGTCATCAGCCGACATTTGAAGCCAAAAAAAAAAAAAAAACAGGTAAAAAAAAAAAAAAAGCCGCGTCGCCGCACCACTTTTGGGGCAAGCTCCATACCAGAAACCGGAGACTTTTTTTTTTGGCCTAATAGCGTAAAAAAGCGACCTTGCCCAAGTCCCTGCTGGCATTGTTCGGGTGTGGAATTGAGGCATAGATGGATGGGCGTTTCGGCGGTTAGGCCCAGGGAATATTTATTTTCTAATGTAGTCCTTGAAAAAGCACCTCTACATCCGGCCCAGTTAATTTGAAGGCATAAAGAATAATTTGCATTTATCCCAAAACTAACCTACTGAATCTTGGAAAAAAACTTACTTAGATTAAGAGATAGTAATTAGTATTGATAAAACACCTCACGAAATAACAATAATAAGAAACAGTTCTTATATAGCGCAAATGAACAGGTGAGTTTTAACAAGTTGTTTGAATTGATCCAAGGTGGGACAGGTTTTGATTTGGTTAGGGAGATCATTGTTATTATTACGCTGGTTTGCTGTCATTTACAAGAAATCAAGTGTAGGTCCCTAGGTGATTTCCAACGATCAGTCATTTGACTGATCTTTGGAAATAAAAAGTACTATATATAGACGAAATGTGTTTCGTGATCAACGGTATTTTTTTTAAAAAGTTTCACATCCACTGAGCTGAAACTTGTACAGGTTAAGTTTTGAACATTCTCAGTCTTTGCATTTTGAGTGGTGTTATTATATGAAAGGAAAATGCATTAAAAGCAAATGATGCTTCATGCCTATAGAGGTATAATGACGCCATTTGCAAAAAATGTTTAATTATATATACTTTTGTAGGTTATTATAAAAGCTCAGTAGATACAGGGCATGTAGCAGTTTCAGAGTCTAGAATATGAAAGCCCAATTCATAATCTATCTTTTAGTACAAGACTCATTCAAATCACTCCTTGTACTTACGGAATTTTAAACACAATCACCGTTTTAAAATTCCGTCCACGGACCACAAAAAGGCAAGTGTTCTTCCAGTAAAACGAAAACAAATCACATAGGGATGCGTGCGGATGGTTTTCGTTTTGCTGAAAGAACGCACACTTTTTGTGATCCGTGGACAGAGCTTTAAAATGGTGATTGTGTTTAAAATTCCGTAACTTGAAAAGCACATGAGTGAATAATTCTTGTACCAAAAGAAAGCTTATGAATTGGGCTTTCATGTCCTAGATTTTGAAAGTGCTGCATGCAGAACTTCACTAAAACAATAGTCCCGACATTTGGGTTTTGCTTTTTGACTCACCCTGTATAGTTTTTTTTCTAGAAAATGTGAAAACTGTGCATCTTCATTTTCTTCTAGACGCCAAGAAAACCTTTACCTTGAAAGCCCCCCTTCCAAAACGTTCATTTATGCGTTTTGAATTGCACCCTCTTGTGGAATGATCCCTACTTTGTCACTCAAAATTGCTTTTATGCTAATGAAAATTTTCATATTCATGACCAAATCTTTGATGTTATTCAAGGCAGAAAATTGTTACGGCTTCTTCATCCACTACTGTTGCCAGACGTTGGGATGTTTAGCTGAGTAATTTTTTTGCAGGCTACGTTTCACTGTTGTTTCAGTTTATATAACCGACATACATATCCTTGTCATTTGATTGGTGGAACTCACATCACGTGACATTCGTTATTGCTCCCATTCACGCCGCAGCTCAAAAAGTATAGAATGGGAAATATCATTGAACAGTTAGGATTATTCTTGTTCCATGACGCGGTATTTGTGTAATGCATGCTGGTGTGGAAGAGCCAACATGACAATCAGTAAAAAACGAGCAAACTTTACGCACAAACGTTTCCTATCATGTTTTTTAATTAATCACAATTTGAACAGAAAACCCATAAACTTAAGGGTGTGAGCTTTAAATGACATCACAACAACAAAATAATGCTGTGTCCTTGTCCTTTAAATGTTTAACAAAAGTGCACTTTACAAAAATTAAAGAAAATACAACTTCCACAAGACTGCCACTAGATTTGCAATTTTAAAAGGGCTCTTTGCCGTTCATGATTCTTTCCTAAGAGACTGGCTAAGATTGTTGAGATCCCGCGGACTTCCACGCTTGGGGGTGAGCTGCTGATGGCAACACTGACTTCTTACTAACTTACTTAGACATGGCCGTCGCCAGGAGGGGGTCAGGGCGCTTACCCCCCCCCCCCCCCCGAAAAGAAAAAAAAGAAGAGGTGCAAAGTCATATTGTTGTTAATTTAATGTACGTTTAACAACATGGGCGTCCGCAGGGGTGTCAATAGTGGTGGGATGGGCAAATGCCCCCTCCCCCCCACCCCGCCAACATCGAAAAAAAAAATATGCTAGAGAAAGAGCAAGGATTTTGGGAAATAATGTGCTTTGCCCCCGCTGGAAACAAATCATGGCGACGCCCATGTACTTAGATGTGCAAACTGTTATCCGATGTTACTTTAAGAGGGGACATTTCAAATGAAAAGGGGAGTGGCTATATATAGCCGCCAAAGTGGAGCTGCTAAGCTATGAGCAGAACAAATGCATGTGCTAAACAACATTCTGCGGAGAAGCGACAAGAAATACTCATAACTTAAATGTTTTTGAAAGTCTATTGCCTAGCTCTAGGAAATTGAAGGGGCATTACTTCCTGGAATGGGCTCCATGTGCCAACAACAAAAGAGGGCGCGTTTGTCGCCGCTTGCGAGTTAGCCACGCCTCTTAGACAACCCTACGGAGTTTTTGTACACTCAGTTTTGTTTGTCTCAGATTTTGCGCGTTCCGCGTCCATTATGTTTATCAAGCATCGATATAGAATGAAAAGACATGTTATTGGACAATATTTCACAAGCTGCATTGACGCAATTCTAACGCGATTCGACCGCGATAGGTCAATAATCGATCGGGCCCGTGTGATGGGACACACAGCGTGTGCGTACTGTACTGTGTACTGAACTGGATCGCACGAAGTACACACCGACTTCCTGAATGCGCTACAGCTATTAGCTACAGCGGGAAACAGGTTGCCCCCTCCTCCCCCCCCCCCCTCTCCCTCTCGGGTACGTCCGCCACTTACCCCAATACTGGAGGGATACAGGTGTTGTGATGTAGCCATGTGTTGACCTCCAAAAAGGGGGCGCTATATAGCGAGAGCCGTGAAACCCTGTACTCAACCTCGTCCCCAGGGTGTTGAGCAGTACGCGCCCATCACTACCTGCTCTCTCACCCTGGTATTGGATCATTTGCATGTGCAAGATTTTTGAACACGTATGCAAATGAGGAATAGTCTGGTGCCTGCATGTGAGTTACATTAGCGCTTGTTTTTGTATGCGGTGTCTGGGGTAAAAACAGAGTCAATTCGTCGCAGCGCGAGCATGACGTGAGTTACGAAAACACGATTTATTTTATTAAACTGTTACGATCTTATCGAAACAACACGCAGTATCCCATTTCATATTAACATGAACAAATTGGGAAAGGAAATTAGTAGGCGTGGACGACTCGATCGCGAAAACACGTACTGCATGTTTTGAATAACAACACCAAGTACACGATACATTTTTTGAGACATTATTTATTGGGCCAAAAAAAAAGAGTCTCCGGTTTCTGGTATGGAGCTTGCCCAAAAAGTGGTGCGGTGACGCGGTTTTTTTTTTTTACCTGTTTTTTTTTTGCTTCAAATGTCGGCTGGTGACTGCAAATGGTGCCCGACTAAACGTAGTGCAAATATTAAGGGAGACCAGAGAGGCCACATAAAGCTTATTCTCGATCATAACCCCATCTAAAAACACGTTAAAATTGTGCAGCAGCAGGATTCCAGTCAAACCAGTGAGTTTGGCGGTTTCGAGACATCATCTTTCATTGAATTTTTTTTTTCATTTTGCCGACGCGCATGGCTACGGCGACGCGCGCGCATACCACAAACCGGAGACGTTTTTTTTGGCCTTGGATTCCTTTGAACGAAGTCCACTTAGACGTAGACTGAGTCCGTTTGCATTTTTCTGTGCCCGTAGCAGGCCAGTACAGTGCGTTGCAAGCGCAAGCCCGCCCTCTCGGTACGTATTTCTTGATTCATCCAACAGGATGAGTAAAAAAAAGCGAAACCAAACTGTCGGGACTATTGTTTTAATGAAGTTCTGCCTGTAGCACTTTCTAAATCTGGGATATAAAAGCCCTATTTATCATCAGGGTTCCTCAGCAAGTCAGTGCTGAAATGTAGACAGGGTTTTTTTTTGGTTCGGCCACTTGGGTCCGTAAAATGAATTGGTAGGGGAAGGGGGCTCGTACCACACTTTCAATGGGGGCGCTGTTCAAATCCGACGATTATTAACGCTGTATTATGGTAGCAGACCAGTAAATAAACTTCCATAGACCCCAATGGTAAATGCTCCCACTTCAAAAATTCGGGAAAAATACTCACAACTCTCCAAGGTGTTCGAGACACACATCAAATTAAAGCTTATTTCATCATCTTTCAATTTCTGTTCAATTTACGGGGGGTCAACTGATGACTTTTAGGAGAAATTTCCATCTGAAGACGATCACCCCTGAAAATAGTCCTGAAGCCCATCGCCATTTTGAAAAACGATGCCTACACTCCATTGCAAAGTAGAGCGCTTTTAGGGTCCAAATTACATCAAAATTACACAGAACTGCAAGCTCCAAGTCCTGTGCACGGTTTCCACCCATATTTTTAACAAACCCTCAAGTTCATGGCCCACAGCATGCTCAAATACCGAAGATTTTGAGGGCATGCAAATCGTGATTTGGCCGGCGCAGGCAATTTCGGACCGATTTACTGGTCTGCACCCTATAGAGAAGCGAGGTTTTGAAAAATTTCTCCAAACCACTTGTACGGCACGAGGAAGGATGGATGACTCACATTTCATCAAAAAATTGCTAGAAAAAAAATCTCTGACTGCGATTTCTGGCCTGAAAATAAGCCCTCTTTTTGCGGCTACCTTACTGTAGGGCGCCCCCAACGGGCGTTAATTGCGTTTTTGCTCCTTCCGACCCCTAATTATCCCCCCCCCCCTTGTTCGCTCGAAATTGCTGTGATCGGAGGACGGTCCATCGGCCCTATTCAGATTTTGGGCGCATTTGTTGCGGAACCGCCATTGGTGACCCCTTTTGAAACGCTGCCCCCCCCCAGGTTCCGCCCCCTGAAAAAAAACCACTCCGCAAACATTTTGACAACAAACGGTGGACGGCGCCATTTTGAAACTACAGGTAGCAGACCAGTAAATAAACTTCCATAGACCCCAATGGTAAATGCTCCCACTTCAAAAATTCGGGAAAAATACTCACAACTCTCCAAGGTGTTCGAGACACACATCAAATTAAAGCTTATTTCATCATCTTTCAATTTCTGTTCAATTTACGGGGGGTCAACTGATGACTTTTAGGAGAAATTTTCATCTGAAGACGATCACCCCTGAAAAAAGTCCTGAAGCCCATCGCCATTTTGAAAAACGATGCCTACACTCCATTGCAAAGTAGAGCGCTTTTAGGGTCCAAATTACATCAAAATTACACAGAACTGCAAGCTCCAAGTCCTGTGCACGGTTTCCACCCATATTTTTAACAAACCCTCAAGTTCATGGCCCACAGCATGCTCAAATACCGAAGATTTTGAGGGCATGCAAATCGTGATTTGGCCGGCGCAGGCAATTTCGGACCGATTTACTGGTCTGCACCCTTATAGGATAGTGTAGAAACACCCCCGTAACCCAGAAGGCTCCGCCCGTATTTTGTGCAAAGGGATAGTAATACCAGTATAATTATTGTTTTGGGGTGTCAGAGCAAGGGGGCTTTAAATATATATATATATTTTTAATGAATTTCTATGAAGAAAAAAAATTGACATGGAGTTTTGCCCCCCCCCTCCCCTGACTGCATACAGCCTGTATGCAGTATCACATTTCATAGTATTATGAGCAAATTGGAAATGAAAAGATTATTTTTGAGGAGGTGTGGATGTAATAATTACAATGAACGTGAAAACACGTTACACGTTGGAAATAACATCACCAAGTATACACGATGTGTAGTACCTGCAGCTGCAAATCGACTCCAATAGACCTCAGTTAATACGCGTACATACGAACAATTATAAAAAATACTCACAACTCTCCAAGGCATTGAGCTGAGACACCCATCAAAATGAAAGCTGATTTCAGAATCTTTCATTTTCTGTTAATGTTTTGTTAAAAATCATTATCTGATGACTTTTGGAAGAAAATTTACCCCGAAAATTAGTCCTGTGGCCCATCGCCAGTTTGAAAAATGATGTCTGTGATCCATAGCAAAATAGAGCTATTTTAGGCCTCAATTTTATACGAATTTCACAGCAAAACGAGCTCACACTCCTGTACACGGCTTCCATGCACCCATCATTACTGGGAGGCAAACCTTCAAGTTCATGGCCACAAAATGCTCTAATAGCTAAGAATTTGAGGGCAGACAAATTGTGATTTGGCCCGCGTAGGCAATTCTTTATCTGGTTCCCTGACCTGACAATTTCCCCCGACGTCCAGACGTCTAAATTGTAGCTCAGGTAGCCTCCGTGACTTAAAATAACCATAACGACATTGGCGGTCCTTTTTTTCGAAGCTCGGATTCGTTTCCGATTTCGCTTTATCACTTTATAGCTTTTAATGTTCCGACTAAATTTTAAAATCAATCACTTTCTTCATATATCATACAGTTATGATACACAGTTTTATATTTCTGTAAGAACACATTGACTCATGTTGAGTCAATGTGTCAGGCACCCAAGTAGCACTGTTAGCAGGCGGAGCCGAATGGAGACCACGCCGAGTTTTGGAATATCCCGGTAACGATCGTCAAATTCAAAATAGTACATACATGACGCAGCAAAAAGTTCGCCCCTCGTATATAACACGATCCGAGTATACTTGATGCACAAAATCGTCGTTGAATTTCAAGTTTTGTAAATAAAAGCAATGAATATTAATTATCTGCTTATTTTTAGAAGGTTTTAATAAGCGATTAGCAGTTAATAAAACCTAGTAGGCCTACTCGGAAATACTCAGGCGCTATCCGATTGTCGACGATATGAATTCGGCAAACTTCGGACTTTTTCAAAAAAAGGAGGAATTCCTTCCGTTTTAGTCACGTGACGTACATTTGTAATACAATGTATTACTGACGGCTACCGTGACCTAAGATTCATCAGGAATAGTCAGAATCTTTTGGTCTGGGAACCAGACTAAATTCTGAGCCTATTTACGGACGTACGGGAAGCAAAGTGTGTATTCAGGGTGTACACCTGTAATATGCACTGGTGAAACACGCGTGCGACAGGATTCACGTCTAGCACCCAACAGCCAGATTTTTATAAGGGAATGTGTGCTTGGCCGGTTTTTTTAACACATGTTAAAGATCGGTTGGAGTCAGCATCCAGACTCCAACCGGTCTTAAGCATAGTGTTTAATACCGGCCAAGCACATATTTATTCCCATTCATAAATACCTTTTCGGTCACAAAATCTCAATTTTTCGGTCCAAAAGTCAGAACAATTCAAAAAATTATAAATTCCCCCCCCCCCAAATTTCAACAATTTTAATTCATGCTTTTCGAAACACCCCTCTAGCTATATTATACACATATTGAGTGGCTCAGCGTGGATCGGAATGGGAGGAATATTATCGCAAGGTAAAATCTGGACTTTTCCATTTCACGAGGCGAAGCCGAGTGAACTGGAAAAGTCCAGATTTTACCGAGCGATAAAATTCCTCCCATTTCACAATTTAAAGCCACTCAATATATAGATCCTTGTCATTTGATAAATTTGAACTTTTTTCAATAAAAACTGGAGGAAAATGTATTTCTCTCTTCCAAACCACCCTTTCACGAAAATGTTTGAACCCAACGCTGTAGCGCTGGCTCTTTGGAACAATACGCGCTACGCGCAACGCTGAACGCGCACACCAGCATGCATTTGCACACAAATACCGCGTCATGATCCAAACTGTTGAATAGTATTTCCCATTCCCCATGGGCGGATAGTACTTTTTGAGCCACGGCATGAATGGGAGCAATAACGAATGCCACGTGATGTGAGTTCCACCAATCAAATGACAAGGATTTGTATGTCGGTTATATAAAATGGAATATCCATCTCCCGAAAAGTCGTAAACAATCGGGGATTGTGTCGAAGAATATAGTTGTGACGGGTGCATTGTGAATTTAGGCTTATGGAATATTATACAACACCTGAATAAATCCCCTTCATCTGATTGGTGGATCGTTGATCACATGTCATTGAATTATTCGTACCAACGCACGGCGCACGCGTGGCGCGCAGCGCACAGTGCAATGGAAGTACTATTGCACTGTGATTAGAAGTACCATTGCACTGTCACTGCACATGTTGCCGAAGGTGGCGCTGTGGTGTTTAAATTGGCAATAAAAGTTCTGAACTTATTGAACTGTTTAAGTTCTAAACTTATGGAAAAGTTTTAAATTGAGATAAATTGAATATGATAGTTCTCAACCTGATGACGAGGATTTATCCAGTTGTTATATAAAACAAATAATGAAAGTTTCACGTTCGTGCAATAGAAAGAATAATTTCATTCGGTGACAGATGAAATGTTCCATTCCAATCGGCTTCGCCTCGTGGAATGGAACATTTCATCAGTTTCTGTCACCTCATGACATTATTCTTACCATTGCACTCACAAACATTCATTATTTGTATACTGTCTCATTTGGCAGTGTTGCGCATGCCTACGTGAGGATTGTGAACGTTCAACCAAAAAAACGGTAAAAGACATCGGATTTCATCGGCCAAAATTCATGATAATATTTATGAAATTATAGGTACACGTATTAATGAATTATATGCTCTTTTCCAATCATTATCATTTTGTTTAAAACTGGTTTTGTTGCCCAAATTGGACGTAGTTCCCTTTAACTCGGGAAAAAGTAAATTCGTATGGTGCTTGGCAAGCTTCAAAGCAAGATGATGGGACCTTTGCGCATGTTCATCGCAATCGTTTGACATCGGCCTTGCCCCTATAGATAGGGACCGTCTCATCATTCGGGACCATTGTCACTGCCACAACGGAGTTCGGGGGACCAACCCGAAATTTCAGAACTGCCGATTTTATTTCATCGGGCACTCCATCGGCACGGTAAACTTAATTTAGGTCAAAATCATAAGATGCAGATTATGTGGACCTGGCTAAATAACTAAAATAAAGAAGTTAAGGTAATTACTAATTACATTTTTCTGAACGGCAACTCATTTAATATCGAAAATTTGTATGGTCCCTATAGTAATGCAATATGAATACGTGACCAATCGGTGTAGGTGACAGTTCAAACGGTACACACGCTATCTCTCAGGGTGCGCGCCTGCAAATAAATTCCCATAGACACTAGTGCTAAATGTCCATACTTCAAAATTCATTTAAAAATACTCAGAACTCTCACAGGTATTCAAGCTGCACAGAAAAATGATGATCAACATGTCATCTTTCATTTTCTTTTCAATTTTGAGTGGGTTGACCATTGACTTTTTGAGATATTCTCACCCAAATGAGAACACCCCTAAAACGAATGATGTTTCCCAAACTGGAAAAGTAGCCATTTTGAAAAAGAATCCCTCCACAACATGGCTAAATAGCGCCACTTTCCGGCCCGATTGCATCCAAAATGCTCAGAATTGGAAGCTCCAAGTCCAGGCCAGAGGTTCAGTGCCACAATCATGTCTTCAATTCCCCAATTCCATGGTTCTCAGAACTCTCTAATATAGAATATTTTGAGGGTATAACTTTTATTCATGAGCTCGGCGGACGGATTTTTGGTCTATTTACAGGCGTGCACCCCTCAAGGCTAACTGTGCAGTGAACCGATAAACTCAAGGGACGGGACAATGCGGCATTTCAATGCCTTTGTAACGTAACTTTGAGTAAACAACCGACGTGCCATCTCACGAAGTTTGGTCCCATTGGTCCCATGTCGTATTTGGACTTTGAGCCTCCGTGTACGATTGTTGTGTGTGTAGTTTGAGACTTGCGCAAAACCGTCCGTACTTTTGCTCCTTGCTCTAAGTTCATACGCGTATCCCACCTTAGATCTGGTACAAACCAACTTGATGCAAGTATACACGTTACATCGCAGCTTGATTACTAAGCCATACGAAAGACCTTAAGTGGGACATAAATTAATTGTGTCCAGTCTAAATTGTCTGTGTGCACATGAACTTCGTATCCCACGAGAGCTTGTAGTTCTGGCAGCCGTTTGCAATCAACTGAATATAGACAGGACAATGACCGTTCTCCAGAACATGATGTGGTTCCTAGACGTTCGCACAGTGTTGCTGTGTGTGGTTGTCCTTCTGGTTCTTCGCTGGTTCATGGGGCGACCTAAGAATCTCCCTCCTGGCCCCTGGGGACTCCCACTTATCGGTTCCGTTCTGGGCATTGGACGTGAGATACTACGAGGCGTGGAACCCCACGATCTTTTCATGAGATACGCTGCCAAGTACGGGCCCGTGTTTCGTCTCAAGATCTTCAACAAGACAGTGGTTGTCCTCAATGACTACACCTCCGTGAAGGAAGCTTTCCAGCATCCTCAACTACAGGACCGACCTAAGATGCTCTTGACTAAGGTTTTGAAAAGTGATGGTGAGTTAAGCATACCATTATTGTCTTGATTAATACTTAATTGTTCAAAATTAGCGTAGCCATTTCCAAGGGGGACAGTGTACTACGATGGTAAATTTAAAAATACTCCTGTCAAGTAATTTCTACTCTAAAATATATATTAAATTCACTTTAAAAACATCTTCGATGCGCCCTTTTACCCTCCCTCCCATTTTTCGTGTCAGAAGAGAAGTTGGATCCCCTCCAATGACTCTGGAAACAGGGCGACAAGTTTATGAAATGACACGAAGGCTTTAAATCAAAAATTGATTAAGGATTGTATTAAAAATGGAATAAGAATTAGAAAATAAGGAGTACCTTCAACGGGCATCAGAAGTCCAAGGCCAGACACACAATGTACATACTTTGCCAGTCACACTGCAATTTAGGGAATTGTAATATAAACTGAAAAGTAAAGCAACTTCGCGGGTCAACAGTTAATATACTTGATATATACTCGGGCATGCAAATCAACTGGTTCGCTAAAATGTACTGGTTCGCTAAAGCATTCTGCTTTCAAAATGCCTGTTTCTTCTGTATTCCACAGTACCATTATCACGGCAACTGATTTTGTTTTGTCAATTGTCTTGATTCACCAATGGCAGGTGTGTCAATTGCCTCTGGTCAACCCTGGATAGAGCTTCGTCGCTTCTCTCTGACTGTTCTAAGGAGCTTCGGAGTGGGCAAAACGAGCTTCGAGGAGAAGATCGGCACTGAAGCTGAGGAACTGATGAAGGAGATGTCTGTCTTCAACGGGAAGCCCTTTGACCCCAAACCGCTGCTCGGTAACGCAGTATCC
The DNA here is from genome assembly GCA_029964075.1 of Patiria pectinifera. Lineage (NCBI taxonomy): Eukaryota > Metazoa > Echinodermata > Asteroidea > Valvatida > Asterinidae > Patiria > Patiria pectinifera. Next base: position 23,044,221 of record CM057147.1, on the reverse strand, counting down.
AACGTGATATGCAATGTCGTTTTCGGCAAGCGCTACGAGTACACCGATGAACAGTTCAAAAAGCTTTTGTCTTTACTCGGTCGCAATTTCAAGCTGCTTGGTGCGGGTGCTGCGGTAAATTTCTTCCCGGCCCTCCGCTATCTGCCCTTCGTGTCTATCGATGAAATAATAGCTAATTTTGAAGAGATCCGCATGTTCATTACTACGATCATCGACAACCATCGGGCCAACTTCGATGCTGATGATGTGAAGGATTTCACCGACTCCTTTTTGATGGAAATCAAGCAGAATGAGGCGAAGGATGCGTCTGGAGTCAAACATGGTTTACTCAGCGAGGGCAACCTTGTTGGTACTGTGACGGCCCTCTTTGGAGCAGGATCAGAAACCACGGCCACTACGCTCCAGTGGGCCCTCCTGTACATGGCTGTCTACCCCGAGATCCAACAGCGAGTCCAGGCCGAGATCGACGCCGTGGTCGGTCGCAACCGGCTGCCCAGGATGGCCGACAAACCGGAACTGAACTTCACCCGAGCTGTCATCTGGGAGGTTCAACGCCTGAGTCTGATTGTGCCGTTGGGAGTTGCACATGCTGCTGCCGCAGACACCCAATTCCGTGGATTCTTGATTCCGAAAGATACCCTCCTCGTTCCCAACTTGTGGGCGGTTACGCATGATCCCAAAGTATGGCCGGAACCCGATCAGTTCAAACCTGAGAGATTCCTCAACGACAAGGGAGAGGCAGTTCAGGCTGAGGAGTTGATACCGTTTAGCGTTGGTCGTCGGAGCTGCATCGGTGAACACCTGGCTAAGATGGAGTTGTTTATCTTCTTCAGCTTTTTCCTGCATCAGTTCACCTTCAAGAAACCAGACAACTCGCCCCCACTGTCCCTGAAGGGAAGGGGTGGGTTGAACTACTCGCCAGTTAATTTTGAGATTTGTGTAATCAGTCGTGAGTAAAGTTCCTTTCAAATGATTTTTTATTCATTAACGAAAGTTTTATTTCTAGAGAGTCAAGTAGTGGGGTTTGTATTGAAGAATATAACAGCATACATGTATTTTGATTTATAGTACATAGGCCTACTACTCGTGAAACAACGAGATGACTTTGCTGCCTCAGCCGCTTGGTAGGGAAGCGGTGTTTTTATTTGCAGCACACATCGTCCATGGATCATGATTATTCAACTATATAGTTCGATGTTTATTCATAAGAAAATAACAATGACGTCACAACATTGCTATCAGTCAGTCATGCATGTATATTAAAGCATTTCAAAGAACGGCTTTCGTCGAGCTGCCACAGTGGTCTAATGGGTAGTGGAATGAACTATGCATGGATCGCAAGATCTGTGGTTCGAACCCGTGTCCATTTTCATCAAGTATTTGGTTGGTTGGGATTAATTGAAGGGAAATCACTACGAGAACCCAAGTGTCTTCCATCCACGCAGAGTGATAAATATTCATGTTAGGGTGCGTGATGTGATTGATTAAAATACGATGTATGCTGCAGAAAAAAATACGCGGTAGGGAATAACTTCGAATCAAGCTTCTGTTTGCGTTTTCGAATACACCCATACCTTTGACCTTACGGTAGCCTAAGATGTTAAAATCATGAAACAATAGCTCTACAACTTAAAAAAAATGTTTCTCGACTTATTTTCTACCTGATTATCAAAAACCTAATAGATGATTTGTTTCATTTTTTTCTCTAAAATCGATTGTAATTTGATACCTTATGATGTCATCATGGGCGACAGGATAATGTGGACGTCTGGGGAAGGACAATGTTTGTTCCAAGTTTCAAGTTAATCATACGAACTGTTTAGGTGAGGCTGAACAGATGATGAACACAATCACACCTGCACACAGAAACCCGCTATATAGTAAAGCAGAGATGTCTAAAATAAACTAAATTAAATTGAATTGCAGGGTTCGTGTTTCAGTGGTTAAATATTGAATTCATCTCGAGACAAATGAGCCTCAAATTCTTTACGTGGTTGACGTAGCTTTTATTGAGTTACTCTTGAGCAGTTTGCGGTACTAATAACCAGAGTAATAATGACATTCGGTGTCATACATTTAAAAAAAAAAAAAATAGTTTTTACGCCAATAAGCAAATTTATTATTCTTCAATGTGCACCCGGTGACCCGTTGCAATATTTGTAGAACTACAAAGTGATAAACCAGTTTAGGTGCAAGTTTTTCCTTTGATGCTGAGCGCACCGCACCCCCTTTGTCAGATTGTGAATCATTTCGTATTAACATTTCCATTTACATGTGAAAAGTCAAACGTACATTGTGTATCATGTAAAATATGTTTATTGTGATTTTTTTTAAAATGTAGCTTAGGTTTAAACATCTTAACGGCTGCCGCATGCAGTTTTTTTAAACCATATAACGAATGCAGAATATACATTATCCACAAATTATATTGCATTATATGAAAGAATAGCCTATTTAGTATTCGCCTATATTATGTGTAATATGAATACAAAGCTATTCAAGGAGTGAAATGATTGTGTACACGTACATACATACAGGGTGAGTAAAAGAAAGGGGAACCCAAACCCCTCAAACTAAATATATTTCATATTTAAAAAAATATGTAGCAGCACAAATAACAATGATTGGAAAGCCAATTTCATAAACTACTTTAGATGAAAATATTACTGCAATTGCTCAATCTGTTTAAAGAATATCACCATTTAAACGCATTGACCCTAAAACTGGTTTCGTCCAAAAAGAAGTGTTTTGACTGTTAATTTGGAACAACAAAGAAAATGACTCAGAATACCTTTTTCAACAACTGTCAAGAAATTAATGTAGTACACAATATCGTTATTAACAACCCTGCTTAGGCAAACAGTTATGATTTATAAAATGCACATTTTCTTTTAAAGACGGCCTTCAAAAGGACTTTGTTGAATATTTAAACTTATAAACTGAGGTTTCATCCCTTGTGAAGTTTTATCGCTGGTGATGTTTGCAGACAATTGTGACGACGATTCTTGAAATCGCGTTTTGGACGAAAGAGGTTTTAGGGTCATTGTGTTTTAATGGTGATATACTTTGAACAGATTGAGCAATTTAAGTAACTTTTTGATCTAAAAGTAGTTTATGCAATTGGCTTTCCAGTCATTATTTTTGGTGCTACATATTTTCTTAAATATGAAATATATTTTGGGGGTTTGAGGTGTTTTTTTACTCATAACCGACTAAATGTGGTAACAAATGTCAGTAGAGTTTTAAGTTTTGCAAGTGTAGTGGCTAATTACAACACTTTGTTAAAGATTATGTGTATCTTTGTAAGCCAAATGTAAGTCTTATATGATGCATCTGATTAATTGTCAAATAGAGTGCCAAGCAGTGAAGCGTATATTTTTTTGCAGCATTCTTATACAATGCACTTGATTGTAAGATTTCAGTTCATATTACATTTTGAATTCAATACCTGCCGTATATAATGTATTAACTTCATTTTTGTAGTCGGTTCTCAGTCCATAGCATAGGGTTGCAGCCATGATTTCTATTTTTGTGATTTTCAGTCATATGTTATGATGTTTTCAAGAGATAGGTACAGGATTCCAGTAAATTTTAGGCAAGTTTTCCAGTGTCGAAGTGGACATTACCTATTTAGGAGTAATGATGTAGCATGACTGAGGAGGCAATTTTCTTGTCCCAATGTACACGTATAGGCCTATCGCACGTCTTACGTCCTATGATACTCACTGTTAAAATAAAGCATGATCATTATATTAAACGTGTTTGTGTATTAACCTACTTCATGATTTGTACATGCTCATGAATTTCACGAAATATTATCGAACAGAGGTCGTTATTTTTGAACGATTGTAGCTGACGAGGTTTGATTACAATGCAGCTGCAATATCTTATCTAGGTCAGGACGTTATGTATAGGTTCTGCAATATCACCTCGCAGACAACCTCGTCCCCACTGCTCAAAGTAGTGAGTAAACCACTATCGTCACCGAAACAAATTTGGCGACGGACCCGGTTCCCAGCCACTTTGTGCTGAAAAGGTATCTATCTAGGAATATATGCCGGTCATCGGCCGCCGCAAAATCAAAAAGGGGGATGGGCTGGACACCATTCTGATGAATGGGGGCGCTATTCAAAGCAGACATTCGGGTATGAGTGGCGCTATTAGTAGCAGCATATTTGCCGACAAGTATACTTTGTCGATAGAACAATAATTTTACCAACAACCGAAAAGAAGAAATTGGGGTTTAACCCCCCCCCCCCCCACGACGCTCCTGTGAAGAATGCGTAATTTTGTGCTGCAAAGTGGCCCTACTATAATAGTAGCGGTTTTGAGGTCCTATAGCTAGCACTTTCATTTCTGTAAAAAGTAAAAAACACACAAATGCACACACCCACGTCGGTGTGGTCAATCTGCCACTCCTCAGCAACCCCCCCCCCCCCTTCGATTTTTCCAGGGCCGGTGATATCTTCCGTCGCTGCTTTCTGGTGAGCTGGACATTTGCCCACCTAATGACGCTATGATTCCTTTGTTTAATAATAATATATTATGAATAAAAAGCAAGTATTGCTTGATATAACTTTCTAATAATCACCGAAATAAAAGGTCTCTCTTTCAGTTTTGTCCAGTCATGCAAAATCCAAGACCGTGGCCTCAGTTGCCAAAATCAGGTCAACAATTTTCGATCCAAAAATCCATTTTCACAAGGCCAGGTTAACGTTGCCCCTGAAATTGTTAAATACTTTTGTTTTTCAGCTTTACAGCCATAGCGCAAAACCAAATGTTTCGCATTTGAGTTATAAAAGAGTGTGTATAGGACCTACTGGTATTTTTCAAAAGGTCGACTATGCTTGAAAAGTGTTTTTCAATTTTTTTATCCTACAATGTGAGACATGTGGATTCTCGTTTACCCAGACCATTGGAATACGATAAGTGAGCGATCTTAAACACTTAATTTTTGGTAATCTCCAGGCGAATTTCACCTTTAATTACGGAGGAAATGCAACACGCATGATAATTCGATTGAACGCCAGGCTATAGACAACTACGGCAAGGAGGTGAACGGCCCAGCTTCGCGCACGACTACCGCAAACGTGATCCCCTTTTTCATCTGCAGAATATACTGAGATATTATACAAGGGACCGTCTGACCAATTAAGATTGATGAATATCAACCGATGCAAGTTCAGGAGACCTTTGCAACTCGAAAATAACTGTACTTCATTCAGTACGCGGTGTGTACGACGTGTGCTGTATTTCATCGGGCACATATTGGTGTAGGTTTCATGGCAAAATCAGATTAGGCCTACGTGGGCTTGGCGAAGTAAGTTTAACTACAAAATGAGAGACCTAGTTTGTTATATACTCCGCGCGGCATCTCGATAGTTTACCAATCGTTTTTTCAGAAGTCCCCATATAGTTGTACAATTTTGTAATCGAATACGTGACGGTTCACACGAATGCAATGGCAAACTGGGCAGTGCACAATGCGATATTCAAATGCTATTGTTATGTAAGGTTGCAGAGTCAACAACCGTGCCGGTGTCACACGAAGTTTGCACTACGAAATCCGGGCCCATAATGTCGTACAGGCTCAGAACAAGTCATGTTCGCTCGTACCCGTACCCCCGCCCTGCAAACAGGACGCTGGGAAGCGCTGATGAATTTAAGCTCAGATTGGATAGATTGACTGACCTGTGACCTGCAAGTCATCACGGCCACCACCCTGCAAGGTTTTAAACGGTCGTTAAGACCGAGTCACTACTCTTTTATTCCCATTCAGAAAAAAAAAATTTCGTTGAAAAGCGTAATAATCTAGGAAAATCTGTAAAACGTATCTGTTTTGAAATTTTCAATTCCCGTCACTTCCTCAGGCCGCGCCGTGGAGGAAAGCAGGGCTCCGTTTCGGATTCACGAAGGGTCAATTAAATTAAAGTTTTCGGATAGCATTTGCGCGCATTAGTTAACAGCGGTCTAAACAGCTGCAGCTATATGTCTTTATATAGGTCATGATAAGTTACCCAGAATGCCATGCATACTTTCTTCACAACATTCTGTGAAGCTCATCAGCCCTTCCGTGTTTGCAGATGCAAGGACAGGAAAAAATAAATAATGAAATTCAGAAAGCAAACCTGTATCAATTTGTGTCTAATTTCTATTAACTATTTGGGGTTAAATTATTAGATCTGTTTATTAAAAACCCCGACAAGATTGCCTCAGGATACACGTTTTACATGTATGCACATTGTTTATGAAACATTATATAAAAGAAAAACATGCATGCAGGCTTGTAAAAATACCCGCGGGCTAGTTAAGAGTATGTTTCAGTAGCCCGGCTGGCTAGTGAAAACAAAGTTAAGGTCGAACCCTAGCGTCCGTACAAAGTTGAACCTCGACGATTGAAAGTTGAACCACAACGTTTTGAAAGTTGAAGTACGAAAGTTGAAAAGTTGAACCACGACGTTTTGAAAGTTGAAGCAGGCCTACGACGTATGAAAAGTTAGAGCACAACGTATGAAAAGTCTAACCACGACGCTTGAAAGTTGATCCACGACGTTTGAAAGAGTAAGGATGATTAGTCTCCCAAATTATTATTATTATTATTATTAATACCCGTTGGCGCGTAATCGCGAATTTTCCAGATGTGCCATTGTGTTTGGTTTTCGCACGACATCTAAAACGGAAAAAATCATAAAACTGTAAGTAAAACTGCTTCTTATTTAAGATATAAAAAAATTGTTCCAAATTATTAAAAAAATAAATACTTCAGGATATAACAGATGGTATTGTGCAGTTTTTGTCGTCATAGATGAAGTATTTACCCGGGAAATAAACGTCAAATTTCGAGGAGAACACCGTTTACCAAAATTTCGTTTTTAATTAGGCTTTTATTAAAAAGTTTTAGAGACATAGGATGCCGAACCGATGAAACAAAAGCGAGATTTCATTGTTCATCTTAAAGCTAAAGATATTGTGCTCGGCATTACCATGGTTGTGTAGTTATCACTTATCAGAATTCAATAATAAAGACCAAAAACGTAGACTCATGAATATTCAAAAATATAATTAGCTGGCTTGACAGACTTCGAGGCCAGATCGGGCGAAGAGCCTTGCAAATCTGAAAGCCACCGCGCGCAGTAGTCTTTGTTGAAAAGTATTCATGGTATTTGCCACCAGTATACAGAACAGGCCGTAATCACGCGTCTAACCAGGAGTTGGGCCGATTCGTTAATCCTTGTGTGTAGGATCCGTGCACCAATACAATGCCAACTCTGCAGTGCACCGATAACAAAATGCGATATTCAAATGCTATTGTATTTAATGTAAGGTTGCAGAGTAAACAACCGTGCCGTGTCACAGGAAGTTTGCACTCCTACGAAAACCGGTCCCAGGGACTATTATCCTCACATGTCTATCTTGTTCTTGTGTGCAATAAGCCTTTGTACAATATCACGCGATCAGCATTTCATGTGTCACACTACAACAGGGCAGTGTGCATTTCATAACGTACGAACTTCCAGCTGGTACAAACCCATTACTGCAAGTAACGCAATCGAAATCATAAGCTAAACTACTGAAGCAACTGAAGTTGGGGTGGTATACGTGGCACAGTGGGATCCAAAATGCCCGTTCTTCAGAATATGATGTGGTATCTAGACGTTCGCACGGTGTTGCTGTGCGTGGTTGTCGTTCTGGTTCTTCGCTGGTTTTTAGGGCGACCTAAGAACCTCCCTCCTGGCCCCTGGGGATTGCCACTCATCGGTTCCGTTCCGGCCATTGTACGTGAGATACGACGAGGCGTGGAACCCCACGATCTCTTCGTGAGGTATGCTGCCAAGTACGGGTCTGTGTTTCATCTGAAGATCTTCAACAAGACAGTGGTGGTCCTCAATGACTACACCTCCGTGAAGGAAGCTTTCCAGCATCCTCAATTGAACGACAGACCGAAGGTGCTCTTGGCCGAGCTCTTCAAAAGCGAAGGTTTGTGGGAAAACTCGTCTGTTACGTATATTTTGGCTTGTTATATATTTTCACATGTACAAGTATTTCGTGTTTTGTAAGCGTTTGTTATTATTGTTTGAAAGCATTTGATATTTGCTCCATTTCTTGGATCGGACAGGTGTGGCAATGGCATCTGGTGAAAAATGGATCGAGCTTCGTCGCTTTTGCCTGACCGTCCTCAGGAGCTTTGGAGTGGGCAAAACGAGCTTCGAAGAGAAGATCGGCACCGAAGCCGAGGAACTGATGAAGGAGATGTCTGCTTACAACGGGAAGCCCTTTGACCCCAAACCGCTGCTCATCAACGCAATATCCAACGTCATCTGCTCTGTCATTTTTGGGAAGCGCTACGAATATACAGACGGAGATTTCAAGAATCTTCTGTCTATGTTGGGAGAAAATGTCAAGTTGTTTGGATCTGGCGGTGTAATGCTTTTCTTCCCAGCTCTGCGTCATCTGCCATTCATGTCGACCGACAAGTTGGAATCGAATGTTAAGGCTATAGTGACATTCCTAATAAATGTCATCGACAACCATCGTGCCGGCTTCGACCCCGAAAATTTGGACGATTTCATCGATGTATACCTGATGGAAATTAGGAACAACCAAGCGAATGACAAGGCCGGTGCCAAACATGGTCATCTTACCGAGCACACTTTTACTGGAACCATAGCAAATCTCTTCGCGGCTGGTTCTGAGACCACTGCCACAACACTCCAGTGGGCCCTCCTGTACATGGCTGTCTACTCCGATATCCAGCAGCGAGTCCAGGCCGAGATCGACGCCGTGGTCGGTCGCAACCGGCTGCCCAGGATGGCCGACAAACCGGAGCTGAACTTCACCCGAGCCGTCATCTGGGAGGTTCAACGCATGACAACTGTCGCTCCTTTGGGTGTTCCGCATGCTGCTGCCTCAGACACCCAGTTCCATGATTTCTTGATTCCTAAAGGTGCATTCCTTGTCCCCAACTTGTGGGCAGTAGCCCGTGACCCCAAGGTATGGTCCGATCCCGATCAGTTCCAACCCGAGAGATTCCTAAACGACAAGGGAGAGGCAGTTCAGGCAGAGGAGTTGATACCGTTTAGCGTTGGTCGTCGGAGCTGCATCGGTGAGCACCTGGCTAAGATGGAGTTGTTTGTCTTCTTCAGCTTCTTCTTGCATCAGTTTACGTTCAAGAAACCAGACAACTCACCTCCACTAGCTTTGAAGGGAAGGGGTGGGTTTACCTACTCGCCAAGGGAGTTTAACATCTGTGCAGCCAAGCGTGATTGAACAGTTTATCAAATTTGACAGATTTCGAGGAGCGTTGTGATTATGCAACGTTTGTACAAGGCGTCACCGACACCACGAAGTAACACCCATCTATATACCAGTAAAAAACTGACAATTGGAGAAAACGGCAACTAAAGTTGAACGCCTTCTAAAAAGACACTTTGTGTCAAAACGACTGAGTATTATCAGTTGGGTTTCTCGTTGTGGACACCTGATGAATTGAATTTATTAAATCTGCTGTTTTTCACCCGTTTGTGTATTAAATAAACAAGAAATAAGAGAAAAAAAGATGAGTGTTAGTTCGTGAAACCGAAAAGGCTGCGAAACTGTAAATTTTCGTTTTCACGAAGTAACACTCTTCAATGTATTCGACACGAGGAAAGTGCAACTTCAGGTCAGCGCGCGCGCGCTCACACAACTTGTTACAAGAAGAGTGTTACTTCGTGAAAACGTTTTTGCTCACTTGTCAGCAGAGTGCGCGCCATGCATTGCAATGGTAAATGGAACTTGAGTGTTACTTCGTGAAAACGAAAATTGTCACTTTTGAGCAAAAGTTGCCATGGATACTTAGCGTAATTATTAAAGTAAAGCTCATCAAGCTTTGAAACTTCGTGCAGTAGGCCTTGATGAATAATTTTTAAAAATCCAAAAAACTGAAAATCGAAAAAAATATGGTTTAACACGGTAGAGTGTTACTTCGTGGTGTCGGTGACGAAGGGTACAAGCAATTCCTCGTGCTTTTGGGCGGGAACAATAATTATTGAAGTTCAAATTTGATAATCATACCCATCTAACCAGCAGTTTTAAACTAATCAATAACAAGCAAAATAAAAACAGACGTCTGTCTCAGTGAGAAGAGTTGGACATTACCATCCCAGGGGCTGATGTGGATCAAGGTGTATGAAGTGGACGCTGGGAGCGAGGTTGCGAGACATCCCAATATACTTATTATTAATAAGAGATAACGGAACTACGGTGGCCCATTATGGACTCTGTTTCTACCAACTTTGGCAGTTCGTCATTCAAACAATTCAATAGTAAACGAGAGGAAACTGCCAGTTTAAGAAGTTCAAAATTAATCTGAATTGCTTCGTTCTTTGAAGTATACCCAGCACGATATGTGACAGAGGGGTACCCCCATGTCCCTATACCCTATACACACCCTAGCACACCCTAGCCGATTGTTACCTAGCACACACCCATATCTCAAAAAAATCCTGAGATTCCGGTAACACAATGACCAACACAAAAGAGGGGGTGGGGTTATCTATGTCACATGTCTTGGTACATATAAAAATATGCTTTGAGGGGCTTAATCTTTAATCTGAAACCACTTGATTGAATGATGCAAGTAAACCGAAGATCAAAAACATGGCAGTCGACATGGTATTCTCTCATCAGTAACAACCTGTGTCGAGCAACAATATAAAAAAAAAATATTTCGCTTCAAATTTCAGCCAAAGTGTTGCATTGATATAACATTCAGTACGACGAGGATTGTGCGTGAACAAAAGATGAACTTTGACATGACGTAATTGCATCATGATGAAAACAAAAGCATGTTGCGCACGAATTTAAGGGAGTCATGCCGATACCATAATACTCAGGGATCGATGTAGTCTATTTTTATACGTTCAGGCTGTTGGCAGCAAATTGAGTTAGTCTGAGGATCATACGAACGTCTGATATCCGTACGTACTTCGCTCGTACCCCCCGCTCTGCAAACAGGACGCTATACTCTGATGAGCTTCACAGAATCTTGTGAAGGAAATGGCCTATGACCTATGTTTAAAGCATCTGGCTGCAGCTGTTCAAAACCGCAGTTAGACAATGTGCGCAAATATTATCCGAAAACTTCCCAAAGAAATGCACACGTTCCATACCAGATGTGATTTCTGTTTCATTGCGGACCATGTGGATAAAATTTTGAGCGTCACATAAATGCAATCCGACTGTTCGTGATTCGAAAGTGAGCCTGAGCGAGTGACGAGAATTGTAAATTTACAACACAGATAAGTTTTACCGAATTTCCTACATTATTACGCTTTTCAATGAGAAAAAAAACATCTCTAAACTGGAAAAAAAGAGAGTAATGAATCAGTCTTAACGGCCGTTTCACACCTTGCAGGGTCATGACCTTGATGACGCGCAGGTCATTGGTGACGCAAAATCCAAGCAATCAGAGCGTGAATTCATCAGAGTATCCCAGCGTCCTGTTTGCAGGGCGGGGGTACTAGGGAACGTACGTACGTGCATGTATACATTTTTCGTTAGTACCCCCCGCCCTGCAAACAGGCCGCTGGGACACGCCGATGAATTTACGCTCTGATTTTGCGTGACCTGTGACCTGCACGTCATCACGGCCACGACCCTGCAAGGAATTTAAACGGCCGTTAAGACTGAGTCATCACTCTTTTATTCCCATTCATAAATGCTTTTTTTTTCGTTGAAAAGCGTAATAATGTAGGAAAATCTGTAAAACGTATCTGTTTTGTAAATTTTCAATTCTCGTTACTTGCTCAGGCTCCGTTTCGAATTCACGATGGGTCAAATTGCATATATTGCGACGCTCAAAATTTGTCCACATGGTCCGCAATCACATCCGGTATAGAATGTGTGCATTTCTATAGGAAAGTAACTGCATGCGGTCCAGCTGCAGACAGATGTTTTATACATAGGTCATGATAAGTTACCCAGAATGCCATCCCCACTTCCTTCACTTGAAGATTCTGTGAAGCTCATCAGCGTGTCCCAGCGCTCTGTTTGCAGGGCGGGGGTACGAGCGAAGTATACATTTTGTGCGACATCGCGCGCCAGCCAATCGGAGACGCCTTTAGAAGTAAAGACGCAGTGTTATTTTGCATAATCTGCACGCATATCAAAATCCACGAAATTAGTATAGGTAACAATCCAGGTATGTACAAAAGTGTACTCAGCTATTTACATAGAACAACATGCCACAACAACTAATACATGTAAATTGCAGCCTGGCGATAACCGAGGAGCTGTCAGTTCGAAACGTAAACAGCTATACAAAATGGATGATGAACAGTGTTGAAACCACTTGAAAAAGCTCGAAGTAAAAGACCTGCAGGTCTTCAACTTTCGCATACATTGATCCTGGTGTCAAATTCCATGCCAGCTCTACCCGACTCGAGGAATAGAGAATAACGCTGTGTCATCATGTCACCATGTCAATCAATAATACCGAGGCAATTTTATATCTAAAGTCAAAGGTGTCGTTTTATCGCACGGAATTTGTGCTTAAGTGACCAGAGGCCCCCACATATCTATACCAAGATTGGCTATTAGATGGATTTATGATGATGATGATGATGATGTGATTGCATTCCTGTGCCCCCTGGATGCCTGCTCAGACCCCTCAATAACCCCGCCATATATGCTGTCTCCAATGACCCACACATCAATCATCATATTATGCAAAAACCTTTTATCACGTATTGGTAAAAAATATTCGGACTCAAATTTAAGGACATGAGAAACACATTGCTGAGATGATTGGTAAAGCTAATGGAAAATTATTCATGTTCAGGAAACTGAAAGAAAGTGGTTTTACTCAAAGAACTTGTTACCCTATGTTAGACCAGTCCTAGAAAACGCATCGCCGGTTTGGCACTCAAGCATTACACTCAAACAGACCAATCTAATTTAGTCGATCCAATTATCGTATTATTCTATCTCTGGATTACCTTTATGATAGAAGAACCACTATGTGTACAAACTTTAATCTAGGTGCTTTTAAATCAGGCAAATTTAATGAGTGGTTCCCTCAATCAAAAAGTTGGCACACTATGAATCTTAGATCGAGTAGAACACTCAAGGAGTATCCCAGTTCATCCAAGAGATTTCAAAATAGCCTGGACTCATCAATAGTTCAACATAGGATTTTCAAATGTATACAATTTTAATTGCTATTATTTTGCTGAACGTCAGTTGGTGCATGAAACGCGTTTGCATGTGGAACACCCAATTTGTGAGCCCCCATGTGAAAATGATTGACCTCGATCGTGCCCCAATTCCAAGACTGCAAAAAAAAAAATGGTAGCTGGTAAGTGGAGACCTGGAGGTCGTGTTGTTGCGAGGGCTAAAGGGACAAGGTGATTGATTGCCAAAGAAGACATGGCTGGCACAAACCATAGAGCTTGCTCTATTTCCCACAGTGGTCTTAGAAATAGATTGAGTACCACGCGCATTACAAAAATGTACACATCGAATCATTGCTCTTTGGGGGGAAAAATTATAATATTTTCTAATCTTAAGAATGATTAATCTAAATTTAACTCTTATAAAAAAAAAACCATGGTTCAAAAATTACATCGGTTACGTGGAAGTAAAATTTATCAGATTTTCGCGAAAGGTATTTAAAAAAACAGCAGAGCAAAATAAAGGCTCTGCGCATTTGCAATTAAATTGCTCCAGAGCAAGGAACATAGATAAGTATAATACGTGCAAATGATTACTCGCAACACACAGATGCGACGGTCGTGAAAGTCCATCGCCATTTCGGTGATCACATTAAATGTCTCTTTGGCGTTCCTGTTTCGCCAAAAGCGGCATTTAATCGGTGATGGACTTTCGCGATCGGTGATGGTCTTTCGCAATCGGTGATCAAAGCTGCGATGACCAGTCGTTGAGTAAAAGTCCATCACCGATTGCGAAAGCGCCGATCGTGAATATGCATCACCAGTGAAAGTCCATCACCGATCGCGTAAGTCCATCACCGATCGTGAATATACATCACCAGTGAAAGTCCATCACCGATCGCGAAAGTCCATCACCGATCGTGAATATGCATCACCAGTAAAGTCCATCACCGATCGCGTAAGTCCATCACCGCTCGTGAATATACATCACCAGTGAAAGTCCATCACCGATCGCGAAAGTCCATCACCGATCGTGAATATGCATCACCAGTGAAAGTCCATCACCGATCGCGTAAGTCCATCACCGATCGTGAATATGCATCACCAGTAAAAGTCCATCACCGATCGCGAAAGTCCATCACCGATCGTGAATATGCATCACCGATTGCAAAAGTGTATCACCGATTCGATGATCACATTAAATGCCTCTTTGGCGTTCCATACAGACAAGACATTGCCCCCAAACCTCCTTGTAGCCAAATCACCCCCCCCCCCATCCCAACTCGGCCCCTTCCCCCACAGCTCCCCTCCCCCGACACGCACATCTCCACCCCCAGTACAGACAAGACATTTCCCCCAAACCACAATGTAGCCCCCCCCCCCAACACACACAGACACCCCACACACCCACACCCACACCCACACACACTAGTTGATTTTACGGAGGTCGGGAGTCCGATGGGGAAAAAAATCTGTCTACCTTTTCAGCACATATGAAATTGTTTTGCGCCCCTCCAATGTAACCTTTAGCCCCCAACACGCCCCCACCCCCAAGATGAGAACCCTGGCTACGCCGCTGTACGTACAGGCCTTTTGATTTCTCTATGGGAAGTAGGTGAGAGGTTGGAACAGAAGTGAGAATATTTTGAAGCCGATATCGATGCACGTTATTGTGAACCATGCCCTCCTGAGGACATTACTTTGGGTAAACAATCATTCTTCTCTTTTGTTGCGATGCGTGTTGTAGAGTTGAGGGCAGCTAGGTCACAGTCGTGTTTTGTCTGCTACATACAGCGCGGCCGACCGAGCGAAGTATACATTTTGTGCGACATCGCGCGCCAGCCAATCGGAGACGCCTTTAGAAGTAAAGACGCAGTGTTATTTTGCATAATCTGCACGCATATCATAATCCACGAAATTAGTATAGGTAACAATCTAGGTATGTACAAAAGTGTACTCAGCTATGTACATAGAACAACATGCCACAACAACTAATACATGTAAATTGCAGCCTGGCGATAACCGAGGAGCTGTCAGTTCGAAACGTAAACAGCCATACAAAATGGATAATCAACAGTGTTGAGACCACTTGAAAAAGCTCGAAGTAAAAGACCTGCCTCAACTTTCGCAGACATTGATCCTGGTGTCAAATTCCATGCCAGCTCTACCCGACTCGAGGAATAGAGAATAACGCTGTGTCATCATGTCACCATGTCAATCAATAATACCGAGGCAATTTTATATCTAAAGTCAAAGGTGTCGTTTTAGCGCACGGAATGCAATCGGGTTGGCGCGCTCTAGGCGCGCGCCTATATATTGGAGCGTGCACTGCCACTAAACATCATACACTCTTTTCATGTACATGTACCTTGTCTGTTCTCGTATAGTGTATAAACATCACTTAGTCTTCAGGTTGGTTTTTATGCGTATTTTGGGGGGCCAAAATCGGACCAAATCTTTCCCAAGTCGTCAAAGGTTTCGACAGTGGAAACATGTCTCTTCTTAATAATATGTTGTGGTACCTAGACCTGCGTACAGTGTTGCTGTGTGTGGTTGTCCTTCTGGTTCTTCGCTGGTTCTTGAGGCGACCTAAGAACCTTCCTCCTGGCCCCTGGGGATTCCCACTCATCGGTTGCGTTCCGGCCATTGTACGTGAGATGCGACGAGGCGTGGAACCCCACGTTCTCTTCATGGGGTATGCTGCGAAGTACGGGCCCGTGTTTCGTCTGCAGATCCTCAACAAGACTGTAGTCGTCCTCAATGACTACACCTCCGTGAAGGAAGCTTTCCAACATCCTCAGCTGAACGACAGGCCTAACAATCTTTTAAATGAGCTCTTGAGAAGTGAAGGTAATCTGCAGCACTCGTTTTTTTTCTTTGGTGTGGGGTTGAGTCGTATTACAGAGATTTTGTTTAACATGACTCAAACTTACAAACTGAAAAAGGGGCTTTATCAATTAAAGAAAACAGTTTATGGCCAGCGATCAGGGTGGGCCTGGGACGACCATCTTTCTCTTTTTTAACAATTCAACTTCAGCCACATGAAAGTATAAGTTGATACAAACTAAAATCTCTAACCTTAATGTATACATCAAGAGCAGCTTTTGTGGAATTCGTCTTTTCTTGTGCTACACTTTTTGATAAAAAAACCCAACATTTCATATCGTTCTCAAATAAGGTGACACTCGCAGGGAGTGAAAAGTGAAATATTTATTGACAATCACAAACAGCTTACTCAAGTTTGTATATAAAGTAACTGTTTTAGCATTGAGTATTTTTTTAGGGGGGGGGGTGCTTGGCCATGCAAAGTGTCGTAGCATCCATTTTTGTACGGCCAGGACTGGGGAGTGGGGACTTTGGAAAGGTAAACAAAAACAACGACTCTTGTAATTACTTGCTTACACTCAGTCAAACTCTTTGTGGGAATACTGTGACAATGCTTGAAGAAATAAAACCGGACAGTGTTAGTCAAAATACTCTGCTTTGTATTTGATAGGCGTAGCATTTACCTCTGGTGAAAAATGGGTCGAGCTTCGTCGCTTCTGCCTGACCGTCCTCAGAAGCTTCGGAGTGGGCAAAACGAGCTTCGAAGAGAAGATCGGCACCGAAGCTGAGGAACTGATGAAGGAGATGTCTGCTTTCAACGGGAAGGCATTTGACCCCAGACCGCTGCTTGGTAATGCAGTTGCCAATGTCATTTGCTCTGTCATTTTCGGGAAGCGCTATGAATACACAGACGGAGAGTTCAAGAATCTTCTGTCTATGTTGGGCGAAAATGCCAAGTTGTTTGGATCTGGCGGTGCAATGATTTTCTTCCCAGCCCTGCGCCATCTGCCATTCATGTCGGCTAACAAGTTGGAATCGAATGTTAAGGCTATAGAACTATTCCTAAGAAGTATAATCGACAACCATCGTGCTGTCTTCGATCTCGACAATTTGGACGATTTCATCGATGTATACCTGATGGAACTTAAGAACAACCAAGCGAATGACAAGGCCGGTGCCAAACACAGTCATCTTACCGAGCACACTTTTACTGGAACCATAACAAATCTCTTCGCAGCTGGTTCTGAGACCACGGCCACAACGCTCCAGTGGGCCCTCCTGTACATGGCTGTCTACCCCGATATCCAACAGCGAGTCCAGGCCGAGATCGACGCCGTGGTCGGTCGCAATCGGCTGCCCAGGATGGCCGACAAACCGGAACTGAACTTTACCCGAGCGGTCATCTGGGAGGTTCAACGCATGACAATTGTCGCTCCTTTGGGTATTCCGCATGCTGCTGCCTCAGACACCCAGTTCCATGGCTTCATGATTCCCAAGGGTTCAATCCTTGTCCCCAACTTGTGGGCGGTGGCCCGCGACCCCAAAGTATGGTCCGATCCCGATCAGTTCCGACCCGAGAGATTCCTAAACGACAAGGGAGAGGCAGTTCAGGCTGTGGAGTTGATACCGTTTAGCGTTGGTCGTCGGAGCTGCATCGGTGAGCACCTGGCTAAGATGGAGTTGTTTGTCTTCTTCAGCTTCTTCTTGCATCAGTTTACCTTCAAGAAACCAGACGACTCACCCCCACCAGCTTTGAAGGGAAGAGGTGGTTTAACCAACTCACCTAGGGTGTTTAACATCTGTGCCACTAAGCGCGAGTAACTATATATGGAGATGCTGGTGGTTCCACTATCTCCTTTCTGCCTATGTCCAATTAATTTTGTCTTCTAAATAGCTGCAAACTTCAAAAGCCATGCCTGAATCTTGGGAAAGTCACCCAGAAAAATCATGTACTCTTTTTATAATTGTGCTATACATTCCACGGTAGTCCTTTTGTCCACCACTCCATTCTAGAAATTAAAAGAATGACCACATTCTATTTGTAGAGTTGGGATGATTTGTTTCACTATCAATCAATGTCAAGTGCTTGTCAGTGAAATCATTTCTAAATGACACAGACTTTAAAAATATAGGCCTACTACAATCACCAATGCGTCTAATTCGTTCCTTCTGAGTGGTTCTCCAATACTACACAGTCTGCTTGTGTATAAAAACACCAAGGCAGATTTGACAGAGAAAAAACGGAGGCTAGAGTGTAGAGTGACTAGAGTGATTAGAGTGTTTCGACGCGTACAGTTTAAGAAAATATACACAAACGTGCTCCTTCTGTAATTTTCAGAAATGAATGAATTTGGGGGATTAGTATTTCATAGCAAATATTGTTACACTGACTTGTTTGTAGTTTTGTATTCGTAGATGCTGGAAAAACCAAGAGAAACGTATGTTCTTGTAGTCTGGTTCCCTGACCCCACTTAAATTGAAATGGAGCAATTTATAGACGTCGGGGAATTGTTAAGGTCAGGGACCCAGTCTAGAAGGCTTGTACCTGTTCATAGATGTGTAATCGATTGCAAACAAAATTCAGACTAACTAAATATGGTAATTTGGTGGCAGTATTTGGAAAAAACACAGTTTCTTTCCAACGCTGGTAGGCGCGTTGTAAATTGATAAAAAATACCACTTTTCTTGGAAATGTCAGCACATCAGGTGCCATGATTTTACAGGATGCTTTAGAATGTCATTTACTAATAACAGTCCAGTAAGGTATTTCACAATATTTCTAATCTTTCCATACTGGAACAGTTTGAAGGTCCGACAAGGACCCACCAAGTTTACAATAAATTCGATGTAGAAATGTATAATTACAAATTTAGTTTAAAAGTTCGTTCCTTAAAACTGTAATCACATTTAAAAAGAAGCAATCATTGCTGGGCCCATGCAGCTGGCTAGAGCTTTAGCTGTAGCTATAGTCAAATCTTACCCGTTTCAAAGACGGTGCGCGATTTATGTGTAAATATATTTTTTTCTGATTTCCAAAATGGTGACGGTTTCTATTCATTGTAGAATAGAATGTTTAAATTTCTTTTTACACAATAATTTCTTGTTCTCGCTCGTCCAAGCCCTCTCCCTTGTTTTTGAATTTTACGACACATCTTTATCTTTTCATTTATTACTTAATCGTTTTATGGGTTTCCCCCCATTCGTAACTTTTCCAGCTGTTTTTACTGTTTTAAGTCTAACTTGTAACTTTTTTTTTACTTTTCATGGAAACTTCGTGTTCTTTAAATAAAAAATTAAGGTCCTTTTGTAAATTACTTCTTTCTTTTATAGATCTTTAAAATTCGTGAAGCGCTTTGAGACATTTTGTGTAAAGCGCTATATCGGTGTCATTATTGTCATTATATAATATTATTAACTCCTTTATGATGTCTCTTTTTTAATCAATTGCTAAATAATTCAATAAATTGTCCAAAGTAAGAAAGGCCAGATTATAAATTCTAAGAAAGACAATTAAATGAAAATGTATAAGTTATAATTTGGGAAAGAAAAATAATTGTACAAAAAGCGTAGAGTCCCTAACAATAGAAAAACCAATTTTAAATTGCAAACCATATCATTCGATTTGGAATTGACAAATTGAGTGATTTCAGTGACTTCTTATTAATTGTTCGTTTCTCTTGTAGATTTAACAGCACATAAAAGACTTCATAATTACTTCAGTTTTCAAATTGAACTTATCATTCACTAAAGTGATTGACAATCAATTAAAGTAGTTTTGGGCGGCGAAACGTTGGTACGTGTACATTAATATAATGCATACAAACATAGTGGTCAGCACCCCATCCATCCAAACCCCTCCCCCACAGCAGCTCCACCCCCATACAGCTACCCACCCCCAGTACAGACAAGACATTTCCCCCAAACCTCCTTGTAGCCAAATCACCCCCACCCATCCCAACTCAACCCCTTCCAAACAGCTCCCCTCCCGCGACGCGCACCTTCCCAACCCCAGTATCAGTGGCGGTTCTACGGAGCGGCTAGGGGGGGGGGGGGGCTCCCCCCCAAAAAAAAAAATTGTCTAGCCCCCTATAAAATAAAATAAAAAATAAAAAAATCCTCCTAACCAAGATAGTCCGTACCCCCGTAATTCCCTTCTAAAAATATCCACCTAACCAAGGTAGTTAGTCTCCTCCATATTTCCCTTCTAAAAATATCCTCCAAGTCAAGATGGTTAGTCACCACCATAATTCCCTTCGTAAAATATCCTCCAAGTCAAGATGGTTAGTCACCTCCATAATTCCCTTCTAAAAATATCCTCCAAGCCAAGATGGTTAGTCTCCTCCGTAATTCCCTTCTAAAAATATCCTCCTAGCCAAGATAGTTAGTCTACTCCGTAATTCCCTCCTAAAAAATATCCTCCTTTCTAAATACTAACAAATTCTTGTCCAATTCTTGCCGAGAAAGACAAAGACTGAATCTCAAACCGGTCGTCTTCCTCAATTTGGCATGTCTTTCTTTTAACGGTTTAAATCTCTTTCATTCCGCGTCAATAGATTGTAACGTTTGGCATATCGTGAGGTATGTCTCAGGCTGAGTAAGACCTTATGTCTACTCTTAACTAAACAAGTGTATTGTGACAGCGTTCCTTCTTGTTGGCGAGATTGGAGAGACCGTACTTCCTTATCTTACATAATCCTCACTTGTTCTTCTACTAATAAATCTATCATTTCCTTATTGTTCTACCATTAACTAACATCCTTCCTTCCATTTCATCCTTCAACCTTCTTCCTTCATATTTCAAAGTCTTTCTCCCTCATTAACAAATCAGGTTTTAATATTTAAAAAAAAAATTAAAAAACAAAAATAAAAAAAAGCCAAGATGGTTAGTCTCTTCCGTTAATCCCTTCTAAAAATATTCTCCAAGCCAAGATGTTTATAGTCTCTCCTAGCCCAGATAGTTCGTCTTCTCCATAATTGGTTTAAAAATATTGTCTTAGCCTGGATGGTTCGTTTCCGCCATAATTTTTTTTTTTAATTTTTTTTATTCTCCACCGTCATGAGAATATACTCCTTGGCAATATGGTTGTTTTCTCTTTAAAAAATACATATATAAATAAATAAATAAAATAAATAATAAATGAATAGATACAATCAATAAATGAAATAACTAAAAATAAAGAAGTTTTTTTGGAGTGACTTTGTACACACCTGTGTACTCATTAACCCAAGTTCCTTCACTGACTATCCCTATTGCCGAGTATGATATATGTCTATATCTTTTATAAATAGTCGTCATGCTCATTCAAAGGCATATACTTTGAGAGGTCGAAACCTCCTTGCTACCACGGTGTCAGATTTAACGTTTGGTATACCGTGAGGTATATCTAGGTTGTGTAAACTTTAGGTTTACTCCGATCTTAACGATAACCAAGTTAACGATCATTAAATAACAATGTTATATGCTGGTTCTAGCACCCAACGTTCCTTCTTGTCATCGAGAGTAAGGAGACCTTTCCACTTCATTCTCATTCCAATCTTGTTAACAGTCATACTTCCTTCCTCATTACATTCCTCCGTAATGACTTACTTATCCTGAATTCTCTATTTCCGTTCCTTCTTTTCTTCCTTCCTTCTCAAAACAAACCAAATTCTTCTCTTAAATGTCACATAAAAATTCTTTTCGGTTGGGTCGTGCATTCTCGTGACGAAATCTAAAGGCACCTTTACGAACCGTTTATGTGGTCTCCTCCGTAATTTCCTTCTAAAAACTCCTCTATGCCAAGATGGTTAGTCTCCTCCTTATTTCCCTTCTAAAAATAACCTCCTAGTTTCCAAAAAAAAAAAAAAAAAAACTTCCTCACCAAAAAGGTCTTTGAACTTTGGAAGACTAATCTGGCCTGTCTTACGATGTCAATAATTGTTAAAAAAAATCGATAAATTAGTATCCTAAATGTTATTCATTCAGGACACTCTAAAACAAACAATGTCAACAGCTGATGAAGTTGCAAATAAAAATCAGTTGAAAACAAGTATTTCCACTTGCACTGACTATCATTACATTCAGTGCACATATCATTATCTGCGCCGAAAATCACAACACGCGCGCGTTAAACGCGATACGCGCAGAGATTGCGCGACTTTCAAAATGTATTCTGCGTCGCGTCCAAAGATGGTATAGCGCCGCGTAGCGGCGCTATACGCGCGCTCTAGGATCTTTGGTCGCGTCACACTAGCTGACAGCCCTTGTTGATGACAGACGTCTCATAGCACTACAGCCTTGCCTTGGTTCACGCAGGACCGCAGGACAGCCAGCCTTGGTTCACGAAGGACCGCTTCCCGCAAGATAGAACACAAGGTAACATGTTAATATCTCCTTTTAATGTTCAGTATTCTTCCTGTTTTTAACACCATGTAAAAGTTCTTCTCGGGTAGGTCGTGCAGTCTCGAGACGAAACCTACCCATGGTCTAAGCGAACTGCGCCTGACGAGTCTCGCTTCTTTTTGAAATCATGCTAAAAAGAAGACTGTTAAGAACTTTTACTTGCCGGCACCTTACACTAACCCTGTTTACTGTTGAAATTATACTTTGCCGTTCGTTGTTTTAACTCGATTGCCCCGAGGACCGCCATAGGCCCTAGTTCCCATATAAAATAAAATAAAAAATAAAAAAATCCTCCTAACCAAGATAGTCCGTACCCCCGTAATTCCCTTCTAAAAATATCCACCTAACCAAGGTAGTTAGTCTCCTCCATATTTCCCTTCTAAAAATATCCTCCAAGTCAAGATGGTTAGTCACCTCCATAATTCCCTTCGTAAAATATCCTCCAAGTCAAGATGGTTAGTCACCTCCATAATTCCCTTCTAAAAATATCCTCCAAGCCAAGATGGTTAGTCTCCTCCGTAATTCCCTTCTAAAAATATCCTCCTAGCCAAGATAGTTAGTCTACTCCGTAATTCCCTCCTAAAAAATATCCTCCTTTCTAAATACTAACAAATTCTTGTCCAATTCTTGCCGAGAAAGACAAAGACTGAATCTGAAACCGGTCGTCTTCCTCAATTTGGCATGTCTTTCTTTTAACGGTTTAAATCTCTTTCATTCCGCGTCAATAGATTGTAACGTTTGGCATATCGTGAGGTATGTCTTAGGCTGAGTAAGACCTTATGTCTACTCTTAACTAAACATGTATATTAATATAATGCATACAAACATAGTGGTCATCCCCCCCCCCATCCATCCAAACCCCTCCCCCACAGCCCCCCTCCCCCACAGCAGCTCCACCTCCATACAGCTACCCACCCCCAGTACAGACAAGACATTTCCCCCAAACCTCCTTGTAGCCAAATCACCCCCACCCATCCCAACTCAACCCCTTCCAAACAGCTCCCCTCCCGCGACGCGCACCGTCCCACCCCAGTATCGGTGGCGGTTCTACGGGGCGGCTGGGGGCTCTCCCATTTTTCTAGCCCCCCTCCCCCCCAAAAAAATTCCATAAAAAAAAATTGCAAAAAGAAGGAATGTGACGTACATGCGAACGGTCTCCCCCTAAAGAAATAGTACGTCGTGACAATGGTGCATTGGTGCATTTGTAGTTAATATAGTGTGCCTGATTGTAGGATTGTAGGATTATTTGGCGCTCCCCATTGAAAATACGGCACGTGGCCCCCCCCCCCCCCCTTCACACACACCTATTGATTTTCGGAGGCCTAAGTGTCAGGAGAAAATAACCGGTCTACATTTCAGCACGCTTCCCTGCAAAAAATTGTGGATCTGCCCTCCTAGCCCCCCAAAAAATATTGGCTCTGGAACCGCGCCTGCCCAGTATACAGATAATTGCCCCCAAAACCACCGTGAAGCCAAATCACCTCCACCCAGCCCAAATCAGCCCCTTCCCCCACAGCTCCCCTCCCCCGACACGCACCTCCCCACCCCCAGTACAGACAAGACATTGCCCCCAAACCTCCTTATAGCCAAATCACCCCCACCCATCCCAACTCAGCCCCCTCCCCGAATACGCACCTCCCCACTCCTAAGTACAGACAAGACATTGCCCCAAAACTACCGTGAAGTCAAATCACCCCTAGTCACCCATCGCAACTCAGTCCCTTCCACACAGCTCCCCTCCCCCGACACGCACCTCCCCACCCCAAGTACAAACAAGACATTCCCCCCAAACCACCTTGTAGCCGAAGTAGGTGAGAGGTTGGAAAAGCAGTGAGAATATTTTGAAGCCGATATCGATGCACGTTATTGTGAACCATGCCCTCCTGAGGACAATACTTTGGGTAAACAATCATTCTTCTCTTTTGTTGCGATGCGTGATGTAGAGTTGAGGGCAAGTCACAGTCGTGTTTTGTCTGCTACATGCAGCGCGGCCGACCTTAGTTAGTTGGAGCACGGACCATTTACACACCGCCGACGTACACACTTATTAGGGTCGAGGATTCACCACCGTCCCCGCATGTTATTAGTGTCGTCCTAAACCCCGGAACGGTATGCGTAAACTGTCCATAATTATCGCGGCGAGGTTCATGGCAGGCGAAGACGCGGCAATTATCGACTTGAATTCAATTAAGTCCAGACATGCATTTGTGCTTAGAAGAGTCGAGGTTGGACCCATTGTGTGTTCTCCAGGGTATACACCCGAGCATTACCCCCAAGTTTTTGATAAAAGACGAAAACAATTCTATCGCGAGTAATCGGTTTGCAAAGTATACGAGACCACATCAGTCTTTGTACTGATGACGGCACACTTTCTTCACTGGTGCGCTTTTCTACTGGATTACGAAACCGTCGTCCCCACCAGACTCCCATAGGAAAGCACACATGTGAACAAGTGTAATGTCATCAGTACAGAGACTTATTAGAAAAGTGGTATGGAGCGATTCTTCACAAATTGAAACTAAGTATATTCTAATAGCTACACAATGGATGATGAAATAGTATTGAAACCACATGAAAAAGCTCGAGGTAAAAGACCTGCGCAACAACAAAACTGATTTAATTTGCGTCAACGTTCGCAGACATTGATCCTGGTGTCAAATTCCATGCCAGCTCTACCCGACCCTAAAAATAGAGAGTAATATGCTGTGTCATCATGCCACCATAATCAAACAACACTACCCAGGTCATGTTATATCTACAGATCAAAGGTGTCGTTTTATCGCACGAAATGCAATGGGGCTGGCGCGCCTATTGGATAGTATTTTAAGAGACTCTCAGTGTGCACTGACACTAAACATAGTTACAGTCTTTTCATGCGCCTTTCTGGTCTCGTACACGTAGTATATAAACATCACAGGTCTTCAGGTTGGTTTTAAACAGCTGCAGCCAGATGTTTTATACATAGGTCATGATAAGTTACCCAGAATGTCATCCGAACTTCCTTCACTAGAAGATTCTGTGAAGCTCATCAGCGTGTCCCAGCGCCCTGTTTGCATGGCGGGGGTACGAGCGAAGTATACATTTTGTGCGACATCGCGCGCCAGCCAATCGGAGACGCCTTTAGAAGTAAAGACGCAGTGTTATTTTGCATAATCTGTACGCATATCATAATCCACGAAATTAGTATAGGTACCAATCCAGGTATGTACAAACGTGTACCCAGCTATGTACATAGAACAACATGCCACAACAACTAATACATGTAAATTGCAGCCTGGCGATAACCGAGGAGCTTTCAGTTCGAAACGTAAACAGCTTTACAAAATGGATAATAAAATGTTGAGACCACTTGAAAAAGCTCGAAGTAAAAGACCTGCGTCAACTTTCGCATACATTGATCCTGGTGTCAAATTCCATGCCAGCTCTACCCGACTCGAGGGATAGAGAGTAACGCTGTGTCATCATGTCACCATGTCAATCAATAATACCGAGGTCATTTTATATCTAAAGTCAAAGGTGTCGTTTTATCGCACGGAATGCAATCGGGTTGGCGCGCTCTAGGCGCCTATATATTGGAGCGTGCACTGCCACTAAACATCATACACTCTTTTCATGTACCTTGTCTGTTCTCGTATAGTGTATAAACATCACTTAGTCTTCAGGTTGGTTTTTATGCGTATTTTGGGGGGCCAAAATCGGACAAAATCTTTCCCAAGGTATCAAAGGTTTCGACAGTGGAAACATGTCTGTTCTTAATAACATGTTGTGGTATCTAGACCTGCGCACAGTGTTGCTGTGTGTGGTTGTCCTTCTGGTTCTTCGCTGGTTCTTGGGGCGACCTAAGAACCTCCCACCTGGCCCCTGGGGATTCCCACTCATCGGTTCCGTTCCGGCCATTATTTGTGAAGTACGACGAGGCGTGGAACCCCACGATCTCTTCATGAGGTATGCTGCCAAGTTCGGATCCGTGTTTCGTCTGCAGATCCTCAACAAGACTGTGGTAGTCCTCAATGACTACACCTCTGTGAAGGAAGCTTTCCAACATCCTCAGCTGAACGACAGACCTAAACTGCTTTTCACCAAGCTCTTCAGAAGTGAAGGTAATTTGCAGCACTTTTTTGACTCTAACTAGTCACAAACTGAAAATAGGGCTTTATAAATTAAAGAATCAAGGCACTTTATAGCAAGCGATATTGGGACGACCATCTAAAAGAGAAAGATTTCTTTTTTTTTAACAATTCAACTTCAGCCACATGAAAGTATAAGTTGATACAAACTGGATTATCTAACCTTAATGTATAATCCACATAAAGATCCGCTTTTGTGGAATTCGTCATATCTTGGGCTACAAAACAGTTCATATCGCTCTCCAATATTAGGTGACACTCACGAGGAGTGAAAAGTAAAATACTTATTGACAATCAAAAACAGCTAACTCGAAGATGTACTCAAGTTTGTTTATAAATTAACTGCTTTAAGCATCGGGCCAAAAAAAAAGTCTCCGGTTTCTGGTATGCGCGCGCGTCAAAATGAAATTTTTTTTTTTTCAATGAAAGATGATGTCTCAAAACCGCCAAACTCATTGGTTTGACTAGAATCCTGCTACTGCACAATTTTAACGTGTTTTTAGATGAGGTTATGATCGAGAATAAGCTTTATGTGGCCTCTCTGGACTCCCATATATTTGCACTAAGTTTAGTCGGGCACCATTTGCAGTCATCAGCCGACATTTGAAGCAAAAAAAAAAAAAAAGCCGCGTCGCCGCACCACTTTTTGGACAAGCTCCATACCAGAAACCGGAGACTTATTTTTATTGGCCTTGAGTACTTTCTTCTTCTTCTTCTTCTTTTTTTGGGGGGGGGCTTTTTTGGCCAGGACTCAGGATCAAAGAAGGGACTATGGAAAGACAAAAAAACAACGATTCTTGTATTACTTGCTTTTAAAGTTGCTATATAGCACTCAGTCAAACTCTTTGTGGGAATATAATGACAGGACAATGACAGGAAAATCCAGACAGTGTTATTCAAAATACTCTGCTTTGTATTTGATAGGCGTAGGAATGGCATCTGGTGAAAAATGGATCGAGCTTCGTCGCTTCTGCCTGACCGTCCTCAGGAGCTTCGGAGTGGGCAAAACGAGCTTCGAAGAGAAGATCGGAACTGAAGCTGAGGAACTGATGAAGGAAATGTCGGCTTTCAACGGGAAGCCCTTTGACCCCAAACCGCTGCTTAGCAACGCAGTATCCAACGTCATCTGCTCTGTCATTTTCGGGAAGCGCTATGAATACGCAGACGGAGAGTTCAAGAATCTTCTGTCTATGTTGGGCGAAAATGTCAAGTTGTTTGGATCTGGCGGTGCACTGTTGTTCTTCCCAGCCCTCCGCTATCTGCCATTCATGTCGACTGACAAGTTGGAATCCAATATGGAGGCCATACGGCTATTCCTAACACGTATAATCGACAATCACCGTGCCATCTTCGATCTTGACAATGTGGACGATTTCATTGATGCATACCTGATGGAACTTAAGGCCGGTGCCAAACATGGTCATCTTACCGAGCACACTTTTACTGGAACCGTAGGAAATTTGTTCGGGGCTGGTACTGAGACCACAGGCACTACGCTCCAGTGGGCCCTCCTGTACATGGCTGTCTACCCCGAGATCCAACAGCGAGTCCAGGCCGAGCTCGACGCCGTGGTCGGTCGCAACCGGCTGCCCAGAATGGCCGACAAACCGGAACTGAACTTCACCCGAGCGGTCATTTGGGAGGTTCAACGCATGACAATTATCGCTCCTTTAGGTGTGGCGCATGCTGCTGCTTCAGATACCCAGTTCCATGGCTTCATGATTCCTAAAGGTGCCTTGCTTGTCCCAAATCTCTGGGCAGTGGCCCGTGACCCCAAAGTATGGTCCGATCCCGATCAGTTCCAACCCGAGAGATTCCTAAACGACAAGGGAGAGGCAGTTCAGGCTGAGGAGTTGATACCGTTTAGCGTTGGTCGTCGGAGCTGCATCGGTGAGCACCTGGCTAAGATGGAGTTGTTTATCTTCTTCAGCTTCTTCCTGCATCAGTTCACATTCAAGAAACCAGACGACTCACCTCCACTTACTTTGAAGGGAAGAGGTGGTTTCACCAACTCACCAAGGGTGTTTAACATCTGTGCAGCCAAGCGTGATTGAACAGTTAATCAGATGGTTGACTTTAATTTGAAGATATTCGCGCGTATTCTGTAGAAAGACCATGACCAAAAATTACCCCCAAAAATGTAAGCTTGTAACATTTCAAATAAAATGGTATAGGGATAAAATCTCTCATAACTGATTGAGCCCGACACAGTTACATCGTTAATGCCGCGCCGTTTGCAAAGTTTCAGTTTTGTGCAGTGATGTGGAAGCCAGGATTTTGACGACAGTAAATCTAAGTTAATCATCATTTTTTTTGTTCTATAATATTTTTCTCATAAATATATGTGAATGCCTAGTATAGCTGGTGGAGCAGAGTCCAATAAACTGGTATCTTAATATTTCATTTGAGAGTAATTTGCATGAACCGCCAAGGTGCGCCCATCATGAAGCAACAACGTAACATTCATTTTATTGTCTGCTTTCAGAGTAAAAACTGCACTGTAAACATTTCACGAAATGAAGTTCCATTGTCACGTGCTCAATGGAAGGTAGTGCCGGTGAAGCGTGAATATCCAACTCCATGAAATATGGACTCGTTGGTAGTACTGCGCACTAGTTGATAACAGGCCTATTTATAGGCCTGTATGGGATAGTGACTTGTCACGTGAGAGGGATTAACCAAGTATTGGGAAAAGGAGTCCGATTTTCACAGGAGTCGGATTTTCATTTGACACCGGAGATGGGTGACTGTAAATAACTTCGGGTAACGTTGAATTTGTTGTCTTTGATCATATTTGCGCCAATACTGCAGTACATGCAATTATGATTGTAGATGGTCTGGGCTAGACCGATAGTATTGTAACGGACAGTCTATGCAGTACTTTTTATGTCATTGCTTTCTAGCACTGGTGCTCCGGCGGAGGGGCTCCGGCGGCGTGCTCCTGACCTGGTTTTGAGTCTGGCTAGCGCGCGCTCCGGAAATAGGCTCTACATTATAGGTTGCTTAAGTGGGTTTCTTTTGTTGGGGGACGCGGGAAAGGTTTGGCAAGATGCCGGGGTCATTGCAAGTTGTTACAATTGTATACATTTGTTCAGACTGTGTGTATTTCTATGCTGGGAATCAGCAGTCGTTGTACTGGTAGCAGTGTGGCAGGTTGACCACAGAGTTGTTGTGCTGAATAAATAAGAGTTTCTTCAGAAGTAGGAAATCCTGTGTGTTTGTCCCCTTTTCTTGCGTTTGGCCGGACTCGGAGGACAAGAACCCAATGAGTTTCCGTTACAGTATTTATGCAGTGGATGGATTTTAACCTTTTTCTCCGGGAATAAGTTACCGTGATCGAGGAATCCTCGCGGTACAGGTTCGAGTCACCGTTTTGTACCAGAATGTTTTTCTTTACCAATCTGAGGCTTTGGATGATTTTTTTCAACTTAATGAAGGTCAGTCATTGCAAAAATGATGATAAGACCGTGATGAATCTGTGACGGAGAAAAATTTCCAATTTTGTTAGGGAATACTTATAAAATTTTCTTGACTTTCCATAGACTTTGTTCACAACCACTGAAGTAGCGTCCGGTTGCAACATTCTTTCCGATTTTTTTTTAAAGGGAAATAAAGTCTGAATTTCATTAGGGCCTACGTTCCAATTCATTTCTTTTTTCAAATTTCATATTTTCTCCTCATGTTTTTGAAGAGAAGTACAAAACGCCATAGCGTACACCGGGCCCATGCGGATGTCGTTTGGGAAAAAATCGCGACCCGTGACCGCTGAGTATGGTCTGATCCCGATCAGTTCAAACCCGAGAGATTCCTAAACGACAAAGGGGAGGCAGTTCAGGCAGCTCAGCACAATGGCTAAGATGGAGATGTTTATCTTCTTCAGTGTCTTCATGCAACATCAGTTTACCAAATAACTCGCCCCCCGTTTTCTCTACACGGAGGGGTTGGTTTCTTACGCAATGCCAAATTTCGACCTACGCGCTATCAAATGTGGATAAATACATGTACACCAATCTTACCAATTTACCATATAAAAAAAAGTAATTTCATTCTTACCAATGTTAAATCAAACACAGTCTGATATCTTGTCATTGTTTTCTTCAAAAGTCTTATATAATTACCAGATCCATGTATATACAGTTCTGCACGTGGTTGTTCCGCAGAGTTTGAAGCTTGAATTATAACGATAGAGCTCTTGTAAGATTACATCACCTCTTCGTGAACAAAACTTTTAAAATGAACTTGAACACAATTTTATTACGTCATGATAGAAACAAAATTGTATTTTGAAGAACAAATATAGTCTTGCCGATATATTAACTCGGGATATTATTAGTTATCCCGCGAGCGCAACACGGAATGCATTTTCCGCGTGAGATAACGACTTTATCTTGAATTGTAATCACAACGTAACTCTGTACCTGACGCATCCTACAACTTTAATGATAGCTCAGCCTAGTAATACTGCAAGGTGATAATAGTGTTGAAACCACTGGAAAAGCTCGGAGAAAAAGACACGCAAAAAAACAGAACTGATTTTTACATGGCGTCGCGTCGGTCGCACCACGAATGGACCTAGATGACGTATTGGCTTTGTTTATGAGCTTTCCTATGGGGCGAAGTCGGGACGCCAGACGAGTAGGAACCGTCTACCGCATAGGAAAGCGCACACGTAAACAAAGCGTGACGTCATTAGGTCTCAGGCCTATTAAGTGACGTATCATGTGCACAAAGTTCATAGACGATACGCTTCGTTGTTTACCAATTCCAGCTATACGATAGGGAGAAAGTCATCACAATTACCATTACAAACAAGCTTTCACACGTAACGGAGCATTGTTGATAGGCTCAAAGGTGTAGTCGTAACACACGAACGCCTTTCCCTCAATTGTGTGTATGAAAATAGCTAGGAGTGTTCAAGGACTGTAACTGTGCATTGACTACACACGGCACATGTTCATGTACATGTACATGTACCTTGTCTGTACCACAGGTTGTTATCTGTGGGGCAAACTTTATCGGACAAAAACCCTTCTCAAAGTCATCAAATTAATTGCAAGATATGTCCGTTCTTCAGAACATGATGTGGTTGCTGGACGTTCGCACAGTGTTGGTGTGTGTGTTTGTCCTTCTGGTTCTTCGCTGGTTCTTGGGGCAACCTAAGAACCTCCCTCCTGGCCCCTGGGGATTCCCACTCATCGGTTCCGTTCCGGCCATTGTACGTGAGGTACGACGAGGCGTGGAACCCCACGATCTCTTCATCGGGTATGCTGCCAAGTACGGGCCCGTGTTTCGTCTGCAGATCTTCAACAAGACTGTGGTGGTCCTCAATGACTACACCTCCGTGAAGGAAGCTTTCCAGCATCCTCAACTACAGGACCGACCTGAAATGCTTATTCAGAAGATTTTGAGCGATGGTAAGAGCACTAATTTGTAATCAATTCTACCCACATCCATCGCTTGAGAATGATCTTTGAGATTCAGAGGGATCATACCGGCCAGGGAGAAAATCTTTTTCATTTTCCCAAGTTCGGCTTTCTTCGATCACTCTGACAAAAGAAAAACTCGAAATTCCAGTTGACTTCTTCCATGTTTATAACAAATTTGAAAATTAACTGCGATGATTTACCAATTATTTTTGAAGGAGTTGGCACGATTTCTGGTCAGCCCTGGGTCGAACTCCGTCGCTTCTGCCTAACCGCCCTCAGGAGCTTCGGAGTGGGCAAAACGAGCTTCGAAGAGAAGATCGGCACCGAAGCTGAGGAACTGGTGAAGGAGATGTCTGCCTTCAACGGGAAGTCCTTTAATCCAAAACACTTACTCGGCAACGCCGTTTCCAACGTTATTTGTTCAGTTGTCTTCGGCAAACGTTACGAGTACACCGACAAAGAGTTTGAGAGGCTGCTCTTCTTACTTGCCCGTAATTTCGAGTTGTTGGGATCTGGTGGCGCCATCAATTACTTTCCAGAACTTCGACATGTGCCATTTTTGCCGACCAGTGAAATTGTGTCGAATTTCAAGGAGATCCAGGAGTTCGTACTAAAAGTCATTGACAAGCATCGTGCTGCCTTTGACGCAGATGATCTGAGAGATTTCATTGATGTATACCTGGTGGAAGTCAAGAACAACCAAGCAAAAGACGACATCGGGGAGGAACACGGCTACCTGACAGACGATAACTTGGTTGGAACCATAGAAAATATCTTCGCTGCTGGTTCTGAGACCACGGCCACTACCCTCCAGTGGGCCCTCCTGTACATGGCTGTCTACCCCGAGATCCAGCAGCGAGTCCAGACAGAGATCGACACCGTGGTCGGTCGTAACCGGCTGCCCAGGATGGCCGACAAACCGGAACTGAATTTCACTCGGGCCGTCATCTGGGAGGTTCAACGCTTGAGTTTGATTGCACCCTTCGGTGTTCCGCATGCTGCTGCCTCAGACACCCAGTTCCATGGATTCATGATTCCCAAGGGTGCATTCCTTGTTCCCAACTTGTGGGCGGTGGCCCGCGACCCCAAAGTATGGTCCGATCCCGATCAGTTCCAACCCGAGAGATTCCTTAACGACAAGGGAGAGGCAGTTCAGGCAGAGGAGTTGATACCGTTTAGCGTTGGTCGTCGGAGTTGCATCGGTGAGCACCTGGCTAAGGTGGAGTTGCTTATCTTCTTCAGTTTCTTCCTGCATCAGTTTACTTTCAAGAAACCAGACAACTCGTCTCCACTGTCTCTAAAAGGAAAGAACGGTATCACCTACTCGCCAGAAGAATTTGACATCTGTGCCATGAAGCGTGAGTGAAAACGTAGGGTGTTGCTAGAGGTTCCATCTTCTTTCTTCTTATTTCCAAATTTATTTTGTTTTCTAATTAGCAAACTTTCAAGAGTAATGCATCTTCGAGGATTTCCAACACTACATTGCTTGTTTATAAAACACCCATTCAAATATGAAACAGTGTCGTCTGTGTGCAATTTTCTACTGTTATCTAGTCAAATCTGACTAAAGTGCTTCGAACTGTTTAAGGTCCTACAGAGAAGAGTGGCTAAGATGGACTTGTTTATTTTATCTTCTTCATGCATCAGTTTTCTATTAAGAAACATTTTTCAAAAGTCTTATCAGATATATAATGTTCGCAAATCTGCACGTGGTTGTTCAGTGAGGTTATGTCGATAAGTAGTAGACTCTGGAATAGTGACAGATAATATTTTACTCTTTGAAGATTGAAAAAGGGTCGAGGTATTCGGGGCTGGCACCACGAGGAGAAAAAAAAGGAAATTCCTCAGATACCACATCCATATTTTTTCGTTATACTAACCCCTTGAAGTGCCATTTCAATTCGCCGTGCATCGTTTCTTTAAAAAAAAAAATGTCCGATTGGAACTTTTCGAATGCCACTTTCTTATATACCTCCATTAACCTGCTTTCCATTTTGGTCATTCCCTGAATTACTTATTAAGTTAAAATTGCATTTACAGTATCTTCGATCTTTGAAGGGTTTTATCTTTAATCCGAAACTAATCGATTGACGCTAATCGAAACTAATCGACATGACAGATGACGTAATATTCTCTCATTGTTGAAAACCTGTGTCGGTTCAACAATTTAAACCTTTATAATTAAAACGATTTTGTTCCAAAATTCAGTTAAACTGTCGCGTTGATAACGTTCGGCACGATGAGGATTCTGCGTGAACAAAAGATGAACTTCGACATGACTTCATTGCATCAGTTTTCTTTCAAGAAACCAGACGACTCAATGCCTGTGCCTTCTCATGGAAGGCTTGGTATAACTTACGGGTTGGTATAATCATGAGTGAACGTTGCATCCTGATGAAAACAAACGGACTTTGCACCACGAATTATATTAATAGGAGTCGTGCCGATACCAATTCACTCAGGGATCGATATAGCCTACATCAACTAATACTTCGACTTATACTTGACAAGCTGATTTACCCGATCATAGATCGGGTAGGGCGTGTTTGTGTTGGGGTTGAAAATGTCGGGAGTTAAATGTAAATGGGGGATTTAGTTGAGAAGAAGTCTTGCAGTTATAGAAAAGCAATTTCTGTGGTGCGATCTGAGGCAATTTCTATAAACAAATTGTCTCGGGCAAAAGACGATCTTTTAAACATCATTTTCGAGTTTCGAGACATTGAATCAGCTATTCTGAGCAATCGAATCATTATAGTAGGCTACAATTTTTATTCGGGGAAGAAAAATGAGGGGGGGGGGACCAAACGATATTGTATTCCCCGCTTAATAAGGTTGGCGGGGTGGGTCCCACGTCCCCCACCGATTGACGCCCAATTATGTACCATGGCATGTATAACTGTCTGTAAATTTCCCGTTGGTCTGTTAAATTGGCATTTTGTGAATACTTGATGTTACAAGAAGTGTCCAAATTCTTCGTGTAAACTTAAATCACCTTAGCGATGTCGTTTCAAACTGTATATGCTTCTTTGTAATGTTGTACAATATTTATAATAGGCTAGTTGCTTTACAATTATGCAGTAATCTCGTATGCTTTTATTGCATTGTGGGATATTGTATTTGTAATGTACTGTATTTGTACATGTGTGTATAGTCATTTTTATAGTCATGCAGTAATCGCGTATGCTTTTATTTTATTTCATTGTGTTGTATTGTATTAGTAATGCATTATATTTCTACATGTGTGTGTAATCATGCAGGGCCCCAATGGCAACCAATTTTAAACTGTTTGGGCACACCCTGGGTAAAGAAATGTAATAAATAAATAAATCCTTTTAGGCTGCTTGCAGCAAAACACGGAGGCTGAGGATTATACGTTCACATATGACGTGACTACTTTTCGTGCGACATCGCGCGCCAGCCAATCGAAGACGCCTTTACGGCAGATAGGTGATGGGATTGTGCCTTTGATGATACAAGCATCATGCTTGAAACGTGGCATTTTGGCACAAAGTCAATATGTCATGAGCAAGACATTTGGCTATAGGGCCATCGCAGATGTATCTTTGAAAAAATATATAGGTAGAATAACAAGCAATGGCAGCCATTTTGAAAATCTTAAAATTGCTTGTTATTCTACCTATATTTTTTCAAAGGACACATCTCCGATGGCCCTATTCTCAAATATCTTTCTCATGACATACTCTGATTGCGTGAGAAAATCCATGCTTGTATCATCAAACTGCAGTGGTATAAATCTGTGCCGTCGAGTGGGGGGAGGGCGGATGACCAAAATCCTAAAATTTCCCGGCCGTGGAAATTTTTAAAAGCTTTTGTACGTTGTTTCTCCACTTTTCAGTGCTTTTGAATACATTTTAGTTGTTGGGACGTTCGGAAAATACCTAAAAATCTGCATTTTTTTCTCATCACAAAAAAGTGGGGAGGGGGATGATTCAATAGCCCCCGGTCGGGGTATTTATAACCCCCCTTCCCCCCCCCCCCCCACCCCCGGATTTACGCCCCTGCATCAAATGCACAATTCCCCTATCTGCTGGAGTCGTGTAGAGCAGAAATTTCGCCAAAGCTGTCGATTGATCAATAGCCTTTTTGTTGTCATACAACGTCGGGCGGGTCCACGAAAGAAGGCGCCCACTGAATGGTCAGAAGTCGGAGGTCAATACGCAGTGTTGTTTTGCATAATCTGCACGCATAATAAGTATATCATAGTCTACAAAATGAGTAGGTCGCTTTCCATATATGTACGAAAGTATACACAACTATAACTTTATATAAACAGCATACACATATACTTTCGCATACATTGTTCCTGGTGTCAAATTCCATGCCGGCTCTGTCCGACCCTAGGGATAGAGAGTAATGCTGCGTCATCGTGTCACAGCACGTTCCCAGCACTACTGGCTCTCTCGCCCTGGTATTTAATCATTTGCATGTTCACAAATCTTGCACACGTACTTTCCACATAAAAAGCCGTCACGGTGGTACAACAAGTTCCAACGGTTTATTCTTTATGATAATGCATTAACCATGAAAATCCCCTTCAGTGACATTTTGAAGCAAGATATGCGACGGAGCTATAGCTAGATGAATCCCACCCCTCTTTTGTGCTTGTCATAATTTGTGTTCCCAAAATCTCAGAATTTTCTCAGTTGTTTTGTCAGCCTTGCTCTCTTGGCACTGCAGATCGTTTGCGCTTTGTTTCAATCTGCAGCGCAAGTAGGCTGCCTTGTGGACTTCAAGGGACTTGCGGAGACAGGTGATATGGACTCCACTACAACATTGCAGAGGCACATATTTTGTGTAACTTTCTACTCCTCTTAAAATGTGTGGAAACTATTCGAATTTCAATGAATATAAATTGTCTTGAAAAAGGTACTTCTTTAATCATTACAGTGTCCGTGCTTTTCCTTGACAACTGAGAGCGCTGTTGCAGGGATGTCATTTTAGGAAGTTTCGGGCTTTGTGTTCAAATTGTGAACACATAACAATTTGCTCATTGAAAACATTAGAAAAGTTTTCTCATTGGGTTACTGTCATGTTGAATCACCAAAGAATAGAAAATTTAAAGAGGTTGTGGAATGCTCGAAGACATTTCCGTCATTTTTCGGGTATATGTAGCCTAAGGTGTGATGAGATAAAAACGACTATTGTTTCTGTCATAAAATGAGTACAAAGGGTACTTTTGAGAGCTGTTTTTCAAGTCCTGTCATGCCTGTTTCGACCCGAACGTGCAATTTGGGTAAAAGTCGTCGTTGCGGGCAGCAAACAAAACACAGTAAATCGCAGAGTTGTAATGACTCGAGTCAATGACTCGACTCGAGTCCGACTCGAGTCACTTTTTTTGGCGACTCGACTCGACTCGAGTCCCGACGGGTAAATGACTCGACTCGACTCGAGTCACTGCGAGCAAATGACTCGACTCGACTCGAGTCCCTCATCAGAATGACTCGACTCGACTCGAGGAAGGCTAATAAGACTCGAGTCCCAAAAAATAAAAGCAAAACTTATAATGACTTACGCCGCGCCGTTCGCGTTGCCAGTTTTTGTTCACGTCACGTTAATGTTCACGAATAATGTACGTTCATATACAGCGGCCGTCTGTTTCCTTCCTCCATAATGATACAACAAACATACACCGTGTCGCGGACTCCCACCTTGTGGTTCTATAGCATGTAATGCTAAACCCGGAACCAGACTTAAAACGCATTTCTCAATCCGTGGTTTCATCATTGGTTTCGGGCGATTTTGAAGTTCTTGGTGGAATGCTGGCTAAATTTATGTTCCGATTTCACAAAACAAATGGATACGGACGGGCCCACCTTTAAATAATCAGAAACAGTTTTGTATAATGCAATTAGGTTTTGACGTTGTCAGCGATCAGCGAACAACAAAATCTAGACCCGAAGCCAAACCAGTTATAAGTCCGAAGTTTCACATCTTCTTATCTGTGACGTCAGCTAGCAATGGAAACTGTTGGTTGGGTACCATGCAGCATACTTTATGTCTTTGGATTTTCGTAATAGACTGGTGCCTTGTATTTCTCGCTTGTGTTTGTTGCTTTTTATTGTAATTTATTATATAGTGTTATAAATATTTGTGACTCGAATTGACTCAAGCTAAATACTTGACTCGACTCGACTCGACTCGACCACACTCTGTGACTCGACTCGACTCGACTCGACCTTGTTGACCTAATGACTCGACTCGACTCGATCGAGTCACTTCTTTAAAATGACTCGACTCGACTCGAGTCACAAAAATCAGTGACTCGTTACAACTCTGGTAAATCGTGATGTAATAAACAGGACTCCCGATGCAGAGTAGCATAAACGAGTCCTGTTTATTACGTCACGATTTACTGTGTTTTGTTTGCTGCCCGCAACGACGACTTTTACACAAATTGCACGTTCGGGTCGAAACAGGACCTGAAAAATAGCTCTCAAAGGTACCCTTTGTACTCATTTCATGACAGAAACAATAGTCGTTTTTATTTCATCACACCTTAGGCTACATATACCCAAAAAATGACGGAAATGTCTTCGAGCATTCCACAACCTCTTTAACACAGCAAATTATCAAAACATCTGGCAGCTTTTGATGCTGACATATATATAGCTGTAACATTGAGGTTTCTGCCTAATTTGCATTAGCAAAAACCAAAAAGGCACCAAACGCCACTTGAACTAATTGGCACAATGAAAACTTAAATGGGACTCGGAAACCAAAAAATTGCATTTTCAAGGATTGCGTTAAAATAATATTACAAAAATAAATAGGCCCTTTAAGTTCAGGCTGTTTGCAGCAAAATAACAGACATGAGCGGGACGAAAACACTGAAAAACCGATTTTCGCACAGTCACGTTCAAAGTACAGAACCTGATTTTATTTTCGTCAAAAAAAGCTTTACATAACCCTGAGGTGAAATTCCGCGCCTTCGCTCTACCCAGTGAGAAATAAGCTTACCCATAGCATTGTTATGCCTATAGGGTCAAAGGTGTAGTCATATCGCACGCAATGCAATGCACATGACCTTTCCCTGTACAATTGTACTTTGTATGCATTACGTACAGCCGTTGTAGCGTGAATTTACGTTTCTATGAAATTCGGACTCATTGGTAATACCGCGCATGCGTAAGTATGGTAATTAGGAAGGTGACCGGTCACGTGAGAGGGATTAACCAATAATAGGGAAAAGGGGTCCGATTTTCATAGGAGTCGGATTTTCATGTGACAGACTATACAGGAGCCAACAATTTGCAAAGACTGTCTGTATATGTGCGTGCATTGACTACACGTACACAGTACCCTGTCTGGTCTTGTACATCACAGGTCGTGAACTTTGTTCGGTTTTATGTGTATTTTTGGGCCAAATTATCGGACAACATCCTTTCCAAGACATCAAACAATTTTGACTGGTGAAACATGTCTCTTCTCCAGAACATGTCATGGTTCCTAGACGTTCGCACAGTGTTGGTGTGTATGGTTGTCCTTCTGGTTCTTCGCTGGTTCTTGGGGCAACCTAAGAACCTCCCTCCTGGCCCCTGGGGATTCCCACTCATCGGTTCCGTTCCGGCCATTGTACGTGAGATCCGAAGAGGCGTGGAACCCCACGATCTCTTCATGAGGTATGCTGCAAAGTACGGGCCCATGTTTCGTCTGAAAGTCTTCAACAAGACAGTGGTTGTCCTCAATGACTTCGCCTCCGTGAAGGAAGCTTTCCAACATCCTCAACTGCAGGACCGACCTAAAGTGCTTTTCACCGAGCTCTTTGACACTGAAGGTAATATCCAGTACAGGGGCGAATCCAGAAGTTGCAGGGGGGTGGGGGTCAGGCCCGTCAGATTTTGTTATAATTATGTGGACGTAATAATACAGCACATTGTTACTGATGCACTTCCTGTGATCTATATTTATTTTATTTATTTAATTTTTTTTTTTGGGGGGGGGAGGGGGTTGACCTCCAAAAGCCCCTCTTGATGTGCGCCTGACAGCATTATTTTTGGGAGGTTGGGGGGGGGGGGGCTGAAGGGTGGAAGTTGGAGGGGGTTTGTATTACAAAGATTATACTTTAGATGTTCGGTTTTTAGATGACTTCAATTTATTACAAACGAAAGTGCCTTTTCAGCATCTGTTTTTTTTTCACCATTCCATTTGTATAATTTTTGTATGGCTGAGACTGGGAAAGCGGGGTCAGTGGAAAGGCACACTTTAAAAAGGTCCTCTTAAGATTGATACAGAATCCGGTTTTTACTTGACCTAACCCTTTTCCACAAATGACCTTTTACCAAGTTTTCTGGGGCTAGGTTAAAGTGTGATTTTCGAATTCTGGGTCACTCTGATGAGTAGGACTTTTTTTTATTATTTATAATCACTTGCTAGGACTCAGTCAAACTCATTGTGGAACTACTTTGCCAATGGTGAAAATATTACCCAATAACTGAATTTAATAAAATACAGTTTTGTTTTTCTCTTTCTACTCTGATTTAATATAGGTGTAGCAGTGGCCTCTGGTGAAAAATGGATCGAGCTTCGTCGTTTCTGCTTGACTGTCCTCAGGAGCTTCGGAGTGGGCAAAACGAGCTTCGAGGAGAAGATCGGAACTGAAGCTGAGGAACTGATGAAGGAAATGTCGGCTTTCAACGGGAACCCCTTTGACCCCAAACCGCTGCTTAGTAATGCAGTATCCAACGTCATCTGCTCTGTCATTTTCGGGAAGCGCTACGAATACACAGATGGAGAGTTCAAGAATCTTCTGTCTATGTTGGGAGAAAACGTCAAGATGTTTGGATCTGGTGGTGCCTTGGTTTTCTTCCCAGCTCTGCGTCATCTGCCATTTATGTCGACTGACAAGTTGGTAGCGAATGTTAAGGCTATACTGACATTCCTAATAAATAACATTGACAACCATCGTGCCGCCTTTGACACCGACAATCTGAACGATTTCATCGATGTGTACCTGATGGAAATGAAGAACAATCAAACAAATCAAAGAAAAGGTAATGGAAGCAAACATGGTCATATCACTGAACACAGTTTTGCTGGAACCGTTGCGAACCTCTTCGCTGCTGGTTCTGAGACCACAGCCACTACGCTCCAGTGGGCCCTCCTGTATATGGCTGTCTACCCCGATATCCAGCAGCGAGTCCAGGCAGAGATCGACGCCGTGGTCGGTCGCAATCGGCTGCCCAGGATGGCCGACAAACCGGAACTAAACTTCACTCGAGCGGTCATCTGGGAGGTTCAACGCTTGAGTCTGATAGTACCGTTGGGTGTTGCGCATGCTGCTGCCGCAGACACCCAGTTCCATGGCTCCATGATTCCCAAGGGTGCACTCCTTGTCCCCAACTTGTGGGCAGTGGCCCATGACCCCAAAGTATGGTCCGATCCCGATCAGTTCCAACCCGAGAGATTCCTCAACGACAAGGGAGAGGCAGTTCAGGCTGAGGAGTTGATACCGTTTAGCGTTGGTCGACGGAGCTGCATCGGTGAGCACCTGGCTAAGATGGAGTTGTTAGTCTTCTTCAGTTTCTTCCTCCATCAGTTTACCTTCAAGAAACCGGACGACTCACCCACACTGTCTCTGAAGGGAAGAGGAGGTCTCACCCACTCGCCCAAGGAATTTAAAATCTGTGCCATAAAGCGCGATTAAGGTTACACGACATATGCAGCCCCTATAGATTGACCTGGAATCCGGGTTCTATTTTGGCTCAACCCTTTTCCGGGTAAAAAAAATATTCTTCTGGGTCAAGATGACAATGTTCCAGGTCATTTTGAAGCGGAAACCTTGGCAAAAGGGTCATTTTGACCTGGAAAAGTATCGTTTTTGAACCGGAAAAGGCTTAGGCCAAACAGAACTCGGACTCTTGGTTAATCCGACCAGCAGGAACATTTTAGAGTGTACAGGGAGATGCCGTCGGTTCCACTATACTCTCCTCAGTCTCCTTTGCTTCCAATTTTTCCAATTAATTTTGTCTGCTAATTACCATAACTTTCAAAAGTTATACCTGGA
Source organism: Patiria pectinifera (assembly GCA_029964075.1). Classification (NCBI taxonomy): domain Eukaryota; kingdom Metazoa; phylum Echinodermata; class Asteroidea; order Valvatida; family Asterinidae; genus Patiria; species Patiria pectinifera. Next base: position 23,002,285 of record CM057147.1, on the reverse strand, counting down.
TCTTGCGAAGTTACCCAGAAAAATCAAGTTTAATTCTTTTAATCACTGTACTACCTTCCAAGCACGTTGGTCCTTTTCTTCGCCACTTCATTCTAAAAACTAACAGAACCGGCGCATCTTACTGTTGAGTTCAGTGTCAAATGCTTGTCAGTAAAGTATTGGCATGACTAAATGACATGGACTGTTACATAGGCCTATAGAACAATCAACCAATGTGTCGACTTTGGTCTTTTCAAGAGGTTCTCTAAACACATTGGAACAGTCTGCTTGTATAGACCCGTACAGTGATGTTTCCATACTGGAACATTTGGAATGTCCTACAAAAAACAACCTATAGGTTTGATGTATAATTGGATGTTTTACTTTCAAATTCGCTCCTTAAAACTGTGATCACATTAAATAAGAAGCACTCAAAGCTGCAGAGCTTAGGTTGTATAATGTACATCATCACACCTAGGTGATGGTTTCATTTAAGAATTGAATATTTTAACCATTTTTTTAACCATTGCTAAATATACACATGTATATAAATAAATTGTCAAAAGAATAAGGCACGAATAGTAATTCTTAGGAAAGACACTTGAATGGTTAAATCATTTTTTTGGAAAGAAACTTTGATGTACATAAACAGTTTGACAATTGAGTAAATGAATGTGGATTTCATTGACCCAGACCTTGGAAATGTGATAAGTAAATAATAAACAATCTAAACACCGCATTTTGACAACCTCCGTGCGTAAATGGCAACGTGCGTCTTCATCTTCGATTGCAAAAAAAATCAACAAAAACAGGTTATAATACTTAATAGCCGTACATAGTGCATGTCCATACAAAATGACACATTATATGGGATGTCTGTGCTTGCAGAGATAATCGTAGAACAAACAACGCTGCAAGGTCTCCCTTGCTTGCATTCTGGCTAACGAGAAAAATCGGAGAAAGCCTATTATCTTGCTGGGACCAAACATTGCAAAACGCCCTAAGCAGTACAGCCGTATGATTTCTAGTTAATAATAGGCATACTGTCAAACTGCCAGTTGAATTATATTGCGGTACACAGTGGGGTAAAGAAAAATGTCCGTTCTTCAGAACATGATGTGGTTTCTGGACGTTCGCACAGTGTTGGTGTGTGTGGCTGTCCTTCTGGTTCTTAGCTGGTTCTTGGGGCGACCTAAGAACCTCCCACCTGGCCCCTGGGGGTTCCCACTCATCGGTTCCGTTCTGGCCATTGTACGTGAGGTGAGATACGACGAGGCGTGGAACCCCACGATCTCGTCATGTGGTATGCTGCCAAGTACGGGCCCGTGTTTCGTCTGAAGATCTTCAACAAGACAGTGGTTGTCCTCAATGACTACACCTCCGTGAAGGAAGCTTTCCAACATCCTCAACTACAGAACCGACCTAAGATGCTTTTTACCGACCGATTTAATGAGCAACCTCACTCAAAGTGAAGAAAGGACTGCATGGTACAATACCAAATACACCGTGAAATTGTTCCGCCTGAAATGGTATTGTTTGGAAGAGAACAATCACTGAAGGTGGTTTGAAAAAAAAAATACGATATTCGTTAAGGCCTGCGAGGATAAATCCCCTGGGTAGATTATCACCATGACCAATATACTCTTTTACCAATAGATGTCTTGGGGATGTCATGTTATTGTAAAATATAGGCCTAAGGGCGTATATTTTATGTCGGACGATTGGAGGAAATCCTGAAACTTTCCTGACTTTGGAAATTTAAAGCGAGGGAAGGTGTACGTTGAGCCCGAATTGACACTAGATGGCGCTGTCCGTGATCATCATCGGAATTTATTGTTTCAAGACAAGTATGACTTAAGCCGTGTCCGAATTACATGGCTATGGCTTGAAATTACACACGAGTCTATGGTAGCGGCTGCAGCCACCTCACATAGACTCGTGCGTAATTCAAGCTGCCGTAGCCAAGTATTTCGGACGGTTTGATCGTGACTGGTTGATTGATCGCCGCGCGTATTAAATGCGCATGCGTGACAATCTAATTGCGCTCCACCCTACTGAATTAGGAGCGTTTCTCCTTTGCGGACCGTTCGCTTTCGATGTTTCTTTTGCAAATAAAATATTTGGCAGTTTCCTTTGCAATTGATTATTTTTTTCATTCTCCTTTTGGGGTGGAGGTTGGAGTGAATACCTAAAAGGGCACGAAGGGTTCACCTGTGACTCTGGAATAAGCACAAATACATCACTATGTCGCGCATCTTAACAACATGGCAGAATAGACCGCCCAAAGTAATTATGGCTCGCCGAGAAATAAATGTATTAAACATCAACTAGTTGTCGTCAACATAATTAGACGGTCCCGAGCCCCAAACACCTGCAACCTGTACATCCCATAATGGGAGTTTGCTTGCAGTATTGATCCAGGGTAGTGGGGCAGATAGAGAAATATTTGGGGAATTGTGCCTTTGATGATACAAGCATGGCATTTGGCACACAGTCGGAGTGTGTCTTCAGAAAGATATTTGGCAATAGGGCCATTTCGGATTTGACCTTTAAAATATATATAGGTAGAATATCAAGTAATACAATTTAAAAAATGGCAACCATTGGTCATTATTCTACCTATATTTTTTTAAAGGACAAATCTGCGATGTCACTATATATAGGCACATGGACGTCGCCAGGATTTTTTTCTAGAGGGGGGCAAAACATATTTTTTTCACAAAAAAATTCTTGTATTTCTCAACAAATTCTCGATTTATCAGTTTAAGAGGGGGCAGGGACATTTTGCCCCCCCCCCAACTCATTAAATTTACACCACTATGACTTCGCGCCTCTGTTTCTTTTCTTTTTTTTCTCTTCTCCCCCCCCCCCTTTTATTTATTTTTTTTGCTTTTCCAGGGGGGAAAGCGCCCCCCTTGCTCCCCCCCCTCGCGACGTCCATGTATAGGCAAACATCTTTCTCATGACATACTCTGTGTGCCAAATGCCATGCTTGTATCATCACAGGCATAACAATCCCATCGCCTATCTGCTGTGCTAAGGTACTAGTACTAAGGAGGGCATGGTTCATGATAGCGTGGATTGTTATCTGCTTCAGACAGAATGTCTGTCCGTTCCAACCTTTCCCCTACTCCCAACCTCAAAGAAACCGTCACATGTACAATACTTTCCAATGGGTCATTGTTGAAATGCGTTAACCATGAAAGTCTCCCTCTATTCATGAATAAGCCTACCAAAGCGCCTTCGCACAATCACTTTAATCATTTAATTTGATTGTTGATGTTTTCATTGAGAATGATATATATATTTTGTTTTGTTTTTATTCAAATTATCGTACTGCTTTACTTATATTTATGTAAGGAACCAGGGCCCTTATGGAAAGCAGTTTTCTAACTGATAAGGCCACCCTGTATAAATATGACGGCAAATAAATCACTTTAACGTTATCAAGGAGTAGAAGGGACTTGTTTTCATTTACATGTACATGTTTATAGCCAAACTACTTCATGGCCATTTTGTGAGTTGGAGTGCACTTTTAAGTTGCATCTGGAAATTAAAATCGGAATACTCTCATATTCTTTAAAAAAAAAAATGTCTGTATTCAATTCAGAGTATTCCAAAAACTTTTTTTTTATCTGAACACTGCAAGTGCTGCTTCCCATTATTATTTCTGTAGCCTTATTATAGATTCTCCCCAAAAAGACAATAGTCCAATGTACTTCCCCTAAAGAAGGAGCTAAGAGTTGCAGGCAGAAAACATTGATAGAGCTACATAAGTCTGGATTGTTTTGGTCGCTATTTTACATTTCCGGTTTAGATTATTTTTAAGGGATTATGCTAATTAATATTCTATTTCAGAGTCCCGAACACAGATATAAAAAAAGAATATTTCTACATCAGCTTATTAGTGGGGCAAGCGTTTACTGTCAGGACGCATCCATTTAGCAACTAAATAGAAAACTGTGGCATTAGTTAAAAGTCACTTAGAACATTATTCATTATACTATAATGACTAAGAATAAATCACTTGGTGATATAATAATGGCAAATTAAAAGCGATTACGAATGGGATTCACTCTCGACAAAGTTCAAAATAATTTTCCCATTTGAACTAAATGTCAGGGGAAAACCTCCATTAACCACACACATTATATTCCTCACACTTACCTTTTGAGATCTTTTACAAAGCTACAAATATTGAAGGACGTAGCCTATGTCGTCCATTTTCATTTTATAAATGTGAAACCGAGAAATTAAAAGAATACGATTAAGGCATTAAAATATTATTAATGACCTACTTTTGTTTGGTATTGCCGATACTTATAGGAACAATAGTTATACCTGCATGATACGAGTGTATGGGTCCAGGCCAGTAAGCCCCGAATGGCGTACGTATTAAAATGCGCAGGCACGTTATAATTTAACCGCGCTTCGTCGTATTGCACTGACAATTTTTGCGGACCGAATATTCGAGTGCGATAATTCTTTTGCAAATAAAATCTTAGGCAATTTGCAATTCACTTTATTTTTATTTTTTTTATTCTCCTTTTTTGGGTGGAGGTTGGCAAGACTACCTGAAGGGGCACGAAGTGTCCATATCCAACTGTCACTCCGGTAAACACAAACTTTGCACCCGCAATGTCGCGCATCGTAACAACGTGGTCCGCCCAAAGAATTGGAGGGCATGGTTCATGAAAACGTGGATTGGTCTCTGCTTCAAATAGAATTTCTGTGGCCGTACCAACCTTTCCCCTACTTCCGACAAAGAACCCGTCATACGTTCCAATGGGTCATTGTTAAAATGCATTAACCATGAAAGTCTCCTTCATTCCCCAAAGCACCTTCACACAATCACGTTTGGAGAAAAGGGACTTGTTTTCATTTTACGCATGTAGGCCCTTTATGATGTTGATAGCCAAACTACCTCATGGCCATTTTGTGAGTTGGAGTGCACTTTTAAGTTGCATCTGGAAATTAAATTTGGAATACTTTCAGATTCAATTTTTTAATGTCTGTAATTCAATTCAAAATATTCCAAAATCTCATTTTTGTTTTCCCGTACACTTCAAGTGCTATAGCGCATTGTTATTACTGTAATCGTAATTTATATTTTCAATCTCCCCCAAAACACAATTGAGTATATCTTTTGTGATTCCCCAAAGGGAAGAGTGATTTACAGGCAGAAAATTATAATACAGCTACATGATGGGTCTGAATTTCGCAACGGTGATGTCTTGGCAAGACTGTTCTGGGGAAGGGGTGACGGAGGAAGAACAGGTGGGGTGAGTGGGAGGGGGGGGGCTTGCTGACCGACCGCCAACTGACAATACATGACGCTGTTACACGTTTGTAATCATTAATGTAACATTTGGCGCCATTTCCTGCAGTATAAACTGTTGCATTAACGTTCAAGTGTTTCGGGGGCAATATCCTATATTATTGTGAGGAGTTATATTTTGGGAAATATCGAGACGCATAATATATTCTCTCCCAAGGTTTTAAGTCTTCTTGGGAGGCCATACAGTTTCGCGCGGTGGAACTGCAGTCATTTCTGGTTTGAGTGATGCAACACCCCAAATTACCCCCCCCCCCACAACAATCCAGGCAACGCCCTATTGATGTAGGGCATAAGTCACATCGCCATCAAGAATTATGTAGGTGAATAGTCAAATTGATCATTTACTAATATGTAGGTTATGCGTCGAGCTGACCTGATAAGCATCATGTAGGTCATAAACATGGGCGTTTCCAGGATTTTATTCCGGGGGGAGGGCAAAGCAATTTTTTCCCCAAAATTCATTAACTTTTTCATTATCTTCTCAATTTATAATTTTTCAGAGCGTGAGCAGGGGAGCATTTGACCTACCCCCCCCCCCCCATCAAATTAACAAAAATATGGCTTCGCACCTCATTTTCATTTTATAAATGTGAAACCGAGAAATTAAAAGAATACGAAGTTAAGGCATTTAAGTTTCTTTTTCCTTTTCCTTTTGTTTCCCTTAGGAACCCTCGTTTTACACCTGCATGATACGAGTGTATGGGTTCAGGCCAGTAACTAGGCCCCGACGCCCATGGTCATAAGCCTTTCTACGCGTTCGCACGCACTTCCAGATTTGACGATGTTCTCGTTGGGTAGAATATGCGGGCAAATTGCACAAACATAGTGGGGACCAACGATTTTAGTTTTCATGCATGACTGCACAGGAGACAATTAAAGGGGTCGGGTGAAATCTGACTTGCGCCAACTGGTCAGGGCTGGATAAGAAAGAAACGATTTAAAAGAACACATCCATTAGCTAACATTTTGCAATGGGGCGTCAGGACTACTTTTAGGGGTGGTCACATTTCTCCCAAAAGTCATCAGATTACCCCTGAAAAATTTAACCGAAAATGAAAGATGACGAAATAAGCTTTGACTTCATGTGTGACTCAAGCACATTGGAGAGCTATGAGTATTATACCTAATTTTTGGAAGTGGGCGTAATTATCACTGGGGTCTAGATATGGCAGTTTATTGCCCGGGAACCTGGTTTGCAACACATTCTGACTGATTTGGTTGTGACTGATTTACTGGTTGTCGCGCGTACGTATTAAGCCGGCCTCAGGGCGACCTGCGATTTGCTTGCGCCACGACGGAACCGTCGGCATCAAGCAGAAAAAAAATGCACAGGTCACAAAACTGAGAAATCGTGTGATGGTCGCGGAACACGTACTTGTGATTTTTTTGAGCGCCAATTAACTGATGCCGATCGTTTTAATATCGTCGCAGTTACACTCAGGTCGCACAAAATCAGCGACTGAGTTGTTCCCGACGGTCGTAGCTCAGACGCAGCTTGATCCTGAAAAGTCAGTCGCCGACGGATTTGTGTCGTCGCAAGGTCGACCCGAGGCCGGCTTTAAAATGCGCAGGCACGTTATAATCTAACCGCACTTCGTCCTATGACAATTTTTGCAGGCCGAATATTCGAGTGCGATAATTCTTTTACAAATAAAATTTTAGGCAATTTGCAATTCACCTGATTTCCTTTTTTTTCATTCTCCTTTTTTGGGAGGAGGTTGGCAAGAATACCTGAAGGGTCTATATCCAACTGTGACTCCAGTAAACACACTCTGCACCCCAATGTCGCGCATCGTAACAACGTTGGAGGGCATGGTTCATGATAACGCCGATTGGTCTCTGCTTCAAATAGAATATCTGTCCGTACCAACCTTTCCCCTACTTCCGACAAAGAACCCGTCATACAATACGTTCCAATGGGTCATTGTTAAAATGCATTAACCATGAAAGTCTCCTTCATTCCCCAAAGCACCTTCACACAATTAACGTTAGGAAAAAAAGGGACTTGTTTTCATTTTACGCATGTAGGCCCTATATGATGTTGATAGCCAAACTACTTCATGGCCATTTTGTGAGTTGGAGTGCACTTTTAAGTTGCATCTGGAAATTAAACTCGGAATACTTTCAGATTCAATTTTTTAATGTCTGTAATTCAATTCAAAATATTCCAAAATCTCATCCCCCCCCCCGTACACTTCAAGTGCTATAGCGCATTGTTATTACTGTAATCGTAATTTATATTTTCAATCTCCCCCAAAACACAATTGAGTATATCTTTTGTGATTCCCCAAAGGGAAGAGTGATTTACAGGCAGAAAATTATAATACAGCTACATGATGGGTCTGAATTTCGCAACGGTGATGTCTTGGCAAGACTGTTCTGGGGAAGGGGTGACGGAGGAAGAACAGGTGGGGTGAGTGGCCGGGGGGGGGGGGCTTGCTGACCGACCGCCAACTGACAATACATGACGCTGTTACATGTTTGTAATCATTAATGTAACATTTGGCGCCATTTCCTGCAGTATAAACTGTTGCATTAACATTCAAGTGTTTCAGGGGCAATATCCTATATTATTGTGAGGAGTTATATTTTGGGAAATATCGAGACGCATAATATATTCTCTCCCAAGGTTTTAAGTCTTCTTGGGAGGCCATACAGTTTCGCGCGGTGGAACTGCAGTCATTTCTGGTTTGAGTGATGCAACACCCCAAATTACCCCCCCCCCCTAAAAAAAATCCAGGCAACGCCCTATTGATGTAGGGCATAAGTCACATCGCCATCAAGAATTATGTAGGTGAATAGTCAAATTGATCATTTACTAATATGTAGGTTATGCGTCGAGCTGACCTGATAAGCATCATGTAGGTCATAAACATGGGCGTTTCCAGGATTTTATTCCGGGGGGAGGGCAAAGCAAATTTTTCCCCAAAATTCATTAACTTTTTCATTATCTTCTCAATTTATAATTTTTCCGAGCGTGAGCAGGGGAGCATTTGACCTACCCCCCCCCCCATCAAATTAACAAAAATATGGCTTCGCACCTCTTTTTCCTTTTTTTTTCTTTTTCCTTTTCCCTTTTTTCCCCTTCCCCCTCGTTTTCCAAGGGGGGGGGGGGCAAGTGAAGTGCAGCCCTTGCCCCTCCCCCCCCCCCCGCGACGCCCATGGTCATAAGCCTTTCTACGCGTTCGCACGCACTTCCAGATTTGACGATGTTCTCGTTGGGTAGAATATGCGGGCAAATTGCACAAACATAGTGGGGACCAACGAATTAGGGGGGGGGGGCGGCTCCTGTTCTGAAGTGTTAACAATATGTCTAAGTTGATTACCAGATGCAGATTAGATGCAGGAGATGAAAATTGTCAAAACTCGATCTGCACATGCGCAGTTGGAATTCGGATTTGGTTGCTCATTTGGGATTCAGCTTGTGGCAGAGTTGCTGACTCGAGTCATGTGACTTGGACTCGAGTCGGACTCGAGTCGCTATTTTTGTGACTTGTGACTTGACTTGTAAATACCAGCTTTGACTTGTGACTTGACTTGGACTTGCAAACAATGACTTGTGACTTGACTTGGGATTGCAAAAATGACTTGTTACCAACCCAAGTCAGACGCTACTCGAGCGACCCAATACACTTTAATTAAGCTATTATACTTTTAATTAGCTATTCGGTTTACGCCTTACGTGCATTAAAAAACGGACTTTGGCTTGCGTGGTTTCTACATCGCCCAGCTGCAGCTGTAGATCATATCAGTGAGCTGAGCTGTTACGTTGCGTACGCGCGCGTGAGTGAAATAAATAGTGACTGCAATATGTCATAATTGACAAGCAAGCATGGCGGCTTCTAGCGGTGTTGTTCCACGGGTGGTGAGTTTCGCACGTGTATTCAGTCATGGAGGAATAATTATGAGGCCACACAGAGCAAAGTTCAGTGATACTATGCTATCAAATCTTGTTTATTTGAAGTGTAACAGTTTGTACATGAACACATATATTTTTTTTAAAATTGAAGTCGCCCAACACAAGGCCCCAAAAGGCCACTCAAGGTGTTTATAAATGCAGTTTATAGATGCAGCGAGAGAGTTTCATTCCAGAAAATAGACCTCTGTGACTGAATCCAGTAAAAATGAATAGTTCCCACTAGTTTCAAAAGTTTTCAATAAGACTGTCACAACCAACTACCTTTCAATGACCAAGTCTCTTGCTTAATGTAATGGTTGAACAAACTTTGAAAGGAACCTTTCATGAAAAGAAAGCAGGCCTTTGTCAATTGCATGTAAAAATTGAACGATAAAGTGTTAGTATACTACATGTAATCGAGTGAGTGAAGTCTTTTTTCATGTCATCTCAACATTTATTTCTACAATGTAAAGTAAATTTATTAAAGTATACAAAGGGCTAATATCCGACAGATATGTGATAAACTACAAGAATAGTAATTGCAACACATTGAAAAAGGGAATTAAGGAGGCATGTTCAAAATAACTCGTAAGTTGACGCCAGGTTCTTTTAGCTTATTACAGCTGGACAAAATAATGTGCAACTTGACGTGTTCTTGGACAAAGATACTTGTGACTTGACATGTTTTTAGACCAAATGACTTGTGGCTTGACTTGTGACTGGACCTAATGACTTGTGACTTGACTTGTGACAGGACCTAATGACTTGTGACTTGACTTGGACTTGCAAACAATGACTTGTGACTTGACTTGGACTTGCTGCCACCTCTGGCTTGTGGAATGACCAAATGAGATGTGGTCATCGATTTTCCATGATTGATACAATCCTTGTCCACTCTCACAATGCAAGGTCTATTTAACGCAATGTTTACCAATCGAAAGACAAATGTGCAGCCACACCCGTAGTACAAAAAGGCCTATTAAAATATTTGCTAAGATACTTCCATGGCTGCCGCGAGGATGGGGGATAGCCAGAGATGGAGACAACGCAAATAAAAACAGTCAAATAATCTTGGTGGTTAAAATAGACCAAGGCTTTAAAGCAAACAAAGAAGTACACACATAAAAAGATACGGAGCTTATGCTCCCATGGTTAGACACATGCACTACGATCGTATACGCGTCAGTAGTCAGCCCGTTCAATGACGTGTTCTGGGTTTAGCGGACCTATAAATACAGTGCGAGTCAAAAAAACTATACACTTTTAAAATTGGCCATAGTTATATTCTGTAGAAATGAAGATAAGATATTTTCATATGTACTTTTAGATTAACTCTTCCTGCTTCTTTTGGTGACATTTTCACTGCATTAGTTTTCATGCATGACTGCACAGGAGACAATTAAAGGGGTTGGGTGAAATCTGACTTGCGCCAACTGGTCAGGGCTGGATAAGAAAGAAACGATTTAAAAGAACACATCCATTGTCTAACAAAGAAACAAAACAGGATTTCATTAGCTTTTAAACGTTGTGTTTATTTAAAACATTTAAATCAAATTGAAAAGGCAATTAAATTCCACGGTGTCTTAGTCCTCAACATGGCCACCATCTCGTTCAATGCACAAAGCTGGGCCCAGTGCATCATTCCTGCAACAGAGAATGTCAATTTCACGAGTTATCCTTTCCTGGAGGTCATCCAGATTTGCCTACTGAAACTCTTGCAAGCAAGATCCACAAATCTGAACTGATTATGCATTCCATGACCAGAACCAAGACAATGGTTGTGTTCTTTTAAATTGTCTCATTCTTATCCAGCCCTGACCAGTTGGCGCAAGTCAGATTTCACCCGACCCCTTTAATTGCCTCCTGTGCAGTCACGCATGAAAACTAATCCAGTGAAAATGTCACCAAAAGAAGCAGGAAAAATTACTCTAAAAGTACATGTGGAAATCTCTCATCTATATTACTACAGAAAAAAACTATGGCCATTTTTTTTTAAAGTGTATAGTTTTTTGGACTCACACTGTAGTATTATATACATTTCATGTGATAAGGAATATTTGGCCCATCTCACACTTGGGCCGTGATTACGTGACACCGACTTTCAGCTATCTATTTTATTCTACACTGCAAATCACTAGGAATATAATTTTTGAAACGTACTTTGTACATCATAGGAGTTGGGGGACTGTTTGCCTACGGGCAACCACACCACATGTGACATGGTATACTCATCAGTGAAAGTGTCTTGAGGTGAAAAACATAAGTTTTATTCGAATTTTTTTGGGGAAAAGTTTGCAGAATTTAAGCAAAACAAATCGAAAAAAAGTCAGGATTAAAAAAGAAGTTGGTGATCCTTCCTATAGTCCCTTCCTGTTTATATAAGTCATTGATTTAGTTACTCGCGCTTCATGGCACATATGTCAAATTCCTTGGGCGAGTAGGTGATACCGCCCCTTCCTTTTAGAGACATTGGAGACGAGTCGTCTGGTTTCTTGAAGGTAAACTGATGCATGAAGAAGCTGAAGAAGATGAACAACTCCATCTTAGCCAGGTGCTCACCGATGCAGCTCCGACGACCAACGCTAAACGGTATCAACTCCTCAGCCTGAACTGCCTCGCCTTTGTCGTTTAGGAATCTCTCGGGTTTGAACTGATCGGGATCGGACCATACTTTGGGGTCACGGGCCACCGCCCACAAGTTTGGAAAGAGAAGGGCGCCTTTAGGAATCAAGAAGCCACGGAATTGGGTGTCTGCGGCAGCGGCATGTGCAACACCCAACGGCACAATCAGACTCAGGCGTTGAACCTCCCAGATGACGGCTCGGGTGAAGTTCAGTTCCGGTTTGTCGGTCATCCTGGGCAGCCGGTTGCGACCGACCACGGCGTCGATCTCGGCCTGGACTCGCTGCTGGATCTCGGGGTAGACAGCCATGTACAGGAGGGCCCACTGGAGCGTAGTGGCCGTTGTCTCAGAACCAGCCGAGAAGAGATTTGCTATGGTTCCACCTAACCCTTTTTCAGGAAGATGGCCATTGTTGTTCAGTTCCTTCAAGTAAACGTCAGTGAAATCGTTCAGATTGTCGGGGTCGAAGGCAGCACGGTGGTTGTCGACGATACTTTTTAAAAAAGTCCGGAGTTTATCCAAATTTGACATCAACTTATCGGTCGATACGAAAGGCAGATAGCGAAGAGCCGGGAAGAAATTGAGAGCACCACCTGCGCCAAGCAGCTTGACATTTTGGCCAAGTAAGAAAAGAAGCTTCTGGAACTCTTTGTCACTGTACTCGTACCGCTTTCCGAATACAACGGAGCAAATGACATTGGATACTGCGTTACCAAGAAGAGCTTTGGGGTCAAATGGCTTCCCGTTGAAAGCAGACATCTCCTTCATCAGTTCCTCAGCTTCGGTGCCGACCTTTTCCTCGAAGCTCGTTTTGCCCACTCCGAAGCTCCTTAGAACAGTCAGAGAGAAGCGACGAAGCTCGATCCAGGGCTGGCCAGATGCCAATAATACACCTGTCAAATCAAAGAAATAAACAATTACTAATGTAATGTTCGTGCTAACCAATGAATTAAAACTTGCCTGATGAAATAATCTAATCCACTAAGACTTTTCTTAGAAAACAAGGTACGGGACTGCAGGTTGTCCCACAAAAAACAGTCGAAAACCAATTCGGATTATTTTCCAATTACCTCTTAAAGTCAGATAACTAATCTACCATGCAAACTTTATTTCATTCAAATCGATGCATTGGAACAAACGCTATGCTTCATCAAACTCAAGGGTTGAAAATCGTCCTTGGCCACTTTCCTTGAAAGTGAGAAACGCAGTTCGAGAAACACACAAAATATTTGTTTCCTTTGTTAGAGTATAAAAAAGTGGCCCAAGTGGTTTTTCAATTGCCGTATTGTGATTGCTGTATCTTTTGAACAAAATGTCCTACTGAAACCAACTAAAAAGCATTTGGAAGACCAATTATTATACTCAGCAATATATTAGACACGATTTTGAATAATACCCCACTTTTCTGAAAACATGCCCGATTCGACTGGGTTTTTTTTTTATGGACGACCTGTATGTAGAGCCCTGGTGATATTACTACCGGAAAGGAAAAATGGGCAGTTGTTGGTTGTCTGTTATGTTGTTGTTGGTTGCCTTCTTAAAGGTATTTCCGTAGTCGGCATGCAATACTTTTTAAGGGATTGCTCGGTGAACAATCTCATAACATCAGACAATCTAAACATTGTTTGAAATGTAAAAAAAAATCAGACATCTCAACTCTTGTTTGAAATGTAGTGTGTACTCATTTTTGCCGCATACCTTCAGTTTTGAAGAGCTCGGCAAAAAACATCTTGGGTCTGTCGTTCAGCTGAGGATGTTGGAAAGCTTCCTTCACGGAGGTGTAGTCATTGAGGACGACTACAGTCTTGTTGAGGATCTGCAGACGAAACACGGGCCCGTACTTGGCAGCATACCTCACGAAGAGATCGTGTGGTTCCACGCCTCGTCGTATCTCACGTACAATGGCCGGAACGGAACCGATGAGTGGGAACCCCCAGGGGCCAGGGGGGAGGTTCTTAGGTCGCCCCAAGAACCACCGAAGAACCAGAAGGACAGCCACACATAGCAACACTGTGCGAACGTCAAGATACCACAAGATGTTCTGAAGAACGGACATTTTGTTTTATTTTCTCTCGATGAACTATAATTTGGTTTATAGCTGGAGTTTTTTGTACAGATTCTACTAGGGCCTATACTGTTTACCGTTCCACTACGTTTTGCAACCACTTCAAAATTTGCACGCCTTTTATGAGAAACACTGTACCCACCTAAATACTGATGTGCTGTTACCTCTGATAAAAGGCCCGAAATAAACAAACAGTGACGTGACGTTCGGCATCCAACCAGGTCCCTGGGAAATGCGTTCCGCGAAAGTCAATAAAAAGCAAGCAATGCTTTCCAACAGGTTTCGCAATGTGTCCAAAGGGTGGATTGATTTTCTACTGATATCTATCATGCAGGATAGGCCTACATCATGTCTCATTCTACAGCCTTATTGTCGGGGTCTTCGGATATGACTTCCGAGTTCCGACCTACATAAAGTTTGACTTATGACCTACATAATGTTTGACTTATGACCTACATTTGGTCAATTTGACTTAAGATCTACAAAATGCCTTAGCATTAGAGCTTAGGGCATTGATCGATAACAGGAAAAGGATTTTCAAGTGGTGTAATTATATCGTTCGAAGCCTTTCTTACAACTCCCCCCTCCAAATTCTGTATTGTCTCCTTTTGGAGAATAAAGTCACAGTATGTCATGACTTTTGAGTTTCAGACAGACTTTTCAAAGACAAACTATCAGTCAATCGATATAGTTTCTCTCCTTCTCTTCTTGTTGAGTAGTTACTTGACACTCTGAAACGGAAAAAGTTCGCTTGCTTGGAAATCTCTCTTTTTTGGTTCACCGTATAAAGTCTGAAACAAACGCAAACTGTCATTTTTGAAAGTGATGCCAAACTATCTTACATTATTGTCATTATACATTCTTCAATCTCTGTCAAACTGTGGAGGCAAACGCATTTACTCCTTCCACTATTATTTCAATTTTATTGCAGATTCAAATTACGATGAGTGCTGCTTTTCAACTGGTTTTCAAATGTGAACGACGTGGTAACTTGTGTATTCTGTACTGACGAACATTAAAAGTAAATTTTAAGTTTTTATTCCGCACACAGTTGAAAAGTATATTCCTCAAACCACACACAATTCTGCTCTTAGGCCTAAATCTTCTTGTAGCAATGATTGTGTCCATGAATTACGATATTGTATGGAAACGGTAAACCTTTTCAGTGCTTTTAGGACTAATTTGTGCGGAGCATTGGCCTTCCTCGACGTCATTCCATGGTTACCGCATTAGTCTTTGTTATTACGATTTCTTTGTGGGAAGTAGGGGAAAGGTAGTGACCGATGGGAAGTCTATTCTGTAAGCGTGATACCGTGAACTATGCACTAAATAAATACCAAATACTTTGTGTAAATATTAGCACTGCGACGACCCTCTCCTCGTGGGAAAAAAAGGAGAAATTCGCTACACAATTCGTGGAGCGCTGTGGTCCAATGGTTACGGTGTTCGGCTCACTTGCCGCGGTACGTGGGTTCGAACCCGGACGGGGAACTTGTGTTCTTGGGCAAGACACTTTACTACAATTGCCTCTCTCCACCCAGGAGTATAAATGGGTACCTGTGAAGGTAGAGACCAGATTGCGCTGATCTTGAGCCGTTGCAAAAACTGGCCTCATGGCCTGATGAACAGGGGTAATAACTGTGAAGCGCTTTGAGACCTTTGGTATAAAGCGCTATATAAGCACTATATTATTATTATTACACAAGTGCAATTTTTGGCCGGTCCATTCGAGATACATTGATTGATGATGCATGATACATTCATGATTCATTGTGAAGGCAGTAGGTAAAGTGTGAACGGCGCAAGTGGAAGTTTCATTTCCATGGTGTTAATTTTGTTATCACTACAGATACCTGTAATGACACAATTTTTAGCCAATCTGAATCAATAGACATTATTCACGAGTCGGCCATATTGAGTTGAAAGCGAGGTAAACTCTTCATTTTTGGAACTTGCAAGTAGAAATGAAAGCAATGAAATAACAGTTTATTACAAATTAATAACAGTCTGCTCTGATGAATAATTTAAAATTTGTTATTAAACATACCCTAATGTTTTAAGGCTCATTTAAAAAAACAAATTGAAAGTGAGGCTTGGAACGCACTCCGATCATGAAAGAGTCTGGCACCATCCCATTCAGCAGTTTACAATTTATAACATAGATTCAGGGAACACGATCGAAAATAGCTTCCTCGCAAATAAGGTCTATAGATGCTTAGCAGCCGAAGCTGGAATAGCAAACACGTCATGTGCGACAGCTCAACGATCACATTCGTTTAATTTGAATGACGTCCTTCAAAATTTGCGTAACCAAATTTCGTCAAAGTGACGGTTCCAAAGTCCACAAAAGACAGTGCAAAACAAAAGAGTCAGGGTGTTAGAACGATTGCCATGATTACAAATAAAGATTTTAATTGATCCATGAGTTGGATAGAATTCCAATCTTTCAGGCAAGCAAAGGATGGACAATTCTTCAAAAAGTACAATATAAGCTCATCTTCTTCTCTGCTCCCTACTCGGCTGCACCGGCCACCATTTACATAACTGACAAAGTAAGGTCTGCACCAAGGCATAAGTCAAATGTAAAAATTCATCAATTAATTGTACATTAATTTATTCATTTAAAAAGAAAAAAGTACATATATGTTGTACCATCAAGTATCAATACAAATGCAAAGAGTATTAGAACCATTTGGGCTAAATTTCAAAGAATTCTATATTGAAATGAATTACCCAGCTCGGGAATTAAAATGATATACATGTATCCATCAATTTAATATTTTAAATGACATCATACTAAATACACTTATTACGTGAAGATCAAATTAGGTTCAATTGGTTAGATTTCTGTTTATTTGACACTGTAAACAAAACTAACATGAACGTCTGGGTACCAAACACTGGATAGTCATGAGCTTACTCTGTCTATAGCAACATTGCAAGATTGATTGTTAAGCAAAAGTCATGCCTCAATATTTTTTTCATGTACATTTCATATTTTGCAAATTCCTACGTGTTGAATATTACAATGCTTGATTGCCTTCTTACAAACCACATTGTTGAAGTTGATAAGCCCAGATATCAACATATCATATATATGAACAGCCTCATGTTCACACAAAGCTTTTTTGTGGTCATTTTCCACATGCTATACCAGCCAAACCACTTCCTATAGTGTGGCACAGGTGAAACACCTGCATTGGAATCACATACTGTCTGCACTTGCGTTTTTTAAAGAAAATATGCACAAAACACAAAAGGGACTGGAAGCGGTACAGATATGGAGGACACAATTAAATAATTAGTGAGGAGAAAAAGGCCAAAGTTAATTTTTTTTTGTAGATATGTGGAAGAAGTCCCATCTGCTCAAACTTTGTACTTTTTCATCACCATTAATTATACGGTAGAGTTTCCACAGGAATCTTAACATGGAGGACTGTTGAGGACTTGCAAGGACTTGGGAGGACTGTTGAGGACTTGCAAGGACTTGCGAGGACTTGCAAGGACTGATAAGGACTTGCGAGGACTTGCAAAGACTGTTGAGGACTTATAAGGGCTTGCAAAGACTGTTGAGGACTTGCAAGGACTTGTGAGGACTTGCGAAGACTGTTGAGGACTTGCGAGGACTTGCAAAGACTGTTGAGGACTTGTAAGGACTTGCAAAGACTGTTAAGGACTTGCAAAGACTTGTGAAGACTGGAGACAACTGGAGAGGACTGGAGAGGATTTGCGAGGACTTGCGAGGACTTGTGAGGACTGTCAAAGACTTGCAAGGAGTTGTGAGGAGTTGTGGTGGACTTCCTGTGGACTTACGAGGACTGTTGAGGACTTGTACGGCTTGTGATGGACTTCTAAGGATGTTGCGATGGACTTTATACTTCAACACTGTCTTTTACATATATAAGCAAAAGGAAATCTTATTTTCTGATAGATTTTTTTCTTGTAATTATCTTACACAGCCAGCTGCATTGCCTCTGATGAGGGGGACGAAACAAGACGTGGCCTCTACCTCCAGAGAGCAAGGAATCTCTGCAACATAACAAAAACAAGGGGTCTTGTTTGAGTCTGAAAAAAAAGTTCACCTCAGGAAGAGGAATTCTTTAAAAATCCAGAAATCGGGAAATATTTGACATATCTCAGCCTTGCTTGACTCATCACAGTAGACTTTAAGAAAAAAAAAATCACTGGTAATGTGACATAAACAACGCATGGTTTGTCTTAGAGAAACTGTCAACTGTGATAAGACTGAATAATTTTTGGAAAAGGGGTTGCGACCTGATGGTGCTTGCTCTTTTTTTCAGTAAATTACTTTTTAGGATCCAAATGTCAGGGCTTCCAACTTTAAGTAAGAGCTGAGAGTGAGTATTTGGAGATGGAGCTTGAACAGAACTAATCTGAGCGCGAAGCGTGAAGACCTAACGGCGTGGGGTTCGAGGTCTGCTTAAGGGCCCTGGACATTTTTGGAATCTAGACACTCTTTGGTGTGATCTGAGGCAATTTCGGACCACTTTAACCAATTTATTGAGCAAAAGATCATCGTTTAATCATCATTTTCGAGTTTTGTTTATTTTTTTTTTTTAGCGTGAGAAATCGTATGCGGGCGTGAATGCGTGAGAATAACCTGAAATGCGGGAGTCTCATGCTCAATACGTTAGAGTTGGTAGGCCTGAAAGTTAGGCCTGAAAGGTAGACCTTACTTTGGAACATGTGAGGGTGCCATCCAGATTGCACATTATGCGTACACACAAAGCTTCCAGTTTGTTAGAATTTTTTTTATTGAACACAAAAGGGGAGGGCAGGAGAACTGCCTTACACCTTCCCTGCTGGACCTGCCCTGTCACATTTCTGCAGAGAAATGAAGAATCTTACCGGAGTGAGATACGTTCTTGGTTTGCTCCTAGAACCATTGTATGATGGACGTTGTGGAACCGTCTCTCCACTGGGGACTGTCGGCAACCTTGGCTCTGCACATTGGGCACGTTCTCTCCCTGTCAAACCACATGGTCACACACTCCTCACAGAAAATGTGCTGCAGGAATAAACAAAACACAACAAAAGTGCAACATGAACGTGCTGTGCTAGCTAATAAAGGCATAGTCCATCATTTGTAATATGTACATTTTGTTCGTTTGAAGCAACAAAAGTGCTCAAGAGCTAAAGAAGGGTGCTGTACAACCAACCTGATGAAGTTTCAGCTCAGCTTCAGCTGTAGATTTCGAGAAAAACAACATTCTATGAGCTCGATTTCAAATCAAAAGTTGCTGAATCATGTTTTGAATTGGGCCTGAATTCAGTGTCCGAGACACGTTCTCACTGAGCCGATTGCAGCTACGCGATCTCACCCACCAATCCGACGAATTATAGCAACCGCGCGCACATGTGTGTCCTGCCAATGCTTGCGCCCGCTTCACTGAATAACAAAACAAACTACTAATTTGAATTTCCTACGTTGCTTCTTAAGGAGCACCGTTGGGAAGGCCTTCTTTCGTTGATTTCTTAAAAATGACAGCTTGTCAGAAAGAATAATTTCACAAGAAGTTTAGTCCCATTACTATCTTTCAACCAAGTATGTTTTTCAACAATAATTACGTCAGTTACTTTTTGGATAGCTGCAAATGATGGACTGTAACTTTAACTATTATCTTCAAGCAAACTTGAATCCTCGATCCTGATTGATCGATCCAGTGTGATATTATAATAGTGTAAGTACGTGGTGGTATATGGTGAAAATGGCATTGAAAAATAGCCTAGGTTAGGAAATGGTGGGCCATTCGCAGAAAAATGGTCAAAAACCAGTTTGACCACGTGCGTATGTATGAGATACTGGTACGGTCATTGTTATTGCAGTTCTTTGTGCAAACAACGCTATTTTTTGGACAAATGTCACAGAGTTAAGTGTGGAAAAAACTGGTTTTGACTATTTTTCTGTAAATGGCCACCATTTCTTCATTTAGGCTTTATTTTCAACACCGTTTTCACCATATACAACCAAGATTTTGTAGATTAGGAATATCTTAAAATAATTTCAACATATCTCCCCGATTTTGAGAAATCTGCATCTGAAAAAATGTACACTTTTTTTCTGGACTTCCCTGAATAACTCAGTATCAAGCTTTTTAATTTGTGTTATTATTAGGAGATTTGGGAATGGAGTTTACCTTGCAGTGTAGTTCAACTGGATTGGTGAAGTTGTCTTGGCATATTGGGCACGCCTCTCCAACGCCTTGTATGTGGTCGCTGCTAGGCCGACTACCATATTGCTGAAGATGACAGAAAGTTGTTATTTTTTTAGTTGAGCTAGCACTGTGACTTTGATGACAACTGGTGAAGTTTTGTAAAAAGGTAATTTTATATTTCAACCCTAACCTGCCAGACGCAACACAGTGCATCAGGTGTAAGTCTGTGAGACCTTGTCACATTGAGCCATCGTGACCAGTGCATAAATGGCCAATTCTAAAAACAATGAGAGCTAGTCCCATTTAACAATGCCACAACTGCTGTATCTAGCTGCAGTTGGTGACCACAGACTCTGAGGCAGTTTGGCCTTGATGGAGCTGGCTACATTGGGCAGGCTTTTCCCCTTTGACAAGTGCTGTGGTTGCTGAATTGAAAGTTAAAAGATTTTAATGTTCCTCTATTTTCTCATCTTCACACCAAAAAATTTATGAAACAAATAGGCTTACCGAATCTTTAAAGACATTTTTTACTGTTGTGTAACACTCGAAAATCTTTGAATACGTCATGTAGCCCTGTAATAAAAAAGAAGAAGATAAAAGATGGCCTGCCGTTCAAAAGTGTCATGCATCAATTAACAAAGACAGCAAAGAACATTGCAGAAACATAGAACACACATTGTTAAAGTAAAGGTCATCATAAGTCTAGTCCCAATTAACATCGGATGAATAGTTACAAAGGAGTGCCGTTATTAGGGCTGTCCATTTCTGAAAAATTTAGTATTCGACTCTTCGAAACTGCACTTGACCGAATATTCAAATATTCGAAACTTGCCAATCAAGTTTTACACACGCCAGCTGCAGCTGCCTTCCTTGCTGGTCAAAAGTTGCATACAAAGTGCGCCGGTTAAAAATTGGTTTACAGTAAGTACTGCATAACTGTCATAGGACTTCACCCAGCTAAAGGTATGGGACCAATAATAGGTGTCAACAAGAAAGTTACCGTCAACAAACAAGTGGCATCTGACAATAACAAACGTAACACTAGAAATTGTGGTTGTGAACAACCACAGAGCTGTTCCCAATATTGATTATCTGTTGGACCCATAGACATATAACTAGAGATCTGTGTCTGTTTGCAACAGAAGACAGGGCTTTCCGCATTATGATTTGTTTTTATCAACCTCCCTGACTATCACTATGCATGAACATAAAATCTGTCAAAGTTAGCCGGAAATCGGCTAAAACGGTCACTGTGGACAGGATTTGACCTCAGCAACACGTGCGCTGCGCGCGGGCTGACTGACATACGATATGTACAACGTACAATGTACGTGTATGTACATGTACATTGTGGACGGTTTGTGCATGTTTTAAAGCAGAGGTATTGTCAACCTGAAGTTTTAAGCGTGCGCGGGGCATGTCCGAGTTTGCTTATTGCCTCGAAGCTTTGAAATGTTTTAGACCTACCCTTAAATAGACAATTAAAGTAAAAACTAATATAAAAACTGCCATGGTTGATTTTTCAGGAATTTTCTAAGGATAAAGGGTCTTTTTGTTATAACTTCCGGTCTGATGACGTCATACACCTTAAACTTCACACACGTGTTAAGTAGGTCAAGGTCATCATATACACCGATTATTAGGCAATTCTGACAAACTTCGCCACAGACATCTATTCAAAATACATTTTGGAAAATTTTCAACCTGTCGCTAGAGGGCGCTCGAAGATTGCATGACGTCATCGGTAGATGATTTGAAGAATACTATCTGCCAAGAGACTAACACCGTTAAAAGCAAGTTCATATCTACTACCACTTTTAAATAATAAGCCACTTCCTGTTTTGGCCTTTTTCGACCGGAAGCAAGGGTCACGTGATTTCACGCACACTGAATGAAATAAAGACCTCAACCTACTCTACCACTTGCCGGCAACAGAATGCTACGGACGCGTACGGTTGATTTCTTATGCATTTTTTAATATTAAAAGTGTTACTATTCAATTGCCTATAAATAAACACCGGATGACGTCATCATGACGTCATCATTACACAATGTTGTTTGAATTAGGGTCTTTGCTTGGACAAAGATTGGTGTAAATGAATTACTGGCAAAGAGTTGAAAATGCCCTCTGAAAATCGAGATTTTAAAAAAAAATTCTGTGTACAAAGTCTATGGGAAAAATTAAATATTCAAAATTCTATAATAAATCACGTGATGACGTCAGCATGACGAAAAGTTTCGGCATACATCCTCAGATGATTGTTAATGACTATGCCAAGTTTAAAGTTGATCGGATTTAAAATAATTGCCAAAGTGGCTTGTAGAATAAAAACGTGTACAAAACCTATGGGAAAAGTGGAAAAAGAAAAAAAAAAAAAAAAAAAAAAAAAAAAAAAGGAAAAAAAAAAACTTTAACGAAAACAAGAGCTGTTCCCAATTGAAATTGGGAACAGCTAATTACAATGAAAATGACACAACGTTCGTTGGTGCACGTGCATAATTTTTTTCAAATTAGGTTTGCCCTTCACCGACGTTTTAAACACTGTATACTCAGTGTGTTACCTCCCGAGTGAAAGTTGGAAAAAAATCACTCGGGTGGGACTCGAACCCACGACCTCCTGCTTTCTAGTGCAGATGTCTTACCACTCGACCACCGAGCTAACGGAATCAGTTGGCTGGTTGCCGTTAGCTCGGTGGTCGAGTGGTATGACATCTGCACTAGAAAGCAAGAGGTCGTGGGTTCGAGTCCCACCCGAGTGATTTCTTTCGAACTTTCACTCGGGAGGTAACACACTAAGTATACAGTGTTTATACATCGGTGAAGGAAAAAACCCAAGTTGATTTACATCACCCCGACGCAAAATCCATCTGAAGAATACATAATTTTTTTCTTTTCAAATATTCAAAAGCTATTCGAATATTTGGTTGATGATCATATTATCAAAAATTTGGAATATTCAGGACAGCCCTAGCCTTTGCCACAGTTCATGCGATTATTTTTTTCTTACTCGAATGGATGTGTTGCGATGGGTTTCATTAATTAACCTTTATTCTGGGTAATGGGTCTTCATACCTTTGCCATGATGTATAACAGGACCAATGCATAGCTGAACAACCAATGCGAGTCTGTGTCCTCCGATAGAAACGCTGTCCAGACGGGAACCGGGGTTAAGGACCGGTAGAGTTGGGAGATATTCTCAATGCAAAGGAACACGCGACCCTAAAGAGAGAAAATATGTTAGTAGGAACGTTTATTCTCTGCAAAGATTGGGTCTGGCTGGCATAACAGAACATTCTTCAAAAGGGGTGTTACGCCCAAACTATAACATCAACCCAACTGTAGGTGGGACGGCCCAACTTCAATTGGGACCATCCCAACTAGAACATTCAGTTAGAACAGTCCCATGTTAAGTTTGGACCGATGGTCAAGTTGAGACGTTACAGGGGTACTCAGAAAGTAGATTTGCCTTTTACGGACAACTCAAGAGTACATGTAAGAAGATCATCTTTGGGTTTTTTTTAACCTCAGTTCATAAGCCAATAATTGGCTGATTCATATGTCCAAAATAAACTAAAACTGAGAGACTGATACTTCACCTCTAAACTTTAAAACTCACACAAAGAGTTCCTGAGATGAAGCAATTTTCACCATTTCTCAACAAAACATGCTTTATTTATCACAGCTCACTCATTATAGCTTTGGAGAAAAGGACAAAGACATTACCACACTGTTTTGGATTTTAAAACTCTTGGTATAGTGACACACACAAAAGTGAAATAAATTCTTTGTAATGACAGAGATGTCAATGTTTCTTTCCTCTACCCTTCCTCCTCTGTATAGACCTTTTGCATTCAGAAGCCATCTTTGAGGTGTTTTTCTTGTTTAATTCATTTAAATCTAATGTTCAAAAAGTCTGCTCATGCAAAGATCCCTGTAAAATTAAAGCGTGCACTTCAAAGATGCAATGACAAAGATCTATCAGGATAAAACAATCAAGTCTATTTCTACACTAATGAGATAAACTAAAAATAAAGCAATTTTCACTCTTACCCTTCTCTTAAAGCTGAGACAAACTCTTGGCAGAGCGGTAACCAAGCACTTGGTTGCTATGGTGATATATTTGATGACATAATCGGTGATCCCGATGACCCAGAGCAGAGTCCAGAAGTCCATTTTTTCAAAGTTCGGTTTTAGAAATATCAAACTGGAACAGATTATAGAACAAACAAGAATATTTGGGGGGGGGGAATATATGACGATGAGAACTTGCTATAACACCCGAAAAACCTTGTCCAAAAATACAGTCAGTCAGCTTAGAACAGTAGACACTGCTTTGTGACCAATTTTCGAGAGCCTCAATGGGAGGGGCATACATCCTGCCTGTACTGGTTGGCGTCGCTGCACAACTCATTTTGCTGAATGTTCCCCATATGCAACAAACCCACAGCGTCTTCGTGTGAGCTTCAGGCGTCGTCTGCAATGCGTTCGAATGTGCCTCCCGGGGCTCTCCCCCAACTCTCCCTTTGTTATCGTTTAGGGATACTCTTGCACAGTGTCCGTTAGGCTGTTCATGTCAAACGTATTCAAATTGGAGGACATTTTCATTAAAGCCAGAGTCCATCATTTGCAGCTATCCAAAAAGTAACTGGCATAAGTATTGTTGAAAACCATTCTTGTTTGAAAGATAGTAAGGGGACTAAACTCCCTGTGAAATTATTCTTTCTGGGAAGCTGTCATTTTGAAGAAATCAACATAAAAAGGCCTTTCCAACGGTGCGTCTTAAGACGTACCGTTGGAAATTTCCGTTACTAGTTGTTGTTTTTTATTCAGCGAAGCGCACGCAAGCGTTGACACGACGCACACCCGTACGTGGTTGCTATAATTCGTCGGATCAGTGAGCGACATCGCGTAGCTGCAATCGGCTCAGTGAGAACGTGTCTCCGACGCTGAATTCAGGCTCAATTCAAAACATGATTCAGCAACTTTCGATTTGAAATCAAGATCCTACAATGTTGTTTTTATCGAAATATACAGCTGAAGCTGAGCTGAAAGTTCATCAGGTTAGTTGTTCAGAACCCTTCTTTAGATTTGAGCACTTTTGTTGCTTCAAAGGAACAAAATGCACAAATTACAAATGATGGACTATACCTTTAATATGTGTTATGGTATACATCGGTAGTGCAGCAATTTAATTAATATTAAAGACCTAAAAAGATTTTGTATATTGTCCTGTGGATGCAGTATATATTTATTGTTCACATAACAGTATTGATCCAAAAATGTTTACATTTATGTCACAACATAGCTTCTAGTGACGACACGGACATGATTATTATGGCTTAATGTGATTTTGTCTCAGGGATGTTCTATAATGGACTAAGCCACAAGGTCATAGACCTTTGGAATGCTAGTTCAATACTCACCATTTTGGTAGCTGCTGATCAGCAAAGACGTAGTAGACTACGGCAATATTAAATGGCAGAAGGAGAGACATGAAGAGCAGGGATTTCAAGTTCCGCTTGTCCTGAAAAAGAAGGTTTACAGGGTAGGGTTATAGACAAGTGACAGCTGATAGCTCACACAGGACGAAGGGTCTTTCCCCTGGGCATGTAAATAAAACATAACATTAAGTTTGTAGGATTCAGGACTAGAGATTCTCATGATACTAAAAAGTTGCATGACTAAATTACTAATAATTCTTTGGGATACCAATCACGATGGGTGGGCGCGGACATCCGGGAGCTTCTTACATTGCCTTGTCTAGTTCCCAGACCTATCTACTTAAATCTCAATGTTTCTTGAGTCTGGAATGTTGAATGGTAACTCATCACTTCCGGTGAACACGGGTGTGCAAACGAATAGATGTTTTCATCAGCTGATGTTATCCTACCCACACCATTCTGAGCAAGCTGTCAGTGTACATTCAAGGAATCCTCCTTCAATAGAGAAAGCATTGTTCTAGCTATTGTAAAGATGTAATATTGCATTTATAGGAACATATAAACTTGCGTCAATAGCCTAAGATACACATCCGGGCCCAATTTCATGGCTCTGCTAACCCCAGAATTCCGCGCTTACGATCACCAGTTTGCGCTGAGAGTGCTAGCAGAAAAATTCTGCGCTTACCTTGAAAGCCAGGGTCCAACTTTAGTGGTAGCCCGCTAACCAAATGCTAGTCAAAACAGCGGCGGGCCAGTAAAACTATTCCTTAAGTAGCCCGGCTAAGGTAAAGGTAAAGGGGACGAACCTGTGTCCATGAAATGCTACTGTGGGTGGGGGGATCGCCACATCTCCTCCACAGCGAGTCTGTTACCTTCCCAGCATTGAACAATGCCGGTACCCATTTAACACCTGGCTTGAGAGGAGTAATTGAGGTGAAGCGCCTTACTCAAGGGCACAACACGCATGGCCACGGCGGGGCGCGAACCCACAATCTCACGATCATCAATGCTGTGCTCCACCGCTAGACCACATGTACGCACGCGCAGAAGCCAAAATTCCTCGTTAACCCGTGAAATTCGCTTACTGTAAACATGAAATTTCCTGCTACAGTAAGCAGGGATTTTTCGGTAATGGTAAGCAGAGTCATGAAATTGGGCCCTGCATGATACCTCCAAATATGGCGTGGTTACTTGCCCTCACTCGTTCACATACACCCTATAACACTTACCCTCTGAGCGACCTGTTCTTTGAGTTTACCGTTGAAATGGAAAAATGCAGCCCCCATTCCAATGAGCACAATTACACCTAAGGGGTAAGAAAGAAAGATGATCACTTTTAGAAAATACTCAGAATGTACTCATCCAGAAAATTTAGCTGTGACAATTTAAAAAATTTTTTGAGGTTGAGGGGATTCACTCATGGTAAGCATCCTGCAAACTATGGACATTACTTTGGGGGAAAAAAACGTGACAGTTCTTGTTGATTTCCACAGTGCAAGATTTGTGTAAGGATTTGTAGTTCGGGTGATTCACAATGCAATGCGCCACCAAGAGTTTGCCACGGAGAGTCCATTTTTCCCAGTGCATTGTGGAAGATGGTCGACAGATTCGCAGTGCGGGACATTTGAAATTGTTCGCTTTTCTGGTCAGTAAAAAGTTCATAAGCGTATGATTCAAGTATCTGTTTGCCCTTTTGTGTTCTTTTTATCAATATCATGGTGGGTTTTTTTGTAAGGCGGCTGAACGCTATGCCCCAATCTATAACAAATTAGCTCAAGTTGTCTACTGTCACTCATTGAAACGGGCCATATTTTGTCGACCGTAAACTTGAAAAATGGACTCTCCATGGCAAACTCTTGGTGGCGCACTGCATTGTGAATCGCCCGAATTCAAAAATAGCTCTGGCTACTTCAGACTCGTCTTGCTGTATTCGGTCACATTTTCAAAACAAATAGTTGGGATATTTGAATTTCTTATTAATTACACACAAATTTGCAAAGCACTGTCATCACATTGACACTTGAGGTATGATCCAGGCAATATAGTTGCTCACCTATTCTGTGATCATACAGGATTTTCAGCAGCAAGATCAGTACAAACGGCAGAGTGCGTTCCATGAGGGGCCTGAGTGCCCTGAACTGTCCCTCGGCTAGACCCCCTTGCCTATCCCCGTTCTCCCCCTCGCTGGTATCTCCCGCACCGTCGTTCTGATTACCGGCCCCGTTCCTGTTTTCCTCCTCCGGGTTCACGGCCGGCATGTCAATGATGATCGCGTCTCGGCCCTGCCCGCCACCCCCAGGGGGGCGGGGCGGGTCCTCCATTGTCGCCAGTCCCGGGATGAACCCCTGGAGGACATTTTCAAGACGGTCAGACAGAGGGCGCTGTTCACCGGAGGCAGCCATGTTACCGTTTTGCTACAAATATTTATTTCAGAAGTTTAAAATCACGAGTATTGCATGTATGTGGACTCGTCAAATGTTAGGATTTCTTTGAAGGATGGACACTACATACAAGCAAGTCAGCATCAGTCAGGTTGGTCCAAGCTTGGAGGAAGCAGCTAACTGTCGTCATGGTTATTCACAAACCAATACGGGAACCACAGTCACATCTGCCCTGCAGAAAATACATGCAACATTTAACAATGTTAAAAACCACAGAGTACAACGCTGTATGATTGCCAGCTCTCCATGGCAAACATACACGTACGTCACTTTTTTCAATAAATTTCCAAGCACCAAAAAGTTACTTTCTTCTTTCATCTATATTCCCTCCTCGACTCTCACTCTCTACCCTCCTCCAATCCTCTTTATTTACCAGTTACTTACTCCACCGGGATTCAAACCCGCAATCTTGTTATTTAATCACACCTGCCTTATCCACTACACTAGTAGTAGTACAAACGATCGTTGCCAGTAAGGGACTATTTGATGAACTGTAGTGTAGGCCTAGTCCAAGTAACTTGGACCCAACTTATCGCCTTTTTAAAATTCGGACATGGTCTGGCAATTTGCCTAAATGTAGGCCTAAATACATTTCTGATTAGCCTATAATAAGAATCAAAATTTGACAAAGTTCTACATGTTTTTATACATGTTCCAAGTGTGGCCTTTATATACGGAGGTAGTCCAGTCATGGAGCTATAAGTAAAATGGCGGAAGAAGTTCATATTATCTGATTTAGTTTTTCTAATTTTCTCTCTTTAGATATTGATGGCAGTTGTTTATCGCACCATTTTTAAACATTTGAAACATTGGCGATACTATGGCCAGACCGTATCCCAGATCATGCGATCATTCAATCAAATGAACTAAGTCCGTCTAGTTGCGACTAACAACTGAATGCATTTTGACGTATCAAAAGTCAGTGCAGAGCGATATGTCATCAAAGTCAAAAATGGCCACATTTATGGGGCTATGGATCGATAAGCGCATTTTGTCACGAAATAGATGATGCACAAACATCGTGTAAACACAACTGACTGATTTTTCAGTTGACACTTTACAAAACCGTACATATCCAATTATCCATGATAAATAAAGACATCTCCTTACCATGTCCTGAATGTTTATACTACTAGCGTATCACTTCGGAATTTCAGATTGTAGGGCCTACAAAAACAAACAAAATAGCAACGTCACCGATTGCGTGCTGTAACGTAACGGATCCCTAAAGGTGACCGTTTTAGCCGACTTTCGGCTAACTTTGACAGATTTTTTTTGTAAAAAGACGAGTTTGAAAGAAAATTTGAAAGAATGGATTTTTTTGGCAGGTTTCGGGCAGAATTCTGCAAAAATGAATATTCGACAGAAAAACAGCAAATTTGATAAAAAATGGTATATTTGTTTTAAAAAAAAGCTTCAATCTTTTCAAACAGACCCTTTCATAAATGGGACAGGTTGGCAGGTACGTTCTGAGGTTAAATTTAGGGAACCGACAAAGTATAGTTGTGATAAAGTTGTGTTTCAATTGCCTGAAATTTACACAATGTCATAACATCGTTATCATGTTTATGTGACTATAGATTTTTTATAATGTAATTTAAACCTTATTCATAAATACCTCAGACAGTTTAGCTATTCCTATTGGTCGAGAGCCCGTCACGTGGCCGGTATTAAACGGATGATAAAGACATGGATAGACATGGAAAAGTGTGCAACATTTATGTTAAAAACCACAGAGTACAACATTGTACGATTGTTAGCTCTCCATGGCAAACATATTATTAAGGAAAGTTGTCCATACAGGTACGTCACTTTTTTCAATAAATTTCCTAGCCCCACTAGTGTGGCCGTCGGTATGCTGCGCTCAGAGGTTCAGCGCAGCATTATGGCATACCGACTGCCACACTGGAGTAGTGGGGCTATAAATTTCCAAGCGCCAACAAGTTACTTTCTATCTATGGTTCTTTCATCTATTTTCCCTCCTCGACTCTCACTCTCTACCCTCCTCCAATCCTCTTTATTTACCAGTTACTTACTCCACTGGGATTCGAACCCGCAATCTTGTTATTTAATCACACCAGCCTTATCCACTACACTTGATGAATTTATTATATTAATTTAGTGTAGGCCTAAAAATACATTTCTGATTAGCCTAAATAAAATTCAAAAATTTGACAAAGTTCTACATGTTTTTGTACATGTTCCAAGTGTAGCCTTTATATACGGAGGTAGTCCAGTAAAATGTCCACATTTATGGGGCTATATGGATCGATAAGTGCATTTTTTCACGAAATAGATGATGCACAAACATTGTAAACACAACTGACTGATTTTTCAGTTGACTCTTTACAAAACCGTACATATCCAATTATCCATGATAAATAAAGACATCTCCTTACCATGTCCTGAATGATTATACAACTAGCGTATCACTTCAGAATTTCAGATTGTAGGGCCTACAAAAACAAACAAAATAGCAACGTCACCGATTGCGTGCTGTAACGTAACGGATCCCTAAAGGTGACCGTTTTAGCCGACTTTCGGCTAACTTTGACAGATTTTTTTTGTAAAAAGACGAGTTTGAAAGAAAATTTGAAAGAATGGATTTTTTTGGCAGGTTTCGGGCAGAATTCTGCAAAAATGAATATTCGACAGAAAAACAGCAAATTTGATAAAAAATGGTATATTTGTTTTAAAAAAAAGCTTCAATCTTTTCAAACAGACCCTTTCATAAATGGGACAGGTTGGCAGGTACGTTCTGAGGTTAAATTTAGGGAACCGACAAAGTATAGTCGTGATAAAGTTGTGTTTTAATTGCCTGAAATTTACACAATGTCATAACATCGTTATCATGTTTATGTGACTATAGATTTTTTTATAATGTAATTTAAACCTTAATAAAGGCAATACTACAACATCTGCACGTGCTTTTAAGTATTTAAAATTGCCCGAGTAATTCTGGGGAATTTGGCAGATTTTTGATGAATCTGACAGATTTTTGAATTGCATTTAGCAGAATTGGGCCATGACATATACGGCAGTGGCGTAGCCACGGGCGGGGGCGTGGGGGCGACAGCCTTGTCGCCCCCCCAGTCCCACTGAGATTTTGAGTTTCTAAAAGAAATTATCATTGATCTACATGACGCCCCCATGAAATGTTCCAGCCCCTCCCCCAGCGCCCCATATTTCTCACCATCTTTGTTGTTGGTCTCCACGTTTTTTATATTTCTTTCAATAATGTAGATGTACTTCTGTAGCTGTTATACGAGTATGATGGCTGTCGTTGCTGATCGCTGTTCAGTGTAGTACTTCCTCCGGTTCAAAAGCATCCCGCGTTTTATACCCGTTCATCCCTTAAGTTGGTATTGCAATATCTTCTGTGAGCCGCTCTTTACATTTTCGTCATGCAGAGTTCTATTTTCGCCTCACTTCCGTTTGATTCTTTACTACATACCTGGAAACCAATGCCGTCCAAATTAATCAGGACATCATTATCAAAGGTGCTGGAATATTGAGGGAATACCTCGACTAGGACTGGGTTTTATGTCAGCCCACATAAAACCCTTTCATGTTTTTGTTTTTAGTATATATTACGTTTGTAATACGAACAGTCACTGCGCTTTTCCCCGTTTAGAACCGGGAATTTTTTTTATAGTTCCGCCACGATGCTTACAACATTAATTGCAACAATAGTATGTTGGTTTCATTTGACAATTCCATTCATTTCTGAAACCCCTAGGAAATGTTCCATTCGTGCTGGAGGGAAAATAGAACAGTTGGGAGGGAGAATTAATGTTCCTTTAAATTTCTGGATCCTGTAGGCCTAGTGGAACTAGAAAGTTTCCATTCGGGGACGGGGAGGGGTCATCCAACGAGTGCGCCAGATCCGATCCGAGAGCTCGTTGAGACATAATAGTGAGCGATGTACACAGGTGCTTCGACACAATCGACACGCTGTCACGTGCGGATATACGGGTATTCACGTTTAACTATGGGAATATACCTTATTGCGTTTCATCCCGAAAATAAAATGCATTTTCTTTGCTAAATTGCTATTTTTTTTCTAGCAATACAAAAGTTATTCACTTGTGAATGAGACAATGACCGCAAAAATCGGCCCATGTTTAGTTGTTGAATCAGTACTGTACACGATCGAAATATACACTCGCGGGGCAAGGGCGGATCGGCCATTGCCCCCCCCCCCCATTTTTTGTTTTTAATGTGACGTCGCAATAAAGGCAGGCAATGAGTACACCAC
This sequence comes from Patiria pectinifera, assembly GCA_029964075.1. Classification (NCBI taxonomy): domain Eukaryota; kingdom Metazoa; phylum Echinodermata; class Asteroidea; order Valvatida; family Asterinidae; genus Patiria; species Patiria pectinifera. The sequence goes on along the minus strand of CM057147.1, from coordinate 22,970,065 downwards.
AGTGGCGTAGCCACGGGGCGTGGGGGCGACAGCCTTGTCGCCCCCCACTGAGATTTTGAGTTTCTAAAAAAATTATCATTGATCTACATGACGCCCCCCATGAAATGTTCCAGCGCCCCCACTGAAAAATTTCTGGCTACGCCGCTGCCTTACGGTCACCTGGCACTTCATGTATCGTTTTCAGGTACGCTTTATGCGCCCATCAATATTGTTTCCCCCACTCCTCCCCCGGGCTGCCCCACCCAAGACGTGGGGATTGTCACTTTTGAAGTGACAAAATCCCCACCCCTCGGGCAAAATTTAAGTACAATCCCCAACCATGCCCGACATACATACGGCGGGTGGGGCACGCACTGTGCCATTTTTAGCACGCCACTGATGTACCCGATGTAATTTGGTGACCAATCCCAACGTGGGGCATGAAACGACACAATCCCGACATCGAGGCTGCGCGGGGGAGGGGGCATTTAATAGGTGCATTACGGGTCCGGGTCAACTCAGTCGGAGCACGGAGGTAGGAAACACCAACTCGGTTTTCGTTTCCGTGGCTTTGGCGTCGCCGGTCACTTGAAAATCTCTCTGATAGCACTCTGCCCCCAGCTCTTAGTAAGCTCTAAGGGGACTCTGACGTCCCCCAGCTCTTTCTTTTTTCTTCTTTATAAGTGCAGACTTCATGGCTGAAGATGATCGCACTGCCAGAAACGTACCGGGGCGAACCCCTTCTCTTAGCAATAAGTGCTTACCTGGGTTCTTTTACGTGCATTGGTTGCAAAAAAATTAACACACGGGACCTACGGCTTTACGTCCCCAAGGGCGGATCCAGAACACAATTTTTTTTTTTGAAATTTTTTTTTGAACCCCCAAAGTAGGTCAAATAAAAAATGGGGTTATGGGGGGGCTGGGGGGTCCCTTTGGATTTTTGATTCTCTAGATGCTTCTGAGGCAATTTCAAGTACTTTAACATGGTGTACTCATGGTGGTGTTTATTGCATTGCCTTTTATTGTAAAAAAGAATAAAAAAAAAAAAAAAAATTGGTTGTTTTTTTTTGGGGGCCATTCCCTGCTTGTACGTCCCACGCAATAATGGTTAAGTGCCTTGCTTAAGGGCACACAGTGTCAATCCGGCGGGTTCGAACCCACGCCACTGTTACCTCTGAAACACCAGAGCATGAGTCCGGTGCTCTTAACCGCTAGGCCATAAGACACTCCAGCTGTAAGGGGACTTGGCCGGAAGTTGGGTGTCGATATTAATACACGCCGAGCATGCCGGAAGTTTGGTGTTTATATTAATACATGCCGAAATTAACTGCAATTTAAAAAAGCGGTTATTAAAAATTACCCCTCCCCAGCTTCAACAAGATTGCTTCCATAGCCTGTAGAGGCTGGCTAGAAACGTACACCGTCACACCAGTGGCGCACCCACCCAAAGGGATCATCAGCCCCCCAAGATTTGACAGTGCAAGAAACATGTCTTTGGCCTATTTTCCCTTAGTATAATAAGTTATGTATAGCGCCTATGACCGTAGCGTACCCCAAAAATTCAAAATTGCCCCCCCCAAAAAAAAAAAAAATTAATTATAAAAAAAGTTCTACAGAAAAAATAATAGTGTATTTCCAATACACTTTGAACAAACTAAATTGCAAGCCGGCCTCCCAAAAAAAGGTAAAAAGAATCACCACTTTGGCTTCTTTTCCAATAAGGGACCGAGTTAATTTGGAACCGAGCTGACGCCGTGACGGTTGTCTTGGGACCGAGTTGAACTGGGACCGAGTTGACCTGGGACCGAGTAGACTTGGGACCGAGTTGACTCGGACCGAGTTGGTTACGGATCGAGTTGGCTTCCACTCCAGCTGTTCCGAAACCTTCGATCATCGCTTTCTCTCTGAGCTTGGCTCTCATTACATCTTTGGGGGGGGGGATATTACAAACTATGAACTTCATGACCATCAACTTCAGGCAAATTGGGCACTAAGCTTTCGTTTGATATAATTAGATGTACATTACAGCTGGTCATTCATCACTAAGTTCCATTGGTTTAAAAAAGGGTGTGTGGGCCTATACCTCTTAGGCCAGTTTTGGTACTGTGAACACAACCAGACATCATGCATGATCTTGTGCCGCATCTTCAGTTGCATTTCGAACATCAAGGAAAAGGTACATGTATCTTCCAAAATCGTCGGGCAGGGGGACGCACAAGACGGTTCCCCAGCCGACATCAGAATCACTTTCAGGAACTTCAATAATTCAGACTATTGAATTATTCATGACTTTGGAGCATGCCGCCTCTGGAAAAGAAACTCGCCCCTGTCCCTGCAGTAACCCCATTCTAACTCCTGTTCCGCGTGAGAACACCCGTGGTTAGTCGTCTTTCTATACCATTGTCGCCATCTGCCTGAATTGCGGGTAATTACGGTTTTGGTATTACTCGCCCATTCTCGCTGTCCACTCATCGACTCAAAATTACCCCCCTCCCCGGTCTCAACAAAAGGTTCGCAAAGGCTTGTAACAACACAAACCGAACATGTTACCTCGGCTGGTATAACGCCATAAACAAAGTCATTCTGGCATAATGAAACAAGGGGATCCATTTCACTGGGTGGCATTGGTGCCCTTTCATTCTCCGGGTCGGAAGAGTATTGGTGCCCACGTTTTACGAGTTCAAGTTGGCGTCTTAAAACTTGTTTATCCGCGGTTGATTTTGCATTATACAACAGTACAAGGTTCGTGTGATGAATGTCCCCCTTCTGGATTCCGTCTTAATTGGACAGTGGATAACATTTCCCGTTGGAACACTTTTAAAGTTAGAAGTGCTTTGATCAACTGAAACTGACGAGTCTGTCTACAGAAGTTATACCTTATTCAGGAGTTTTCATTAAGCCCTCACGGAACCTCTTAATGTACACTGAAATGGCTTAATTCGGGTAGAGCTAAAAGATGTCTTTTATAGCGCTGCGTATTGCAGACTCTGTGAGCGATTTCAAAACTTTTGGAAAGAGACTGGAAGTTTTCTAACATCGAGCCGTCAACGCCTAAAGAGATCGCCTTGAAAATGATGTGTACAACAGACAGACAGCTAGATGCACTGACATCCCCGCGGATTGTACCATCGCCTTACCCACCGCGTCAGCGTGCCGGCTACTCCGTCGACACCATGCGTTGCACCTCCTGGAGACATGATGATGTCATTTCACCGACAAACCCGTTCAGCCCCTTGGGGATGCACTTGCTCCCTGCGCGAGCCAAACTCCGGCTCCCCGTCGCACGGGTCAAATACAGGGGTCTCGACTCCGAGGCTGACTCGGCCGGAGCGGCAGTGGGGAGGAACATCCGGCGGGGCCGAGCCTTCTCCCTCCCCCTTGACGGTGCCAACACCTTCACGCTGATCGACCACTTCAGTTCGAGATTCGACACTTGCGGATGGTACAAATACACGAAACCCAAATCTGTCGTAAGTATCCTCTTTTGGGCTCTGCATTGGTGACATTGGCGGATGGAGCACAGGGGAGGCTTAGGGTATGAATCCCCGACCCCACCCCTCCCCTTCCCCGAGATTATGCTCGATTGCACTTGTCTGCAAAGATTGTGTTTATAATTGTGGCTTAAAGATGATAAGTTGTGCTCTAACAATCTCAATAATGGATCCAGCCCTGCTCAATGTCTATGTCAGATATTATCGGTAGAGTATCTCTTTCGAATCAGATGTTTGAGATTCAGATATCGTTGAGTAACTATACCTGTATAAAAACGACTTCGTCAAAACACTGGTTTTCTTTGTTATTAAAAATTGACTAGGAATTCTAGTCTAATCTGACTGCTATTTTAGAGTGTATTATACGGAGTCAGTGGAAGTTCAAACAGGATTAACGAAGACCTCTTTGTATTGGAATGTGCGGAGTAAATCAACTCTGGACAATCTTCTTTGTAGCCCCTTTATGATTCCAAAAATTATACAGACAAGACAGGAATCAGTCCAACGATCAGTATGCGACCCCAACTTATTTTCGGATTTTGGCGGGGAAAAAAATCACGGTTGCGTCAAAATGATAAAAACGTACCATAATAATGAATGCGGGGGAGGGGTGGGTGGACATGAAATTTAACTCATGTTTATTTTTGCGGTATTATTAAACTTATATATTGTACACTTTTGTGTAAAGTACTTTTTATTTTTTTCGTACAAAAAAACAACAACAACAATAACAATGTAAAGTGGGGGAAAACTAGACCCCACATGTCCTTGGTGTATACCTAAGCAATGCTGTTTTGTGTTTGTGTTTTTTAAACAATTTTACAACAAAGTGGACTTTGCTCAAAATAAAATCAAGAGTGGAACTTAACACTTTGTGTCACAACTGCCACAATTGCATATTTAAGCGTGCTGAGGAGGCTTGGATTTGAACTATGGGCCAGTAAAAGTACTCGAAAAGCTGATTTTGCTATTACAATGTAGACATAACTGACGGCCAAAAAATCGTTTGAATTGGGCCTTATGCAGGAGTTGGCCATTTTTGTCGAGTTTTGTGACTGCATTTTATAAATTGTTAACTGTTGAATGAGATGGCGCCAGACTATTTATGCAGCGTCATATATTTTTTTTTGATCTGGCTTAACATTAGGGAAAGTTTAATCACAAATTTTAAATTATTCACATAGAAGCAGACTTGAATTAATTAGTAATTTACTTGCTTTCAATTCTCTTCGCAAGTTCCAAAAATGAAGATTTTACCTAACTTTCAATTCAATATGGCCGACTCGTGAATAAAGCCCATTGGCCTAAAGCTCACTGTTCCTTGTTTTTCTGAAGCGATGCAGTCAGTTTCACTCTGACGCCGGTTCTTATTAAATATTTTCCTTGCAATGGGAATTACGTACACCAACGTGTACCAAACTTTTGAAGAAATAATCTATGCAGCTTGACAATTATTCCGGGCGTATCTTAATTTTTTATGGGCGCGCAAAAGCAATTTAAAAATAATCACACTTTCAGTCAGTTGAAACTTGAAAGCGCCCAAAATTTAAAAAAAAAATATTCCCGTTGAAATTATTCATACAAATTATAGGAGAAAAACGAATTCGATATTACCGGTAGAGCAAATTCAATGCTCTTTTTTCGACCTGGACTTTATCACAAAGCTGAAAGCTGTAGCCTAAACTGCCCAACAATAATTATTGCCGGTGTCATATGAAAATCGGACTCGTATGAAAATCGGACTCCTTTTCCCTTTTATTGGTTAAACCCTCTTACGTGACCGGTCCCTCTCCTACTTATCTATGCAAGAGCATGCGCAATACCACCAATGAGTCCGTATTTCATGAAACCTAAATTCATGCTACACCTGTCGCTTCAGTTGTTGTTGGCGAGAAGCTAGTGAAGGGGAGAACTGCCCTTACCCCCCCCCCAAAAAAAACCCCAAAAAACTACCAAACCCGACCCCAAAGGTCTTCTGATAGACAAAAATCAGCACCCGCTGTTGAACGAAAAGTCCAGCGCTAAAAATTCGTGCTCATTATGACGAGTCATGCGACTTCAACTCTTCTCCAACTATAAAAGCCATGTCATGTGTCTGCTTGTAATTGCTTACAAATTCATGCTGACATTAACATTGGATGTATGCATTATAAGTAGTAAAAATAATGTGCAAGGAAAGCCAAGTCAAATTAAATTTGGATAACTTATTTTAAGATGGATACACAGAAGCGTCAACAGAGGGGTCAGGGAGTTATTCCTATAACTAAGAGTCCCCTATCCCCCTTTTTATATCACCCGTATTATAGATACATTATAACATTAACTTTGTTTAAAAACAAGTACAAGGACAAGTGACTTATTACACCACTCATAGCGCAGAAGAAGAAAAAAATGGACCAAAATGAAAAAATGGACCAAAAGTTTCGGAATCGTTTGACGTTAGGCCTGTCATACAGGCGTACAGTGTCACACCGGTGTCATAGCAACAGACAACACATGGACACATTGTACCGCAAGAGGGCGGTAAAAATCAACTCCGCGAGCCGGCGAAAAGACGGATACCCTGTCTTCTCATTGTGTTCTTTAAATTGCGGTTGAGTGGCACCTGTTGTGTATAAAAAAAACAGGTGATTAGGAAACGGGGCAACAAGTGCAGTCTGCCGGATGCGGATCGTAGGGCGAAGCAGCTTAGTTTTTTCATTTTCGAAGGCATTACATTTTCAGAGGAAATTTGGGCTACATCACACCAACTTCACGATGGCATAGTACTGCAAAACGGTAAGTGTTCGAATGGCCTTGCCCTTCATGCCCTTCATGCCCTTCCTTCATGTTCTTCCTTGTCATGCTTGTTAAATCATGGAGGAATAATGGTTAAATAATGACAGTTTTTGTTAGGCTACCCGACGGATCAGTCAACTCGACATGGTCGGCCGTTTGCCAACTCGACTCGAACCAACTCGACCTGAATATTTCACTGGATTTTGCCAATAATGCCATATTTCCAAAACGCAAGCTCGTATAAAAATGATTTAACATTTATTTATTAATATTAGGCCTAGTTGGACAACAGTCAAGTTGACTTTTCAAAATGAACACACAACGGTTGAGGTGGACAACCGATGAGTTGGCAAACCGTCGAGTTGCATTTTACAGTTGAACGCACAACGGTCCAGTTGAATTGGTCAGAGTCGAGTTGGCAACCAGTCGAGTTGACCTGACACCATCCCGACTGCCTCACAAGTTCTTGAGAGCACAACTCGACCGTTGAGACAACTCGACAGTTTGGACAACTCGACCGTATCTGTGTTAAATGGAAAGACAAGTCGTCAGTTGAGACAAGTCACCTGTTGAAACAAGTCTACTCGCAATTTTGGGGTTGGGGTTGCTTACTTGCTTTATGGGATACAATTGGATTTGGCTCGGTCGAGACTCCCAATTATGCTGGGGTTTTCCAAGCTGAGAGATCGCATGTTGCGGTCAGGCACGGGATTCAATCTTGATGTGAATTGTGATATCCCTATGTGGGGACTTTGCCAAGTATCGATCAACGTAGAAGTAGAAGTAGAAGGATGGCGAGACGCCGGGTAGTTTCCAAATAATAATTGCGTTGTCTCAACGGTGGATTTGTCCCGAGTCAACTTGACTCAGCGGTCGAGTTGTCTCAACTTCGAGCTGTCTCCAGTCAAGTTGTCTCAACGGTCGAGTTGTCTGATGTTCGATCTGAGTAAACTGGGACGTGGTCGGGCGATAGTAGAGTCCTAGGATCGTACCCATCATTAATCAAATTCCAATCATTTTCACCATTAGCATTACCCCAATCAAAATCTTCAGATCTCATTCCCAAAACAGTCCTCATGCGCCCCTTCAGACTTCAGTGGGAATTGAAAATACAAATGGTGGTGGTAAGTTCACATACCATAGGGAAGAAAAGAAAAATTTTGTCTTCAATTGGGAAACCGATCCTTATTGTCCTAGAGGCCGCCATAGTTGAAATGAAGATTTCAAGAATGAACTGTTTATTGCAATCATGTTACAAGTCTAAAGTTGCGTCATAGAGCATCCGCCCATTCAGAACAGATTTTTAGATACCGCTCACTGTACTGTAGTATAGTGGGTGTCCTTGCTTATCAGTCTCTGCATGGTGCAATGATGACCTACAGGGTTAGTCAAAAAAAGCGGAACCCAAACCCCATATAGTATATTTCATATTTAAAAAAATATGTAGCACCAAAAATAATAATAACTGGAAAGCCAATTTCATAAGCTACTTTTAGATGAAAAATTACTGAAATTGGTCAATCTGTTCAAAGAATATCACCATTTAAACACAATGACCCTAAAACCTGTCTCGTCCAAAAAATGCGATTTTAACAATCGTCGTCACAATTGTCTTCAAACATCACCAGCGATGAAATCTTAGTTTAAACGTTAACAATATGCAACAAAGTCCTTTTGAAGGCCCGTCTTTTCAAAAAGTAGATTTTATAAATCATATTGTTTGCCTAACCAGGGTTGTCAATCAAAATATTGTGTACTACAGATGCTGACAGTTGTTGAAACAAGTATTCTGTGTCATTTTCTTTGTTGTTCCAAACAGTCAAAACACAGACGAGACAGGTTTTTGGGTCATTGCGTTTAAATGGTGATATTCTTTGAACAGATTGAGCAATTTCAGTAATTTTTTCATCTAAAAGTAGCTTTTGAAATTGGCTTTTCAGTCATTATTATTTTTGGTGCTACATATTTTTTAAAATATGAAATAGGCCTATATTGTTTGGGGTTTGGGTTCCGCTTTTTTTGACTCACCCTTTATTTTGTGGAAACTGTTATTTGAAACTTCAGAGTTGCTCATGCATAAGGGCTTGTAACTTAAACCAATCCAATGCAACACACAGACCTTTGCTAGGGTTAATTAATAGTGGGTTTTCTTACAGAAAAAAATCTGCACATTCACAGTGAGTTTGTTTTGTGAAATTCAGTAAGATGTTTACATATCGGTAGTGTAACTGGATCTTTTGTTACTGTTGTGCTTAATCACTTGCTTCAAAAGCAGGTGTTTTAGCATTTGTTCTGGTCATAATATTTACAAAAATCACATGAATAGCAAGGTTAGACCTGGACAAACACTTCTTAAAAAGCTGTGGTAATCACTTTTTATGTGAGGAACCGAATTGTCAGGTAACTTTAACCGTTCTTTAGATCTTGCAAATTTTTCAGTCGTTTCTGTTGGAGCTTGACAAAAGCCAGCTTCATGTTTGAAAAGAGTTGGATTTTGGATTTGCAAAGGTCCTGGTTTTTATTTACATTGTATTTTATTTCTTTCGGGTAATGAAATGAAAGATTCCTCAAAAGTGTCCTAGGCACTGTAGCTCGCAAGCCTAAAGAAACCTGTAGAGAGAAGACGTTGGGAAGAAATTATAGTTTTTGAGGTAGGAGGAAAACTCCAGAGGAGTGTTCTGTGGGGAAAACCCAATCCATGTGTGGTCCGGGAAGGAATCAAACCCGGGCCACAGCGGTGGAAGGCGAGGAAAGTAACCACTGCGCCAACCTGACTCCCCTAAATTAGATGTAACCAGAATGAATTTTTGTTTGTTTATACTCCAAAGCATTGCAAGCAAAAGAGGTCAAATTTGTTAATAACTGATTGATGTAGTTTTGACTTGATCATTATTTTTTGTCTTGCAGAGTGTTCCAGTTAGGATACAGCAGTCCTCCCAGAACTCTGCAGTTTGTCGAGAGATGATGTGAACAGCTGTTGACCTTAAGTTCACCATAAATACACAAGTGCAATCATGTTAGACCCAAGCCTGCCATGGTTGGCCGTGGGCTACCGAAACTTCAAACAAGAAGACTTTTGCCAGCGTCAGATCCGAGATGAGATGAGCAAGTACAGGATCGACACGACCGACGTGAGGAGCGTGTTGCGATCATCAACTCCGCAGGGTCAGCAGAGGAGGCGTGTGAAGAGCGCCACCGCGACACGCTTCACGAGTCGCAGCTGCGACAGCTTCACCGCCAGGCCTTCGCCACGGCCCAAGAGCGCCCAGTCGTACCACCCGAACTATCCACACTACCAGGATGCGGACCGGTCGCCTGTGTCAAGACAGCGGCGTCCGCGCAGTGCCTTTCTGCCCCACCACCGCCCTTCCCCTGCTCAGAACCGCAGCGTGACGGCAGTGGAACGCCAGTTTCACTTGGAGAAGACGATCAAACTCTGCGTAGACGAAAGAGACTCCAAGTGTGCTTTTTGTCCTGTTGAGTGCCGACCCAAGTCCAGCAGCAGTAACAGGCCGACGTCGTCTACTGGTCTCGTGGCGGCCCATGTGCCCTCGCATTATGATAGATATGTGTCCTGGACTAGACCAAGAACTGCCCCGGCAACGGTATGGGTGCTCATGTTCACTTTGAAATCTGGCTTACAGAGGTCAACGGTCAAAGTATCAACTTGACCTGGGGCGTGAGGACCAATTAAGTCCCATACTTTAAGTGGTTTCCGTTTCATAGAGCAAGTCCTATGGTCTTTTACTTTTTCTCTGCATGATGGAGCCTAGAGCAAGGCTACACGTATAACTTCTTTTCTTGAAGTTCAGTAATCAGTTCTTCAAGAGGCAAAACTGAACAAGTCTTTTACTGTTAATAATAACATGAGGCGTGTAGTGATATATTTTTAATTTAGAGGTCCTTTCTTGACAGTGGGAAACATTCTTATCAATATATGAATGTATAGAAAGTCGAAATGTTTTAGAAAAGTTTCATTTGTTCGACTCTCTTGTAGCATCTTGTTTTTCATACTTTTTCTTTTGTATATTTTTATTACTTGATATTGATGGTGGAAAGTACTGTCTGCTGTACCAGACGTAATCTGGCCCTAACAAGCTCTGTGGTTTAATGATAAGACATCAGCACTTGTATGCAGCAGGTTTGGGGTTTGAATCCCACCATGTTTTTTTACTATTATTATTTTGTTTCATTTAAAAAAAAAATTAATTGTGCTTGTTGAGTCAGTGGAGGGCATGCTACTTTTCCTTGGATCTGCTGATTTCCCTGTGATTTCTTCGTTTTTTTTTTTTTTTTACTTCTCTTTTTTTTTTTTACTTCTCATGAATGCCATTACCAATTGAAAAACACTTTACACATTTAGTCTTGTATGATTTGGAGTTTCTTCGTTTTTTCCCTGAATTCCCAGTTGCAAGCCTGAATATTTAATCAAAAGATATAATAATAATTTGAAGCTCAATTTTTGTGGTCAATCGGCTGGAGCACGGAACGTTCAACTGTATCTTTCTATTGCACATTGTCATGTAATTTTTCATTTTTTTTTGTTTTCTGCAGAGAAGAGAGTTTCTACAATTACCAAGACACAATAATGTAAGTAGACGTACAATTTAAAGGACACTAAAAAGTCTATAATTATTTTAAGATCAAAATGATCCGATGAGAGGTTTTTATTCTAAATTAAACTGAAAAATTTAGCTCGTTCAGACACATTGTTTGCCAGTTCGAAGTTAAACTAATAATTAATAATTGCTGAAATGTGAGTGAGGAACACATCACAAAGATAGAAAAAAACTATTCATTATTTATCGGTGAGGTAATTTTCCAAGTGTTTCAGAAAAGAAAACTCCAATTTTTGAAAAATTGGCTAGAACAAAAAAACCCACCCAAATGAACAAACAATGAACTTATACAGGGTGAGTAAAAAAAACGAAGCCCAAATGTCGGAACCATTGTTTTAGTGAAGTTCTACATGTAGCACTTTTAAAATCTGGGATATGAAAGCCCAATTCATAAGCTTTCTTTTAGTACAAGAATCATTCAAATCACTCATGTACTTTTCAAGTTCAAAGTTTAAACACAACCACCGTTTTAAAGTTCTGTCCATGGATCACAAACAGGTGTGTGTTCTTCCTGCAAAACGAAAACAATTCACACACACATACCGGTACTTATGTGATTTGTTTTTGTTTTGGTGAAAGAACCCTGAACTTTTTGTGTGATCCGTGGACAGAACCTTAAAACGGCGGTTGTGTTTAAAACTCCGTAACTTGAAAAGTACACGAGTGATTTGAATGATTCTTGCACTAGAAAAAAGCTTATGAATTGGGCTTTCATATCCTAGATTTTGAAAGTGCTACATGCAGAACTTCACTAAAACAATGGTTCCGACATTTGGGTTTCGTTTTTTTTTTACTCACCCTGTATATAAACTGGATAGAGACTTGTCTTGTAATCTAACTCTATACAAGGGTACTGAACCCACATGACCTTGCCACATATTAAATAGAGGGAAAGTACAGGCCACTTTGTTTAATCACATTACTCATGGCGTCTGAGCTTCACAACTTACAAGGCTTGCATTCAAACCCTTAACCATGTTGCCCACATGTGTGTGTGGCATTGATTAAGACTTTGGACTTTTCCGTGTTGACTATTACGAAGCAATAATAAGTCTGTAGAGGACCATTCAGGATTATGCAGAGTACCCCATAAATCCCCCCTAGTATTTGAATAGCTTCCTGTAGCCATGACAACCATTGATATGGCCGTAATCTGATTTGCTCATAACAACCATGGACGGAGAGTAAACCAAGTCACTTGAGAAACAGGCTGGGGAGTCAGTTTGCATTTGACAATAAGCTGGTCCAAATTTTTGAAACTTAACATTTTTAAGCTCTGGCAGGAGCTTCTTCACATCACTTTTTTAACCCTTTTCACACCAGACAAATCTCGATGTTGACGCAGAGTTGATGCAGGGTTGAAAACATGCATCGTTTCACACTTGAAGAATTTCAACCCAGTGTCAACCCCGAGGCTAATTTCGCCCCGGGTTGAACTCAACCCTGCTCTAGACCAGGGTTGCGATTTTCAACCCGGGTTGAAATTCTTGCCAGGGTTCAAAACAGTAGTAACTGTGCATGATAAGCTTGATTTGCACGAAACAAGTGTGAAACGATGCAGGGTTGAATGCGGGGTTGGAAAATCAAAAACTCAACCGGGGGCGGCACTGGGTTCACCCAGGGTTGTGTTCAACCCAGGTTGAGAGGCTGTAGTGTGAAAAGGGCTTTGTACTTGGTCGGTCGGTAGATCTGTCCCCGGAAAATTGACCAAAAACGAGCCCCCAAGTTTCCCATAAACTACCAAATTTACAATCAGTTTACAATTTTACAAATTGGCATCCCACAAAATTATAAACCTCAATGCCAAAATTTAAAAAAAATCAAATGTTAAAAATAAAATGTGTTTATCGTTTTGAAGCTAATCTGTATTTTATTGAATTATAGTTTATTTCTAATGTTGAACAATACTTAGAAGTGAAAAAAAATTGCACAAGAAGTACGCAAAAGAATCAATTTGTCTGAGTACATCTGACACAATTGTGTGTCGAGCCAATTTCAATTACAGCAGAAAAAATGTTGGATGAATAATTTCTTTTTCAGAAGTAAATTCCACTGTATGATTATAACTTTTATTGTGCACACTGATGAATTTTCAAAAATGTACGCCCGACACCCTAGAATTGCCCAAATGAACCATGGGGGAAAACATGTGCCTGTAAAATCTAAATCTAATAATATTATACAATTACAATTGATAGTCCCTTTGAACATGGCCAAGCTATAGATTGAACTCATTGTTTTGTAGCTAGGCATAACCAGGTTTGTCTCAAGAGGAGGGTTTGGCTGTTAAGGGGAGGGGAATATTTTTTCGGCCCAAAGTGCGGGGGGGGGGGGGGGGGAAGACCCTCTATAGCCGTGACCTGTGGTTTCACTTGCATCAATGTACAGGCATGCAACTTTTCCTCGGATCAGCTGATTTTCTCATTTTTCACTTAACACTTGTGCCATTAAAAAATTGAAAAACACTGCACAAAGTCTTGTAAAGATTGGAGTTTTCTCTTTTTTGGTTTCTTCCAAGTTGCATGCCTGGTTGTCACGTATGATAGACCACGTATGATAGACTTGACAACAGCTGTGTTTTCTGATAACCCACAGATAAGACGAGGCAGCATCCCACGTTACACCAACTTTGTCAAGCGGGTGGAGTTGGGACTACGTGATGGTACCCCGTCCCCGCCCCCAAGAAGGCGGATAGCGTTCAAGGATGAGTCGGCCAAGCGGCAGTCTCCTTCCCTGGAGGAGTCGTCAGATGCCGATGAGGAGGATGGAGAATTGGTTCTGTCTGAGGACGACAATATCGGTGAGTTGCCAAATCAAATTCACAGATAAATCAAATTACATTCGCACATCCAGCACAAGTTAAATCACAAGTCAGACGAGTGAGGTATCAAGCAACAGGGAATGAGAAATGTCTTTGTCATAGTTCATTTGAATAGGGCTCGCTCAATGACGGCCATCTCTGTAGAACCGCACCTGCATATTTTACGTAAGCAACCACGCATTGTGTAGTGTTCAACATGTTCCAAACACGTGCGCTTGTTGCTCGAAATGTGTTCGAAATACGTCGCAGCCAATAATGCCGATGCACGTGGATGGCCTGCAGGAAATGACATCATTTGAATGAGACCTATAGCTTGTGACTTGACTTGAAACTGGAAGACTTGTGAAGGACTTGTGAGGACTCCAGTAAAACTCTGCAAATCAGAAACCCAGGTCGAATTAAATTGCATGGAAACGAACACATGTGTTCAATCTTTGTTTCCAATTCCAGCAACATTTATTTCCATCAAAAGCCGAGTGAAAGCATTAAGCGAACAGCAAGAAGTTATATTAGGACGGAGGCATGATTTTAAAAAGCCGAAGCTTATATACATGCCTATATACTTAAATGCAAAACTGGAAAGCTAAAGATTTCAAGGAATTGGAAGAAAAAACAGACAACCAATAGACAAATACAAATGAAACACAACAATAACCAATGACGGACAAACAGACAATAGGGATCAAGGACATTACATAATAATGAGACTAAATAAATAATATGAGGAAATAGGGAGCAAAATAGCTGGTCAGAATGGAGAAAGAGAAAGATACTATGCTAAATAATGAGACAGAAGATGGTATTCTCATTTTGTACTTGCATCCTAACCAGTTTCGGTGTTGTTTGCCGGACATATTGAATCATACAAAAGTGCGATGCCTGCTGAATCCCACAGAATCTAACTACTGACAAAACAGCCATTTGATGACTGTACAATCAAGGTCAAAGAGAAATAACAGCAGTTGGATTTTGTTGGATGCAGCAGGATTAGAAATATTCTTCCTGATGATTCTCTAAGATAATAGATTTTTTTCAGGGAATCCAACAAGTAGAAACTAGTGGAACCATGTACTATATGGACCTTTATCATGCTGCCACCATTTCAGTTCCCTGTATCCAAGAACAGTACTGAATGATAATGTTTTTTGTGCAAAAAGGAACCAGACTATTTTTCCTTCCAGCCTCGCTTTGGTTACGTTGATTTGAATGGGAAAAAAATCAAGATGGACACAACATGATAATGGTCTATTGCTGATGTTTCAGTAGCTAAAAAATGAGGAATTTTTTTTTTTGGCAGGAGATCTGCTAATCTCTTGCCTATTTCTAAACCCTCTCATGCAACGATTGAGCAATTCCGTTAACCTTTTGTAAAAGTCAAATTGTAAGGCAAATCACCAATAATATCTGAATCATTTGTTATTGGCAGATTACAAACTCAGAATCAACAGACTATTAAAACGACTTAGGCCACTACGTATATTAATTACTCAATGTCAATTTCTGTAGATTTTTCATTGATAACTTATACATTATCCTTGAACAGATGATGAACTAGAAGAAGACGTATCGATCCGCATCCCAACACCGATAGAGCCTCCCCTAGAATATGAACCTGAGGAACCGCCCACCGATGAGGGACAAGAAGCCTGGACTGAACCCAAGGCACCAGTGAGTAGCAGGGTACCAGCTTCATGAAGCTGCTAAGCATAAGCATTTAGTTTAGGATAGACGAGTTAAAAACCTGGGTGACCAGTTGAAATATCATTTGGTATATGGGGTGAGTTAAAACAAATTGCATCCTAAATGGCAGGACCAATTTTTGAATGAAGTTTTGCCTGTAGCACTTTCAAAATCTAGGATAAGAAAGCCCAATCAATGAGCTTTCTTTTAGTACAAGAATCATTCAAATCACTTATGTTCTTTCCAAGTTACAGCATTTTAAACACAAACACCGTTTTAAAGTTCTGTCCATGGATCACAAAAAAGGTACATGTTCTTTCAGCAAAATAAAAACAATTCACATGTATCCCTATGAGAATTGTTTCCGTTTTGCTGAAAGAACACTTACTTTTTGTGATCCGTGGACAGAAATTTAAAACGTTGGTTGTGTTCAGAATGCCATAACTTGAAAAGTACAGGAGTGATTTGAATGATTCTTGTACTAAAAAGAAAGCTTAATGGCTGGGATTTCATATCCTAGATTTTGAAAGTGCTACAGGCAAAACTTCATTCAAAAATTGGTCCTGTCATTTGGGATGTGTTTTTTTGTACTCACCCTGTACATTGCTTGTTACTGGTTCTTGGCAGTATTTTGCTTACATGACACATGTGCATGCCAATTTGAGTTAGCGATTTTGAATACTGTCAGCTTACTTTCAGCGACTGGGCCGAGACGCTAGGCATTCGTGCATTTATCTAACATCTGTCTTTGGGTAGAGAAAAAATTCTCTAAACAAATATAATTTATCTCCTTGTTTTGACTTTATAATATTCTCCAGTAAATTTTATGTGTGGTGCCATTAATGAATATACATTTCATCCAGGTATTAAAACAGCTCAGTTAAAAAAAGTAATGAAAAATACAAATTAATTGGTCCACAAATTTAATTCCCTCTTTTTGTAGTGTTAACTTTAATATTTTTCTTTCCTCTTGACAGACTCCATCCCCAGCATTGTCAGGCAGAAACAGCCCGGAACCAGAAGTGCCTGAGACAACACACATAGAGCCAGAAGCCCCATCCCCTAGGGAGCCAACCCCACCCCCTCGGGAACCCACCCCACCCCCACGGGAGCCCACCCCACCCCCAAGGGAGCCCACCCCACCCCCGAGGGAACCCAGTCCTCCACCAAGGGAGCCCACCCCACCACCAAGGGAGCCCACCCCTCCACCGGAGCCAAAACCCAAGAAGGAGGTTAGGATTCTTGAGACTCCAGTCCCTCCCCCGGCCAAGCCCAAGACTGTGCCTCAGAACCCAGAGAAGACCACCAAGTCATGCCTTGCCAAGAAACCAGAGATCCCCAAAGAAACGAAGGTGAGTCTTTGCGGGGTTCTCCACTGAGCCTCTCCCAAAATCAGGGGAAGCCTGGAAACTGAGTTTCCGTTTTTCCAGGAAAAACTCAAGGAATTTGACTGGTCTGTCGATTTTCATGACTCAACCACAACCGCAGATAAATCGTTCCAAAGCATTTATTTTATATTCAATTCAAACTACAGAATTGTGTTATACTGTGATTTTTCTTGAGTCTTGCCTTGAATCATCAGGCTGGCATCCAACCTTGGATTGAATTTAAACAACTTTAAATTAACGTTAAACTGAAAAAAAATCTTGGATGTTTTGAAGTAAGAATCTGTGACCTACAGAGGTAACTGCTTTGGTCTAGCACTTCAAATTCATTTACTTTTGAAAAAAATGTCCAACACCAAAATTCACCAATGTTTATAAATTATAAATATAAATTAAAAATCATATAAATTCTGAATGTGTTCCCCTCCCCCCAGCCACGACCCAAACCGCCGCCGCCTGAACCCGCCCCTAAAGAGGCTGAGGAGGTTGCTACACAGGTGGAGGAGCCCCCGGCAGAGATGGAGCCCAAGGAAGCCGAAGAAGAGGTTCCTGAAGATGACTTGACGAAACCTGATGACGTACAGGAGGAACCAGAAGAAACACTGCCACAACAAACCAGGTATGCTGCAAGAATGTTATATCGAGAAAGCCATATGACATGTATGAGGCACTTCAACCCATTAGCACCAATACTGAACACCGCAAAAAAAAAAAAGTCCACACTCATTGGAGGGGTCATGTAATTTTGAATCTGATCATCTTATGATGCCGTCATTTATGTAGACCTTTGGGGAATTGTGTTTACTTTATTTCGATATCCTGTTTGCTACCGAAGACTGTAAATCGTCCAAGATTGACAACGGTTCATGAAAAATGATGCAGTTTGAAAAGTTGGAAATTAAAGATTACCCGAGGAGAAATTGCTAAGCGTATCCACACATGCCCGTAATTGGCTCCTATCGACTGCAAAATGCCCGAACAAAGCGCGGGCAATTCAATTGATCTATCGCGCTAGAATCGCCTGAGAATTGCGTCAAGGCAGCTTGTGAAATATTGTCCAATTACATGATATACAAACGGACGCGGAACTCGCAAAATCCGAGACACACAAAATTTAGTGTATAAAAACTCTATAGGGTTGTCTAAGGGGCATGGCTAACTCGCAAACGGCGATAGGTCAATCCGTGTGCTCCCATGCATGCAAGAACTGTGCGATCGGTATTCCCTGCCGTTTGTTTTGGACAGTGTGACATTGTCAAGCAGCAATTTCCACTCCCAGACTCTCTAAATTTGCTACTTTTCAAACTGCATCATTTTTCATAAACCGTTGTCAGTGTTGGACGATTTACAGAAATGGGTGTCAAAATGTAGCTGACAACATTCACCGAAGGTCTATATAAATGACGTTATCATAAGACGATCAGATTCAAAATTATGCCCCCTCCCATGAGTGTGGACTTTTGTTTTTTTTTGCGGTGTATATATTACATTGTATTTATTCCTTGACAGTTTGAAGTGGTACATGAAGTAACAGGCAGGGTGGTAACAGGTTCCTGAAAAATTGAACTCTCCATTTTGTTCCAAAAAATGAACATTTCCATTCACAATTTACTCTCAGAATCTGGCAGGTGCTTTCTTGAAAGAAAGAGGCTCATTTAGAAGCTTCCTACTTTTTTCAAAGTTGCCAGCATTTGGAAAAGGCTTTTGAAATCTCACTGTACAGCCATCAGCTATTGTTCAAAGTCAGTGTGTGGTCCTTTTTTTGACAGTGATTCTGAGGAGTCGGCCACTCACAAAGACGACAAGCCGGAGAAGAAGAAACTGGGCCCGCCCCCAAAGTACAAAGTGGATCTGATGGCCGTTGATTCTCAGGTATGACTTCGTAAAACTCAAGTTATATGTTTTGATTGATTTGAATTTGACAGTATTCAACTAACTTGAGCAATGCAAAAGGCGGTTTGCTTTAATTCTGACTACTTTACAAATTGCTTGTGTATTTTTTCCTAGTAATTAAACAGAATTTTCTGTGAAAATGTTTGCGATTTGCTTTTGGTATGCAAGAAATAGGAAATTTAACTTCAAAAGAAGTAAAATATAGCACAAAAGGAGACAGTTAAACCTGCAAATATTGTTTATCCTTAACTAAACCAGTTCATGCCGGCATTATTTTGACAAGAACGGAACGAGGCGCAAAATTACTTTTCACTCGACCTCAAGCCAGGCGGGTTGAAGCCATCACCCTCTGGCAGCACACTCATATTTCCGGGCTCGCTCACTACGAGCGGGTCGCTGACTTAGCCTATATTTCCAGCCTCGCACCCTGCGTGTTTATCTGTCATCCGCCCCGAATACCGTAAAACTTTTGCGTGTATACTTTGCCTCCAGCGCGAACTGGTTAAATCGTTACATAAAAAACATACCTTGGGTCTTGGGACATGTCTTTTGTATTCTCGTACGGAATCATTTTAAATGTGATGAAACTGTTCAGTGACATTCTACAACAAACATACAAATCCCTGATAAACGAATATTCATAAATGTCTTTTAATGTCACAAATGTATCTTTTCCTTTCACAGCACAGGGGTAGTGTTGTCCCCCAAACAGCACCACTCTTGAAATGCATAACAAATATCTGTCCAACTGGAAACCTGTCCAAGCTACTAAGAAGACTAAATTTTGCAGTAAATATTCGAAGGAGAAAAGTTTGACATTGGCTGCTTTGAGAGAGAAAAACATTGACATATTCATTGAGGGTTGTTTGTTATTGTTACGTCCCAACTATAGCATCGTCCCAACTATAGTTACATGTAGGACAGTAAACAAATATAACATGGTTTGAGGGTGGATAGTCGATATTAGCTTCCCGAGGTATTGGAAGTTGACAAACTTCGCCTCCGGAACTAGTTTGTCAACTTCCAATACCGAGAGGTTGCTGATTATCGACTATCCACCCGAAACAAACCACATTATATTTGTTTTACTATACCTCATACATATTCAGTTGCCGAATTATCCTGTTGCAGTATGCACCTCGCAGGCATGAAATCTTGGGAAAAACTTGTCCAGCTCACCAGAAGGATATTTTTGCTCAACCTCAGAAAAAAAATCAGTTCTTTGCAAGACAAAAACTCCTAAAGAGTTTATACCGCATTGTGGTCAACTTCTTTTAGTAGAGGAGGCATCTTTATTGTGCGTAATATTCTTCAGTTCAGCATCATTGAGCTCGGGAAAATGCTAATTAACATTTACATGTGCCACCATCTTTTCATGTGAAGGCAGGCAATGTTCACGCATGCGTACTACACCTGTGCAACAGTTCTACGGTAGCTTCGTAAAGCGCATGCATAGTAGCCTGTCTACTATGCATGCGTATTTACCCTGTGCGTGAATACTCGCGTGCGCGCTTGGTAAACAGCAAGAATAGCATCTGGCACATGATGGTAAATGGACCAGTGAGAAGTCAGCTTTTGATCATAAATATGTATGAGGTATAGTAATCCCAACTATATTCAGGACTATAACCGAACTATAGTTGGGACAAATTATAGTTGGGCCATTGCTACAGTTGGGGTATAACATTATCATGGACACATGCGATTCCATGTACATGTGACCCCCATCCATGTGAAAAACAGAACTTGACTCTGTTAACCAGCTTTGTGATTAGTTGTTTGGAGTCACACAACAATCAACATGGATGTCACGTGACCAGTGTTTTTAGTACTTGCTGTGATTTCCCATTGTATTTTTCATTGATATTGACACTGCTTTGTTTCCCCACACGCAACGATGCTCCTGTTTGATTTCAACATTTTCAACAGGCCATGAAAGTATGTATCAATGCAACTTGTTTTATATCACGGCTCACCGCGCACTCCGATGAAAAGTGCACTTGGCTCCCCTCCCCCTTCATTCCCATACCCAAGCTCCGCCCCTTGCCATGCACCACATTGCAGAGTGTGCACAAAACTTCACAGCAACCTTTAAAGTCACGCAAATGCAGCTATTTTGTTTGTTTTGTTTTTGGTTTTGGGATGATTCACTGTCTTTGTTGAGTGTAGTTTTTGTACATTGTCGATTTTGTGAAACTATTTGTGCTGTTGTGATTTTTCACACTTTGTTTTAATAGTGCGGCAACACTTACATGGCCAAATGGTTCGTTATTGTAAAGCCCGGTTCATACTCGGCGCGAAAGCGAAAGCGAACGCGAATTTGTGACGTCGTGGCAAGTATTCGCGCTGCGAATTCGCAAAAGTTTAACACATTTCAACTCGGGCGAATTTCGCAGCGAATGTTTCATGACGTCAAATTCGCTTCGCATTCGCATGAAGTATGAACCGGGCTTTATCCTGTCTAGTGTTGCAGTTTTATTGTCTTATCATCGTGTGTCCTGTTTTTGCACTGTGGTTGTGGTGGTGGGGTTGGTAACGGTAGGGGTCACCGTGGTGATTATTGGCCTTGCGACAAATTCCCAGTGCCCTCCCAGGTGGCCCCCCCCCAAAAAAAAAATTCCAAATTTGCGGCTTGCCAAGGTAGTGTATTTTTTAAGATTTTTTTGTGAGTAGTGAAAACAAGAGGAATATAGATGACTATTTTTGACTTCCCATAATAACCATACGGCTTTATGAAATAAAGCTTTTTGTCATGTTTTCAGCACTTGCAATGGCCTTAAAATTTGGGGGGGGGTATGTTGTTGGGTCTGTCCTTGATGCTCCCACATAACATGCTTTCACCCCCCCCCCCCCCACCCCGGAAAAAAATCCTGGCTATGACGCTGTCTTCACGTCAGCAGTCCCCAACTCTTCCTATGTAAGCATTGAGGGGGTATTGTGCCCAGCTAGAGTCCATTGTTGGTGGTGGTGTTTACAGGACCCATTTTTCAATTGTGTTTGGCAATTTCACATTGTGTTTGCACTGCACAATCAATAATATCAAACTCACATGCCTCTATTGCCAATTTTTTTGCAACTCCTTTCCGCATATTCAAATTCCTGTAAGTGCTCTGCATACCATTACGATGAACCCTAACATGACTGGCATGTCTTTGTTTTGGGACAATATGGCTGATATTTTATACACATATGTTCCTGTTCTAGACATGTCTGAAGTCTTGTATGAATTTTACTCTGTCCAAAACAAGGACATGAAGGGGTGACGGAAGTTTTTCCAATTGTTACACATCGCTGCAGCAATTGAAAGGATTTTGTTTTACACAAAACAAGTAATTTGCTACAAAGCATGTTGCTCATGGTTTGCTAATTGACTCAGCTTCCTTAAAAGTTGCAGAGCAGCAAGCTAAGTCAAAACATACACCAAATTAATGCATACAAAACGAAATACATTCGCAGATTTTTTTTATTACCATTAGCCATAACCTTGCTGAATCTGACTAAATTTAGGTCAGTTTGGTCAGTTAACTTTGAATTTTGGAGTCCTAGGCAGTAAAGACCATTTTTTTTAACAGTTAGATTTGAGACTTTGCGTGGTGGAGATACTGATGAATGAAAGGTTTACGGAAACACAAGACGGTCAGAGCATACTGACCGGAACGTCGAGTTTATACCTCTGGTTCTTTTCAGAACCATTCTCTTAGTTGAGAAATTATTCGCACATGGTGTTTTGGCAAACCTTTCATTCATCTTTTTGAACAGTTTGAATTCTGGTGGATACACGTACATCAAGCTCCAGTTTGATCCATGTCGCATTTTGTTTGAGTTTGCAGGGTTACACAAACATAAAGATGTATTGTTAATGGAAAACAGCCATTTAAAAACTATTTATCTTTTACCCCAAATTTGGCGCTATACACTCAATAAAGATCGGGCATTTTTTGTGCTAGCAGGAAATGCACCCGGTGCATTCCTTTCAAGTGACTCATGTTATCCCAAATTAACCCTGCACAATATAAGTACAACCTGCAGATTTGCATTTACACAATCACTTGTTTGCACTTATAATGCACCATTGCAATATAACACAGAAACCTTGTCTTCTCCCCAGCCCCAAATTTTAAGAGAGAGATATTTTTGGCAACGATTAAGAGAATGGTTCTATATATTTAATGCGATCAAGCTAAATGAGTCGTTTGTCGGGAATTTTTATTTTTGAGATTCAGGCCAAAATAGAGCCACTTCATCACATCACTTCATCACATCTCTTGGTGTTCCAACTTCCATAATTTTTGAACTAAAGAAGGTATCAGCATGAGGTTTTCACAGCAGTAATGCTGAGATTGTGCTCTTATCAAATCTGTAATAAAACAAAATTGACCAGGGTCGACAAACAACTCATGTAGCTTGATCGCATCACATATGTGCTCATTTAAATTGCATCTCAGATGTTTCAACCAGAATGTGTACGTGCATTATTTGTACACTTACTGTACAAAATCACGAAATTCATCATGGATAAATGGTCTGCTTGCTCACACTTGGAGCCCCCAAATTATCTGAAATCTTGGAGAGAAAAAATGTCTGAAATTATCAGAAATAATCAGACATTTTAGGAAAGAGTTTCCAGAAATTTGAGGGTTTATACAGGGTTCATGCCACTCACACATCCTGCTTGTGAAATGAAGTTCAGAACAAATACTAATTGGTAATGAAAGAATTGGGGTTCAATTTCTTGTACTTATGATCGACATTTTATGCTTACAGCACTAGCACCAAAGTACAGAATCCATTTAAAGAGATGTGTAAGCATACACGTACACATGAACCACGATTCCATGCTAACCCGTTGAAATATGCTATCCATTGGAGCAGAGATTTCTAACTGCAGGGTTTATTAGCTTGCATTTAAGCATATACATCACACTTCGCCAAGATCTTAAAGATAATTTTTTTTTCACTGGATTATAAATCTATACCTCATACATATTCATCATCGAGAGCCGACTGCTCATTGGTCCATTCACCATAACGTGCTGCTAGTTTTGCTTGTGTGCACAGGTTAAATACACATGTGCAGTAGACTATCGCACTGCATGGTTTCCAGTGCGCTAGTGTACTACGCATGCGCACAAAGCAATCATGGAACTAGCGCACAGGGGTAGTGTGCACGTGCGAACATCGCCCTAGCAGCATGCAGCAGCTACATGAAAAGATGGGGCACACCGCACGCACACATCATTTTGCCAAGAAAACATCTGCATAATCATGAAATTTTTGTGAATATATGTGTGAGGTATAATAAAACTAATAAAACATCGTTTAGTTCGGGTGGATAGTCGATATTAGCTCCCCTCGCTATTGGAAGTTGACAGACTAGGTTTGTCAACTTCCAATACCTCAGGGAACTAATATCGACTATCAACCCTAAAACCATGCTTAATTTGTATTAAATAATTGATACAACTTTAAAGGTTATTTTTGAGGATTAACACAATTTTTGTTAATCAAAATATCAGTTTTGCTACCGGTATCTACACATAGTTTTTCTGTGAATTGTTGAACGGAAGAATTGATACAAAAAAAATGAAACAACAACATGAAGGCAACAACATGACACAACACACCGAGGTACATAATTGTACTATTTTGGGGCAGATGTTTTTCAACAATCAGAATATGCAACAACCTATCCATTAGAAACTTGGACGTTGGCTCAGGCTCGCCGAAGCCATCAACCATTTTCCAATTGTAACATGATTTTTAATTAATTGGGATAGGATTTGCTGGACATGGAGATGAAGATGAGAAGGAAAGGGCCAGGGAGTCACGTATCCGACAGCGACTCGGTTCCGCCCGACATCCCAGAACACCTGCTCAGGGTATGTTTGCTATCATCTGTAAAACCGGTCTTTATTTGTTATGAAATATTTTCCAGATTTCAAAAACCTGGAAATTTCAGGATAAAAAGCTTTGAGAAAGTGGTAACCTTTAAAGAAACAAGATGTTTTAGCCCATCCTGAAAAAAAAAATACATTTTGGATAGGACCACTTCTGCTTTGTTAAAGGATTGTTCAGCCATTTGGATTTTAATTTCTGATATTGAGTTTGGCCCTTCATCAATGGAAAAAATTAATCATGCGTATAGTGAAAGTTTAGTACCTGTGGGAGACATTTTGTCGTCATTAATTATACCTTAGGGAGAGGCTGGACATTATTGTCGCAAATAGGCTAAATCGATTGCTTGTGGTCCAAATCATAAATATACCGAAAATTGTGGGGTAGGATAAGGCCCCCAAAAACTAATAATTCTGCTTCCGATTACATGGCATTTTAAATTGGGTTGGTAAGGAATTTTTTGTTGGCTTTTGTTGTTGTTGTGTTGATCATATGTAGGTGTCTGCATGTACTTAAGGGTAGAAGGTAGTCATTGATGGGTTTTTTTTTCCCCTCATTCCCCCCCCCCCCAAAAAAAAAAAAAAATTGGGTAGTGTCAAAATAGGGTAGATAGGGTAACTGGAAGCAGAAGTATTAATTTTTTTGGTCTAAGGTGAAATTGGGGTTTGGTGACATTAAAGATGGAGAAAAAAAATTGTGCACAAGTCTATGGGAATGTCTCCCAAATGACCCATTTCCTGTAAATATATTTTGCTTGAGGATTAAATCACATTCATGGCAAACAGTAAGAGTTTGTAATTAAGTATGCCTCTTTGAATGACGGGACGTTATTTGTACTCATGACTCAAGTCATTCAGTCAGTAACCCTGTCGGGGAGTCAGTCAGTGATTCAGTCAATGAGAGAAAAGTAGGATGGATGGATCTTCTAGGTCAGCTGCAGTGCTTTTTAATGATCATCTTTTTTTCACGCAGAGGAAGCAGCCTTGGCAGGCAGGCCGTCTAGCCCTGTCCCGCAGGGCCTGTCGGTTTAAGATCCCCATGGACGTGCACCTGTTGGAGACCATGAGCCCTACCGAGTACCTGCAGAAGTACTGCATCATCAGCAAGAGGCGGCAGGCCATGTACCGTCGAGCCTTCAGCAAGGCTGACAGGAACAACAGCATGAAGATCAACAGGAAGGTAAGTCAGGCTGATGTCATTTAAAGGGTAATGCGCCTGGATTTTTTTATTATTTTTTATTTTTGAAAAATGCAGTAAAAAAAAAAACGAAAAAGTCCACAAATTCATCGGAAAATAAATTGTAGACCAAAACAAGTCTAAATGACACTGTAAATATGTTCAGTTCTCTTGTCCAACTTATCTTTCATTTTAAAAGTGTCTTTTGAACAGTGGAAACACCAACGGTTGCAGGAATTTTTTAAAAGGCGGTCATCTTGAAACAAATAAAAAATAAAAAATAAATAGCCCCGCTTCCTCCTTTTTTTCAAAAACCCGGACAAGAAACTTGTTTTTTTTTTATTTGGCCTAATAATGACCAGATTTTGAAAGGATAAAGTGCATGGAATTGGAAGAATGCATGTTACAGCTATTCTACAGCGTCACAAAAGAAACTGATAATATGTAAACCTTGATTACGCAAATGTTAAGAAAGCTTTACATTTGTGCATTGAAAATAACGAAAAATACATGTTGAATAAAAACTATATAAGGATAATTCTTGATACAAAGATTCACGATAAAAATTAACATTCACTTTGGTTAAATGATCATAAGGAAAACTATATACAGTCGACCACCTTTATAACAAGGTCCTTGGGACTTTACTAATTACCTCTTTATAACAGGAAAACAAAGGAAAACAAAGACTTGGGACCTAAAATTTTGCTTGTTATATGCAGGATGTTGTATTTATATTGCTCTTCTTATCAGGGTTCGACTGTGCATTTGTGCAATCAAAAAGACAAGAGTATAATTATAAAATAATTTTCTGATTGTGGGAAGGGCGACAACCATGCACAGCCCTCTTTTGGCGAGAAAAGTGGACAAAAAATCCCAACTGGCTGCAAATTTCCATGGTAACCAAGTGAATCAACTCTGTAAATTAAATCTGTACAGTTTTCTATCCAATGAATGCAATAAACAGGTATAAATATGTTTATTGCATAGACATATTAATTGAATGGACGTGTCAAAAATGAAGGATGAATAAAGTGAAAGATAGCTGTTTTTGTTCTCAATCACACATCATAGCATGTGATTTTCTTAAAGAAAAAAGTAGAAAACAAATTAGATTTGGACATTTTACAAAATTCAAATTCGAAATATATATAAAAGCATGTGATTTTCTTGGAGAAACCAAATTAGAAAATGGAAAAACCCTGATGGTAAATGCGGGGCTTTGTATATGGAAGACATTGTGGCGGTTCACTGGAAACAGACTTTTATCAAAATTTATTTCGTCTGGCAGCGACTGCCATGCAGGGCTTACAATTCCCGCCCACACATCCGTGTAATCCATCACGGTATGAATCGGCTTTTTCTTTTGTTACAAAAGTTGGCACGTCTCCAGGTATGTGTGCCTCACAGAAATGTTAGAAATATTTCAGTAATTTATAAAAAAAAACAATAGAATTGAAACCGAGTGAAGGGTTACCGGTCGTGACTTTAGGAACTGGGAAAATGTCAGCAAATATGAAGTCAAACATCACACAAATATTATCGCTGTGTGATAATTGCACAAAGAAGAAAGGAAACAAAATAGAAACAGTGGGGTGAATCTTGGAAGGGGGAAAGGGGTTTAAAATGGGTTTTTCAAAATGGATTTCCTGATCACAACAAATAACAAAATAGTTTGATATGTTAACACTTACAAGTACAATCCAAACAACATTTTAAAATGCAACTTAAAGGCTTGTACATGTAC
Organism: Patiria pectinifera; assembly: GCA_029964075.1. NCBI lineage: Eukaryota > Metazoa > Echinodermata > Asteroidea > Valvatida > Asterinidae > Patiria > Patiria pectinifera. Next base: position 22,942,601 of record CM057147.1, on the reverse strand, counting down.
AATTTCCAAGTGTAAAAGTATATACAGAAAGTACAGATTTAAGTTATAAATTTGATTTATATTGAAACCAGGATATATATGGATGTATGTACAGTACAGATTAGCGGTGTGTATTTTATACGGGTAGTAAGCAAACCACTGGCTCCCTATTGAAGTAAGATATGGGTACCGGGGTACCCATAAAGAAAACCAACCTCAAAATTCACATCTCAGAAGTTGTCAGGATATACAGTAAAGATTTAACCAAATACAGGTATTATTGTTGTTCAATGAAACCAGGATATATACAGTAGATATTTTAATAACCAAATATTGGTATTATAACTTGATTTTGTAATGACACCAGAATACAAATCCTGAGGCATTGATCGAACATCTCAGTCTTTGTTGAGAACTGAGCTTTACCTAATATACCTGTAAATGTAACTACCAAAAAGTGACTTTTGGTGTTGCATGTATCTCAAATTGACAGGTAACATTGGACAAGTAAGCTTTGTGCATAGTTGGCTACCTTCAAATGAAAGAGCTAACTGTTCACATCACTGGATTCAGAGAGTTTTTTTTCGTTGATATGTTAAAAAAAAAAGAAAAGTGTTTTGATATTGGGTAGATTGACGAAAGAAGTGCAAAAAAAAACTGATTGTATGAAAGACGTCACAAATTTTTGCCTGCTGAAACTTAGAGCAAGTTTGGAAGTGAGCTGTGGTTATCCACAGTTTGACTAAACTTTACTCGAGTTAGTTGGCTTTTTCAAATTGGGTTATATTACTTATATATCACTGGTTCTCAGTAGCCTTGTTCAGTAGATTTGTATAGAGGGAACCATTGAAAACCACAATTTGACCAGTGTCATTTGAGCGATTAACTAATAGTTGAACCATTGTTCGTGCTAAGAAATCTTGTAAAACCAGCATTTACTTTACATTGATGCCAAATGATTTTAAGGCTAATTGGTCAGATTTGCATACATGCAATGTCATTCCAATTATGAAATATCTGATTTTCGAATTTTAACACATCCAGATAATTTTCGACAAATGTTTTGGTAGATCCCCCACTCCTACGAAATGTTTGACGCTATGTTACATGTACGAGAGGGAGTAGAGCATCACCTAAGAGATAATTTGCTCATAAATTTTGACAGATCCTCCTGTTGCTATCACCAGCTCACCTGCAGGAGTGATCGCGATGCCACGTGTAGATTTGCTTCTCTCCAAATTTATTTTGTTGGCCTTGTCTTGGTAAATGTGCAGCAAAGTGGAATTGAAAAATTGCCGGTGCACTGCAACGTAAAGATTGCCTTTGCTGTCAAAACAGACCCCGGTAGGTCCTCCAGTCAACTTGTCGGTGTAGCGCATCAGGGATTCCGGACTGCCGCTGTAGTCGGTTGCCAGGATCATTTTCCTTTTGGTGTTTGTGTAGATGAGCTGCTTCTCCCCCATGGCCAGGTAGGAATCTACCAGCGGTGCAGCCATCTGCAGTAGGAGGATGCCATCCAGAGTGTGTAAGGAGATCTTTTCTGTGTCTCTGTAACCCACCGCTATCAGGTTTTTGTCATCCACGGCAATGCACGTTGGCTTGTCTTCGTTCGTTTGGCTACATGTAGGTCTGAACCGATAGCACAGCTGACAGTCCCTGCTGAAGATCTTGACAACTGAACCATCCAACAAGACCATCTGGTCATTCTTGTTGACCAAGATGTGGGTGGGACGGGTCAGGTGGTCGATTTGCAGCTTCTCCACTGTAACAGAGACTTCGAGGTGATGTCTGATGAAAAACATCACCAGCTGTTTGAGTGTCGCATCAAGGATGACAATGTCATTGTTGGAGAAGGCTGCAACATCATTTGCACCCCTGAACTCCTCCTGTCTCGGTCCAAACTTTTTGATTTTTCTTTCGAATGACCATCTTTCCTTTGGTTGTCTTGGGATAGCCTCAGCTGCTACTGCCTTCAGCGCTAAATCTCCTAGTGACTGCTGTTCAGCTTCTCGAAATTCTATGAAAGTCAAGTCTTTGGGCACAACGGTTGCCTGTTTCTCGGTCAGCTCTTCGAGGGCAGAGACAAGCGTTGGCTTGAGGTTCAGAATCCCGGAGCAACTGGCGTGCTGCATGAGTCTGTCAACCTGTCTCAGTTTGCTCTGTGCTCGCTTCACCTCCTTGTTGTTGATGGTCTGAGCCTTGTCAAACATCTCAATTCTTTCTTGGTGGATCCTGTCCACTTCTTTTCTCAGATTTTCATCCTCCTGTCTGATTTTCTCAATATCCCTTTTAGCTTTCCAGGAGATCTTCATCTTGGTGTCGGCAACTGCATTGTCCAGTCTCTTGCGGGCCTCGGTGATTTCCACCAAAGCAATGGAGACTTCCTCAATGGTCTCACTGGCTTTTGCAGCCACCTTAGTAATTTCCTCTTTGACTTTGTCTGCAGCTTTAGTTTGGTCAAGGAGAGTGTGTTGCCCATGGCCTAAAACCGAACAGGTTGTGCACAACATTTTGTGGCATGTGTCGCAGAAGATGTTGAGATTTTCATTTGGGTGTTCCATGCATTTTGGAACTTCTCTTTGCTGTTTGTACTTGCGGGCGACCTCGCCTGCCCGCAGCTGATCCAGTGTTTGAATGGTGTGCATCTTCATCAGGGTTAAGCGTTTGTGTGCCAAGTGGCAGTCATGACAGAGGAAATGGCCACAGTCCACACACCGTGAAATCGCCGGGCCGTCCTCGTCACAGGCTTGACATTTGATCTCTGACCCTTGAACTTTCACCAGTTCTTGCCGGAGGAACTCCTCCACGAGGGAGTTCATTGAGAAGTCGTCTGGCAGTTCCTCGACTGTGTTTGAGATGACCGTTACTTCTCCGCACATGGGACACTTAAGCTCTGGACTGGTGGGATCCTGACGGTGCCTGAGCTCTTGGATGCATGTCAGGCAGAAACTGTCCAAACAGTCCAGAATTTTGGGCTGCTTGAAAGGACGGGAGCAGAGGCAACATAGAATTTGAGCCTTGTTTATCTTGCCCGTATCAGGTTCCATATTAAAACTCAGTGATGCAGACACTTTCCTCTGTGAAACCGTCTGAAAAAATGAGAACATAAGACTTTATTTTTAGGACATGTACAAGTATGGGTGACAGAGAGAGATATTGTAACGCAGACAGGCACCGAGGAAGGAAAACAAGGCTGCAGAATAAGACTTTGCCGAACAATTACGAAGTTTTATTTATTAAATTAACAAAATAATTAAATACAGATACTATGACTAATGGCCGAGACTGGGGTGGTTACGAGACCAAGTTGAGTGAATTTAAGTGCAAACAGGGTCCAGCGACTGGTAAAGAAATTAAATAAAATAACTAGAGGCAACTTAAAATGGTTCTTTAACTTACTTTAGTTTAAGAAACATGTACTATGTACATGTACTCCCCAAACTTAGGCCTGCCAGAAAATTAAAAAAAAAATCACAAGGTAAAGAAAAAGCAAGAGAAACGCAAACAACCGCTTGGCCCCACGTTACAGATTTTTGCACCTTCAGATGAAAATAATTAGTTGCGCCATATGCAAGTGAGCTGGTACAAGCCTTGTTGTGTCTCACTTTTTGATCTCTCATGATTATCAAAGTGTTCTAGCACTGCTCCCGCCCAGAGACCAAAGTAAAACTTTCAAATGCCAATTGTGAGTAGAGTGGGTATTTCAGGATGAATCAACTTTGTGTCTAGAAACTAGAAAGTCTTTTGAAATGTCTTTGACCTTTGTGATTCCCGTGGCATTTTTTTTTCAGAGCAATGGAAGACCTTTGAGACGTTGGTGGCAGCAAACATCGCTCCTTTTCAGTAGTTGATGTCGTGTTTAAGCCAAAGCGGGCATGTTATAACGCATTCAGAGGAAAAAGGACCGGTGCGTTTGCTGCCACCAACGTCCCAAAAGTCAAAAGGAAAAGTAAACCAGTACGCTTCAGGATTTCGTTTGGAAGAAAACACTCCCAGGGCCCCTTTCAAGTCACACAAAACAGTGGTCACATTTGACTTCCCTTTAAGGCAACAAGGTACTGCAGTAAATATACATGAACAAGTCTCACAAAGTCAAGTTTACTGGTTAAGAAACTGTATCCGGTATAGAACAGGTCCCATACTCTGTACAACCCTAGTGGTTTGGATTATTGTTTTGGCACTTTGCCCAAACAGCCTTTGTTTTCGTTAAGATTTTTTTTTTTTTTTTGGCTGTTACGGCAATTGCCGTGTAAGTTTTAAAATTGGTAAGAACAGTGCACTATAGAGTTTGATGAAAAGATCGGATTGCAGTCAAGGCCGGATTGCAGTCAAGATTTCAAATGTTTCCAAATTGAAATACATACAGAAAGACATTTACTTGAAGAACCTGTGGACGAAGTGGTCTAAAGAAATATTCACAAATAACTCACACATCAATTTGCCTCCGTTATCCTTGGAGCACTTTTTACTTGCTACTATCTACCTTCTCTAAAATACTGACACATCAGCTTTCAAGGTCTTGGTTTTACTTCACTTCAGGGGGAGTGTGTGGCCTAGTGGTTAGGGTTCGTGACTCATGATCAGAGGGTCCGGGGTTCGAATCCAGCCGCTGGTCATATATTGTGTCCTTGGGCAAGGCACTTCACCCCCACTTGCCCCTCTCTACCCAGGAGTATAAATGGGTACCGACATTAGATGGGGAGTAACCTGCGATGGACTAGCATCCCATCCAGGGGGAGTAGAAATATTCTCAGTCGTTTCATGCTACTGAAACCGGAGATAAACGCCGGCCTGATGAGCCACATTGGCTCGGGACAGACTTTACTTTTACTTTTTACATGTAGAAAAATCAGAGTACTTACTTGCATGTGTCATTTGATAGTTGCAGTCTGTTCGCTGGTTGAAGTTGAACTGATGACATGGAGCAGACTACAATGCATGTACCGGTATATGGCGCGCTCCTTTTGACATATTTGACTTGGTAAAGTTAAAGCCATTGTGTAATTTTGCATACACCTGAGTGATGCTTTGCAAAACAGCCAACAATGCTGAAAATCTGGGATTTCCCGGGTAAAAAAAAAGGATTATGTAGAAGTCAGCTAGAGGTTACTAAATCAGGTGACAAGACTAACTGCACGTAGGACATTTTTATAGCAGTTTCTGCATGACATATTCCGGTATTTGGATTTTGGGGCATAAAGGTAGGGGCCGGCTGATGTCACCCAATGACTATATCTATATAACTGACATACAGATCCTTGTCATTTGATTGGTGGAACTCACATCACGTGACATTCGTTATTGCTCCCATTCACGCCGGGGCTCAAAAAGTCCCATTTGCCCATGCGGAATGGGAAATACTATACAACAGTTAGGATCATTCTTGTTCCATGACGTGGTATTTGCGTGCAAATTTATGCATGCTGGTGTGCGGGTTCAGCGTTGCGCATGTTCCAAAGAACCAGCGCAACAGAGTTGGGTTCAAACATTTTCGTGAAGGGGTGGTTTGGAAGAGAGCAATACATTTTCCACCAATTTTGTATTGAAATAAAAGTTCAAATATATCAAATTACAAGGATCTATGTCAGTTATACAGCCTGTCTAAAAAAAAATGGTACAATCGAAAACGATTTTTTTTCCAATATTAAATCTCAACATAAGTAAGTCGTTTTGAGCATCACATTAAAGAAAAAAGACCAGGCTTTGCAATACTGTTTGTTTCATCTCATTTGCTTTTGTCAATCCAGAGATAACTCCAGTTTACTGCGGAACACAAAAATCGAGTTTGTTTCTTTTGCCAAGTTGCAATCTTTTGTGAGCTTCAAGACAGCATGGCACAGTACTCAAAACAACTCTGCCCATGCATAAAAGTGGCACAAAATCGATTTTGGTGTATCGCACTAAATTGAATATATCTCTGAATTGACAAAAGCAAATAAGATCAAACAAACACTATTGGAAAGCCCAGTCTTTGTTCTTTAATATTATGCCATGTAAGAATGACTTATTTTGAAATTTCATATTTAACCAATTTTTTTTCTGATTGTACCATTTTTTTTAGAGACAGGCTGTATATAAAACAAATATTGAGTGGCTTTAAGTTGTGAAATGGGAGGAATATTATCGCTCGGTAAAATCTGGACTTTTCCAGTTCACTCGGCTTTGCCTCGTGAAATGGAAAAGTCCAGATCTTACCTTGCGATAATATTCCTCCCATTCCACTCTTGCTATTAAGGGAATCAATCACTTCTCAAAAGTGGGGGTGGGCATACCTTGATCAGAACTAATGCGAGTGCAAAGCCCCAGTAAATTTTGAATTCTAGACGCTGCGTGGTGCTATCTGAGTCAATTTCTGACCGCTTTAACCAATTTTTTGTTTGCAAAAGATCATAATTTTAAACATAATTTTCGAAATTGGAGTAATTGAATCAGCTATTCTGAGCTATTGAATCAAATGAAGATTACAATTTTAGACTTGGACTTAGACAAGTCTACTTTTAGCCTCTCCACCACAATACAGCCACCGTTTATCATATTCAGAATTTGTCTGGTAATAAAAAAAAAAAGGTATATTACAGCAGTACTTCATTAATTGCTAAAAAAAAAAAACTGCATCCACACCGAGGGTATGGACCCCAAACTTTAGCCTGGAATTCTCTATTTCCTGGTCCATGTAGCCTTGAATGGACAAAAGTCAATATTTCTTGGTCGTTGGCCTCTTTCTTGACTATTCATCCATCATGACAGTAGTGTGATCACATTCTTCAAAAACGTGTGGAAACTTGTTTGCATACTCAACTCTATTGTTGCGTTAGAAACCTGAAAGAAATTTGTTTGGAAATTTTCTAGGGAAATTTTTGGAATTCTTTATGTGATTTTGGTCACGTATATCTCTCTGGTAGTTTTACTCACGGCACAGTTAAAATGGCATTACGTCCTAGAATACGCCCAATTGGTCTACAAAACGCATTTCACCGAAATTATGTTAATCGGAAAGAACATTTAAAAGTAGGATGTAAACACCGACACAACTATCCTTTAAAAACTGAGCATTTTTGTGTTTTTCTTGTGTTATTCGTGCGAGAACGAATTTCGGGGACCACTTTAGCGACCCAAAACAAACGGGCTGTTCAGTGATAGATGTGATTCCAGCTGTAAAGTGTTCGCCTTCTGCGGACGTGCAAGAAACCACATTTGTGGGTATAAGCCTACACCGTGTTATGGGGAAGTTTTGTATTGTTAGGCAAATTTGGACCGAGTTATTGGGACTTTCTGCTGTCCCCACAGCGTGTTTGGGCCCCACAAATACCTCGTACAGATGAGTGTAGGCCTATGTCCCCACAACTACGGAACAAGACTGCATGCATTGGTGCTGTGTGTAATTTATGTGACACACACAACGTGTATCGCACATTGAATGAAAATGTGTGGAAAAACGTATGCGTACTCCATCATGTCCGATGAAAACAACCATTTTTTTTCCTCAACTTTTCTCAGGAATGATAAGACATTAGGTTAATAGTTTCCTTCAACTAGACCTTTTAAATAGTGTAAGTAAACAATCCAAAGCATTTCAGGCCGTAATGCCCCTTTAAGACTTAGCTGTTTTATCTACACTGAAGATTACAAACAGTACAACTATGCTTATAAACAGGAAGCAGAACTATTATTTTTTTGGGCCTGACACAAAATTATATCAGCCATGCAAAACTTCCTATCTTTGATAACCCTTAAGTTTTACAAAGATAGACAATCATTAGGACAATGTGACTTTATGACATCACGCGTCACAACATCGCGATGTTATCACGCGTCTAACCAGGAGTTGGGCGAGGCGTTAATCCTTGTGTGTAGGATCCGTGGTAAGACCCCGGTATTATTATTATTAAACAAAACTTCCATAGTATAATTTTGGGGACTACATGTATTTCTGTAATTGGCCTAAAAAAATCCCATCCCCCCAAAAAGGATCCTAAGCAATTCTTTTTTGTAAAGCCTGGTTCCCAAAATCATGTCTAGCCCTATAGATTTTGCCTTTTTGCGGTGTGCTTTCAAAGAATTCCATATGCTTGAAAAAAAAAATGAAATTTTGAAAACAAAATTTAAAATTGAGTTACCTCAATTTGTCTAAAGACTAAACTCCTACTTTTTACAGCCCCACCCCTCTTTTTGAATGCTCAAATTTATCATCCTGTACATCAATGGCTGAAATGTCTTCCCGTTTGATAAAACCAAACAACAAATTCTTTAGAAGTATAATTACACATAAAGAGTAGAAAAGAATTACACAGCATTCAGTATACAAATACAGAGTGGAATGGGAGGAATATTATCACAAGGTAAAATTTGAATTTCGCCGAGTGAAATGGAAAAGTCCAGATTTTACCAATCGAAGGCTCAAGAATGCACACGGAGACAAGCGCACGACGCTCGCATGTTAATTACAAACAGAATGGGTGTCGGCATTTATCCCAAGTGACCTTTGATTTAATGAACTACTTCCTCTAGATAACGAACCGGCTTATTGGAACCAAAAGTCTCGACTTTATTGTTTCGTTTTCGAGGTACATCTTATGGTTTTCTCTTATTAGGGACAAGGTGATAGATGTGGACAGCCTTTCCTGCAGCCACCATCAGCTGATTGCCATTGGGACTCATTGTGATACAATATGGGTGACCACATTCAGTGATGACTCGTCCTAAGTTTGTGTTGTTGAGACTGGAGTGGTAAATGTTGCCCGGCGCATTTGGCCCAACGACGGCAACATAGAAGCTGCCATCTGGGCAAAAACAGACTCCAGTGGGGCCTGTCTTTGACCTGTCAAGATTCTGGTTGAAAATCAGGTTGCTGTTGTAGTCCACCGACACAATTTTCCTCCTTGTCCAGTTGGTGTATACAAACTCTTTCTGGAGAATGCTCAAATATGTACTGATGTGCCTCGCAGGCAGTGTCTTGATCAGGGATCCATCTGGACTGTGCAGAGCTATCTCTTCCTTCTCGGCAAAACCCACCGCGATCAGATTGTCATCATCCACGGCCAGGCATGTTGGGGTGCTGTCAGACTCTGCCATGCCTGGTAGGAACTGCCGGATGAATCGGAAGTCCTTGTCAAAAACCTTGACGACAGGAGCCATCAGGACAATGACCTGGTCATCCTTGTTCACTGCGACATAAGTCGGTGCATACACAAAACTCTTAGTGGCTAATGTATTTGAGATAATGTGGGACTTGGACTTTGAGACCTTGGCAATTTTAACAAGCTGCCTCTTTGCCGTATCTGCTACGACAAAATCACCACTGGCGAATGCAGCTACAGCAAAAGCACATTTAAATTCTGTTTTTGCGGGCCCAAATTTCTTAATGCTTTTTACTAATTGCCACTGTTCTTCTCGTTGAGGCGATTCTGTGGGCCTTTGCTGTTCCTGTTGAAGAGTTATATTTTCTGGACTTATGGGTCCTTGTGGTCCCTCATGAGAAGGCAGTCTTTCATGTCCTTCGGGATCCTGGTTTCGAGGACATCCTGTTGGTGTTTGAGAGGTTTCAGCTGGAGGTGGTCCAGGAGGCCTTTGTGGTACCTCTTCATGTTCTGCAAATGTTCCAATAGTTCTGGCTGGTATTGATGGTGGTTCCTCATTCTGAGACTCATTCCAGTTTAGAGGTGGACTGGTGGATGTTGGTGGTTCTTGGTTTGGAAGCTGATGCTCAGGTCCTGGAAGTCTCACCTCATTTGTGTGCATGCTCCAACCTCCCAGTGACGTCACACTTATTGAGAAGTCCTCAATCAACCCTTCTGGCACTCTCTCGGGCTCTTTCCATGTGCTTATCAATTCTCTCAGGGTTTCCAAAAGTGTCCTCTTGAGGTTGAGAATCTCAAAATCAGTTGCCTCAGACATTTGTTGGTTCACCTCTTGTAGCTTGTTCTGTGCCTGAGACAATTCTTTGCTGTTGACCGCTTGAGCATCCTGTATCATCTGGGCCTTTTGCTGGTAGATATCCTCAACTGCCTGCCTGAGATTAGCCCCTGCGTCTATTACTTTGGCTACCATCTGGTCAGCCTTTGTGGAGAGTTTTGTTTTAGCATTGTCAAACTGGTTGTCCAGGCTCTTGAGGACTTTGTCCATTTCTGTCATAGCGGCACTGAGTTCTCGCACACTCCCTTCAGCTATTTTGGTCAGTTCCAAAACAGATTGTTTGCATTCAGCTACAGCCCTTGCTAAGCCGCAACGAGAATGTCTCCCATGATACTGGAGAGCGCAAACAGCACAGACCAACAGATCACACGTTGTGCAGTAGATGCTGAGATTCTTTTCCGGATGTTGTTCACATTTTGGAGGTTCTGTACGTGGGTTATTCATGTCGGCAGTCCTGCTCAATGCCAGCATGTATATTCTATGAGATCTCATGACAGCTAAACGTCCATGTGCCTCTAGACATTCCTGACAGAAGAAATAGTCACACTCCATGCATCGGCATACAGCCTGATTCTCCTCATCGCATGCTTGACATCTGATCTCTGGAGCCTGACGTTGCATTTTCAATCTGTCACCTGTAGCTTTGCAGCTTAAACATATGTCATCCTCTTTCTTTCTTGTTTGGAGAGAGTTCAGATTTATAGTGTTGGGCTCTTGATCTTAGTTTCTGGGCTTGGAAAGCAGAAGCTGAGCAGAATGAAGTGTCCCAGATGGTCAAAACGAATGGAGTGTTGCAGGTATACTGTCTTGCAATGTCGGCACCTAGCTGCACTTAAAGACTCTCAATCAGAGTGCAACTGTGAATTTAAAAAGTACAAGCATCAGTTTAATTTCTTGTTTTTAATAAAGAGCACCAGAATGGTTATATATCCGGAGGTCGCGCAGGTTCAAGCCTCGCTCCAGTCAATTTCTTTTCAAACTTTTCAATTGTTGTAATTCACCTAGTCACTTTCCCTTTGTTGTTCATTTGAAAATGTGCAATATGAATCTGTATCAGTGATCCCTGTTTGCTTTTTCCCAGGTTGAACATAAGCCGTGGCTGTGTGGTTTATGACTTCTGACTAGCGCCCCTTGAACAGAGATATTGACTAATTGGGGAACCGCCAACATAGGGCTGGATAGCTCAGTTGGTAAGAGCACCGGAACGGTTATCCAGAGGTCCCAGATTCAAGCCCCGCCCCAGTCAATTTTTGTCTAACTTTTCAATAAATAGTCAAAATAGATTTAAGTACTGTAGACAAGTTTCCAGCATTAAAATGATTAGGAAATGAAAATGTCGTTGTTTTTCTAGTTGACTGACATTGGTTGGTGATATGAGTCACCCTAGAAAGAGGGTTACATGGCATGGATCAACTATGTTTATAAGTACACATGAACGAAAGACCGTTTAACAAAAACAAATTGTCTATATAAATAAAAGTAGGCCTAATAAAAAATAGCCAATTTTTTAATGTAATTCCTAGCCACAAATTTTAATGACTTTGAAGACAGATATTTGGTCTCTTTGGTTGGTTGTAATGAAGGAATTTTGTTGCCTTCTGTAATTTTTTTTCTCAGTATTTCTGATTGTTAAGGATGCACGTATTCATAGATTTCTTGTATTTTTGGAATTCGGTGAACGAGATACAACCGTTGTTTCAGGACGTGGCAAATGTAGGACACGTAGTTTGTTATGTGCGAATATCTTGGACTTAATTCTTTATTTTATGCTTTTTTTTTGCAAAGCTGATATTGTTTCTAGAAGTTATGGGGAAAAAAAAACAATGTTAGAAACAAATCATGTCATCATAGCCAGTTTGGGTCAGCTCTTTGGAAACAACAATAATAAAAGTAATGATAATAGTGGATACTAATATCAAGTGCATGCATCCACCAGTATTGGTGCTCAAGGCGCTACATCATTATTACCCTGCTCATTGGGCCAACTAAACATTTGAAAGACAATCTCAGCTCCCTGGGGAGTATACAAAATTATGCTGCCATTTGGCGCCAAGCAGCTAAAGTCAATGGTTCTGTATTACTCTGGGCCCAATTGTAAAGCTCAGCTTTCCACAGATGCAGTGGTATGATCAACTTCTCTGGCAAAGAAATTCTGTAAGCCCAAAACCCTTTTATTGTTGTGGAGACTCCAGAACCATGAAATTCCATCCTGCATGCGTACAATCTTTTGTACATGAAAGTGGGTCTGATTACTTCTTTACCTTACCTGAATTTCTGTAGACGATGTGCAGCATCAGTCAGTTTTGTGGGGAAAAAAAGAATGAATCATGTTCATCCTGAGTGAGAGTATACCGTACGTGCAACGTACCGCTGTGCATGTACATTCCTGCATGTGTACAGGCATTTGAACCAGAAAGCACAATGAAAACCTTTAGTACTGTCACATGATAGGATTTAGTTGAGCGTAAACTTGGCTGTATACAAATCCTTTCAATACTTTGGAAGCAAAGAAAGGATTGTACCTCCCCAGTGTACGTGCACTAGCCACAACTTCCAGGAGGTTAAAGGTTAAACTGATTCGCATAGAGTTTTTGAATAGTGCAGAGGGTCTATTATTCACATGGTAATAACAAACCACAGTACTGTAGGAACAATCTCATTCAGTTGCTGAGCACATAAAATTTCCAAACAAAAACTTCTCTTGCGCAAAACAAAACAAAACAGCCGACCATCCAAAAATTAATTTTGCTTTTGGTGTCAGGTTTTTTGGCATGTTTTTGCTAGGCATGCTAACTTGCCTTGGATGACTTTTGGCTTTGCACCTCCTTCAAATTTGGCACTGGTTGATACAGTGACTTTCGTAACACTATAGCAAGTATTTTGTTCACTTTAATTCGGCCTCATTTGTACATTTTTACAAAGTTTTTTAATTTATAAATCGAATTCAGTCATTTTTCTTTCAAGAAAAAAATGAATAAAAATACGTACGGCCAATTTTTCACGGTCGGTCCGGTTACCGAAAAGACCTTTGGGAGGGCCTATCTTCACAATACTAGATTTAGTAAGTCCTGCTTACTGGACTCTGGAAGATGGGGGTGAGACCCGGGACGGAAAGTGGCCAGTGCTTAGTGTAGTTTTTCAGAGCACTTTTGTGTCTCTCTTCCATCTCTGACACATTTTTGGTAAACCTATGATGTTCATGTAATCAGTGTGTAGATTGTATTGTTTGTTGGTAAATATTTCAGTATTCAAGTTTTCAGCCAAGCATGGACACACAGAGTGGAGTCAGGTTGGTGCAGTGCCAGTGGTACTTGCTTTGCCTTCCACTGCTGCGACCCGGGTTCGAATCCTGTCATGGTTTACATGTGGATTTGGGTTTTCAGTCCCTATCTGATTCTGATGGTTCTTCCTGGGGTTTTCCTAGCTGCCACCTCTAAAACTGTCCTTTCTTCTCATTGTCTCCTCTCTACAGGTGTCTTCTGGCTTGGGAGCTATGAACATCTGATCCCTTAAATTTTAGTTAAAAGTCCACTTCTCTTTGAAATAAATCTTTAAGAGATGTTTCATGGATATTTTCCTGGGGACTTTATAGGACTTATCCTGTAAGGGTATTTTCACGATTTTTTAATGACCCTGGCCACTGAGGATTATCATTGGTTATACACTGTGTGCTATCTCCATGGGTAAACAAAGGACTTCCTTAAGGGTGTTTTGATGGACTCCCAATCCCCCTTAATATGTTGAAAAAACCGTGAAAATTTAGTTCACGGTAAATTCAAGGGACAATGGCTCTTTAATGAATTTTTAAGGGATGAAGATGTTCATAGTGGCCTTGGGTGCTTTCGAGGAATCCTTGATTTAATAAGCGGAAATACAATGTTATTAACAATAATAATATCATGTGAACTGTAACGGTTTGACCTTCTCTCTCTCTATTTTAGGAGTTCAACTCCGCCGTTGTTGAGGCTTTGGTGGACACCGTGAACACAATTCAGATCCAAGATGTCCTGGAGCTGATTGAGGCAGACGATTTCACCCACTTTGGTCCAAAGCTCTTCTGTGCCATCTGCGCTCTTCTGGAAAGGCTACACTACCGAGATTATGTGTAAGTACAAATCAAACACTTTCGATCTCAGGCTGTGCTCCGTGGTCTTATATGGGTCGATGTGGCCGGCAGCCAGAGGCGCCTTTATGTGCCAGCGGCCCGACCACATTGTAGCCGCGTCCTTCGCAATTCAGCATCCCAGCTGCAAGTAAGGATGATTAGCCTCCCAAATTATTGAGAGAAAAAAAAAAGTAGAAGAAGAAAACGTGCAGCAATTTAAATACGAATTGCCATTTTGTCATGGGTCCGTGCATGAACAAGAGAGGGCGCTTTAAGTACCACTTTAGAGAGCCCAGTGAACGGGACACACCACGTCACGTACTGGTCCGAGCGTACATGTATAATGCAAAGTACACACGATTAATTTGACTCAACTCTGTATTAGAACCAAGCGCTTTCAACAAAGTCCCATTCCTTAAAGACACAGTCCATCATTTGTAATTTGTGCATTTTGTTCGTTTGAAGCAACAAAAGTGTTCAAAATCTAATGAAGGATACTGAACAACTAACCTGATGAAGTTTCAGCTCAGCTTCAGCTGTATATTCCGAGAAAAACAGCATTCTAGGATCTCAATTTCAAATCAAAAGTTGCTAAATCATGTTTTGAATTGTTTTGAATTGCAGCTTTATGCAATGTCGCGCACTGATCCGACGAAATATAGCAACCGCGCGCGCCTGTGCGTCATGCCAATGCTTGCGCGCGCTCCGCCGAATAACAAAACGAACTACTAATTTAAATTTTCCTAAGGTGCTTCTTAAGACGCACCGTTGGAAATGCCTTCTTTCGTTGATTTCTTCAAAATGAGAGCTTGCCAGAAAGAGTAATTTCACAGGGAGTTTAGTCCCCTTACTATCTTTCAACCAGTATGTTTTTCAACAATAATTTTGCCAGTTACTTTTTTGGATAGCTGCAAATGATGGACTCCGGGTTTAATTCATAAACATTTTAAATGCCGGCATTTTGGGATGCATGTTGTCCCTCCTTTCTTGTTTTGTTCCTGTTTCCTTGGTTTTGTGGTGTTTGTTAACGTACAATTTGATGGTTTTACCTGCCTTTTTTACTCATGTACATTTTTGTTTGTATTATGCAAGTTGTAATCACTGTTAAAATTAATTACTTCTCATGTAATTGTCTTTTGGAATTTGACCCTCTGGACCACGATTCGAGACAAATAAAAAAAAAAATGAAATGAAATGAAAAGGAATGAATGTTCACAAAACCATAGCATCTTTCCGTGGGCACAAGGTGTCATTGGCAGTGTGTTTGAATGTCTCTTGATCCCAGTGGTCTCCCCCAACTCTCCCTTTCTTACCGTTGAGGGGGTACCTGTGCACGGAACCCATATTACTGAAACACTGGACAAATGCCTTAATTGTTGCTTTGCAATTGTTCTTCGACGTCGCTTGGCATTTCACGATGTTTTTATTTTGAGTCACAAGCACAAGTTGCCGCCGAGTTTTATTTCATTATACAGCAAACGATAAACACAAAGTATAAGCACAAAAGGAAGATTTATTTTGACGATAATCCTCAATATCGAAATGATTCCTCAATATCGAAAAGTTTGATATTTCGATATGATTAAAAATTGCTATAACGATATCGATATCAAAATTATATCGAATAATCGAGTAATATCAATATATCAATGGTGCTTAGCGCATCACAATTTCATCAAAAGTCTGGTCACAGTAAAAACTCAAGTCCTTCCACAAGTTCATCCACAAGAAACAGAAAATGAACATAACAGAGAAATGTTTTAGCACAACTCATTTGTGTAGCTTGTGACTTTTCTTGAGACTTGTGATGGATTTGTGACAACTCGAAATGGACTCTTTTATAACACCTCACCCACAGATTCTGTGTCTTGATTGGCCGAGAGCGAGTCACATGTTACTTTATAATTTTGCTATCTTTCTGTGCACGGTCAAAAGTACTATGCGCATAGCAACAAAAGTACTATGCACATAGCAACCAAAGTACTATTTCCACGGCGCGGTATTTGTGTGCAAATGCATGCTGGTGTGCGCGTTGCACGTTGTGCGTAGCGCGTATTATTCCAAAGAGAGCGCGCCGCAGACTTGGGTTCAAACATTTCGTGAAGGGGTAGTTTTTAAGAGAGAAATACATTTTCCACCAATTTTGTATTGAAATTGAAGTTAATTTCAACTGTGTTCAGATTTAAATAATTAAAAATATTAAAATCAAGCACAATCTGTGGGTGAAGTGTTATAAAACAAATATTGAATGCTTTATCTCGTGGTGAAGTAAAACTAGCCTCCCTCGGTGATCCATGGAGCATTCGCCTCGGGAAAATAGAATGGTCCATGGATCACCTTGGGAGGCTAGTTTTACTACACCACTCGAAGCATTCAATATTTGTATACTACAACACTACTTGTTTCTTCTCACACAGAACGGAGGACACCGTCGACCAGGAGAACCTTGTCGCAAAGGAGAGAGTGGAGGATGCAGATTTCTTAGCTCTAGATTGGAAGTTTGAGGGTTGCGTCATCAATCCTTCACTGAAACACCTCCTGTACATGCTTTGAGTTTGGTGATTCTTGAAGGTCAGTGAACTACTTAGCCAGCAAATCACTGGGTCCAGGTTCAAATCCTGAGAGGTTTTCAGCTCAAAAGATGCTATTTACTTTGCCCTGGATTGGAAGCTGGAGGGTTGCGTAGTCAATCCTTTGTTGAAAAGTCTCTTGTACACGCATTGATGATGTGGTGAAAACGGAAGACCGGTAAACTACTTGGCTAGCAAACGCCAGGTCCGGGGTTAATGTCCAAGTAGGTTTTCAACTCGAAGATGCTGACTTCTTCAGCCCTGGATTGAGGAACTTGGAGGGTTGCATATCACTAAAATAACCCTTGTACCCGCTTTGAATGAGGTGACATCGGAACGCCAGTGAGCTACTTGGCCAGTTGTTGGCAGGGTCCGGGTTCGATTCCTGTTTGGTCTTCAAGTGAGAGTTTGACAGGTGTGTCAGCATTTCATTGCTGTATTGCCTCCTGCACAAGCTGTGAATGTGGTGACATCGGAAGGCCAGTGAGCTACTTGGCCAGTAAATGGCAGGATCCAGGTTCAATTCCTGGTAAGGTTTACACCTATTCATTTGACAGATGTATACATTGTACGTTATTAAGCAATCACCACTGGGCCCCCTGAACTTGCGTTGATGATATTGTGGGCTCTGTTAACTACGTATCGAACAACTATTGTGACTTTGAGTAAATCAAACTAGGTTTTGCCCTTCACCGACGTATAAACACTGTATACTGTGTGTTACCTCCCGAGTGAAAGTTGGAAAAAATCACTCGGGTGGGACTCGAACCTACTACCTCCTGCTTTCTAGTGCAGACGTCTTACCACTCGACCACCGAGCTAACGGGATCGGTTGGCTGGTTCGAATCTGATGGACATAGCAGCGGGTACATGCACTCAAAGTCACCGTACCGTGACTTTGAATAGGATGAAGGCCATGTCCAAAACAAGCCTCTCGAGCTACAGGTACATGTATTGTCAGCTTGTTCCCATGTAGTTGTAATTGACTATTACAAACGTAGACAATAGCTCAGTACAAGAGATTCAGACAAGGCCCACAGTCCAGTTCATACTTCACGCAACATTTGCTGCAGAATTCGCAGGAATTGAACTGTATTCAACATCATTTTTAGGTTGTGTCGGAGATAGTTTATCAAATGTTGAGGATATCCTCTTACCTTACTTATTATTGCAATGTTTTCCGATGTTTTTCTATAATTTGTGCCCAATTGTACGAATCACATATGTGAACAATCTCAGTAACTGTAGCATCAGGGTCATCCTGTAAATGTAGGGTCCATGTTATACCTGAACCATGTATGACTTTGTAAATTCTGGTTGCACCTTTATGCCTTCCTTTCCAAGGAACCGACAATAAAAACGTCGGTGAAGGGCAAAACCTAATTTGATTTCCAAGGAGTGTTGTGTAAAGCAAACTACCTATCCAACAAGCACCTGTGCTACATTGTATTACATTGTGTTTATTCACTGAAGAATCAATGAAACCAGAGTACTCAGGCCGTTTCAGCATTATATGGATGGGCCTTATGCATGAGTTGGTCATTTTTTTCCTGAATGTATGAATGTATTTATTATTAATTGAATAGGAATCGCGCGCAATATATTATACATGCAGGCATAATGCAGCCTTACTTAAATGTCATTTTTTTAAATCTGGCTTTAAACATCAGGGAATATTTAATTACAAGTTTGAAATTATTCATTGAAGCAGACTGGAACTAAGTAGTAATTAACTTGCTTTCATTTCTCTTTGCAAGTTCAAAAAATTAGGATTTTATGACCAACTCGTGAATAAGGCTTGTGCTTGAATGGCAAATCACAAAGAACCGTTTGACATTCTTATGAAACGACAAAGTAACAGGGACAGAAAATAAATTTTTGCCATCTCCTTATTTTGTCAACTGTAGGATTTACTTGATCTAGTGTTTCAGTATTTCATATTGTGCTTTTAAGTTTTCCATTTTGCAATAGATACATGATAGAATTATGTATTTTCTTTTCTAATCTATTTTTTAGTAAAGTATTTAAAGTTCACAAAGAATGAACACACTTATTAGGCTCATCAGTATTCTGGATAGTGTGCACATATTTTAGAATGCATCTTTTTTTACCGTGAAAAATAAAGTTTGTTATATTTTATTATCTGAACAAATGCAGCTGTTTTAGTTAATAAACCGATGATAGTTTTCAGAGTATTTTTTTTCTCCATAAGGCACACTCTGTGTAGTGACCATATTAGGGTTCAGTGAACATGTAAAGAGACATTTCAAAAGAACTTGCGCTTCTCCATAAGAACAGAATGCAAAAGGTTCTTACAATCAAAATATTTGATTTAAATGACAAGTTATAGTTTTTATCCGAACAAAAGAAACACGTCTTGCAACTGAGGGAATTACTCCAATGATGTACATGTCTATTAAAGAACTTGAATGTGTGTTGGTTAAAATGGGCATTTTTACTTCTTTACCTCCTCATTTGAGATTCTACCTGTTTTGTAAAATATCTTCAAATAGTTTGCATTTTACTGAGAGATAGGTTGGAATACATTGAGGTTTTTAAGGAATAAATGTAATGTATACATTTTGTAGTGTTACTGTTTTTGAAAAAAAGGAACCAAGCTATATTTAATATATGCTACACGTAGTTTGTATATATTTTTTACAGAGCACAGAGGGTATATGGAATAGAGAACAAATTAAATTATGTTATCAATATTACTTGATTGAAATATTTCCAGTGTTGTGTGTGGATTTTGTTATTTTCTTTGTACATGTATTTGGGTTTTGGATGTGAAAATCAAAAAATGAATTTTTTTTTACTCAGTTTGACAGACAGTTAATGTGTTTTGGGGCAAATTGGCTACAAAATAATTTGCAGCCATACACAAATAACAGTGATGTCACATGACACAAGCTTTAAAACTGCTTTGTACCAGTGATACATCGTTTTTATTAATTGTAAGTTTTACATTTTCAAATTATACTCTTTTTTTATTTTACGTTTCACATTTTCAAATTATACATAAATTTCTAAATTTTGGTATTATGTTTCTAGGTTGTTATTCTGTATATACACCATTACTACATAATTATTTAAATATTGTCTGACTTATAAGTCAGACACATGGAAACAATGGCAAAGTTTAATGGGCCAAAACGTTAATGAGGGCCCTAACCGGTTTTAAAACAAATACAATGTATTTTAAA